>JAPPVO010000016.1:80762680-81362680 GCA_030407325.1 Camellia japonica | reverse complement strand
GCAGCCAGCCTTGTATAGGGATGGTACGATCGCCTTGATTAGGGAGTTTAAGAAGATGAAACCGCCAAGATTCTCTGGGGGTATAGAGCCGATGAAGGCCGAGGCGTGGGTTTTGGAAATGGAGAAGCTGTTTGAGATCTTTCCCAACACCGACGTTCAGAAAGTGACATTGGCTGCATTCACTTTAGACGACGACGCTCGAAGATGGTGGATGATGACCAGAGAAGCTAATCCTGGTTTAACTTGGGCAAGATTTTTGGAGCTGTTTTACAACGAGCATTTTCCCCTTAGCATCCGAGACCGCAAGACCACGAAGTTTCAGGCCCTGACGCAAGGCAACAAGACAATGGCAGAATACGACCGTGCTTTTACCGAATAGGCGAGGTACGCACCTCATATGGTCAGTGACGAATATAGGAAAGCTAGGAAGTTTGAAAGTGGACTGCGTGGGCCGATACAGGATCGAGTCAACATGCTCAATATGCCGACTTACGCCGAAGTGTTAAACAAGGCCATTCTGGCAGAAGCTAACTTAAACCGATATCAGAATTCAAGAGAGAGCCAGAGGAAGAGACAGAACTATGAGAGTCGCCGAATGCCATTTAATGCCAAGAAGAAGGCGAACATGGGCAATTCCAGCAACTCGAATCGGGATGGTAATGCTAAGCCGACGTGTGCGAGTTGTGGGAAGCGGCATCTCGGGGTTTGTTGTTGGGCGACAGGAGCCTGCTTTGAATGTGGCGAGATAGGACACCGTGTGAAGGACTGCCCGAAGACAAAGATTGATGATGGTAAGAAAAATGGGAGCACCTCGGGCTCTGCACATGGAAGCAACGTCGGAAAGACACAGATAAGACAGGGTAGAGTTTTTGCTCTAGTGCCAGGAGACACCCAGAATGCTGAAACAGTAGTGTCAGGTATACTCTCGATTTGCTCTCAAGTTGCATACATATTAATTGATTCGGGCTCCACACATTCGTTTGTATCTGTTAAATTTGCCGAGAAGTTGAATAGACCGTTAGAATCCCTCGATTATATGCTATCTGTATCTACTCCATCTGGGGGAACTATGATTGTTACATCCATATATAGGGCGTGTGTTGTGGTGATTGAGGGTGTAGAATTATTAGTTGATTTGATGCCATTAAGCATGACTCACTTCATTGTTATATTGGGAATGGACTGGTTAGTAACGAATCATGCATCTATTAATTGTGTTTCGAAGAATGTTACACTGAAACCCCCAAACCAAGCCGAGGTTATTTTCCAGGGTAAAGGGGCAGTGTCCCCACCTTACTTGATTTCGTCCATTAAGGCCTATAAGCTAATTCAGAAAGGGTGTCAAGGCTACTTGTGTAGTATACTGAGTGATCAGAATGGAAATGTTAATTTAGCCGACATCCCAGTTGTTAATGAATTCCCCAACGTCTTCCCAAACGAATTGCCTGGCCACTTAGTCGATAGAGAAATAGAGTTTACTGTTGATATCATGTCGGGAACACAGCCGATCTCCAAAACACCCTATAGAATGGCCCCGGCTGAACTTAGGGAGTTGAAACTGCAATTACAAGAATTGTTGGATAAGGGATTCATTAGGCCGAGCACTTCACCATGGGGAGCACCCGTTTTACTTGTTAAGAAAAAAGATGGCACACTCCGCCTTTGCATTGATTACAGAGAGCTTAATAAGGTAACCATTAAGAACAAGTACCCATTGCCTAGGATTGATGATTTGCTTGATCAACTACAGGGAGCATGAGTCTTTTCTAAGATTGACCTTAGGTCGGGCTACCATCAGCTGAAAGTTAAAGCCGAGGATGTTGAGAAGACTGCTTTTCGGACAAGGTATGGCCACTACGAATTTTTGGTAATGCCTTTTGGAGTGACCAATGCGCCTGCAGCATTCATGGATTTGATGAACAAAGTCTTTAAGCCATATCTAGATGAGTTCGTAGTTGTTTTCATTGACGACATATTGATCTACTCCAAGAGTACAATTGAGCATGAGAATCATTTGAGACTTGCCCTGCGAATCTTGAGAGACCGGAAGTTGTATGCTAAGTTGAGCAAGTGTGAGTTTTGGCTTTCCAGCATTTCATTTCTAGGGCATGTGATTAATGAAGAGGGTATCTCAGTTGATCCCAGTAAGATTGAAGCCATTGTGAATTGGCTGACGCCGACCAACGTATCCGAGGTTCGTAGTTTTCTGGGCTTGGCAGGTTATTATAGAAAGTTCGTAAAGGACTTCTCAAGGATTGCAGTACCATTAACACAGCTAACTAAGAAGGGAACGGCATATGAATGGACCGATGATAGAGAGTCAGCCTTCCAAGAGTTGAAGACGAGGTTAGTTACAGCACCAGTTCTTGTACTTCCATAAGGTAATGAGGAATTTCTTATTTACAGCGATGCTTCACATAAGGGTTTGGGTTGTGTATTAATGCAATGGGGTAAAGTCATAGCATATGCATCTCGTCAGTTGAAACCTCATGAAAAGAACTATCCTACCCATGACCTAGAACTTGCAGCCGTGGTGTTCGCTTTGAAGATCTGGCGTCATTTCTTGTATGGAGCCTCTTGCCAAGTTTTTACAGATCACAAGAGCTTGAAGTACTTATTCACTCAAAAGGAACTAAATTTGAGGCAGAGAAGATGGCTTGAATTGTTGAAGGACTACGACATGTAGATCCAGTATCACCCAGGTAAAGCAAACTTGGTAGCCGACGCATTGAGTAGGAAGTCAGTGGGAAGTCTAGCATGCTTGACCATGATTTCAGTAGAGCCGACTATCATTGGGGAAGTAAAAGCAAGGCAAATGGAGGATGAATTCCTAAAGAAGGTAGCCAATGAGATTATCACCAGGCCGAGGTCAGGTTACACATTTGAAAATGGAGTGCTTAAGTTTGAAGGAAGATTGTGCGTAGCCGACGTCCCAGAGTTGAAAGGGAAGATTTTGTAAGACTCTCATGGATCCAGATTTACTGTTCACCCAGGGAACACCAAGATGTATCAAGACGTGAAACAGACCTTTTGGTGGCCGAACATGAAGAGAGAAATAACCGAGTTCGTGTCCCAGTGCTTCTATTGTCAACAAGTGAAAGTAGAACATCAGAGACCAACAGGACTTCTTCAACCTTTGCCGATTCCTAAGTGAAAATGGGAACACATCTCCATGGACTTTGTGATTGGTTTGCCGAAGACACAGAAAGGGATGGATTCGATTTGGGTTATAACCGACAGATTAACTAAGTCAGCACACTTTTTGCCTACTGTAGACACCCCATTTTTGACCGTCCTCAAGACTTGGATGTCACCGCTTGAACACCCGGTGATTATCCATGTTCGTGTTCGTTTGGAGTTCCCGGAGTTCTCGGCTACGCGCCTTGCCTCAGGACCTCCGAACTCGATCGTTTTGTGTCTGGTTTTGCACCAAACACTTGTGCTTTGCCTTGGAGGGGCAGGGAATGCCTTGTGAGGCATCCCCACACACCACCGGCACTAGCTAGAGGCCACCGGCTGGTTGGTGTTGTCATCAGCACTATATTGTGCCGGTCGGCACTCTTTTTGGCAAAATGACCATTTTGCCCTGCCGACTACTTTACAGCTGTTTTTGGAGATATTTTCAGACAGCTTTCTTGCACTTGTTTCCCCTCCATACACGTGTATGGAGGGATGAGCCCTTTGATGCCTTAACTTGTAAGTTTTGGTTGCCTATAAGGAGAAGCTCTCTTCTCTTGGCTCAAGGGTTAGAAAATTTGGCAAACTTAGACATTTTAGAGGAAAAGACAGAGAGGAAGCTTTGGTCTTAGGTTAGAAATTCTATATCTATTCTATCTCTCTCTTGCTCTCTTATTTGTGCACTAGGTGTTTGTGTCTTACTATTGCACATCAACACCTAGTGTTTCACATTTCCTTGGTTTCTGAGGTTCCAAGAGGTTGCTCTTGCTGTTCTTGACTGGTTTGGAGCTCAAGGAAGCAACAACATCATCTTTGGTGAAGAGGGTCAACAAGGGTGAGAAACTTACTTTATTTACCCCATTCTTGCACTCCTTTTTTACCTATCTTTGAACTGTTTTTGTGCTTGGTGTTCAATACAAAAAAGTTCTGTTTTTTAGTCCTCTTGATAGTTTATTAAGGGTACTTTGTGCTTTGGAGAGGTTTGACCACCTTTAGGCCTTGAAAAGGCCACTTTTTGTGCTATTTTGTGAGAGATCCGAGACTTTGGTGTTAGGATCTCTTCACCACTGAAATCTTGAGGGATTTCAGTGGTGAAGATGGTGCCTTAGAGTCTCAAGAAGGAGAGGGCCACCCCCTCTCCTTGATGTCCTTGAAAAGGGCAAGATTCGGCCTCTTAAGGGAGCTTAGTTTTGATTGTTTGTTGAGCATGTCTTGGCCGCATTTTATGTTTATTATGCCCTAATATGACATTGCTAAGTGTTGGTTTTAGCACTCTTTGCATGCCTTGCATAGTTGCTTTGTAATGCCTTAATAGTCCCTTAACATGCCTAGGTTGTATGCCTTTATTTCTAGCATGTTTTAGGCTTAGATCCATGAAGCTTGTATGCTCATTTTGCCATGCATGAGGTCTGTCCATGCTTGTTTTGGACGATCATGACTTGTATCTCATAGCTCCTTTGCATTTGGCTTGTTGGCCTTAAGAGCATGAGAGTGTAGCATGCATTGCTTGCTTTATTTTTGATGGTTTGGAACCATTTAACATGCCATTTCAGTCCCTTTAACATGCTCATATGTTGGCCTTGCATGCCTTTCTAATGCTTTAAAAGCATGTGTTGAATGCTCCATGTTTTGGTCATGTTGCATGCCTTTGATTTCAAGCCTCGTAGATGCCATCTAAGTAGTCTTTTGGCTTTAGTTTTATGTGTTAAAACTCTGTTTTTAGTTGTTTAATGCATGCCATAATTGCCTTGCATAAGTGTAGTTCAATGCCTCATTGGCTTGCTTTGAAGACTTGGGCCATTTGTTGCATGTTTAGCTTGTTTTGTTGCATGATTTGGCATCATGTTTTGCATGATTTTCAGAGTTTTATATGCATGCTAGTAGTCCATGTTTAACTCATTTCAAGTGTGCTTGAATGTTGTTTATTATGCTTAAGTGTTGGTGCCTTAACTTGTGCATGTGTGCATGTGTGTTTGGCCCTCATGATTTAGCATTTTGGCTAATGGTTTTAGGCCTATTTGGAGCTGCCTAATCCATGTTTGAGTCCACCCCCTTGCTTAGTTCATATGCTTCCTTGCTTAGGTTGTGCACCTAGCATGTTTTGCTTGCTTGCATTGCCCATTTTGCATACTAGTTGACATGTCTAGGATTGCATCATATTGGCATACATGCTAGGCCTCTTGAAGTGAAGTGTGATGGAGGTTTGGCACCCTTGTTTGTTTGTTTGCATTGCATGCATTTGAAATCAAAGTTGCACACTTGGTTCTTTGGGCCATCATGCATGGAAATGCGTGATCGGTGGTCCGAGAATCGAGGCACATCTTCCTTTGAGTCAAAAACATGATAAGGAGTGTGTTTGATGCATACATGCTTTGAATTACATTGCCATGCAAGTTGTGCCCTCTGCTGCTGTGAGTTGCAGGTTCTACAGGCATTTTGTGCCGACCGGCACAGTTTAGTGCCGACCGGCAGTCTACTGGAAGCCGATGGATGAATTTAGTGCCGGTGGCCACATCCTTCAGCCGGTGGTATTCTACCCCAGCCGGTGCTGATCTCCAGTGCCCAGGGAAGTATTCCTGAAGTTTTGGCAGTCTTCTGAGATGGAAAGCAGGGAAAACAGAGGCAATCATGCATGGCAGTGCGATTCCGAGCGAGTTCCGGGCGTGTGATGCATCTTGCCCTCTTCCCGAGGCATTTACTGCTTTAATTAACTTAGTTAATTTGTTAATTAATTTAGTTAATTTGTAATATTTAATTAGCTTGCGTAGTTAATTAATTTGTATTATTCTTTTGGTCCCTCCGAGTGAGGGCAAATCTGTAATAAGTGCGGGTGAGTGGTGTGTATGTCTTCCAACCCCCACTTCTTTCTCCCTTTTATTTACCTGCTTATGATGGTAGATTAGGGCACATTTATTTTAGCATACCTTATGCTATGCATGCGTGCATCCATGCATTTGTTAACATGCACCGGGCTCGGCACATCATACAAACCGCATTGTATTTCCAATTCCAAATTGAATACGTGCATCGAATAAAGTGCATTTCACATGCCATCTTTAGGGTTAGCCGAGCCTACTCTAAATTGCATCTCCGCCTGTGTTGCATTAGCCATTTAACATGAACTAGGGACATGCATGTTTGCTAACTAGTTTCTTGTTTTGGCACGGAGTACGATGTAAGTATTTACGCTTTAGCATACCACATGCGTTGCCTGTGAATGTTGTCATAACAGTATTGCTTACCATGCGGCTAAGTGCTTATATGAGATAAACTGTTTGAATGCCTGTGGGTGGAGGTTGGATTGCTTGAGTTGGAATAACTCATTGAAATTCGTGTTTTAGCCTACTTGCGAGTAGCAAATTCCAAAGCATTTTCAAAACAAACGGATATGCAATGTTTATTTCCAAATTAGGCAATCTAGTCTATACTTGTTTGCCGCGCGCATAACATAGTAATTCTAGGCTAATAATTGGAATAAGAGCATGTAATGTTTTCAAAATCGGATATCACGGTTAGTAGAGGCCGGTCTTCGGACCGGGCGAAAGGGGGTGCTCATAGCTGACCTTCCCCGATCGTACCCAAGCTCCCGAGCCAAGACCACTTTGGTGATGACGGACACGTGGCCTTCGGCACTGAGTCAGGGTTTCCTAAATTTCCCATTTTTAAAATATTTAGGTGGCGACTCTATAATCTGGCAAAGCAGTCCATGTTTGGCACTACTTTTTCAAAATCTGTTTTTCTTCAAAACGATTTGCCAGAGTTGGACTCTTTGGTTCAGATTTAGAACCGCAACAAACACACAAAAGGGAGTCCGAACTGTAGCGAGGTCCCCCGCGGACGTGTTACACCTACTAAGACTTCGTTTAATGCTGATCGACTTGCTGTATTGTATATGAACGAGATTGTTAGACTTCATGGTGTGCCGATATCCATTGTGTCAGACCGAGATCCAAAGTTTGTTTCTAGATTTTGGTAGAGTTTACAAAGGGCTCTGGGGACCGAGTTGAGGTTTAGCACAGCTTTTCATCTCCAGACCGATGGCCAAACAGAGAGGACAATTCAAACACTTGAAGATATGCTTAGACAATGTGTATTGGACTTCAAGGGAAGTTGGGAAGTGCATTTGCCATTAGTAGAATTCGCTTACAACAACAGTTATCAAGCTAGCATTGGCATGGCGCCGTATGAGGCTTTGTATGGAAGGAAGTGCAGATCGCCGATATATTGGACAGAGGTAGGAGATAAAACTTTGATCGGCCCCGATCTAGTTCAAAGGACAACTGAAAAGATCAAGCTTATCCAGCAAAGAATCAAGACTGCTCAGAGTCGACAAAAGAGTTACGCCGACCAGAGAAGAAAGGAGTTAGAGTTTGAAGTTGGGGATCATGTATTCCTGAAAGTTTCGCCAATGAAAGAAGTTTCCAGATTTGGGAAGAAAGGTAAGTTAGCACCTCGTTACATTGGGCCGTTTGAAATCCTTGAGAAGGTTAACCCGATTGCCTACAGACTTGCTTTGCCGCCGGGATTAAGTCAAGTCCACAATGTGTTTCATATTTCGATGTTGAGGAAGTATATTCGGAATCCACTGCACGTGATTGATCATTTTGGGATTGTGGTTGATGAAGATTTAGGCTATGAAGAGAAGCCGATGTGTATTATCGACAGACAAGTGAGACAATTGAGAAATAAGGCAATACCGATGGTGAAAATTGAATGGAAAGAGCATTACGGCAAGGATGTTACATGGGAAATGGAAGAAGAAATGAAAGTCCGATATACGGAGTTATTCTCGAATCAAGGTAACTCAAGTTTGGGGACCAAACTTCTTTAAGGGGGGTAGGATGTAATAACCCTCAAACTATCCTAACCATACTCATATGCATTTATATGATTCTGTCTTGTAAAGCTTGCATTTCAAATCTTGTCTTTGTTTTTCTTAAGTGTTATTTGCATGCTTTGTTCCTTGTTTGGTGTGTGGTTAGCCTAGACTAATCCAAGCCGAGGTCACCTTAAGCCTAAAACTACCTTGGAACCCTTTTTCTGGTTGGCCTCCACCCCTGCCCTAACATGTTGGCCGAGGTGTCACTATTTAGCCCGAGGTGTTCACCACCATGGCCGAGATGTGTATTATCTAGGCCGAGATGTTACCCTTGAACCCAAGTGATCTTGCTCCTGGACTGGTATGACCTAGACCGAGGCGTGGCACATCTAGGCCGAGGTGTGGCACAGCTAGGCCAAGTGTTGTCCTTTCTAGCAGAGGTCATTGTCTTTTGCTTGCCGAAGCCTTATTATTAGCCGATGTCACTACTTGCCGGAGTGCCCTTGCCATCTAGCTTATTGAACACAATTTGTCATAGTCTTGTCTTTTCAATCAGTCACCTTTTTGAGGTAACCCAATCCGGTAGCGCCACATGTCCGAGCTGAGGGTTAAGTCAACCGGCAGACCTAGAAACATATCATTTTGTATCAAATCTTGCCTTGTAGAGAGAGAAGTTCTAGGAGAAGAGTTCTTGAGAGAGTAGTAGAGTTCCAAGCTTGATCTTCGAGGTTTGAACCGTTGGATTCGAGTTTTGAGGTTAGAATCTTAACCCACTCTTGTTGTTTTGATCGATCATCCAGCTGCATTGCATGATCGAATATGTTCTGCATGCCATGCATTGATTTAAAGTTGGTTTTAGAAAGAGAAAGTAGTGTTCATGTGTTTTTAATGAAAAGTCTTGTTTTGATCCGAAAGTTTGTAACAAGAACCATGTTTTTGTGTTTGTTTTCATATGACCTTCAAATATGGGTACCCAAGTCCATGTTTTCAAAATCATAGCATGAAAATCCCAAATTTTGAAATAACAAGTTGTGATTGAGCATTCATGTTCTTCATGTTCTTCAGCAGAGGGAAACCCAGATTTTCCCGACTTCATATCCTTGAATGTGACCCTCGAGACCACACCTCGGCGAGGAGGTGTGGAACCTCGTCCTAGACCTGGTTGGTGCCCAGCATGTTTTCCCGAGATGAGAAACGGTGTTTCATTTTGATTTGACTTAGTTTTTGAAGAATGCCAAGATCATCTGTATGCATGTGAAACTTGTTTGAAAGTGCATTCAACAGACTTTGCCATGTGTTTGTAGGACTTGGACTTGCCTTGACCCCGACGTTTGAAGAACTATGTGAGTGGTATTTTTAATAAAGCTATGTTACAATGTTTTGATAAAAGCCTTGTTTTGCTTTGTTTTGGAAAGTATTTGTAAGCATGAATGATTATTCCTATTTTGCATATCAAGTATTATATCTTGTTTTGATGACATTCTTGGAAAGTCCTTACGTGCTGGAGGACTCTAAGCATTTGCAGCACAATCTTGAAAGTCTGTACGTGCTAGGGGACTATAAGCATTTGTAGCACAAAATCTTGAAAGTCCGTACGTGCTAGGGGACTATAAGCATTTGTAGCACAAAATCTTGAAAGTCCGTACATGCTAGGGGACTATAAGCATTTGTAGCACAAAATTTGGAAGTCCGTACGTGGTAGGGGACTCTAAGCATTTGTAGCACAAGTCCTTAGTGCCAAGGGACTATAATGCAACTGCACCATTGATTTGAGACATCTCCCTTGTCTTGCCTTGTCTTGCCACTGACGGTTTACCGCGTGGGTTTGTTTGTTCGAAATGTCATCACTTCTACTATATTGATGCTAGTAAGCATCCCTTGAAGCTTGAAAGATTTGCTAGATGGACTTGGTTCATCCCTTGATTGCACTAATTATGTTATGTATCGTTTGATAAAGATCTTGAATATCAGTCATGCAAACCCCTTTATTATTCATACCATTCACTGAGTATCCAAGCTCACCCCTCTATATATATATATATATATGTAGGTGACGAGCAGGACGGCAATGACGCCTAGATGTACTTGCCACTTGTTTTGGATTTTGCACTTTTGCAGCATCTTGAAGATCATGCTTCTTAGTTATATTTCACTGTATTTTGTATTTGATGGCTGAGAAGCCTTTTGGTCAAGATGTATTTTTGTACTTCGTTTTGTTGTATTAAAGCTATGTAAAGATGTATGCCATTCCATTTGACTTATGCACTGCTCTTATGGGCTACTTAGCTTTTAATTTATTGCTTCCGTATTTGTAAGCCCCATATGTGTACTCTGTTGGTGTGTGAATTTTGAAAGTTGGCCTTCGGTAATCTCAGATTACTGGCCATCACGTCACCATTCTACTAGGGCGGAATGGGGTCGTGACCGAGGTACCCCCCAACTTGTTATTAATTATAAGCCTCTCAATGATGCTCTTAAATGGATTGAGAATAAAAAAGATCTTTTAGACAGATTACAAGATGTTGTTATTTTTTCTAAATTTGATGTTAAAACTAGATATTGGCAAATTCAAATTGCCGCGAAGGATAGATATAAGACTGCTTTTACCATTCCATTTGGACATTTTGAATGGAATGTCATGCCGTTCGGTTTAAAGAATGCTCCATTTGAATTTCCGAATATTATGAATGATATATTTATTCCTTTTTTTCGAATTTGCTATTCGTTATCTAAATGATGTACTTATTTATTCTTCATCCATTGATCAGCATATCAAACATCATAATATTTTTAAGAATGTTATTATCAAAAATGGACTTGTTGTTTCAGCCCCAAAGATGAAACTTTTTCAAACAAAGATTAGATTTCTTGGCCATAACATTTATAATGGCACTAGTATTCCTATTGCACGTAGTATTCAATTTGTATCTAAGTTTCCTGATGAAATTAAAGATAAGACTCAATTACAAAGATTTCTTGGTTGTTTAAATTATATTGCTAATTGTTATCAGAATTTAGCAATTGACGCTACTATTCTTTATTCTAGATTAAAAACGAATCCTAAACCTTGGTCTACTAAACATACCAAAGCTTTACAGAAAATTAGGCTTAAAGTCAAGCAATTGCCCTGTTTAGCCATTGCAAACCGTAGTTGGAAGAAAGTTGTTGAAACTGATGCATCCAATCAAGGTTATGGCGAAATTCTCAAACAGTATAATTCGAATACTCCAAAAGAAGTACTTATAAGGTTTCCTTTAGAGCTTGGAAAAAGGCACTTGTCAATTATCCCACGATCAAAATAGAATGCTTTTCTATTGTTAAATGTGTGCTTAAATTTCAAGACGATTTACTTAATCAACATTTTATTATTCGTGTTGACTGTAGTGTAGCTAAACAGATTTTCAAGAAAGATGTTGCAAATCTTTCTCATAAACAAATTTTTGCAACTTGGCAAAGTCAACTTTCCGCATTTGACTTTGATATTGAATATATTAAAGGTGAACATAATTGCCTCCCTGATTTTCTAACTCCTGAGTACTTGTAGGGAGCACCGAATGAGCTGAACACCTAGAGGTTACAGTTGCGGTCGTGTCTGAGGAACTACCCCTCATGCCCCTTAGAATGTTTTTTCAGATCTTACCAAATTTCCATGGATTATAGTTCCTAATAAGCAATCAGCAACCCCATTCGTAAGGGGTGAATCTTTTACTAAATCAGCAAAGGATGCTCTTTTGACCGAAGACATTCAAATCTCTACTAATTCCGTATAAACAATTCTATTTATTGAACAAAGTGATGTTAAGTAGATGACCAACCCTTGGGAAATCAAGGATCGTTATCTTCACAATCAGAATTTTAAACTGCAGTTTGATTAATATTGTTATATTTATGAGCAAATACTTAAAGATACTTCTTCTATAGATTTTACGCATCCTTATTCCGAAGAGAACAATCCAAAGAGTTCTATTGCTTATAGCAAAGCTATAATCAAACGAATCGTGAAACCAGAAAAATGGGGTTTAAACCCTAATCAAAATCGAACTCTTTTTGTTCATGACCAGAAATATAACTACTGGGATTATACCGAAGCCTTCACTAAAATTTTTTACTACATGAACCGTAGTCGCACTCATTCTTGGTTCATTAAGGTTTGTTCTCAAACTTATCTTGCCAATATTCCTAATTGGTTTTTTGCTTGGTGAGATAAATTTGGCCTAGACATTACTATTTTACCTGACCCCATCTGCACTGAGTTTCTGGCTTAGCAATCAGCCTTTCTCACCATGCCCACTAATCAACATTTCTCCGAAGCCAAATCCTTTGCCATTTTCTTTATCCATTTTAGTATTCCCTGGATTTGGCGATAGGATCTTGCCTGCAATTACTATCAGCAACTTCCTCGTTTAAAATGAATTTTCTTTTTTAAATGGTGGAAAAGTCTGGATAAAACTCAACGGAATTAATTAAGCAAATTCAAATTAATGCTAAAGCCTATGGGGACATTGTTCTAAAACCATCAATTCCTAACAATGGGGGTAATCCGTTTATCCGTATTCAGTACGAATTAAGGAAGCAATTCCTTGACATTTCTAATAAAGATTTAATGATCAAATGCATGGAGTATATGAAGAATCAATTTCTTGAATCTATGGACTCCGAAGTTCATGATGATGTCTCCATGATTTCAACAAGAAGTCAAGATAAAGAAGGTGAACATAAGAATCCCAGGATGAAGATCCAACACTTGACGATTTTTGGGATTCGCTTATAGAATTGATTGCAAAAAAGGCTAAAAGAGATAAGGCTCATAAAGGCAAGACCAGAGAATGATTGCCAGTTGTCAGCCTTATCGTAGACATCCCCGAACGTCCCGGGAAAGAATCCCGTTTTGTTCATCTGTGGGACTACTACAGTTCAGGACTCAATTTGTCACGGTTCTTAATCTGAACCAAAGAGTCCAAATTCGGCAAATCGTTTTTTAAAAACAGATTTTTTGTAAAGAAGTGCCAAACGTGGACTGCGTTGCCAGATACAGAGTCGCCACCTAAATATTTTTTTAATGGGAGAATTTAGGAAACCCTGACTCGTTGCCAAAGGCCACGTGTCCGTCATCACCAAAGTTGCCTCGGCTCGGGAACTTGGATACGATTGGGGAAGGTCAGCTATGAGCACCCCCTCTCACCCGATCCGAAGATCGGCCTCTACTAACCTTGATATCTTGTTTTGAAAATATTATGCATTCTTATTCCGGTTATTAGCCTAGATTTACTACGGGATGCACACAGCAAAACAAGTATAGACTAGATCGCCTAATTTGGAATAAAGCATTGCATATCCATTCGTTTGGAAAACGTTTTGAGATTTTGCTACTCGCAAGTAGGCTAAAATACGGATTTCAATGAGTTGTCCCAACTCAAGCAATCTAACCTTCACCCACAGGCATTCAGGCAGTAATATCACATAAACAACTAGCCACATGGTAAGCATGTTGTCATGTTAGCATTCACACTCATGCGAGATGCTAAAGCATAAATACTTACATCGTACTCCGCGCCAAAACAATAAACTAGTTAGTAATCATGTGTGATTCCTAGTTCATGTTAAAATGGCTAATGCGTCACATGCAAAATGCAACTAAGATAGGCTCGGCTATTCTACAATAGCATGCGAAATGCAACACTTAACATGTATTCAACTTGGAATTGAAATACAATGCAGTTAGTATGATGCGCCGAGCCTGGTGCATGCAATACGTATGAATGATGCAAACATGCATAGCATAAGGATGCTAAATTAAATATGACCTAATACTAACCATCGAAAGCAGGTAAGTAAAAGGGAGAAAGAAGTGGGGGTTGGCACGCATGCACGCATGCACACACGCACCCACACTTATTACAAATTTTCCCTCGCTCAGAGGGACCGAAAGAATAATACAATTAATTAACCTACAAGCTAATTAATTATTACAGACCGATTAATTAATTAACAAATTAATTAATCTAATGAAAGCAGTAAATAGCCTCGGGAAGAGGGTCCAATGCATGCGCGCTCGGTTCCGCTCGGAAGTCACTGCCATGCACAAGATGCCTCTGCTTTGACTATCCTACACCTCTGAAGACTGCACAAGCCCTAGGATATGCTCTCTGCACACTGTGGAACACCACCGGCTAGGAGGAATGGCCACCGGCCATGGAGAATGGTCACCGGCCACAAATTGAGTTGTCGGCCACTTATGGATGGCCGGTCGGCACTGACGATGGCCGGCCGGCCAAATCTTCCTGCAGAATCTGTTTTGACAGCAACAGAGGGCAAAACAAAGCATGACAATGCATTTCAAGTAATGTATGCACCAATCACACTCCTTATCATGTGTATGACTCAAAGGAGGATGGGCCTCGATTCTCGAACCACCAATCGCGCATTTCCATGCATGATGGCCCAAAGAATCAAGTGTGCATTTTAATTTCAAATGCAATGCAAACCAAATAAGCAAACAAAGGGGCTTTCAACCTCTATCATGGCTTGATCAAGAGGTGAAAGATGCATGCAAATGCAATGCAACCTAAGTATGTTAACTAGGCATGCAACATGAGCGTATGGGAAGCATGCAAGGCATATAACAAGCATGCAAGTTGAATGAGCATACAAGGTACAATGCCAACACACAAACATGCAAAACATATGGCATGTTTGTAGCACGTCCGGCGGAGGGACCTCGCTACAGTTCGGACTCAATTTGTGTCACGGTTCTAAATCTGAACCAAAGAGTCCAAATCCGGCAAATCGTTTTGAAGAAAAACAGATTTTTGAAAAGAAGTGCCAAACATGGACTGCTTTGCCAGATTACAGAGTCGCCACCTAAATATTTTAAAATGGGAAATTTAGGAAACCCTGACTCGGTGCCGAAGGCCACGTGTCCGTCATCACCAAAGTGGTCTTGGCTCGGGAGCTTGGGTACGATCGGGGAAGGTCAGCTATGAGCACCCCCTTTCGCCCGGTCCGAAGACCGGCCTCTACTAACCGTGATATCTGATTTTGAAAACTTTATGCGTTCTTATTCCGATTATTAGCTAGAATTACTATGTTATGCGCACAGCAAACAAGTATAGACCAAATCGCCTAAATTGGAACAAAACATTGTAAGTTTGTTTGAAAATGATTTGCTACTCGCAAGTAGGCTAAAAATGCAGGTTTTGCCACCCTCAAGTGGGCTTTAAAACTCACAGTTTTAATGCATTATCCCAATTTAGGCAATTGACCTCCATCCACAGGCATTCAAGCAGTTATATCACATAAGCACTTAGCCTCATGGTAATCATGCTATTATGGCAACATTCACACGCATGCGATATGCTAAAGCATAAAAGCTTACCTAGTACTCCAAGCCAAAACAGAAAACTAGTTAGTAATCATATGCATGATCCTAGTTCATGTTAAGTGGCTAATGCAACACAAGCAAAGATGCAATCTAGACAGGCTCGGCTATCCTAGACATGGCATGTGGAATGCTACAAATAACACGTATTCAATTTGGAATTGAAATACAATGCAGTTTGTATGATGTACCGAGCCCGATGCATGTCAACAAATGCATGGATGCACGCATGCATTGCATAAGGTATGCTAAAATAAACGTGCCCTAATCTACCATCATAAGCAGGTAAATAAAAGGGAGAAAGAAGTGGGGGTTGGAAGACATACACCCACTCACACACACTTATTACAATTGCGCCCTCGCTCGGAGGGACCGAATAAATATACAAAACTGAATAACTAATTAACTACGCAAGCTAATTAACTATTACAAATCAACTAAATTAATTAAATAAAATAATTAATCTAATTAAACAGTAAATCGCCTCGGGATGAGGGCCAAATGCAGCACGCGCTCGGGACTGGCTCGGAATCGCACTGCCATGCACGGATTGCCTCTGTTTCCTCTGCTCTCCTCCTCAGAAAATTGCCAAAGTCCCAGGAGTGCCTCTCAGGGCATTGGGGAGTACCACCGGCTGGGGTAGAGCACCACCGGCTGAAGAAGGAGGCCACCGGCACTGAATTCATCCATCGGCTGCCAGTAGACTGCCGGTCGGCACTGAACAGTGCCGGTCGGCACAAAATGCCTGCAGAACCTGCAACTCACAGCAGCAGAGGACACAACTTGCATGGCAATGTGATTCAAGGTATTTATGCACTATACACACCCCTTATCATGTCATTGACTCAAAAGGGCATGTGCCTCGATTCCCGGGCCACCAATCGCGCATTTCCATGCGTAATGGCCCAAAGAACCGAGTATGCAACTTTGATGTCAAATGCGTGCAAACCAAACAAACAAACAAGGGTGTTAAACCTCTATCATACTTCACTTCAAGAGGCCTAACATGCATACCAATGTGATGCACTCCTAGACATGGTAACTAGCATGCAATATGGCAATACAATGCAAACCTAAGTAAGCACACAAGGCAAGCATGCAAACCACATGGAGGATGGACTTAGACATGATCTAGGCAGCTCTAAAAAGGCCCAAAATCAATGGCCAAATGCTAAGTTATGGGGGCCAAACACACATGCACACATACACATGTTAAGGTGCCAACACTTAAGCATAACAAACAACATTCAAGCACACTTGAAATGAGTTGAGCATGGACAATTGACATGCATATAAAGCTCTGAAAATCACACAAAACATGATGCCAAATCATGCAACAAAGCAAGCCAAGTATGCAACGATAGGTCCAAGTACTTAAAGCAAGCCATGGAGGCTTATACTAAGGTCAAGTCCACCAAGCCTCACAAGGCCAAGGGGACTCAAAACAGGTCACAAGCAGACTTAAACAAAGCCTAAGGAGCACCTAGATGGCATCTAAGAGGCTCGAAATCAAAGGCATGCAAAATGGCCAAAACATGGAGGCATTCAACACATACTTTTAAAGCACTAAAGGAGTAACCAAGGCGAGCATACAAGCATACCAAAGGGTTGAAATGACGTGACAAATGGTTCCAAACCATTGAAAAGATGAGATCAATGCATACTACACATGCACCTACTTGAAGCATACAAGCTATAATGCAAAGGAGCTATATTAGGCATGCTAAGATTGACCCAAACGACTATGGACAGAGCTAAAACATGGCAAAATAAGCACCAAATCTTCACAAATGCAAACCTAAAACATGCTAGAAACTAAGGCACACAACCTAGGCATGTTAAGGGACCAAAGGGGCATTACAAAGCAACCATGCAAAGCATGCAAGGAGTACTAAAACCAACTTAAAAACATGTTATATCATGGCAATATAAGCATAAAAAACAAACCAAACATGCTCAACACACAACCAAACATGGTGCTCCTTTGGAGGCCAAAACTTGCCCTTTCCAAGGACATCAAGGAGAGGGGGTGGCCCTCTCCTTTTGGAGACTTTATGGCACCATCTCCACCACTGAAATCCCTCAAGATTTCAGTGGTGGAGAGGCCCAAGCACCAAAGTCTCGGAGCTCTCACAAAATGGCCTAAAATGGGACCTTTTCAAGGCCTAAAGGGGGTCAAACTTGCTCAAACCACAAAACACTCTTGATAAACAATAAAGAGGGTTAAAAATCAGAACTTTTATGTGTTATATACTAAGCACAAAAACTGTTCTAAACTAGGCAAAAATGAAATGCAAAAATGGGGGAAATAAAGCAAGTTTCTTACCCTTGAAGCTTTTCTTCACAAATGTTGAAGTTGTTGGTTCCTTGAGCTCCAAACCAGTCAAGAACACTAAGAACAAGCCCTTAGCACCTCAGTTCCAAGAGGAAGGTGAAACACTAGGTGCTTGTGTACAATAGTATGAACTAAAGCACCTAGTGTACAAAATAAGCAAGGAAAAGAGAGATAGGATAGATATAGGATTTCTAACCTAAAACCAGAGCTTCTTCTCTGTCTAAAATGTCTAACTCTCTAATTTTTCTAACCCTTGAGCCAAGAGAAGAGCCTTCTCTTGTATAGGCAACCAAAGCTTACAAGTTAAGGCATCCAAGGGCTCATCCCTCCATACACGTGTATGGAGGGGAAACAAAAGGCAGACAGCTGTCTGAAAATATCTCAGAAAGCAGCTGTAAAGTGGTCGGCTGGGCAAAATGGTCATTTTGCCAAAAAGAGTGCCGACCGGCACAAAATAGTGCCGACCGGCACGATATAGTGCCGGTGGCAACACCAGCCAGCCGGTGGCCTCTAGCCACAGCCGGTGGTATGTGGGGATGCCTCAGAAGGCATTCCCTGCCCCTCAAAGGCAAAGCACAAGTGTTTGGTGCAAAACCAGACACAAAACAGTCAAGTTCGGAGGTCCTGAGGCAAGGCGCGTAGCCGAGAACTCCGGGAATTCCAAACAAACACAAACATGGATGATCACCGAGTGTTCAAGCGGTGACGTCCAAGTCTTGAGGACGGTCAAAAATGGGGTGTCTACAGTTGCCCCTCTTTGATAGAACTCGAAAGTCATAACAATGACGGGAGTGAATGTCAAAGCCAGAGACGACCCATTTTTGACAAGGCCGAAGACTTGGACAAACATGCAAGACAAAACAAGGTATGCGCCCGAAGGCAGGGGCAAAATGCAAGACGATGCAGGAAGCCGAGCATAACTTATGATCATGCAAAGAAGCATAGGGACGTATCCCGGTGTTTCGGAAATATATAAGCATTAGAACGTATTCCGGATGCTCTTAACCAAAGATGGAGAAACATGGGGACGTATCCCGGTGTTTAGGGACGTATCCCAAGGATTAGGGACGTATCCCAAAGGTTAGGGACATATCCCAAGGATTAGGGACGTATCCCAAAGGTTAGGGACGTATCCCAGAGGTTAGGGACGTATCCCAAGGATTAGGGACGTATCCCAAAGGTTAGGGACGTATCCCAAGGATTAAGGACGTATCCCAAAGGTTAGGGACGTATCCCAAGGATTAGGGACGTATCCCAAAGGTTAGGGACGTATCCCAGAGATTAGGGACGTATCCCAAAGGTTAGGGACGTATCCCAAGGATTAGGGACGTATCCCAAAGGTTAGGGACGTATCCCAGAGATTAGGGACGTATCCCAAAGGTTAGAAAAGAAGGAGAAACATAAGGACGTATCCCGGTGTTCTGCAAGGAATGTGAAACATAGGGACGTATCCCGGTGTTTCAAAAAGAGGGAAAAACTTAGGGACGTATCCCGGTGTTTAGAAAAGAAGGAGAAACATAAGGACGTATCCCGGTGTTCTGCAAGGAATGTGAAACATAGGGACGTATCCCGGTGTTCCGCAAAGAATGTGAAACATAGGGACGTATCCCGGTGTTCCGCAAAGAGAGGAGAAACGTAGGGACGTATCCCGGTGTTCTGCAAGGAATGAGAAACATAGGGACGTATCCTGGTGTTTCGGAAAGGCAAGAGAAACATAGGGACGTATCCCGGTGTTTTGAAAATGAAGGGAGAAACGTAGGGACGCATCCCGGTGTTTAGAAAGGAAGGAGAGACATAGGGACGTATCCCAGGGTTCAGGGACGTATCCCAATGATTAGGGACGTATCCCAGAGTTCAGGGACGTATCCCAATGATTAGGGACGTATCCCAGGGTTCAGGGACGTATCCCAATGATTAGGGAGAGAAGATAGAAGAAACATAAGGACGTATCCCGGTGTTTCACGAGGAATGTGAAGAAACCTAGGGACGTGTCCCGGTGTTTCGAAAAAGAGAGTGTGCATAACAATGCGATTGAAATGTGCATCACAATACAAGTGAAGGGGGTGCATAACAATGCAATTTAGAGTAATCATAACAATGCTATGAAAGTACAAACACATGTAAGTAAAGAACACGCGACAACGTGTACAATGTGTGTGATAGGAAAATTGAACATGTGAGTAAAACGATGCACGCATGCAAGCAATGTGTAATGAAATCTGAAAATACATATGTAAGTAAAGCATGCAGTCGCGCAGGCAATGTGTAATGAGACTGGAAATTGAACACATGTAAGTAAAACAAGCGGTCAACGCGAGCAATGTGTATGAAAAGGAACTTGAACACATGTAAGTAAAGCGATGCACGTATGCACGCAATGTGTATAAAAAGGAACTTGAACACA
This sequence comes from Camellia japonica, assembly GCA_030407325.1. Classification (NCBI taxonomy): domain Eukaryota; kingdom Viridiplantae; phylum Streptophyta; class Magnoliopsida; order Ericales; family Theaceae; genus Camellia; species Camellia japonica. Next base: position 81,342,567 of record JAPPVO010000016.1, on the reverse strand, counting down.
TGTGAGTAAAGCGATGCACGTATGCACGCAATGTGTATGAAAAGGAACTTGAACACATGTAAGTAAAGCGATGCACGTATGCACGCAATGTGTATAAAAAGGAACTTGAACACATGTAAGTAAAGCGATGCACGTATGCACGCAATGTGTAATGAAAAGGAACTTGAACACATATAAGTAAAGCGATGCACGTATGCACGCAATGTGTATAAAAAGAAACTTGAACACATGTAAGTAAAGCGATGCACGTATGCACGCAATGTGTATGAAAAGGAACTTGAACACATGTAAGTAAAGCGATGCACGTATGCACGCAATGTGTATAAAAAGGAACTTGAACACATGTAAGTAAAGCGATGCACATATGCACGCAATGTGTATAAAAAGGAACTTGAACACATGTAAGTAAAGCGATGCACGTATGCACGCAATGTGTATAAAAAGGAACTTGAACACATGTAAGTAAAGCGATGCACGTATGCACGCAATGTGTATGAAAAGGAACTTGAACACATGTAAGTAAAGCGATGCACGTATGCACGCAATGTGTATGAAAAGGAACTATAGTGTGCATAACGATGCAGGTGTAACGGTGCATAACAATGCAAGTGGAACGTGCATGACAACGCATATTTGAAACAAAATGCCGAATAAGGGAATACAAGCCTTGATGAGACCACTTCAAACACAACCTTCGATTTATCTCTCGGAGGGGTTTGTAACACACTCTGCCTGAAAAGGAGACACCCTGTTTATGTTGGCAAGAGATAACATTTGCTGCTGCTTTAATTGCCATTCTGACTTGAAGCAGGCTTACACTTGGAATGGAGGCAAGCTCATTTCGGAACACGACAAGGCTAGAGGTACATCCGGACTACAATCTCGAATTGCTGAAGGTGAAACACACTCAGGTGCTTCAATTTTCCTTCTTTTCTTTTGCTTTGCAGTCCGGAACCTATATAGCTTCAGATAGATCCTGATTTTATGTTCACACTTATCGGGGGTGGACCCTGCAGTTTTCGAAAGAACAAATTCCTTTTTTGCACAAATGTGGAGAATGGCACAGCACTCTGAGCACACAACAAATCATTTTTGAAATTGAGGAAATGAGTTCTCGACCGGGTATTGAGCCTACAACTGCACAGCAAAAAGACCAACAACGAAAATAAAGGTAACAACCTAAAACATCTAGACACTTGAACGACTCAAAACAAGAATCGAGAAAACAAAACAAAAGACGACACACAGACGTGCAAAACAGACCTCAGCGAGCCTGTTTCTCCGGGTATTATTTCCCACCCTTTCTCATTTGTGATTCTCACATCACTCGGCATTCAATCTCGTTTTCTGAAAAAGCCCTTTTCTCACTTTTTCTCTCATCGCACACTCTCTATTCTTCAATATCTCATTTTCAATCCCTCCCCTGAGTGGTTGATGGACAAACAGAAAGTTACGGGGTCTTGCCCCTAACATTTCGCTAGACTCTTTTTCTTGTTCACAACAGTGAGTTTCTCCCACAGAGGGGTTGTGCTACAAGTGGGTGTGTAGCAAATTTGTGGCTGACATCGGTTGATGATGCTTTGCTGGGGAGTTTGGACGCGGTTAGATCTATCCAGATGAGGAAGTGGAACATCTTGATCCATTCCAATTCGTGCTTCGCACTTGGCTTGATACCTCGTTGCTTGGAGGATGTTGAGAGCTTTCGGCATTTGCTGTTACCTTCAGTTGTGCTCTCTGACAGGTGGAGTGCCCTTCTCGGCAAGTATGGTGCCCTTTCTGGCAAATGCATTGACAACAGGGAAAAGGCAGGAAGCCTGACTCAACTGTGCCCCCCTAATTCATCATTTTGACCATTTTTTGTTTTGATTTCTACTAAAACAGTTTTGACCAACATGAGAATTAGATTAACATGCCTGTTCGATTTTTGATTTGAAAATCATGCAAGTTAGGCTTATGAGCACTGAAAATTTTCCTTTTTTGGGTCCAAGAAGGTCCAGTTTTGGAAAGATGGAACATTTTCGAGAAAATTAGTCAACCTCAGTAAAAATTCTCAAAACTATTTTGCAAACGACCAATGCTCAACAAGCAGGAACCTACTCTTGAGATGCAACAACCTCGATCCATAGCAATGGAAAATTGCCCCTTGTCTGAAGACACTGCATGCAACGGAAAGTTGCCCCTTGTTTGAATGGCACCGCGGCGTTTTGAATGGCAACGGAAAGTTGCCCCTTGTTTGGACGATGCGCAGCGCATTGTAAATCAGTCCTCAGAGCGACGAACACGACCAACTCTCGGATACAGAGAAGGCAAAGATGATCAAAACCATCACATGGACACAATCGAATTTGAAGTGTTTCGGGCTGGACTTCAGAGTGAAGTTGCCTACGTATCCCAAACATGGGAATCAAGCCTTACGTAGTTCGGGTTAAGGTACACTCGGGTATTTAACCTCTCCTTTTTATGCTCTAACTTTTGCCAAGGCGCTGTTGCAGGTTTTCGACCTTGCGAGCTTTGTTCTTCTTTCTTTTCTTTCTTTTTCATTTTTTTTCTTTTTTTTTTCTTTTAGGCTCTAACTTTTGCCAAGGCGCCCGATGCGGGTTTTCGACCTTGCGAGCTTCTTTTTCTTTCTTTTTTTTTTTCTTCTTCCTTTATTCTTTTTTTTCTGTATTTTTTTTCTTTCCTTTTGTATGTATTTTTTTGCTTGCTCTAACTTTTGCCTGGGTCGCCCTTCCGGGTTTTCGACCCAGTGAGCCTCTCAAAGGGTAAAAGTGTAGCAAGTCTATGCCAAATGGTTTTAGGGTTTTGATGCCATCCGTATCCAGGAGAGTGGCTGTTGATTCGCAAGAGAACTCATCTTCGGCTCTTCGGGCACATCTGACATCTTTGCCCCTAGTTTGAGGGGGGGCTTCTGATCTAGCTTCCCAAGCCTCTCTTGACAACATCTGATCTTCTTGATTTGACTTTCTTGCCTCTTGTTCGAGGGCTGCTTTGAATCTGGTCTCACAGGCCTCACGTTGAAGTTAACCGTTGAACATTCTGAGTTTGAGTCCAAGGTTCGAAAATGAGGGGTCGAGTCTCGAGGCTGAGAGCGATCCTAGGCTGCACAATCTCAAGAGCGATTCCACACATGTCTTCGCAGGACCGCGCAAAACATTTTTTGAAAGTTTTTAAGAAAGCGACAAATCGCTCACGCTGAAGACAGTGTAGGACCAATCTGGATCAAAGCTAGGGTCCTTCTCAGTACTCACACTAACAAGCATGATTTCATTCATTAAGGGCTTAACACGCCTCTCTTTCTCTCAATTTGATCAAAGTTTTGCAAATCCCGAGGAATTCCTCCCTCTTTGTTTTCACCGTAGTGTTCAAAAAGTTTTGAAAAACTTAGGTCAATGCAATGATTTAAAAGCACAGAAAAGACACAGCTTCTAGTCAAATATTGCCATTTCATTTAGAAATTCTGGCACAACTGGCACACGGCAGAAGCAAACACAAGAGTGTGAAAATCACTGCTGTTCCATTCAAATCTGTTGGCACAACTGGCTCCTCGACAGAAACAGACTCAAAAGAAAGTGAAAAGACAAACACAAAACAAAATAGTGAGATCCGAGGTAATATCCCCGGAATCACCCAACTCCAATACAACAGGACTGACTCGAAACCACCACAAGACAGACCCAAAACAAAAAGACTGACTCAAAACAAAGAGACAGACTCGAAATAACACAACAAGACTGACCCAATACCCAAGTCAGAATGTACAAAAACCAGCATTCACAAATGCTCAAAACGGTGCGTGCCATACGCCACATCTGGAGTAAACTGAGCGCCACTCGTAGGTGGTCCATCCCCTGATCACATCACATTATCCCCCCACAGGTTCACTGATCAAGTGTCGATAGACTTTGTAGAGCTTGGTGCGGGGATGACCCCATTGTCAATCAAATTTTGTATCTCATGGCGGAGACGGACGCAACTGTCAGTGTCATGACTGGTTTGTTGATGGAAAGCACAGTACTTAGCCGGGTCATGCTTTGCAGGGAGAGGATCGGGTAGGGGCCGTTGTTCTAACGGTTTCAGATGTCCTTTCCTGAGTAGGACCCCTAAAGCCTTAGACAAAGGCATAAAGAGTGGGGTGAAGACCCTCTTGCCTCGGGGTAGATAGTCTGAAGTTTGGGGGTTTGAAGTGGGCGCACCAACAAAGGGGGTGGCTGCTCTTGGTGTGGTGGTGGTGACCACGCCCACGTCTGAAGTCCTAGTAGCTGCATCACCACCGGTGGTCACATTCGAACTGCGGGTAAACGCCCTCCTGGGCTGCTCCTTCTCTTGGTCAATGAGGCCCTGCTTTATAGCATCCTCGATTTGTACCCCATCTCATGGAGGTCTGCAAAGGTGGGTAGGGGAGGACAATCATCTTCTGCATCAGCCTGGGTTGAAGATTGCGCACAATCATCCGTATCTGGTCCTTGTCGACCGGCCTGGTGGTCATCGAAGAAGCTTTGGCTCTCCAACGGGTTACAAAGTCAGAGAAACCCTCTTTCGGCTCTTGCCTGGTTGTCTCAAGATCACGGGTTGTGATCGATCTGGGTATTGTATGAATATTGTGCGACGAAGGCCTCGGACATCTCCTCCCAGCTTCGTTTCACTGAGTCCTCTAATTTGGCGTACCAGATGGCCGCGATACCCGACAGGGTCCTGCTAAAGAGGGAGAGCTTCTGTAATCTTGTCAAGCCCATCGGGCGCAGAACATCTGAAAACAAACTCAGGTGGACCATGGGATCTCCTGACCCGTCAAAACGGTCGATGTGAGGCATCTTGAAACGATCTGGCAACGTCACAGCTGCGTCGGTATATCCATCTTCGATGTCCGGGATGGACTTGACTCCTTGGGATTTCTTAAACATTTTTTCCAACTTACTCAGCTTCAACGCTGTGGGGTCCGCTTCGAACTCAAAGGGAGAGTCCGGTACATTGATAGGCGTGGGCGCCTTGGTTAGTTGCAGTAGAAGTAGAAGGGGGCGGAGCTGGCCCCGTTGGAAGGCCTGTATCCTCTTGGACATTTTGGAAATTTGGCGTCTCCTCGGGTATCGGAACCCTTGGTGGGGGAGGAGCCCGATGCGAAGCAGATGCCCCGGCTTGCTGCTCTAACCTGGCAATTGTCTCTGCCTGTTGGGCTATGACCACAGCCTGTTGCTTGGTGAATTCAGTTTGACGGACAGCATCTTGCTGCATGGCTTTCATAGTATCCTGGAGTTGGCGCACCATCTCTTCCAAACTTGACATATTGTCCTGATCTAACTGAGCAATCGGTATATCTGTGTCTGCAGTAGGCTCGGAAATCTCAACCCGACTGCTCAAAGATCACTGATCTGGTAGCTGTTGTACTGGTGGTCTGTGCCTGACTAGCCTTCTCTGGCCCTGATTACTCTTGAACTGAGTCTCTAACTTGACAAAGTCTATCTGCACAAATCCAATGTACCCGGGGGATAGTGGAGCCTTCTGAAGCTATGATTCCAAGACTACCTAGCAAAAGAGAAAACAGACAGCATCTCAGCTCAACTTCACTGGAACGGATATGAGCAAAGCTGAACGACTGTATTCTATTACTGATCACTGTTCCCCGAAATCATTGCCCCAAATCTGAATATGATACTCGCAGATATAACTGATTCTCAAAATACTGATACTGGTGCCCGCAGGCCGGATACCCAGACTCGCAAACTGGTATATGTATTCCCTGTAGAGATACACTCTAAAAGCACATAGCATGTAAAAGAGAGCCAAAACACCCCTATGTTGGGGTAGGGTTTCCCTGTCCTATTTTGTCAGGAGCTAGGGTTTCACTACGCACGCAGCGGTTTCAAACAACCTAATATCGGGTAAGCAACCTGTCCTAGTTTGGAATGGTCACTACGGATTTCGATATGCACTAGGTCGAATGGTCAAAAAGGGTGCCCCGGTAAAACCGGGGTTTGTGTTCCCATACTGGCAGAGCCCGCAACCGGTCAGCCTTATGGACATGCCTTGACAAGACAAGCCTCCAGCAAACCGCTCAGGAATAGCAGATGGCCAACACGGTGTCCTAGGCGCACCAATGCACATGCAATGCAAAGAAACACATAAGTGTAGTCAAAACAGGATATCACGAGTTCGAGTCAAGCTCTCTAAAAATCCCCAGCAGAGTCGCCAGAAACTGTAGCACGTCCGGCGGAGGGACCTCGCTACAGTTTGGACTCAATTTGTGTCACGGTTCTAAATCTGAACCAAAGAGTCCAAATCCGGCAAATTGTTTTGAAGAAAAACATATTTTTGAAAAGAAGTGCCAAACATGGACTGCTTTGCCAGATTACAGAGTCGCCACCTAAATATTTTAAAATGGGAAATTTAGGAAACCCTGACTCGGTGCCGAAGGCCACGTGTCCGTCATCACCAAAGTGGTCTTGGCTCGGGAGCTTGGGTACGATCGGGGAAGGTCAGCTATGAGCACCCCCTTTCGCCCGGTCCGAAGACCGGCCTCTACTAACCGTGATATCTGATTTTGAAAACTTTATGCGTTCTTATTCCGATTATTAGCCTAGAATTACTATGTTATGCGTACAGCAAACAAGTATAGACCAAATCGCCTAAATTGGAACAAAACATTGTAAGTTTGTTTTGAAAATGATTTGCTACTCGCAAGTAGGCTAAAAATGCAGGTTTTGCCACCCTCAAGTGGGCTTTAAAACTCACAGTTTTAATGCATTATCCCAATTTAGGCAATTTGACCTCCATCCACAGGCATTCAAGCAGTTATATCACATAAGCACTTAGCCTCATGGTAATCATGCTATTATGGCAACATTCACACGCATGCGATATGCTAAAGCATAAAAGCTTACCTAGTACTCCAAGCCAAAACAGAAACTAGTTAGTAATCATATGCATGATCCTAGTTCATGTTAAGTGGCTAATGCAACACAAGCAAAGATGCAATCTAGACAGGCTCGGCTATCCTAGACATGGCATGTGGAATGCTACAAATAACACGTATTCAATTTGGAATTGAAATACATTGCAGTTTGTATGATGTACCGAGCCCGATGCATGTCAACAAATGCATGGATGCACGCATGCATTGCATAAGGTATGCTAAAATAAACGTGCCCTAATCTACCATCATAAGCAGGTAAATAAAAGGGAGAAAGAAGTGGGGGTTGGAAGACATACACCCACTCACACACACTTATTACAATTGCGCCCTCGCTCGGAGGGACCGAATAAATATACAAAACTGAATAACTAATTAACTACGCAAGCTAATTAACTATTACAAATCAACTAAATTAATTAAATAAAATAATTAATCTAATTAAACAGTAAATCGCCTCGGGATGAGGGCCAAATGCAGCACGCGCTCGGGACTGGCTCGAAATCGCACTGCCATGCACGGATTGCCTCTGTTTCCTCTGCTCTCCTCCTCAGAAAATTGCCAAAGTCCCAGGAGTGCCTCTCAGGGCATTGGGGAGTACCACCGGCTGGGGTAGAGCACCACCGGCTGAAGAAGGAGGCCACCGGCACTGAATTCATCCATCGGCTGCTAGTAGACTGCCGGTCGGCACTGAACAGTGCCGGTCGGCACAAAATGCCTGCAGAACCTGCAACTCACAGCAGCAGAGGACACAACTTGCATGGCAATGTGATTCAAGGTATTTATGCACTATACACACCCCTTATCATGTCATTGACTCAAAAGGGCATGTGCCTCGATTCCCGAGCCACCAATCGCGCATTTCCATGCGTAATGGCCCAAAGAACCGAGTATGCAACTTTGATGTCAAATGCGTGCAAACCAAACAAACAAACAAGGGTGTTAAACCTCTATCATACTTCACTTCAAGAGGCCTAACATGCATACCAATGTGATGCACTCCTAGACATGGTAACTAGCATGCAATATGGCAATACAATGCAAACCTAAGTAAGCACACAAGGCAAGCATGCAAACCACATGGAGGATGGACTTAGAAATGATCTAGGCAGCTCTAAAAAGGCCCAAAATCAGTGGCCAAATGCTAAGTTATGGGGGCCAAACACACATGCACACATACACATGTTAAGGTGCCAACACTTAAGCATAACAAACAACATTCAAGCACACTTGAAATGAGTTGAGCATGGACAATTGACATGCATATAAAGCTCTGAAAATCACACAAAACATGATGCCAAATCATGCAACAAAGCAAGCCAAGTATGCAACGATAGGTCCAAGTACTTAAAGCAAGCCATGGAGGCTTATACTAAGGTCAAGTCCACCAAGCCTCACAAGGCCAAGGGGACTCAAAACAGGTCACAAGCAGACTTAAACAAAGCCTAAGGAGCACCTAGATGGCATCTAAGAGGCTCGAAATCAAAGGCATGCAAAATGGCCAAAACATGGAGGCATTCAACACATACTTTTAAAGCACTAAAGGAGTAACCAAGGCGAGCATACAAGCATACCAAAGGGTCTGAAATGACGTGACAAATGGTTCCAAACCATTGAAAAGATGAGATCAATGCATACTACACATGCACCTACTTGAAGCATACAAGCTATAATGCAAAGGAGCTATATTAGGCATGCTAAGATTGACCCAAACGACTATGGACAGAGCTAAAACATGGCAAAATAAGCACCAAATCTTCACAAATGCAAACCTAAAACATGCTAGAAACTAAGGCACACAACCTAGGCATGTTAAGGGACCAAAGGGGCATTACAAAGCAACCATGCAAAGCATGCAAGGAGTACTAAAACCAACTTAAAAACATGTTATATCATGGCAATATAAGCATAAAAAACAAACCAAACATGCTCAACACACAACCAAACATGGTGCTCCTTTGGAGGCCAAAACTTGCCCTTTCCAAGGACATCAAGGAGAGGGGGTGGCCCTCTCCTTTTGGAGACTTTATGGCACCATCTCCACCACTGAAATCCCTCAAGATTTAGTGGTGGAGAGGCCCAAGCACCAAAGTCTCGGAGCTCTCACAAAATGGCCTAAAATGGGACCTTTTCAAGGCCTAAAGGGGGTCAAACTTGCTCAAACCACAAAACACTCTTGATAAACAATAAAGAGGGTTAAAAATCAGAACTTTTATGTGTTATATACTAAGCACAAAAACTGTTCTAAACTAGGCCTAAATGAAATGCAAAAATGGGGGAAATAAAGCAAGTTTCTTACCCTTGAAGCTTTTCTTCACAAATGTTGAAGTTGTTGGTTCCTTGAGCTCCAAACCAGTCAAGAACACTAAGAACAAGCCCTTAGCACCTCAGTTCCAAGAGGAAGGTGAAACACTAGGTGCTTGTGTACAATAGTATGAACTAAAGCACCTAGTGTACAAAATAAGCAAGGAAAAGAGAGATAGGATAGATATAGGATTTCTAACCTAAAACCAGAGCTTCTTCTCTGTCTAAAATGTCTAACTCTCTAATTTTTCTAACCCTTGAGCCAAGAGAAGAGCCTTCTCTTGTATAGGCAACCAAAGCTTACAAGTTAAGGCATCCAAGGGCTCATCCCTCCATACACGTGTATGGAGGGGAAACAAAAGGCAGACAGCTGTCTGAAAATATCTCAGAAAGCAGCTGTAAAGTGGTCGGCTGGGCAAAATGGTCATTTTGCCAAAAAGAGTGCCGACCGGCACAAAATAGTGCCGACCGGCACGATATAGTGCCGGTGGCAACACCAGCCAGCCGGTGGCCTCTAGCCACAGCCGGTGGTATGGGGATGCCTCAGAAGGCATTCCCTGCCCCTCAAAGGCAAAGCACAAGTGTTTGGTGCAAAACCAGACACAAAACAGTCAAGTTCGGAGGTCCTGAGGCAAGGCGCGTAGCCGAGAACTCCGGGAATTCCAAACAAACACAAACATGGATGATCACCGAGTGTTCAAGCGGTGACGTCCAAGTCTTGAGGACGGTCAAAAATGGGGTGTCTACAATGTTAAGCAACCAAAACGAGGAGGAGCATGCATGCCAAATGTAACACCATTTCAACATGCAACAACATGCCAAGGGATGGACTTAAACTAAATTAGGCAACCCTTAAACAAGCCTAAAACAGTGGCCAACATGCTCAATAATGGAGGCTAAAACACATACCAATAGACATGCATGCAAGGTCCAAGACTTGGGCATAAAAGAGAGACTTTTAAGCACACTTGAAAGGATGCAAACATGGATGCAAGGCATACATGGAAAGCTCTGAAATCATGTTGGTGATGGTGCCAAACCAAGCAAGCAAGACAAGCCAAACATGCAACCAATGGTCCAAAGCCTAAGGCAAGCCAAGGAGGTATTGAACTACCCTTAACAAAACCTAACATGGCATGAATTGAATGACCAAAATCAGAGGTTTAGTATGTTAAAACAAAGCTAAAAACACAGTGACATGGCATCCTAGGGGGCCTAAACATGATGGCATGCATGAAGGCCTAAACATGAAGCATGAGATGACAACCTTATAAAGCATTAAAGGGACATCAAATGCAAGCATACAAGCACATCATGAGGTCTGAAATAACATGCCAAGTGGTTCCAAACCACTGAAACAAAGCAAGGATGGCATGCTAGAGGGGCCAATGCTTAAGGCATACAAGAGGGATTACATGGTGGCTATACAAAGCAAAGCATGGATGACCCAAACAACCAAAAACAGTCCTTAAGCACACTAAATCATGCACAAAAGCTTCACAAAGCTAAGCCAAAATCATGCTAAAACAAAGATCAAAGCTTAAAGCATGTTAAGGCCTAAACATGGCATTACAAGGCATGTATGCTAAGCAAGCATGGTGTACCAAAACCAACTCAAAATAGTGCTAAATCATGACATAATAAGCACAAAAAATAGCTAAGGCATGGTCAACATACACTTAAATTAGATGCTCCCTCAAGAGGCAAAAATGGCCCTTTTCAAGGACAACAAGGAGAGGGGGTGGCCCTCTCCTTCTTAGGACCTCAAGGCACCATCCTCACCTCTGAAATCCCTCAAGATTTCAGTGGTGAGGAGGCCCAAACACAATGGTCCCGGAGCTCAACCAAAATGGCACAAAACAAGGGCCAAACAAGCCTTAAGAGGGGTCAAACAACCCTAAAGCTTAAAACACCCTTAACCAACTATTTAGAGTAAGCAAAAACAAGACTTTTATGTGTTATATGCTAAGCTCAAAAACAGATTTAAGATAGTCAAAAAAGCTTTGCAAAAATGAGGTATTTAAAGGTAAAGTCCTTACCCTTGTTGACCCTTTTCAAAAATGGTAGACCAGCTGGTTCTTTGAGCTCAAAACCACCCAAGAAGTCCAAGAATAGCCCTCTGGTGCCTCAGCTCCAAGAGAAGGTGTGATGGTGGGTGTTTGTGCACAAAAGTGAGGCAAAACACACACAAAACACAAAAGATAGGAAGGTATAGATATAGGATAGATACAAATCCTAACCCTAAAACCAAAGCCCCTCTAAAAATGTTGTCAAACCCTAAAAGAGGGAGAGGAGGCCTCCTCTTATAGAGCTTCAATCTTGTAAGCTTACAAGACAAGCTAGCCAAGAGGGGAATCCCTCCATACACGTGTATGGAGGGGAGCCAAGTGCATGCCAGCTGCATGAAAATATCTGCAAAAGCATATGCACAGTAGTCGGCCGGCCAAAAATGCAATTGACCAAAAAAAGATAGCCGGTCGGCCATCTATAGTGCCAGCCGACCAAACATTTGGCCGGTGGCAACAAAACACAGCCGGTGGCCTCAAGCCATGGCCGGTGGTGTGTGGGGATGGCCCACAAGCCATTTCCTGCCCCTCCAAGGCAAAGCACAAGTGTTTGGTGCAAAACCAAACAAAAACAGTCGAGTCGAGAGATCCTGAGGCAAGGCGCGTATCCGAGACCTCCGAGAACTCAAGACGAACACAAACATGGATGATCACCGAGTGTTCAAGCGGTGACGTCCAAGTCTTGAGGACGGTCAAAAATGGGGTGTCTACACTTATCCTTAGCAATTATCAATATGAGACAGCATCTCACCACAGGACAATAATATTTTTAAAAGTTTTTTGTCGATTATAATGACATCTTTCACTCTCTACTTTACTTTTGTAAAGAAAAGTTGTGGTGTGATAGTCTATGTCGGATGAATCACTATGAATTGGATGACTAATGTGACGATGGGGCCCCCTCTGTGTACCCGGCATTATTTCCATACTTTAACTGATTCCTCTAGTTTCCAATCATTTTACTTTTTTGTGTATATAAATGAAGAGCCTTCATTGTTGAGGCACGTTCAATTTCCATTATTTGTTTTTCTCTTTTCTTGTAAAAACCTCTCTCAGTTTATGATATATAAATTATGTTTAGAAGAACTCTATTGTTTTGAGACGGCTACTATTTTGTAAGTATTTCGTTTTATGTCTGCAAATGTATTAGCTACTCTGTCTGATATATTAGTTTTTCATAAAGAACGTTTAGCTGTTTTAGAACAATTTAATTCTCTATATACTCAAGTTCAAGAGTGGATTAACGAGCTTTATCATTTGATAGCTCTTGCTGAACAAGCTTTACAAGAAGAGATTATTTAGCTAGTTGTTGACCAGTGACCACCCTCTCCGAATTAAATATCTATTTATGAGATCATATATGCACTAATCAAAACCTATTATACTGTTCATAAGAACAGTAATATTCCTGGTTCTGTGCTAAATAGGGACATGAATTATATGTTTGTAAGTGGGATGTCACTTCCATTCTTGGATTAAATTCTTATACGACATGTATCTTCTATAAGTCCCAACACCCTCACTCCACCTTCAACCCCTAAACCCCTTAATACACCACCCATAACCCTACACTCCTTGCAAGAATCAATCTTGTCTTCTCAGTGGCATTTCATCAAACTAGTTTCACCTAATCTCACTCTCACCTTAGTCTCAAGAGTCCTTTATAATCTCCATGTAAACCCAGACCTCATTCTCAAATTCATCGGCCAAATCGAACCTTACCGCCTCAACATTCAATACCATTGCATCGCCATTTCCATAATCTCTCGCCTTCCATTGCCCAAACAATCTCTGCAACTCATAAAGAACATAATTAACTTCCAGGTTTCGATGAATAGGGAGATTTTCGATGAGTTAGTGGGTGCCCAAGAGCGATTAGATATATCGAGCTCAATTGTATTTGATTTGTTAATTAGGCCTTTTTGTGAATTGAAAAGAGCTGATGAGGCATTTAAGTGCTTTTATATGATAAAAGATAAGGGTATATTGCCCAAGATTGAAACTTGTAATGATATGTTGAGTTTGTTTCTAAAATTGAACTGGACAGAGACAGTGTAGGTTTTGTATGCCAAGATGTTTAGGTTGAAGATTAATCCAACTGTGTACACTTTTAATATAATGATCAATGTATTGTGTAAAGAAGGGAAATTAAAGAAGGCTAAGGAATTTATTGGGTACATGAAGGGTTTAGGGTTTAAAGCAAATGTTGTTACTTACAATACCATCATTCATGGGTATTGTTGGAGGGGGAACCTTGAAGGGGCTCATCTGGTTTTTGAGGTAATGAAAGCTAAAGGGATCATGCCAGATTCGTATACATTTGGTTCGCTTATTAGTGGTATGTGTAAGGAGGGAAGGGTTGAGGAGGCATCTGTGTTTCTTGAGAAAATGATGAAAAATGGATTGTTTCCAACTGCTATGACATATAGCGCTTTGATTGATGGATACTGCAACAAAGGGAACTTGGAAAGGGCTTTTAGTTATAGGGACGAGATGGTAAAGAAAGCCATAATGCCGACTGTGTTGACGTATAATTTGTTTATCCATGCACTATTTATGGAAGGTAGGGTCGTTGAAGCCAATGATATGATAAACAGGATGGAAGGAAAAGGAATGGCTCTAGATGCCATCACGTATAACATATTGATCAATGGGTATTATAGGTCTAGCAATGCAAAGACAGCTTTCAACCTACATGATGACGTACTTAATAGAGGGATTCAGCCTACACGGGTTACTTACACATCTCTTATAGACATTTTGAGCAAGCGGAATAGAATGAAGGAAGCATATAACTTATTTGTGAAGATAATGGACAAAGGTGTTTTGCTAGATGTTATAATGTTCAACGCATTGATTGATGGGCACTGTGCCAATGAGAATGTGGACCGTGCACTTTTCCTTTTAAAGGAGATGGATAGGATGAAGGTTCCTCCGAATGAAGTGACATACAACACTTTAATGCAGGATCATTGTAGAAAGGGTAAAGTTGAAGAAGCTCATGAACTTCTTGATGAAATGAAGAGAAGGGGGATTAAGCCAGATTACATCAGTTACAACACCCTCATTAGTGGGTACAGTAGGAGAGGTGATATAAAGGATGCCTTTAGAGTTCGAGATGAGATGTTAAGTATAGGGTTCAATCCAACCCTTCTCACTTACTCACTTACAATGCACTAATATAAGGCTTATGCAAAAACCAAGAGGGAGATCATGCAGAAGTGCTTCTCAAAGAAATAGTTAGCAAAGGCAATCCCCTAATGACAGCACATATTTTACTTTAATTGAAGGGATATGCAAAGTTGAGAAGTTTATGGAAAGTAATGGTCTGTGATCAAGTTTGTTTGCCAATAATTCTACCTTTGGCAGAAAGAGATGTTCCAGAAGTGTTTTCGTCTGGAAGATTTTTGTATAGAAACTTTGAATACAAGCCAAAGGAAATCTTCTACCCAGATCTCACACCATTGGAAAATTCTGAAAGTAGACAAGGAAAACTTGAAAGAGTTTCATAAAAGCCTTACATCGGCTATGCACATGCTTTATTATATGGTTCTACAAGCTTCTTTTCATTTTTATGCTTTGTGGGAATGTTTGTGTCTACTCTGTACTTTAAAGATGTTTAAATTTTGAACATTTTATAGAGCATACGCACGCCTAAGAGCTAAGAGTGAATATCTGGAGAAAGAACAATGCTGAAAGGTTTTTACAAATTTTGCCTGTGGTAATTCTTTTATGTTCATGCAACAGCTACTGTGAGGCGATGCTATATATGTTTTGCAAGATAAGTACTAGTTGTTTGATAGATGATCCTTAAAGATTAAGGTTCCTTAAAAGAATTTCTATGTTGTTGGTAGCTTATTTTGGGCTAACCAGAGAAAATTAATATTTTGTTATGGCTGAACGATTAGTTCAACTGATGAGAAGACAGTTTACTAAGTTGCTATAAAGATTTATTTGATGTGAAAATATTCTTAGCTTGCTAATGTTCTGGACTCAAAAACAAGTGATATCCACAAAAAATAGGGTTTTACATACTGTAAACTTAGTAGAGAGAGAGAGAAAGAGAAAAAGACTGAATGAAGTGCATATTGATTGTGTTCAGTGATTCACAAGGAGAAGATCACTCTCTTTTATAGAGAGGAAAGTGTTGTACAGAGGATACGAAAAGCACCGAAAGCAGAAACAATAAGTAGACAACATCATTACTTTACATGTATACAATATGTGCTAATGTATGATAGCTATATATTACACTAACAGCGCCCCGCAAACTCAAGAAGGGCAAGCATCAACCAGCTTGAGTTTGGAAATGAGATCACTGAAGTGACCAGGAGGATGAGCTTTTGTGAAAATATTAGCAGGTTGATCAACAGAAGCAATAGGGAGAAGAAGAACAGTGCCACGGGTAACATGCTGGCGAATGAAATGACAATCAATCTTAATATGCTTGGTGCAATCATGGAAAACATCATTGTGAGCAATCTGAATGGCACTCTGATTGTCACAATAGAGAGAGGTAGCACCAGAAGAAGAAACACCCATATCAACAAGGAGCCATCGAAGCTAGAGAAGTTCCTGAGTAGTATTAGCAAGAGTGCATGTAGACCGCCCGAACTTCCTCCGTGCGCCCCCCCTTTCGGAGAGGGCGTGGATTGGGGTTCATAGCTACTATAGTTTGGACTCCTGTCACGGTTCTATATCTAATCTCACAAAGTGCAATGTAAGACTGATAAATCACCAAAGAGTCCAAATCCGGCAAATCATTTTGGAAAATCAGATTTTAAATCAAATAATGCCAAAATTGGACTGCTTTGCCAGATTACAGAGTCGCCACCTAAATATTTTATTTAGGAAAATTTAGGAAACCCTGACTCGTGCCTAAGGCCACGTGTCCGTCATCACCAAAGTTGCCTCGGCTCAGGAACTTAGGTACGAGGGGGGAAGGTCATGAAATGAGCACCCCCGCTCGCCCAATCAAAGGATCGGCCTCTACTAATCATGATATGTTGTTTTGAAAACACATGTGTTCTTATTCCGGTTATTTAGCTAACTTACTACGTGATGCGCACTGCATACAAGTATAGACTAGATCGCCTGAATTGGAACAAAACAATTCAATGTTTGTCTTCGAAAATGGTTTGAATTTGCCACCCTCAAGTGGGCTTAGAAATGCGGATTTGCCACCGAACAAGGTGGGCTTAAAACATGATGATTTGCCACTCCAAGTGGGCTTAAAACTCACATTTTGATGAATTGTTCCAATTCAAGTAATGAAGCCTTCATCCATAGGCATTCAAACAGTTAATCACTTAAGCAAATAGCCTCATGGCAAGCATGCTATTATGGCAACACTCACACTCATGCAAGTATGCTGAAGCATAAAACTTACAGAGTACTCCAAGCCAAAACAAAAAACTAGTTAGAAATAATGCATGATCCTAACTATACAAGATGCCTAATGCAACACATGCAATAATGCAACTAAATAGGCTCGGCTATCTAAAATGGCATATGAATGCAACAATTGATACACGTATTCAAATAGGTATTGAAATACGATGCAGTTTGAATGATGCGCCGAGCCCGGTGCATGCAATACAAATGAATGATGCACGCATGCAAAGCATAAGGTATGCTAATTGAAATATGCCCTAAACTAACCATCAAAAGCTGATAAGTAAAAGGGCGAAAGAAGTGGGGTTGGAAGACATACACACACATACGCACGCTTATTACAACATTGTGCCCTCTCGCAGGAGGGTCTGAATGAATAAGCTAAGCTAATCTAAGCTAAGCTAAGCAACTAATCTAATTAAACTAATTGGACTAATTATTACAAACCAATAAAGAAATAGCTAAACTAAGCTACTTAATTATTACAACACTCAATTAACTAACAAATTAATCAAATTACAAATTCATGCTAACTAACAAGAAAATGCATTAAACAATGCTGCCTCAACTCTGTTGGAAATTAGGAGATGCATGCCTCGGCTCCCGTCCCGAAAACCTCTCCAAATGCTCTTTAGAGGCTCTATCTACAGGGTGTCCTTAAGAACTTGCTGCTGAATCTTACCAAATCAAAGTTGGGGAGTGCACCAGTGGCCTGCCGGCCATGGGGGCTTGCTGCCAACCATCTGCTAGCCAACAATGAAAGGGTGCCAGCCATCAGTGTGGCACTGCCGGCCACTAGTGTGCTGTGACACCAAGCTGCAACAGAGCACAAAATAGAGGAAAATGGAGGGTCTCCCAAGAACATGTATGTACTATGCCACTCCATATCACCTCAAAACATCAAGGGAGAGGCACCATTGGATCCAAAACCATCAATCAAGCATGCACTACATGATGGCCAAAGATCCAACTTGCACACATTTCAATAAATGCCATGCAAACAAGACTCTAAATCCACTACCTCATCATAGATAATCAAAGGCAATAGAGACAAAGGGAATTGGTTCACTTTCATCACTTTGAGTATGAAGTGGACTAATCCACCGTGTGTTCAACATAACGTCCGGTTGAACACGATGCGATGCAAACAACATGCTAATCTTGACATGTTAAGGTGGCATGCACAAGACTCTATCAAGTAAGCAATGCATGCAAGACATGTTAAGGAGCCAAGAGCACTAAAGCAAGTGAAGAACATTACACATGAGGCATACACTATCAATCTCAAATGGTCAAATTAGCTATGGACAGACCTAAGATACTCCAAAACAGTGGCCAAAACACACTAAAACTTAGGCACAAAAAGCAAGAAATGCATGCTCATATGATGGCTCGCAAACAACGCACAAAGCTTAACTTTCAAACACATTGAAAGAGTGATATCTATGGGAGCATGACAGAGGTACAAGTACTGAAATCATATGCCAAATGATGACGTATCATGCAAACAACACAAGTATAGCATGTTAGGGCCCTTAGAACTCAAAGCTAGTCAAGGGCATTACACAAGAGGCATACAATACATAGCCTAAACAATCAAACCAGCTCTGGACAGAGCTCAACCATGCCAAATCAAAGGCCAAAACATGCTAAAATGATAGTACAAAAGCTTAGACGAACATGCATACAAGTTGGCTTATAAGCAAGGCATAAGGCACATCTCTCAAAATGCATTGAAAGAGTAGAACATGTGAGAGTGTGACTACACTATACACACTGAAGTCATGTATGAAATGAGGTTAAGACATGCAAACACCACAAGTAAAGCATGCAAGAGGCTTTGAAACTCAAAGCTAGTCAAGGCATTCACACTACAACCATGCACTACAAGTCTCACATGGCCAAGACCACTCAAAATAGATCTAAGGCATGCTAAAATAATGGCAAGGACATGCTGAGATAGAGCTAACACAAGCTAGGATGATAGGCATAAAGCATGAAGCATGTTAGGCCAACAAGTAGGATTACACTACAAGTATAAGATGCAAGCAACCAATGACCAAACCAAACAAAAACAGAGTTATGGCAGGTCCAAAAAGTCACAAAATCATGCTTGAGCTAAGTCACAAAAGAGTAGAAAAGCATGCTCAAGTATGAGGCCAACAAGGCATGCAAGCAAGACAAAAGGAGAGGGGACCACCCTCTCCTATTTTGACCCTCAAAACCAACTTTTACCACTGAAATTTCTCTAAATTTTAGTGGTTAAAAGTCCAAGCAAGGGGGGATTCAAAAACTTAGAGTGTTGGCTCAAGAGGCTTAACAAGCCAAAAAGCAAAAGATGGGGACCACCCCCCTAACCACACAAGGCTCAAACTAACATTTTAAAGCCTTAAAAATAGAACTTTTTGGAGACTAAGACCAGCTTCAAAGTTGCATACAAAGATGGCAAAACAATGAACTAGAATAAAGCTTAAAAGAGATAGTTTCTTACCCTTGTAGCACAGCAAGAAAACAGCAAGCAAACTACTGACTTCTGAGCCAAAATCAACTCCAAAGAGCTCCAACAAGGTCTCTAAGAACCTCAAGCCTAAGGTGAAGGTGTTTGGCTAGGTGTTTTAGTGCAAAAGTGAAGAGAAAACACACTTTAAAGGCTAAAATATAGAGAGAGAGGATTCTGGAGAGAGAGGGGGAGGAAAATATCTCAGCTCAAAACTTTCCACCTCTTGCATGCATATAGAAGACCTCTATATATAGGTGTAGACACCCCATTTTTGACCGTCCTCAAGACTTGGACGTCACCGCTTGAACACTCGGTGATTATCCATGTTTGCGTTCGTTTGGAGTTCCTGGAGTTCTCGGCTCGCGCGCCTTGCCTCAGGACCTCCGAACTTGACTGTTTTGTGTCTGGTTTTACACCAAACACTTGTGCTTTGCCTTTGAGGGGCAGGGAATGCCTTCTGAGGCATCCCCACATACCACCGGCTGTGCCTAGAGGCCACCGGCTGGCTAGTGTTGCCACCGGCACTATATTGTGCCGGTCGGCACTATTTTGTGCCGGTCGGCACTCTTTTTGGCAAAATTACCATTTTGCCCTGCCGACCACTTTACAGCTGCTTTCTGAGATATTTTCAGACAGCTGTATGCCTTTTGTTTCCCCTCCATACACGTGTATGGAGGGATGAGCCCTTGGATGCCTTAACTTGTAAGCTTTGGTTGCCTATACAAGAAAGGCTCTTCTCTTGGCTCAAGGGTTAGAAAAATTAGAGAGTTAGACATTTTAGACAGAGAAGAAGCTCTGGTTTTAGGTTAGAAATCCTATATCTATCCTATCTCTCTTTTCCTTGCTTATTTGTACACTAGGTGCTTTAGTTCATACTATTGCACAGAAGCACCTAGTGTTTCACCTTCCTCTTGGAACTAAGGTGCTAAGGGCTTGTTCTTAGTGTTCTTGACTGGTTTGGAGCTCAAGGAACCAACAACTCCAACATTTGTGAAGAAGATCTTCAAGGTAAGAAACTTGCTTTATTTACCCCATTTTTGCATTCCATTTTTGCCTAGTTTAAAACAGTTTTTGTGCTTAGTCTATAACATATAAAAGTTCTGTTTTTTAAGCCTCTTTATTGTTTATTAAGAGTGTTTTGTGGTTTGAGCAAGTTTGACCACCCTTAGGCTTTGAAAAGGCCTCTTTTTGTGCTATTTTGTGAAGGATCCGAGACTTTGGTGCTTGGGCCTCTCCACCACTGAAATCTTGAGGGATTTCAGTGGTGGAGATGGTGCCATAAAGTCTCCAAAAGGAGAGGGCCACCCCCTCTCCTTGATGTCCTTGAAAAGGGCAAGTTTTGCTTCCTTATGGAGCACCATGTTTGGTTGTATGTTGAGCATGTTTGGTTTGTTTTTCATGCTTATATTGCCATGATATAACATGTTTTTAAGTTGGTTTTAGTACTCCTTGCATGTTTTGCATGGTTGCTTTGTAATGCCCCTTTGGTCCCTTAACATGCCTAGGTTGTGTGCCTTAGTTTCTAGCATGTTTTAGGCCTAGATCCATGAAGCTTGTATGCTTATTTTGACATGTTTTAGCTCTATCCATAGCCATTTGGGTTGATCTTGGCATGCATCATATAGCCTCTTTGCATTGGGCTTGTTGGCCTTAAGAACATGAATGTGTGGCATGCCATGCTTGCATTGTTTTTGATGGTTTGGAACCACCTAGCATGCTATTTCAGACCTTTTGGTGGGCTTGTATGCTTGCCTTAGTTGTCTCTTTAACACTTTTGAAAGCATGTTTTGAATGCTCCATGTTTTGGTCATGATTGCGTGCCTTTGTGCTTGAGCCTCTTAGATGCCATCTAGGTGCTCCTTAGGCTTTGTTTAAGTCCGCTTGTGACCTGTTTTGAGTCCCCTTGGCCTTGTGAGGCTTGGTGGACTTGACCTTAGTATAAGCCTTCATGGCTTGCTTCAAGTACTTGGACCTATTGTTGCATACTTGGCTTGCTTTGTTGCATGATTTGGCATCATGTTTTGTGTGATTTTCAGAGCTTCATATGCATGTCAATTGTCCATGCTCAACTCATTTCAAGTGTGCTTGAATGTTGTTTGTTATGCTTAAGTGTTGGGCACCTTAACATGTGTATGTGTGCATGTGTGTTTGGCCCCCATAACTTAGCATTTGGCCACTGATTTTGGGCCTTTTTGGAGCTGCCTAGATCATGCCTAAGTCCATCCTCCATGTGGTTTGCATGCTTGCCTTGTGTGCTTACTTAGGTTTGCATTGTATTGCCATATTACATGCTAGTTGCCATGTCTAGGAGTGCACCATATTGGCATGCATGTTAGGCCTCTCGATCAAATCATGATAGAGGTTTAACACCCTTGTTTGCTTGTTTGCATTGCATTGCATTTGAAATCGAAGTTGCATGCTTGGTTCTCCGAGCCATCACGCATGGAAATGCGCGATTGGTGGTCCGGGAATCGAGGCACATGCCCCCTTGAGTCAATAACATGATAAGGGGTGTGTATAGTGCATAAATACCTTGAATCACATTGCCATGCATGTTGTTGTCCTCTGCTGCTGTGAGTTGCAGGTTCTGCAGGTGTTAAGTGCCGGCCGGCACTATTTAGTGCCGACCGGCAGTCAATTGACAGCCGATGGATCAATTCAGTGCTGGTGGCCTGCTTCTTCAGCCGGTGGTTCTCTACCCTAGCCGGTGGTACTCCCTAGTGCCCTGAGAGGCACTCCTGGGACTTTGGCAATTTTCTGAGGAGGAGAGCAGAGGAAACAGAGGCAATCATGCATGACAGTGCGATTCCGAGCCAGTCCCGAGCGCGCGCCGCATTTGGCCCTCACCCCGAGGCGGTTTACTGTTTTTTCTTAGATTAATTAATTTGTTAATTAATTAGGCTATTTGTAATAATTAATTAGCTTGCGTAGTTAATTAGTTATTCAGTTCTGTATTATTCTTTTGGTCCCTCCGAATGAGGGCGCATTTGTAATAAGTGTGTGTGAGTGGGTGTATGTCTTCCAACCCCCATTTCTTTCTACCCTTTTATTTACCTGCTTACAATGGTAGATTAGGGCACGTCTATCTTAGCATACCTTATGCAATGCATGCGTGCATTCATGCATTTGTTGACATGCATCGGGCTCGGCACATCATGCAAACTGCATTGTATTTCAATTCCAAATTGAATACGTGATAGTTGTTGCATTTCATGTGCCATGCTTAGGGTAGCCGAGCCTGTCTAGATTACATCCCTGTATGCGATGCATTAGCCATTTAAACATGAACTAGGTCATGCATGTTTTGCTAACTAGTTTATTGTTTTGGCTTGGAGTACGATGTAAGTATTTTACGCTTTAGCATACCACATGCGTGTGAATGTTGCCATGACAGTATGCTTACCATGCGGCTAAATGCTTATGTGATATTACTGTTTGAATGCCTGTGGCTGAAGGTTGGATTGACTGAGTTGGAACAACTCATTGAAATCTGTATTTTAGCCTACTTGCGAGTAGCAAAATCTAACACGTTTTTCGAGACAAAACGGATATGCAATGTTTATTTCCAAGTTAGGCGATCTAGTCTATACTTTTGTGTTGTGCGCATCACATAGTAATTCTAGGTTAAATAACCGGAATAAAAGCGCATAAAGTTTTCAAAAACAGATATCACGGTTAGTAGAGGCCGGTCTTCGGACCGGGCGAAAGAGGGTGCTCATAGCTGACCTTCCCCGATCGTACCCAAGCTCCCGAGCCAAGACCACTTTGGTGATGACGGACATGTGGCCTTCGGCACCGAGTCAGGGTTTCCTAAATTCCCTGTTTTAAAATATTTAGGTGGCGACTCTGTAATCTGGCAAAGCAGTCCATGTTTGGCACTACTTTTCAAAAATCTGTTTTTCTTCAAAACGATTTGCCGGATTTGGACTCTTTGGTTCAGATTTAGAACCGACACAAATCGAGTCCGAACTGTAACCCGCGAGGTCCCCCTGCGGACGTGTTACAGTTTCTGGCGACTCCGCTGGCGAGTTTAGAGAGCTTGACTCGAACTCGTGATATCCTGTTTTGGCTACACTTATGTGTTTCTTTGCATTGCATGTGCATTGGTGCGCCTAGGACACCGTGTTGGCCATCTGCTATTCCTGAGCGGTTTGCTGGAGGCTTGTCTTGTCAAGGCATGTCCATAAGGCTGATCGGTTGCGGGCTCTGCCAGTATGGGAACACAAACCCCGGTTTTACCGGGGCACCCTTTTCGACCATTCGACCTAGTGCATATTCGGAATCCATAGTGACCATTCCAAACTAGGACAGGTTACTTACCCGATTTTAGGTTGTTTGAAACCGCTGTGTGCATAGTGAAACCCTAGCTCCTGACAAAATAGGACAGGGAAACCCTACCCCAACATAGGGGTGTATTGGCTCTCATTTACATGCGATGTGCTTTTAGAGTGTATCTCTACAGGGAATGCACATATCAGTTTGCAAAATTGGGTATCCGGCCTGCGGGCACCAGTATCAGTGATTGTGGGGAATCAGTTATCTGCGGGTATCAGATTCAGATTTGGGGGAGTGACTTTGGGGAACAGTGTTCAGTAGTAGAGTGCAGTTGTTCGACTACACCCGTGTTTGATCTGTTTGGGGCTGAAATGCTGCTTGTTTTTCGTTTCAGTTCAGAAATTCGGAGAGTTGAGCCAGAATAGCTAGTGTCTTCTCCTTGCTAAGGCAGGACTGAACATGATGCAGAACTCAGAAGAGATTGTGGTCATGACGGCCGCACTAAGTCAAGAAACCACCCCACAGAATGATACTACTGTTGATATGCCGCACCCGCCTAGGTCGCCTGCCGCACATCCAATCTGGACTCCTCAGTTATATCAGGCTCGCGAGCCTACTACATTTGAACTAATGGGAATGATAGGTGATCTTCAAAGGTCCGTGGCGGATCTCACCTATGGGATGTCTGTTTCATCGCCAGCTGCATCATACGCCGGGAACTTTGTACCCCAAGAACCCCCGCAACTGGGACGAATTGTAATTGAACTCAGCCAACCGGAGATGGCCTCCAACTGTGGCAACGACGCAGCAAACCAAGTTCTAGACCAGGCTGAGGCCGGAGACAAAGGTAAGATGAAGGCAGATGCCGACCCTATCGAACAACTGCTGTGGGCAGTAGAGGCTTTGAAAGCCGGAGGAATGAACAAGCAACAGATATCCGCAGTTACGACAAAAGCTGTGGAGGATGCTTTCCCTACTCCGCCTGAGGGCAGTTCCAGTCAATCGGAGAATCGGGATAGGCCCCGTCATGCCAAGACCGTTCTTCCCGTCCCCAACCTTGCATCCGGAAAGGGCCAGAAACCCAAGGCCGCACCCGCCGACCCGTTTGCTAGTGCATCCAGCAAGAGTGCTCAGACTCCAAAGTACCTGCCCCGAGGGCTCAGGGTCTTTCATGCTCTCTATATGGCATTGTCCAAGGCATTGCAGATCCTTGCTGAAAGGGGACACCTTAAGCCCCTGGAGCCTCGGCCGCTCCCGAAGAATCTCCCGGCCACGCATGATGCTTCCCTGTACTGTGCCTATCATCAGCAGACCGGCCATGCCACCGATAATTGCTTCCGCCTCCGTCATGAGGTACAAGACTTGATTGACAACGAGGTTATCCTCCCGCCTACCTCAGCAAAGTCCGTCACCACTCAGTTGTTGGATTTTGAGGACGCCGATACTGCGAGTATGTAATTGGGATTCAACTGCCTGCGGGCAATGTCTGGTACATTTTTGGATGTGGCGTTTGGCAAGCATTTTTGAGCACCTGCCAATGCTAGTTTTGTAAATCCTGACTTGGGTGTCGAGTCAGTCTTTTGTTTTGTTTTTGAGTCTGTCTCTCTGTATTGAGTCAGTCTTTTTGCTTACAGGGTCTGTCTTGTTATAATGAGTCAGTCCCTTTTGTATAGTATACCAGGTGATTTCGGGGTTGTTACCTCGGACACCGTTTTGCCTTGTAATTATTTACTTTTGCTTTTTGAGCCTGTTTGCTGCCGAAAAGCCAGTTACACCAACAAATTGAATGAAGCGGTTGTGGCTACTGCGTTCCGTACTTGTCGCTATTTGAGTTAGCCGTACCGGAAGATGTGAATGGAATGATAGTGCATTTCGCCTACTCTCTTGTGCCTTGAACATTGTCACAATGACCTAAGCTTTTCATAAAACCCTTTTCGAACACTGCGGTGATAAAAACAAAGAGGGAGGAATCCCTCGGGTTTTTGCAAAATTTTTGATCATTTTGAGAGAAAGAGAGGCCTGCTAAGCCTTTAATGAATGAAATCATGTTTGTCGGCGTGAGTACTGAGAAGGACCCTGGCCTGATCCAGACTGGTTCCACACTATCTTCAACGCGAATGATTTGTCGCTTTCTTAAAAACTTTCAAAAACAAAATATTTTGCGCAAGTCTTGCAGAGACCTGTGTGGAACCGCTCTTGAGATTGTGCCGTCCAAGATCGCTCCCAGTCTCGAAATTTGATTTATCTGTTGCAAACCGAAATCTGTGCAAAACGATCAGTGCCATGAAACGCCTGTATGGCCCAATTGGAAGCAGCCCTCGACCAAGAGGCATCAAAGTCAGATCAGGGAGATCAGATCCCACCAAGCAAAGCTCGAGAAGCAACCGTGATGGACTTTCCCTGCAAATCAATACAAAAGTCGCTCTCCTGGATACGGAGAGGCTTCAATCTCAAAACCATTTGGCATGGGCTTGCTACACTTTTATCCTTTGAGAGGCTCGCTGGGCCGAAAACCCGGAAGGGCAGCCCAGGCAAAAGTTAGAGCAAAGAAAAAGAAAAAGAAAAAAAGAAAAATACAAAAGAAGCAAAAGAGAAAAGAAAAATGCAAAAAAAAAGAAGAAGGAAAAAAGAAAAAAGAAAAGAAAGAAAAGAAAAAAGAACAAAGCTCGCAAGGTCAAAAACCTGCAATAGGCGCCTTGGCAAAAGTTAGAGCATAAAAAGGAGAGGTTAAATACCCGAGTGTACCTTAACCGGAACTACGTAAGGCTTGATTCCCATGTTTGGGATACGTAGGCAACTTCATCTTGAAGTCCAGCCCCCAACGCTTCCATAGCGTCTCAGTCCATGTCATGGTTTTGATCACTTTTGCCTTCTCCGAATCCAAGATCTCGGTTGCAGCAACCTAGGGCTACGTGATCAGTTTTCTCTTGAAATCCAATCACCAACACCCTCCAGGTGACTGTGTCCATATATTGATTCAAACCGTTTTCGCCTCCTCCACGCCCGAGGGTCCGATCGTCATCAACGAGGACCGGCTTACAAAATGCCGCGGCATCATCCAAACAAGGGGCAACTTTCCGTTGCCACATATATTGCCATAAGTTGCCCTGAGTTACCATCCAAACCAGGGGCAACTTTCCGTTGCCTTACCCCCCCTTTAAGCCAGGGGCAATTTTCCATTGCCTCCGATCCGAGGTTGCATATCTCGAGGGTAAGTTCTACGCTCGTTGAGCATTGATTGTTTGCGAAAATAGTTTTGGAAAATTTTCACTGAGGTTGACTTATTTTCTCGAAAACTATTTCATTTTCAAAATTGGACCATGTTTGGACCCAAAAAAGAGAATTTTTCAGTGCTCACAGCCTGACTTGCATGATTTTCAAATCAAAATTGAATAAGTGTGTTAATCCAACTCTCATTTTCGATCAAAATTGTTTTAAAAACAACCAAAAAATGGTCAAAATGACGAACTAGGGGCACAATTGAGTCAGGTCCTCTGTCTTCTCCCCGTTAATATGCTTGCCAGCAAGGCACCCTATCCACCAGAAAGAAGTAGCCGTGAGCTAACTGTATCGGGCGTGAACCCGCGACTTCCTATTCATCTGTCATTCACCCCGGGGAGGGATGAAAAATGAGAGAATAAAGAATAGAGAGGGGTAAGCTGAGAGAAGAGTAAGGAGAAGGGTTTTGTGAGAAAAATCGAGCCTGAGGGCCGAGCGATGCGAGTATCACAAATCAGAAAGGGTGGGAAATAATACCCGGAGGAACTGGCTTCTCGAGATCTAAGGTCTTTTTGTAAACATGTCTGTGTGTCGTGTCTTTTGATTTGTCGACCTTGATTTTGGCTTTGAGTCTTTTCCGAGCATGTCTCCTTAGGTCAGGTCGTATGCCTTTTGTTTCTTTGTTTGAGTCTGCCTCGTCGTGTTCTGTGGTAAGCTCGATACCCCGGTCGAAAACCCATCCTCCTCCAAAAGTAATCGCTTGTGCTCAGAATGCTGTGCCATTCTCTACGTCCGTGCAAAGCAAGAGAAGGAAAGGGAAAATTTGGGACATCCGAGTGTGTTTCAACTGCAACCGTGTCAGCCTTGTGATCCGTCTCGTCAGATTGGGGCTATTTGTTCAGAATTTGCTGTGTGCAGAATGAACCAAATGCTGTGTTATGGGCTATATGCAGATCAATCCCCAACAGATTAGTCCCTAGCAGAGTATGGGCTGTGTGTTCAGGTTGAGCAGTGATTTGTATGAGCTGTTTTGCTGTTTAGTCGGTTGGTTATCTGATTAGTACAGTGCGAGTGCTCAGTTTCCAAACAACAGATCAATATCATTTACATTTGAGGTGTAATATGACGCCATGCGGTGCAAAGTATGAAATGTGCAGATATAACATTCTTTTTCAGATAAAAAGTTTGTTCCATTTCATAATCTTTTCAAGTACATAAGTTTTAAGGAAAGCAAAATCTGCCTACGGCAGTACATAGTACTCTATCTACTAAAAAAGAGAAAAGTACAAGAAAAGAAAATAAAAGAAAAACAGCAGAAGTCTGTAATCATCGTCAATGGCCTCGCGCCGGGGGATCCGTCCTCGCCCTCTTCCTGGGCAGAAGCACAGGAGCATCGTCAGAAGTGTCGCTGTCGGAGCCCGAACCCGAGCTGCCCCCGGCCTCCTCCTCAGAGGCCTCCGCCTCCGACTCGCCATCCCCTGCAACTGGAGCCTGTGAGCTGCTCCCCACATGGCCACGCCCCCCTCTGGTGCGGGGGAATATCCTGCCATCCCGAGTAGAAATGGGAGGTCCCGATGGAGCGCCGCCACCCACGGAAGGAGTCGGGAAGGGAGGCTGAAAAATACAAAAGGCAAATGCATCAGTACACATGAAGCAGTTTATCAGTGCAGAATGCAGTGTATGAGTACAGTGTGAGAATGCCGTGAGCAGTTTATCAATGCAGAATGCAGTGTATGAGTACAGTGTGAGAATGCCGTGAGCAGTTTATCAGTGCAGAATCCAGTGTGTGAATACCGTGAACAGTTTATCAGATGTTGTGTCGTGCATCAGATTATGCGAAGCAGTTTGTATATAGTTCGGAACTATGTCAGAGAAAACATACCGGAAGGCCGTAGAAGGCTAGGAACTCAAAGGTCCGCTGCAGCATCCCCGCCATGGAGGCATTCAGCTCCAATGACTGCCGGGTGTACTCAGAGGAAGCCTGCAAAAGTATTAGATGCATCAATATTCTGTCGAATATCAAATGAACTGAACTGAAATGACAATGCAAGATGCAGAAATAAAGTGGTACATACCGGAGGCAAGTCAGGAATGCCAACAAACTCATGACCAGCCGGGGGAGGAGCAAAAGGGATCTGGTAGGTCTCTCCACTCTGCCCCCTGTACGTCAGCGCGGTAGGCAGAGCGGGCCAGCCCGTCCCTCGTCCCCTCTGCACTCCCCTCCTGCCACGAGCTCGAGCTCTCTGTGACGATCCCGCTCCTGCCTCTGCCCTGGCCGCCGGCGCCGCAGGTCTCTCTGGCTCAGCTCGGCGACCACCGCTCAAAGGCCGCATGATGAAGGTCCGGACGTACTCTGAGTAGTCGCCCTCGCCTCTGAAGCCGACTGCCTCCCAGCCGATGGTGTAGTCCGCCATCTGCTCGGCGGTGAAACGCTCGGTGTCCCTCATATGCTCAGGGGGATGCTCCGGGACTATCTGCTCAGGTAACCCTGAGGTCTGACGCAAGAAGCGCTCACCCAGGTACCAAGCCCGACAGACCGGGCCCTCTAGCAAAATCCAGTAACGCGAGGTCTCGATCGCGCCGGCAAACCGATCCCGCACTATCGCTGGCAGAGGAGCCCATGGCTGCCAGGTGATCTGAAATGAAAATACAGTTTATTACCTACTGGTATTGCAAATATACAGTAGAAAAGTGAAGCTTAAATGAACTGTAAGTAAAACATACCTCGGCGGGGGTGATGGTGTCAAAGTAACGGCGGAAGAAGCTAAAAGTCTCACGAGGCCGCCGTGTGCACCTCCCGTCGTAGCGGCGTGAGAAGGGGACGACCAGAGGAGTCTCCGTCTCCGGTACTGGCTCTAGCCTGGGAAAGTAGGCATAGACCCACAACTGCAAGACAGATGTCAGAACATTTATCAGAAAAAGCAGAATACAGAGTAAAGCAGAAATAGCAGAGCCGTGTGTTGTGCAGTGTATTGAGCAGGGTGTACAGTGTGAACAGTGTACAGTCAGTGTAAAGCGGGAGTATGTGTGTGCCGTGTGTACAGTATACAGCAAGTGTAAAGCAAACTACAGTGTGTGCAGTGTGCAGAGTACAGAAAGTACAGAACAGAAATGAAAAGCAGAGAAGAAGACATACCTCCCAAGCTTGCCAGTAACCCCCAAGCAACTGTCCGCTGCCGCGGAAAACTGAGCTCATATAGCCGTAGAGAGTGGCCAGAGCCGCGCCACCCCAGTCATAGCGCAAGATGTCCCGGACGTCCACCAGTGCGCTGAGTAGGCAGAGAGGCACGGTGTTCGCCCGGTCGGCGAATAGGGTGGTCCCCAGCAAAAACATCAAGAAGCCGCGTGCATACTGCTCCACGGCCACCTCGGTCATCGGAGCCGCGTCGACGAGAAGGGGCTGCACCCTGAACTGCACCTCGAACCAAGAATAGCGGACGAAGCCTGGACGTGCAAGAGGCGGAACCGCGCCAAGTAAGTGGATCTGAGCGGCGGTCCACTCATCCATGTCAGTGTCGAAGGGGATCGGATCACCCCCTACCCCGATGCCGGTGAGCACCGAGAAGTCGTAGGGAGTCATCGTCATGTCTCCCGCTGCCGATAGATGGAATGAATCGGTGGTATCCCACCACCTCTCCGCCAAAGCAGCTAAAAGAGGCCTACAGGCCGTAAGTCGGGTCAGACCCCTGCAGAAAGAACCAAAGCCCGCCTCATCTACGATGTGTCGGACTGCCTCCGGAAGCTCCGAGTACCAATCTCGAGCCGAAACATTCCCATACCCGCGGATGGTATGGGAATCTCCCTGTTTACAAACAAATGGTTGCAAAGCAATATGAAATGCACAGTTCTGAGGAAACATGTTAAAGTCGATACAAATCTAGCATGTGTGCAGATTTTCAGATTCTAGCAGATATCAGGTGCCGGTGTGCCTACAGTAAACTACAATGTGTGATGCGTCAGTGTGTTTTTGAGTGGTGTAGTGTAAACATGGTGCACGTGTGTACGTTTTTCAGATGCAAGCAAATGTCAGGTTTCAGTGTACTGCGGTGGACTACGGCCTGTGATGTGTCAGTATGTTTGTGAGGGTCAGCATACAGATATGGCGCATGTGTGTACATTTTTCAGATTCAAATGGATATCGGGTTATAGTGTACCAGTAGGTGGACTACGGCCTGTGATATGTCAGTGCTCCTGTAAGGATCAGTGTAAATCTAGCATGCGTGCAAGTTTCCAAAATTCAAACGGGTACCAGGTGCCTGTGTGTTTCAGTAAATTACCAATAAGTGATGTCACAGCATGTCTATGTGATTCAGCGCGAGTTTAGCATACGTGCGAGTTTTCAGATTCAAATAAGTACCAGGTATCGGCAAATTTGCAGTGAAATACGGTGTGCCGTGTGTTTGGGTGATTCAGGCTAGTGCAGTGTGTGTGCACGTGTGTCGGTCCTAAACAGATATCAGTTGTGAAGTTGTCTACGATCAACTACAGTATAGTATATCAGAGCTAAGCAATTAAAGGTTGTAATCAGCTATGGCAGTTGACAGTTGACAGTTCTACATTGCAGAAAGTAAGACAGAGAAAAGGGTTACCTCAGAAGCGCCGAAGGATAGGTGCGAGGTCGGCTCGCGTAGCAGAAGCTCCGGGTCCAACGCCCTGTCAAAACCGCGGAAGTGGCGGAGTCCATCTGGCGGAAGCACGTGAATGGCCGGGCGGTAGGTCGCCGGGTCGAATGGTCGCTCGCTCAGCGGGAGGAGCTCCACCCCGGGATCCATCTCATGATCCGGGGGAGTCCCGACATGAGGAACGTCGTCAGCCATAGTAGTGGTGGTGAGAAAAATGGCCGAAAAGGAAAACCGGGTCGGAATATGAAAGGTCAACCGAAAAAGTCAACCCCGAGCGGGTCGGAAATGGCTGGAAAGGCCGGAAGATGAGAATACACGGAAATGAAGAGGAAATCGAGGGGAACAAGTCCCGAAAAGGGGGAAATAGCAAAAGAGACTCCGAAATGAAATTTCAATCGGATGGAAATGTCCGAAACACGAAGGTATTCGCGAATCGAACGACGAAATCAAGCCTAAAACTCAAAGAAACGGCGAAAAATGAAGAGAACAAAGCTCTAGAGAGATAGAGTAAGAGATTTCGGCGGAGGGAAAGTGATTAGAATAGGGTTTCAAGCCCTATTTTAAAAGACCCGAGGCAAAATGGCAAAACTGCCCCCGATCAGCCATTTTTGGCCGGTCGGCACTATTTTGTGCCGGTCGGCACATTATTGTGCCGATGGAGAAGTTTAGGCAGCCGGTGGCAGCCGGTGATCTCCCCACCCAGCCGGTGGTGTTCCCAGGGCCCTGTTTAGGCAAATTGAGGAGTTTTGGGTCTTCATAGCTCAAGAAAGTGCAAGAAAATGCACCCCCGATGTTCAACCGGCCTCCGTTTCAACTTCGGACTGTGTCTACTTTGAGTGTCCCTCAGATTCAAGCAGAGACTATATCCTTTTTGTATCCTTTTGTCTTTTACAAGATTCAAAAGTCGCCCCGTGTGCATTACACGCATCCACCCTTTTGTCCGGCACATCGTATCGCGCCATCTTGCACGTCCCTTGTGATTTGCACCGTTTTGCATTGTCGTATGGCATGCGTGTCATACTCTCTCATCTTGCATTTCATTTTTGATCCACGTGAGGTGTACTACCTCACGTGCTTCATTTTGCATCTCATTTTGATCCACGTGAGGTGTACTACCTCACGTGTTTCATTTCGCATTTCATTGCATCTCGAGGTACGTGTGCCTCGTTTTGCATTTCATTTTCCATCAAATGAGGTACACGTGCCTCATTTTGCATCTCATTTTGATCCACGTGAGGTGTACTACCTCACGCGCTTCATTCTGCATGTTCATGATCATTTTGCATTCCATTTTCCATTCAATGAGGTATGCGTGCCTCATTTTGCATTTCATTGCATTTCGAGGTACGTGTGCCTCGTTTTGCATTCCATCTCTCATTTGTATTGGCATATGCGTCCCATGTGCATTACCTCATTGTTTTCCACCCCGGTCTGACGAGACCTTAAACACGTATGGTCCAGGAGACCTTAAATCCTTCGAAGGTGCAAAACCTTTGACGCACGCATTGTCATGTATCATCATCTCAACAGCCGCGCATTGCCGCGCATTTTGAAACCACGCCCCCCCTGGTCTGACGAGACCTTAAACACGCACGGTCTAGGAGACCTTAAATCCTCGGGAGGTGCAAGACCTTCGGTGCATTAAGGTGCGCACCTCATTGCATGCATGCATTCCATCGCGCTATTTCGCGCACCTCATCAGTTGCCCCCCGGGTCTGGCGAGACTTCAAACACGCACGGTCTAGGAGACCTTAAATCCTCGGGAGGTGCAAAACCTTCGGTGCATTAAGATATGCACTTCATCGCATTCGGCATGCATCATGTCGCACTGTCTTGTGCACCGCATCTCAATTCTTGCATTGTCATGCATTCGTAAAGCCGCGCGTTGCCGCGCATTTCAAAAACAACATGCATTGTCATGCATTACATACGGTCTAGGGGACCTTAAATCCTCTGAAGGTGCAATTCCTTTGGTGTTTGTCGTGCCCGAACGACTTTCGGTGGTCTGGTGAAGCCACCTGTCTGTGTTTGCGGTGAGTTCCTAGGAGACCAATGGGGACGGTGAAAACTAGAGTTTGAATGGCTTATGCCTAGAACGTAAAGGTTCGGAATTTCCGAGACTAAAGTCTGGTTTAAATACCCAGGGGGTGTACCCTCGGCTTGAAATCTGTATGGAAGCCCCATAAGTTGAGGCGGCGTGTCTACGCCTCAGTTCTGGATACTGAACCAACCTAGTATATCGCCCTGTTGGGAGAATAGGGAAAACTGCAATCGCAGCCATTGCATCATACTGCATTGTCATGCATCATTGTAAATATTGCATATGTCATGCATTTCAAAAAATCAAAACAAAACAAACAAGCATACTGCATTGTCATGCATCATTGTCATATTGCATATGTCATGCATTCCAAAAAAAAAAAAAACAAAAACAAAAAAAAACATGCATATGTCATGCATCCTTTGTAAATATCCATTCCATTGCATATGGCATTGTAGTTGCATGCATTCACTACATCACCTTCCATCTATGGCTTGCGCCTTTCCTTGTTGAGCTTGGTCTGGTATGTGCCCTTACTTTTCACGTTAAAGCATGGTTCATGTGTATCGCGCCTATTCCTTGATGAACTTGGTTTGAGGTTGCGGCACCTTTTCCGTGTTAGACATGGCTTGTATGTGTGCATGCCCTTCCTAAGCGAGATACGGTTTGGCCCGCGCGCCATAATCACATATTACATTGTAGTGTAATTGTTGCATCCGGCATTAGGATCACTATTCTTTCCTTAGCGGGTCGTCACCCCACTTATGTCATTCCACCCAATACTTGTTCTTGTGTCCGTCTACATCACTCATAGTTCAGACATCGTTCTATGGTAGACGAACTTGTTACTTCCATCAATCTATTTGACATGTGTGTGGTTTCGAACCGCTCCTGATTGAATCATGATTCGATTGCTCTGCATTTAGTTTGCATTGCATTGTTTCAATTGCATTTGCATTATCATTTGCATTGTTCATACATCATTTTGTATATTTTGCATATCATTTTGCATTTCGCATTGCCATGCATATGGCTAACAATATTGTACCTGTTAAGTTTACTTTCTTTGCAGGCACGATATTGTATGTACGGCTCATTTGAGGCCGGCGCAACCGGACGAGCCGCACGGGTATTGTATCCTCCGCGTGAGACGTTTTGAGAATTACATAATTCTCTTACATCCTTTCTGCATTATAGTGTAGATTGGCGTATGTTAGCTTATAACTGTTGCATGTGTGCTCCATTACAGCTTTCTTTACATGATCATAAGTTATGCTCGGCCTTTTGCATCGTCAGTTGCATCTTGGCCCCGCCTACGGGCGCATACCTTATCTGCGGCTTGTATGCCTGTGTCTGAACTACGCTGGTTTGATTCCTAAAGGGATACGTAGGCAGCTTGCGAGTTCAACCATTTGCGCTTTGTATGTTTGTCCAAGTCTTCGGCCTTGTCAAAAATGGGTCGTCTCTGGGCTTTGACATTCACTCCCGTCATCGTTTATGACTTTCGAGTTCTGTCAAAGAGGGGCAACTGTAGACACCCCATTTTTGACCGTCCTCAAGACTTGGACGTCACCGCTTGAACACTCGGTGATTATCCATGTTTGCGTTCGTTTGGAGTTCTCGGAGTTCTCGGCTCGCGCGCCTTGCCTCAGGACCTCCGAACTTGACTGTTTTGTGTCTGGTTTTACACCAAACACTTGTGCTTTGCCTTTGAGGGGCAGGGAATGCCTTCTGAGGCATCCCCACATACCACTGGCTGTGGCTAGAGGCCACCGGCTGGCTGGTGTTGCCACCGGCACTATATTGTGCCGGTCGGCACTATTTTGTGCCGGTCGGCACTCTTTTTGGCAAAATTACCATTTTGCCCTGCCGACCACTTTACAGCTGCTTTCTGAGATATTTT
The DNA here is from genome assembly GCA_030407325.1 of Camellia japonica. Taxonomy (NCBI): domain Eukaryota; kingdom Viridiplantae; phylum Streptophyta; class Magnoliopsida; order Ericales; family Theaceae; genus Camellia; species Camellia japonica. The sequence continues at coordinate 81,307,339 of JAPPVO010000016.1, read as the reverse complement.
CAGACAGCTGTATGCCTTTTGTTTCCCCTCCATACACGTGTATGGAGGGATGAGCCCTTGGATGCCTTAACTTGTAAGCTTTGGTTGCCTATACAAGAGAAGGCTCTTCTCTTGGCTCAAGGGTTAGAAAAATTAGAGAGTTAGACATTTTAGACAGAGAAGAAGCTCTGGTTTTAGGTTAGAAATCCTATATCTATCCTATCTCTCTTTTCCTTGCTTATTTTGTACACTAGGTGCTTTAGTTCATACTATTGCACACAAGCACCTAGTGTTTCACCTTCCTCTTGGAACTAAGGTGCTAAGGGCTTGTTCTTAGTGTTCTTGACTGGTTTGGAGCTCAAGGAACCAACAACTCCAACATTTGTGAAGAAGATCTTCAAGGGTAAGAAACTTGCTTTATTTACCCCATTTTTGCATTCCATTTTTGCCTAGTTTAAAACAGTTTTTGTGCTTAGTCTATAACATATAAAAGTTCTGTTTTTTAAGCCTCTTTATTGTTTATTAAGAGTGTTTTGTGGTTTTAGCAAGTTTGACCACCCTTAGGCTTTGAAAAGGCCTCTTTTTGTGCTATTTTGTGAAGGATCCGAGACTTTGGTGCTTGGGCCTCTCCACCACTGAAATCTTGAGGGATTTCAGTGGTGGAGATGGTGCCATAAAGTCTCCAAAAGGAGAGGGCCACCCCCTCTCCTTGATGTCCTTGAAAAGGGCAAGTTTTGCTTCCTTATGGAGCACCATGTTTGGTTATATGTTGAGCATGTTTGGTTTGTTTTTCATGCTTATATTGCCATGATATAACATGTTTTTAAGTTGGTTTTAGTACTCCTTGCATGTTTTGCATGGTTGCTTTGTAATGCCCCTTTGGTCCCTTAACATGCCTAGGTTGTGTGCCTTAGTTTCTAGCATGTTTTAGGCCTAGATCCATGAAGCTTGTATGCTTATTTTGACATGTTTTAGCTCTGTCCATAGCCATTTGGGTTGATCTTGGCATGCATCATATAGCCTCTTTGCATTGGGCTTGTTGGCCTTAAGAACATGAATGTGTGGCATGCCATGCTTGCATTGTTTTTGATGGTTTGGAACCACCTAGCATGCTATTTCAGACCTTTTGGTGGGCTTGTATGCTTGCCTTAGTTGTCTCTTTAACACTTTTGAAAGCATGTTTTGAATGCTCCATGTTTTGGTCATGATTGCGTGCCTTTGTGCTTGAGCCTCTTAGATGCCATCTAGGTGCTCCTTAGGCTTTGTTTAAGTCCGCTTGTGACCTGTTTTGAGTCCCCTTGGCCTTGTGAGGCTTGGTGGACTTGACCTTAGTATAAGCCTTCATGGCTTGCTTCAAGTACTTGGACCTATTGTTGCATACTTGGCTTGCTTTGTTGCATGATTTGGCATCATGTTTTGTGTGATTTTCAGAGCTTCATATGCATGTCAATTGTCCATGCTCAACTCATTTCAAGTGTGCTTGAATGTTGTTTGTTATGCTTAAGTGTTGGCACCTTAACATGTGTATGTGTGCATGTGTGTTTGGCCCCCATAACTTAGCATTTGGCCACTGATTTTGGGCCTTTTTGGAGCTGCCTAGATCATGCCTAAGTCCATCCTCCATGTGGTTTGCATGCTTGCCTTGTGTGCTTACTTAGGTTTGCATTGTATTGCCATATTACATGCTAGTTGCCATGTCTAGGAGTGCACCATATTGGCATGCATGTTAGGCCTCTCGATCAAATCATGATAGAGGTTTAACACCCTTGTTTGCTTGTTTGCATTGCATTGCATTTGAAATCGAAGTTGCATGCTTGGTTCTCCGAGCCATCACGCATGGAAATGCGCGATTGGTGGTCCGGGAATCGAGGCACATGCCCCCTTGAGTCAATAACATGATAAGGGGTGTGTATAGTGCATAAATACCTTGAATCACATTGCCATGCATGTTGTTGTCCTCTGCTGCTGTGAGTTGCAGGTTCTGCAGGTGTTAAGTGCCGGCCGGCACTATTTAGTGCCGACCGGCAGTCAATTGACAGCCGATGGATCAATTCAGTGCCGGTGGCCTGCTTCTTCAGCCGGTGGTTCTCTACCCTAGCCGGTGGTACTCCCTAGTGCCCTGAGAGGCACTCCTGGGACTTTGGCAATTTTCTGAGGAGGAGAGCAGAGGAAACAGAGGCAAATCATGCATGACAGTGCGATTCCGAGCCAGTCCCGAGCGCGCGCCGCATTTGGCCCTCACCCCGAGGCGGTTTACTGTTTTTCTTAGATTAATTAATTTGTTAATTAATTAGGCTATTTGTAATAATTAATTAGCTTGCGTAGTTAATTAGTTATTCAGTTCTGTATTATTCTTTTGGTCCCTCCGAATGAGGGCGCATTTGTAATAAGTGTGTGTGAGTGGGTGTATGTCTTCCAACCCCCATTTCTTTCTACCCTTTTATTTACCTGCTTACAATGGTAGATTAGGGCACGTCTATCTTAGCATACCTTATGCAATGCATGCGTGCATTCATGCATTTGTTGACATGCATCGGGCTCGGCACATCATGCAAACTGCATTGTATTTCAATTCCAAATTGAATACGTGATAGTTGTTGCATTTCATGTGCCATGCTTAGGGTAGCCGAGCCTGTCTAGATTACATCCCTGTATGCGATGCATTAGCCATTTAAACATGAACTAGGTCATGCATGTTTTGCTAACTAGTTTATTGTTTTGGCTTGGAGTACGATGTAAGTATTTTACGCTTTAGCATACCACATGCGTGTGAATGTTGCCATGACAGTATGCTTACCATGCGGCTAAATGCTTATGTGATATTACTGTTTGAATGCCTGTGGCTGAAGGTTGGATTGACTGAGTTGGAACAACTCATTGAAATCCGTATTTTAGCCTACTTGCGAGTAGCAAAATCTAACACGTTTTTCGAGACAAAACGGATATGCAATGTTTATTTCCAAGTTAGGCGATCTAGTCTATACTTTTGTGTTGTGCGCATCACATAGTAATTCTAGGTTAAATAACCGGAATAAAAGCGCATAAAGTTTTCAAAAACGGATATCACGGTTAGTAGAGGCCGGTCTTCGGACCGGGCGAAAGAGGGTGCTCATAGCTGACCTTCCCCGATCGTACCCAAGCTCCCGAGCCAAGACCACTTTGGTGATGACGGACATGTGGCCTTCGGCACCGAGTCAGGGTTTCCTAAATTCCCCGTTTTAAAATATTTAGGTGGCGACTCTGTAATCTGGCAAAGCAGTCCATGTTTGGCACTACTTTTCAAAAATCTGTTTTTCTTCAAAACGATTTGCCGGATTTGGACTCTTTGGTTCAGATTTAGAACCGACACAAATCGAGTCCGAACTGTAACCCGCGAGGTCCCCCCGCGGACGTGTTACAATAGGAGATACAAAGAGCCTTCAAACAAATCCAGCCCTCCACGTGCAAGCAGATGGTCTATCCTACAAACAGCTGGCTCTAAAATATCTAAAATATATTTGTTGAAATAATGGTGGCCGGCCGGCCATCAGTGATGGCCGGCAGCGCCTCATTGATGGCCGGCAGCGCCTATTAATGGCCGGTAGGAAGGATCCCATGGCCGGTAGCCCTTGATCAGGGCCGGCAGCCCTTGATCATGAACATCAATATGGAGAGACCAAAGCATGGTCCAAAAATGAGACAGAATGGAAATAGGGTCTGGAAGGATCAAACTTGGAGCATTCCGTCGCGAAAGTCGAGCGCTGAGCGAGCAATCAAACTTGTTGCTGGATGAACCTACAAGAACATCCAAGTCTTAAGGACGATCAAAAATAGGGTGTCTACAGCGCGGTATTCAGCTTTGGTACTAGAGCGGGGAGTAAAGAATTGTTTCTCGCTGCGCCAAGTAAGAAGAGAATCCCCTAAGAAGAAACAAAAACCCATGGTGGAGCGTCGATCCGTAGCGTCCCCAACTCAATCAGCATCAGAAAAGGCACACAATTCAAGAGATGAGGAAGCAGAGTAGTGAAGGCCATGGAACAGAGTGCCTTTGAGGTAGCGAAGTATGCAGAGGAGAGCAGTATAATGTGAAGTGCGAGGAGTCGGCATGTACTGACTAACAAGGTGAACAGCATAGGCAATGTAAGGACGAGTCACAGTGAAATAGACAAGACTACCGACGAGCTGGCGATAAAGAGTAGCATCAAAGAGAAGATCCCCATCGAGAGGAGTGAGACGAATCTGAGGATCAACTAGAGTAGAGGTAGTCTTGCAATCTGTAAGCCTAGCACGAGCTAGAAGATCGGATGCATATTTGGCCTGGGACAAATAGGAACCAATAGAATCATGGGAGATTTCAAGGCTTAAGAAGTAGTTAATAGTACCAAGGTCCTTCATCTCAAACTGACGATGGAGAAAACGTTTGAGGTGAAGAATACCAGCTGCATCATCACCAGTGATAATCATATCATCCACATAAAGAAGAAGAAGAAGAAGAAGAAGAGTGGTGCCATGAGGAGTAGTCCGAACAAATAATGCAGAGTCATAGGAGCTAGAGGTGAACCCGAAGTCATGAATGGTAGAACTAAACTTAGCAAACCAAGCACAGTGGGCTTGCTTGAGACCATAGAGGGCACGCTGTAGTTTGCAAACCTTATGAGGGGGATAAGTAGACCCAGGTAGAGGTTGCATGTAGACCTTCTCAAGAAGATTACCATTAAGGAAAGCATTTTTGACATCCATCTGAAAGAGCTCCCGGTGGCGAGCAGCAGCAATAGCAAGCAAACTGCGAACAGAGGTAAGTCGAGCAATAGGGAAGAAGGTCTCCTTATAATCAATGCCATATTCCCGGTTGAAACCCTTGGCAACAAGACTAGCTTTGTAGCACTCAATAGAGCCATCAGAATGAGTCTTGATTTTGTAGACCTATTTGTAACCAATTGCAGTCTTGCCAGGAGGAAGATCAACAACATCCCAAGTATGTGTTTTGTCCAAAGCCTGGAGTTCATCAGTTATAGCTTGCTACCAAAGAAGATTAGTATAGGCCTCGCGATAGGAGGTAGACTCATATGTAGAAAGGTAGCAGACCCAACAATATAATCATGAAAATGAATAGGTGGTTAAGTTACCCGGTGCGGCCGACCCGTGGGAGGATCGGTAGGAGAAAGAGCTGGTGAAGAAGGAGAAGACGAACTAGAAGGTACAATGAGAGGTGAACCATCAGGGAGAACAGTCTGGACAGGATCAGGGAGCAACAAGGGCGTCTTGATGAAGGAGGAACCTATATCAAAGTTATTAGAGAAGAGATCTATGAAAGGAATAGTAAATATGACAGGAGTGGAGAGTGCGAGTAAGTGAAAGGAGGAGAGGGAGGAAAACATTTTGTGCTCCCAGAAGACGACATGGCGGGAGAGACAAAGACACTTAGAGAGAGAATCCCAACAGCAAAAGCCTTTATGTTCAATCCCATATCTAAGAAAGCAGCAAAGACGAGAACGAGGTTCAAGCTTAGTGTGTTTATGTGATTGAAGCAGAATAAAGCAGGCAGAGCTAAAAACCCGAAGATTGGTGTAGGGAGGGGGAGTGCCATGTAGACGTTCAAAGGGAGTTTGATAATGGATGATAGAGGTAGGAACACAATTGATAGTGTACACAGCAGTAAGGGCAGCCTCCCTCCAAAAGTTATTAGGGCATAAAGAAGAAAGAAGGAGAGCGCGAGTAGTGTCAAGAATATGCCGATGTTTCCGTTCAGCACGTCCATTTTCTTGGGACGTGCCAGCATAGGAACGATGAGGCTGAGTACCATGACTTTGAAGAAAGGAAAGGAAAGGAAAGGAAATCGGTATCCCGATATTCCATAGCATTGTTAGAGAGAAAAATTTTAATGGTTTTTGAAAATTTGGTGTGGACCATTTTGGCAAAGCGATAATAAAGATGTTTAAGTTCAGACTGAGTTTTCATGAGAAAAAGCCAAGTAAATCGTGAATAATCATCAATAAAAATAATAAAATAATGAGATCTCCCCATGGTAGTAGTAGGGGACGGGCCCCAAATATCCGAATGTGTGAGATCAAAAGGAGCATGGGAAACAAAAGTACTTTTATTGAATAATAAAGCAGGTTGTTTTACAAGTTGACAGGGTATACAATCAAAGGTATCTGGAAGTACATGACCCAATTGACCACTAGAAACCAAAGATTTTAAGCGACTAACAGAAATATGTCCTAAGCGACAATGCCAAAGATGAAAAGGAGACAAAGAGGAAGCAGAAGCAGGAGTAGCGATCTGTGGGGAGCCAGGAACATGAAGTTGAATGAGTTCATAGAGACGTCCATGCTTACGGCCGATCCCAATATTATGTCCCGTCTGAGGGTCCTGCACCAAACAACTGTTAGTAGAAAATGTAACGGTTAGACCAAGCTCACATAATTGACTAATAGAGATAAGGTTTAAGGTTAGAGCAGGGATATGATAAACTTGAGGTAAAGATAACTGAGATGTGGAAACAGTATCGACATAACTAACAGAAATGAGAGAACCATCAGCAGTATGAATGGAGGGAAGATAAGTAGAGGGAGAGATGGAAGAGAATATAGTAGAGCTAGAAGTCATATGATTACAACAGGTGGAGTCAAAATAACAAGAAGAGTTACCTGGAGTCACAGACAAAGCAGTAGGAGGAGGTGTACCAAAGGTGGAGAGAAGCTGTTTGAACATGGCCTTAACATCAGTTTGAGAAAAAATAGGGGCAGACGGAGCAGGAGACTCAGAGAAATCCTCAGATGCAGCAGCAGCAGTGCGATTAAACTGTCGATGAGAGCTCCCCCTAGAAAAGCCACCGCGAGAGGAGTGGTTAGTGGAAGATGACCGGGATGGATTGCGAAAACAATCCTGCTGTAGATGACCAGGACCAAGTTTGTTGCAATAGCAGCAGGATCGGACAAGGCAATGAACCAAAAGATGAGTAGAAGGAAGGCCCTGATTCTGAGAATAGATGCAAGCAGTGGTCCGTTAGGTCGGTGAGGGCCGTGACTGAGGAGTGACAAGAACAGAGTCCACATGATGAGTTTGGAGAGTACCAAGACGAGTCTCCTCAGATAATAGCTCAGAAATAGCATGTTCAAGAGTGGGCAATGGAAGGCAATGAAGAAGAGAGGCATGCACGGGCTTAAAAAAGGGAGTGAGAGCCATGAGAAAGTGAACCAACTGCTATGAATTACGACAGGTAGTGAATAAAGCAGCATCTTCAAGGTGAGGCCATGCCGATTCTGAGAAAGCAAGCTGGTCCCAAACAGAATACATCTGAGAAAGAAAGTCATTAATAGACTGACTAGATTCTTGGCGCATGCGGTGAAGTTGACTCTGAAGTTGATACTGATGGGCAAGACTGGTAGTCTGGTATCAATCTCTCAAAAAATCCCAAATGGATTTAGCAGGATTAGGAACAGAGTCAAGTTAAAAACGGCCAAACTGAAGACTAATAGAGGGAACAGAGGTATTCCGAAGCCAAGTAATGATCTGGTAGTTCTTACTGTCTCAATCTTCTAGTCGGTCTTCATATGTGGCTGTTTGTTCAGCGTCCGCTTTCATCGGTTTGGCCACATCCCTGGTGATAATACGCCAAAGTTTCCATCCTTTGAGGAAGGAAAACATAGCTTGGGCCCATAATACATAATTGGAACCATTAAGAAGAACAGAAATTGGATGGAAGGCATCATGGCGATCCATAATAAAAGTGTAGTTGGGGGTAAATAAAGAGGAACAGACCTGTAGAAGTAAAATTAGGTAAAACAAAGTGTACCAGTGAGTCCAGAAGGTCGAAAATAGCTGGGAAAGAGGGTTCCTGTGCAGAGATGACGTCAGCATAGAAGAAATGATGTCAGCGGCGCACAATAGCAGGCTGGAGTGCGGCGCACAGTAACAGGAATGGTCATACGGCACACCGTAGCAGAACGGCACACGCGCGGCACACAGAAGCAAAATGGCGCACACAGGTGTACAATAGCAGAACGGCGCACAAGAGCAAAACGGTGCAAAATAGCAAATCGGCGCACGCTGGGCGCACAGTAGCAGGCCCGGCGCACACAAGCGCAGGGCTGACGTCAGATGCTGACTTGAGCAAGCAACGGAGGGCGCATGAGGGTGCGTATGAGAGTGGTGACGGAAGCTGAGACGCGTCGAACACAAAGGTGGCGCGTGACCGCGCGTGACAGCGATTCTAGTGACGGGAGTTGGACCGTTAGAATCATGAGGTGATTCCGAAGAGGTTGGTGTAGTGACACCATGTACAAGACTAAGCACCAAAAACAGAAAATCCCATAAGTGTAGAACTTCGCTCTAATACCATGTAAACTTGGTAGAGAGAGAGACTGAATAAAGTGTATATTGATTATGTTCAGTGATTCACAAGGAGAAGATCACTCACTTTTATAGAGAGGAAAGTGTTGCACAGAGGATGCGAAAAGCACCGAAAGTAGAAACAATAAGTAGACAACATCATTACTTTACATTTGCTTTACTTTACATGTATATAATATATGCTAATGTATGACAGTTATATATTACACTAACACATACTACCTCTCCTAGTTCCAGCCCTCAACATGAGCTTTGTGCGCCGGGAACAATTTTTCTTGGATGAAGAAGTGAGTTGGCAGATTAATTTGCAGAATATTGGTTGTCAAAGGTGACAGATACCTTTATTGTTATCTACTTCTTTTGAGTGTCTCATTTATAGTTGAACAAAGGTACCAAATAGAGGTTTTTTTTTTTTTACTTTTTTATTATTATTTTTTTATGGATAAATTATGCAAATAGTCCATATAGTTTACACAATGTGTCAATTTGGTCCCTATAGTTTTAATTTTCTCGATTTTGCCCCTTAATTTAACGAATTGTGTCATTTTAATCCAATAAATAATAGTTGTTAAGTTAATTTAACGGAAACTCAAACAATATGTCAATTTGATCCCTGTATTTTCCACAATGTATCAATTTGGTCCCTATCAAAATCGAGAAAATTATAACAGTAAGGACCAGATTGACATATCGTGTAAAGTATAGGGACCAAATTGACACATTGTTTGAACTTCCGTTAAATTAACTTAACAACTGTTATTTATTGGACTAAAATGACAAAATCCGTTAAATTAAGGGGCAAAATCGAGCAAATTGAAACTACAATGACCAAATTGACACATCGTGTAAGCTACAGGGACTATTTGCATAATTTACCCTTTTTTATTTTATAATTTAAATACTTGCTCTTAACTTAAGTGCCCTTTTCTTTTCTTTTCTTTACTTTCCTTTTTCTTTTCTTTTTTTAGTTAATTCCCTGGCAGCTGGCTTTTGTAGAAATTTGTGTTATTTTGTTCATCCATTTTTTCTTTTCTTAACTTTGCAAATGCAGAATTTGAATTGTTACCCAAAAGACAACCTAAGAAGGGAGGTGAATTAAGTTTTTACAATTAAAAATTAATAATACCTTAATAAAAATTATGACTAGCATAATAGATAAATATAATTAATGAAATAAAAATAATTAAAACTTCTAACAACTATGTCAGTTAATGATTTTAGCACAGTGAAAATGTGAAATATAGCTACAGCAATTTAAATAGAATAAAAAGATGAGGGAGAGAGGCAAACAAATTTATAGTGGTTTGGCTTCAACTCGGCCTACGTTCACTCCTCAAGCTTCACTTAAGAGTTTCCACTATGCTCTAGCTTCATAGGGGTGTTAGCAACCTCTTTGCAAATGGATCAATCCTCTACGAATTTTAGACAGACTTTCTAAGTCAAGAACACTGAGTGTACTACACTCTTACAAGATTGAAAAGAATGTATTTTTGCTTTCACAGAAAATTACAAGAATTATCTCTCAAAGATAGATATATAAAATGAAGTTTTAATTTTTCTGTAAATCTCACACAGGAAAGATGAGCTTAATGCTATAAGGCTCAATGTATAATTTCTGAGAGAGAATGTAAACAAAAATTGAAGAACACTTCTCAGAAAATTTTTCAGAGAATAGATGTGAGTGACTATAGATCAAAGAATATTTTCTGGTTTTTTTTTTTTTTTGTAACTTGTTTACATTAGAGGCTTTGGTATATATAATGAAACTTATAGCTGTTTATAGCCGTTATATTCATTTGAATTTATAGTCGTTTATAGCCATTGTATTCATTTGAATTTATAGCCGTTGTACTCCATCATTACTAATTTGAATATCTTCTACTCCATCATTACTAGTTTGAATATCTTCCACTTGAACCTTTTGAACTGCTATTGTGCAGGACTGTTTGAACCTTTGTTTTTGGCTATTTGAACTCCTGATTTAATCAAATATTAAACACATTCTAACAACATTTAAGATAAAGGTTTAGGTGAGAAATAATGGGACAAAATAAATTTTGATTCTATTTTTCTCTTTCAAATAAATTAAAAACATAATTAAATAAATCATCAAAATAAATTTTGGATTCTATTTTCTTTTTCAAATAAATTAAAATATAATTAAATAAATCATCAAAATAAATTTTGGATTCTATTTTTCTCTTTCAAATAAATTAAAACATAATTAAATAAATCATCAAAATGAATAAGTCTAACAATCTCTCCCTTTTTTATTATGGTACACAATGATATTTTGATTTGATTTGGGAGTAAGAAAGGCTTCCCCTCAAGTCATGCTCCCTAAATTTATTTCTAAATACATAGGTTAGCACATGTGTAATAAATAAGCTTTAATCAACAACATGATATAAGATTAAGATATCAAACTATAAATACATAATATCATATTAGTTTGAAAATAATACCATAATACATAACATCATATAATTTCTCCCTCTGTGACATTACTAAAAGGAAATCATGAGTCAAAATCTAAAGAAGGAGGAGGAAAACGATAGGGATAAATGGCATCTATACAGTGCAAAAACATATATATACAGATATGCATACACATACAACTCTCCCGCGTCTCTCTTTTTTCTTCGATAAACGCGTTTGACACTCAGCCTCACTTCTGCGTCATTGGCCGACAAAAGCAAGCCTCGATTTGTACTCGCCTCGGCTCCCTCTCCCTCCTTGTCTTCTTCTCTTTTGCCTTCTTCTTAATCACACACTCTTTCATTTTCTTCTTTACCATTCTCTTCTATCTCTTCTTTACCACTCTCTTCTGTTTCTTCTTCCTCGTCGAGAGACAAAAAAACAAACTGAACGGAGGAGGCCAAACCTCAGTCTGTTCGCTTCTATTTCTCTGCAACTCATTTCTTTGACACCACTCACCTTTAATCCATGGCTTCCTCATCCCGTCCCCTCACTCTGTTTCCGGACCTGAACAATCCCATAAGCTCTGCTGGACTAAGTGCCCCTACTCCTACTCTTCCTGTCATTCCTCTGCCTAACCTTCCTATGATGTCGATTGAGCAAATCATGGCAGCTCAATCGGACATAGAAGCCAATCACTACACACTGCAGTCATGTATGGAGACAGTGACCATGGTCACCAAATTGGCTCACCGACTGCAAAATAGGACAACTGAGGTACACCAGGTCAACGCCCAACTCTCTCTGCTCCAACGCATGTACAAGGATGCGCGAGCAGAGATTCGCGTTGAAGGCAGAGAACAAAGAGTTGAAACGGAAAGCCACCGTCATGGCCCAATTTGGAGCACCTTCGTACTTTGCTTTTGAGGACCAGCAGGGAGTCAACCCTCTCGGTGGTCCTGTAAGCACTGAAGCAGGGCCTTCAAGGGTCGATGACAAAAAAAGGAAGAGCTTTGCGGTAGAGCCAAGTAAATGAAGTCGGCGCGTGGCCGTCACCGGAGAAGAAAGAAGAAAAAGATCCCTTTCTTTTGTTTGTTCTCTCTCTTTTTTTTTTTTTTTGAGTTTGTTGTTGTCGTTTTTTTTTTTTTTTTTTTATGCTGGGTTTGTTTTCTTTTCTTTTTCTTTATGTAAATATTTGTATTTTGATTTGTTTTGGTTTTTATGTTTAAGTACCGAAAAATAAAATTAAAAAGCAAAAAAAAATAAGAAAATTAAGTCCAAACAAAAAATAATAATGAAAAAAAAATAAAAATAAAAGAAATTAAGCCTGATAGCAAAATAAAATAAATTAAAATAAAATAATATCAGCAGAAATTAAACTTAATGGGACGTTGGTGTTGCTGGAATGGTAATGCAAAAAAAATACCATGAGGGTTTAAAAAAAATCAATGTATGCAAAGTTAATTTTACCTCAAGATGCAGAACTCAAAAAAAATTACACAGTTGAGAATAGCAAACTGTTAAGGAGAATAAATGCATGAAGGATTTGAGAGCATTCAACTAATATAAATATTTCCATATCAATGTGGCAATACACATATATCATTTTAACAAAAATTCAAGTTTCACAGTCATAACAAAACGTTTTAAGTAGAAATCGACATTCCAAGGTCGCCACGAATAAAATTGAAGAGATCCTCGCTTAGGGGTTTTGTGAAAATATTCACTAATTACTTGTCGGTGTTTACAAATTCAAGTACAATATCCCCTTTTTGAACATGATCTCTTAAAAAATGATGTCGAATTTCAATATGTTTTGTTCGTGAGTGTTGAACCGGATTTTTGCTTAAATTGATGGGACTAGTATTATCACAATGTAGCATCAAGTTTAGATAAATGCCATGGGTGCAATAAGGAGAAGATTCAAAGGTCAAGAATGAGACACACATGTTGTTGTAGCAAGATAATATGGCAACAAGGAATCAATGAGCTTATCCATTATGAAGAATTCATGTTATTTCAATCTATTTTCAAGCAAGAGCCAAGGAGATACCAAATTGTTAAAAGTATATATGAAACAGTTGAGCATGATCTAACAATCGATTTGAGTATGATCTAACAATCAATTTCTAGCAAGAGCGTACAAATTTTATACAAGATAGTTAAAAAAAATATATGAGGTGCAAGCTCATAAGTGTGATATCAAAAATAGAATAGAATCTGAGGGGATTTTTTTTAAAAAATAATCTAGTTTAAATTATTCCCCTTGTTTCATTTGGCAAAATTAATAAGAGATATGATAAATGAAAGCTCATAACTGAAATGTTCTCCTCAATAATATCAAATAGGATGCCAAACATTACCAATAAGGATGCCAAAATGATACCAACATGCAATCTACCAAGGATACCAATATGCAATCTAGAAGACTTAACAATCATAGCTCAAGCATTATGTAGAATACCAAATATTGCTCATAATACGTTAAACTCAATATAATCTCATGGCGCTAATGTAATTCCAAAAAATGAAGCATGTTCAAGGTATAACAATCCATATGCCAAGAAAAATCATAAATATCAATATATAGCACACATTTAAGCATAGGCATGATTCTTAGGCAAGAGCATCATCAAAGAGTATACATTGCAAATCATATGAAACATAATCAATCTTTTTCATATCAAAGTAATAACAGTATTAGCTCAAAGAATATAAGATAGAATATTTACCTCAAAAGCTTAAGAGAGTGTAGGAGGCATACCCTTGATTCATGAGTTAGGAGCTTTTCAATCTTCAATTTTCTTTCATGAGGAGTTCATCTCAAAAGGGTTTGACAAGTATGTTAGCAAAATGATTTCTCCCCCTAAGTTGGTGTTACCCTTTTCTAATATGATTTTGTGTAAATATAGCATTCATAGAACAATCACTATTACTCAATAAAAATACAGCACAAATCACTTCTTATCACAAACTTAAAAGGTGAAAAATAATTCAATGATCAAACAAGAGTTTGGAATGCTATTTTTCAGAATTTTCAAGTTGTAGCACATAGCATAATATGCATAAGAAAATAGTGTTATGCTCTTTGTTTTCTTAAGAAATGATGCAATAATTTCATTTAATCACATAACATTATCAAGAGGCATTTTCATCAATTCAATCCACATGCTCAAGTGTGATAAAACATTTTACCTAATGTGGAACACAACATGAATGTTATAAACAATTAATTCAACAATTTATCAATCAAAAGCATTTCATGAGATGTATGCCAATATAATCCATATTCAAAAGATATTCAATAAGATAGATGCAATATCTCTACAAACGTATGATACTTCTTTTCATTTAGATATTGTTGATGGATCATAATTAAGGAATTTCACAACCCATTCAAATATTCCAATGTAAAGCGTATAAGCATAAAATTTTCATATTGAGCATATTCTTGTGATCACAAATGTAGAATTCAAAATATAGATAGTATACATCTCAAAAATATGCTATGACATCAAAATTGATTCTACAAAAATATGACTAAAAAAGGAATTAACATATTAATATAAAGTCATATATAATATGTGAAAAGTATGCTCACAAAAAAAAAAAAAAAAATTATCACTTCTTATCTCTTTTTCATAGTAATGGATGACATGATATAAAATGTTAATGAATACATGAATCAGTCATATTCTAATAGACATTTATCAAAATAATATAATTCTCATTTTTGAGTTCAATGAATGTTTGAAAGAAACTAGCAGAACATGACTTAGCAAACTTAGTACAATTAGGTTACATGGAAGCAATGATTAGACATAACCTATTGTACACAAATCGCACCTTAAAGAATATAGAACTTTAAGCTTAAAAGTGTGTTAGGAGTTATACCTTCATTTACCTCTTTTGTTCATCTTGGTGATTTTCATTTCATCATTCTTCTTCTTGTAGGAGCTGATTTTGCTCTTTAGATTGAATACTCTTGTTGTGTATTTCCTCTCGAAGTCCTTGGTGTTCTTTGGATTCCATCTACAAAATATCTTGATTTGTTTCTTGGTACCCATACTTTCTTGGGTCCATGGGAATTAGTCTCAAGAACATTTAATCTCATAAAAGGTTTAGGAGGATCAAAACCAATGCCTACTTTGTCAAAAACACATCTTTTATTTCCAAGAAGCTTGTTGAGGTTTTCTTTTCCTTTTACAAAATTTTCAAGAGTTTTGTTTAAATTCTCAACATTGTTTTTCAAAATGTTTTTCTCATTGACAATAGACATAAAGTCATTTTTCAAAGTAGCATTTTCCATTTTTAAAATACCCATATCATTTGAAAGAGAAATAACTAATTTGTTTAATTTAGAATTCTTAACACAAACATTTTTAAATATGTCATGTAATTCATTGAAAGCACTTTCAAGTTCTACATAATTAGAATCTACCTCATCTTGAGTAGATTCTTCTTCTCCAAGAGCCATAAGACACAAGTTGGCTACTCCATCATTTTCTCCCCAAATGACTTCCTTTTTGCTGTTAGCCATCATTGAAAGTTCATGAGCCATGAGTGAGCCAAGGAGTTCTTCAATGCCTAATTTTGTTAGATCTTTTGCTTCTTGAATAGCTATAACCTTAGCTTCTCATTCATTTGGCAAAGACCTAAGTATTTTTCTTACAAACTCACCATTAGTATAAGATTTACTAAGATATTTTAGAGCATTAATAATATTGGTAAATTTATAAAACATCTCAGAAATAGATTCAAATGATTCCATAGTAAAGAGCTCATAATTATGAATAAGCATGTCAATCCGAGACTCTTTTATTTTGCTAGTTCCTTTATAGGTAATTTCAAATTTATCCCAAATCTCTTTAGCAGTAATAGACCTAGAAATTCCATTGTACTCATTTGCATCTAGTCCACACACAAGAATAAGCTTGGCTTTAGCATTAGCTTAAAGGAGTTTATAATCACGCTCATCAAATTCATCCTCAAGTTTAGACACACTGATATGGTCTACTACCTTGGTAGGGATTTTAGGACCTTTAGTAATAATGAGCCACAAAGCATAATTGGTAGCTTGAAGATACAAAGTCATTTTTTCTTTTCAATGAATGTAATTACTACCATCAAAGAGAGGTGGCCTATTGCTAGCATGTCCTACAGCAGAGTAAGTAGAATACATGGTTGCTATAGATCAAAAACTCAAGATTGTTAAATCTAAACAAGAGCCCCAGGCTCTGACACCAATTGTTACCCAAAAGACAACCTAAGAAGAAGGGTGAATTAGGTTTTTACAATTAAAAATTAATAATACCCTAATAAAAATTATGACTAGCACAATAGATAAATATAGTTAATGAAATAAAAATAATTAAAACAAGTGTTCTAATAACTATGTCAGTTAATGATTTTAGTACAGTGAAAATGTGAAATATAACTACAGCAATTTAAATAAAATAAAGAGATAAGGGAGAGAGAAGCAAACAAATTTATAGTGATTTGACTTCAACTCGGCCTACGTCCACTCCTCAAGCTTCACTTGAGATTTTCCACTATGCTCTAACTTCACAGGGGTGCTAGCAACCTCTTTACAAATGGAGCAATCCTCCACGAATTTTACACAGACTTTCTAAGTCAAGAACACTGAGTGTACTACACTCTTACAAGATTGAAAAGAATGTGTTTTGGATTTCACAGAAAACTACAAGAATTATCTCTCAAAGATAGAAATATAAAATGAAGATTTAATTTTTTTGTAAATCTCACACAGAAATTCTGGAAGGTTATGAAGGTTGACATAATGCAATTCTTTAAGGAGTTTCACTCTAACAGCAGGCTCGCATATGGCATAAATAGCTCATTTATCACCCTTATTCCCAAGGTGGACAATCCTGTTGGTCTATCTGACTACAGACCTATTAGTCTTGTGGGATCTATTTACAAGATTTTGGCCAAAGTCTTAGCATTCAGACTAAAGGCAGTGCTCCCCTCAGTCATTGGTGAAACACAGACAGCGTTCTTAGGAGGAGGAATATTCTAGATGGGTGTTTATTGCTAATGAAGTAGTGGATGGTTGGAAGAAGGACAAAAAACAAGGGCTGATTCTCAAATTGGATTTTGAGAAAGCTTTTGACTCTGTCAACTGGGAATTCTTATTTTCTTTGATGATCAGCTTTGGGTTTGGCGATAAGTGGGTCACTTGGATGAAGTCATGTGTCTCTACAGCTAAATTTCCATCCTAGTGAATGGGTCTCCAACTGAGGAATTTTCACCACATAGGGGTCTTAGACAGGGAGACCCGCTCTCACCCTTTCTATTCAACATTGTAGCGGAAGGTCTGAACATTCTTCTAACCAGAGCTCTTAACCTTGGCATTCTTAAAGGGGTGGTTGTTGGGTCTAACAATGTTCTTATCTCTCATTTGCAATTTGCCGATGATTCAATACTTTTTTGTGAAGCTGATAGTGGCCAACTGGTATCCATCAAAGGGTTCTCAGATGCTTTGAAGTATTATCTGGTCTCAAAATTAACTACCATAAGAGTGTTGTATGGGTGGGTGTGGATGAAGGCTGCTTAAACACCTTTGCTTCTCTTCTCAATTGTAAGGTGCAGAGTTTTCCATTAAAATTTCTGGGGCTGCCTCTAGGAGCAAATCTTGGAAGGAAATCTACTTGGAAGCCTGTATTAGACAAAATCAGGGCCAGACTGTCCGGTTGGAAGAGAAAATTGCTGTCCTTCGCTGGTAGATTAACTTTGATCAAGTCCACTCTATCTAGTCTTCCTGTCTACTTCCTCTCCCTGTTTAAAATGCCTGAAGGGGTGGCTAAAGAAATAGAAAGGTTGGAGGCTGCTTTTTTTATGGGGTAGTAGTGATCTTAAAAGGAAAATTTTTAGTGAATTGGGAGGAGGTTACAAAGAGAATTGACCAAGGGGTCTGGGTATTAGAAGGGTCAGAGATGTTAATGTTTGTCTCCTTCTCAAGTGGTGGTGGAAGTTTGGAATTCAAACCAATGCTCTCTGGAGGTCAATTGTGTGCAGCAAATATAAAATCAACATCTCCTGTTGGCTTCCTCCTTTGAATCCCTCACACAAACACTCTAGAGTCTGGAAAGACATTCTCTCTATTGGGGCTTCCAATACACCTATTTTTAATTTCTTTGTGGGCAATTGTGGCATCAAGGTTGGGAATGGTTTCCGAATCAGATTTTGGTTTGATAATTGGTGTGGTGGCATTTGCTTGAAATCTTCTTTTCCTCTCCTTTTTAATTTGTCATCCGATAAGAAGGCTCCCTCAACCATTACTTCGCAAGGAGGTCGAGTCCATCTGCTTGGAATCTCCCCCATAGAAGAGTGCTTTATTCCTGGGAATTGGCTGAAGAGGTGAGTTTGAATGCTTTCTTATCTTCTGCTCCATCTCTGTGCTTGGATTTTGAAGACTGTCTAGTATGGTGCTCTGATTCAGGGCTTAACTTCTCTGTTTCTGCTCTCTATTCTCACCACTCATCTCTCTTGGCCCTCACCTCAAGGTTAGCAAATTTGTTTGGAATTCACTATTGCCCCCCAGAGTTTCTTTTTTCACCTGGCTAGCCTGGAAATCTAGAATCAAATGTTCTGATTTTCTGCTCAAGATTGGTTCTCTTGTCAGTAATGCTTCTCCCCTTTGCCACTTTTGCAAATCTGAGGTTGAAACTGCCACCCATGTTCTGCTGCATTGCCCTTTCTCTTGGTCAATCTGGTCAGCAGTTATTGAGGAATGGGGTCTTCTATGGTGTATCCCTTGGTCTGTTGATGGTCTAATTCATTGGTGGATGAGTTGGAATTTTATAGTGCTGACAGATTAATCTGGAGAGCAACTCCTTTAATTGTTCTGTGGTCTATTTGGAAACTCAGAAACGACTGTGTCTTTTCCAATGCTCAGCCCTCGTCTTCAAGTCTGCTTGACCTTATAAAACTCAGATCTGCCATTTGGCTTAAAGCCACCATTAAGGAATTCCCATACTCAGTTGATGATTTAGTGTATAATTGGAGACAGATCAGGGGTGAAGCCTAGTGCTCTGGATTCTGATTGGAGCAACCTGAGTTGAAGTAATCTGTTGCAGTGCTGCAAAGTTGCTCTGCCTGTGCTTTGTTCTGTTTCTGTGGTAATCTGCCACTGCAGTTTTGGTATTTCAGAATTCACTTTCAGTCTTCATAACATCTGTCTTCTACTTCATTTGGGCTTGGTGTGGGTGAGGTCTGCTTGTTTGTGTACATCAGCCTATTTCTGCAGGTCTGAATCTGAATTGCTCCTTCATTCTGCAGTGTAGTTCTTAGCTCAACTTCAGGGTTGTCTGAGTTCTTCATCTACTGTTGATATGGACAAACAGCGATGGTAGAGTTGACTTGGTTTGGTGCTTGGTGCTCTGTCCAGCCTTCTTCTGTTTTTTGTTCTCTCTTCTTGTTGGTTTCTCACCAACTGGAGCTTTGAGCTTGTCCTAGCTCTGAGCTCCTCTTTATTGATGTATCCCATTTTTTGATTCATCAATAAAGATTTATTTTGCCGATCAAAAAAAAAAAAAAAAGATAAGATTAATACTATAAGACTTAGTGTATAATTTCTTATAGATGATGTAAACAAAAATTCAAGAACACTTCTCAGAGAATTTTTCAGAGAATAAATGTGAGTGATTATAGATCAAAAAATATTTTCTGATTTTTTTTTGTAACTTGTTTACATTAGAGGCTTTGGTATATATAATGAAACTTATAGCCGTTTATAGCGGTTATATTCATTTGAATTTATAACCGTTGTACTCCATCATTACTAATTTGAATATATTCTACTCCATCATTACTAGTTTGAATATCTTCCACTTGAACCTTTTGAACCTTTTAAACTGCTGTTGTGCTAGGTTGTTTGAGCCTCTGTTTTGGACTATTTGAACTCCTGATTTAATCAAATATTAAATACATTCTAACAACAATTAGGATAAAAGTTTCAGTGAGAAATAATGGGACAAAATAAATTTTGATTCTATTTTTCTCTCTCAAATAAATTAAAACATAATTAAATAAATCATCAAAATAAATTTTGGATTTAAAACATAATTAAATAAATCATCAAAATAAATTTTGGATTCTATTTTTCTTTTTCAAATAAATTAAAATATAATTAAATAAATCATCAAAATAAATTTTGAATTCTATTTTTCTCTTTCAAATAATTTAAAACATAATTAAATAAATTACCAAAATAAATAAGTCTACCATGAATAATTCACAAAATCTGTAACCTTTTAATGGCATCTGTTTTATGTCATAGATAGCACTTCGGAATTACTTTTCACATTTAAACATGCAGTTTAATGTCTGTCTTTGTTAGGATTTTGACATTTAAAATTGGAGCTCTTTGGTAGTTGGCATCGTATCTCTTCTTTGCAGGTTGCACACGATGCCTTTGGTGTCACAGACAACAAACTATTTCTTACTGTTAGGTTTTGTGAACAAGTTTTTGGAGTTTGTCTCAAACAGAAATCACAATTTTTCATGATCCATTTGTTTCGGAAGAAAATGTTTTTTGGAAAATATTTTTCTCATTTTCTAGCATTTGATACAACATGAAAAATGAGTTGATTTAAACACAAAAATAAATAAATAAATAAACAACGTTTTTGAAAAATGTTTCTGAACTAGCGTGGTAATGCTATCTAGCCTATCACCACACAACCACCACCTCCATCACTGCTGCCACCAGCACCACCCGGTTACCACTACCGCCACCCCACCACCACAACAACCACACCAACACTACCACTACCACAAACCACTAGCACATCATTTTCGAGTTCGCAACCAACACAAGAAATTATTTTTCATGGAAACAAAAGAGCAAAAAACATTGGTACCATCAACTTTGCACCATTTTTTTCCATGATGAATATAATGAACCTTCCGTGTAACATAGTCAACAAATACCGAAGGATGTGTTTGTAATTTGCCTACTTGGATGTTCAATTCTACCGGTTTTGTCTAAACAATTCATAAGTTAATGCTTGCAAGAAGTTTATAGCTTTAAAAGCGATATGCACACAGGGCATTACACCGTACATTATAGATTGAATATGCAAATATAAGTAGAGTGATGTTCAAATTCTTTAAAATGGTGCTTAGCAGTTGTATAGTGCGGAAGGGAGTCGTGGGGTGAGGCTGGCCTCCACTGGAGTTGCTTTTGGAGCAGTCATCCCCGGACTTTCAGTCATATTAACCTCCAAGTCTGAGACCGTTCCCAATTCGAAGCCATGAAGTAGCCTAGCCAATGTTAAGTGCAAGACCTGTAGTGCGAATGAGATCCCAGGGCATATCCTCCTGCCAGATCCAAATGGTATAAATTCAAAATGGTGACCCTTGACATCCAAATCTATCTGATCCACAAGAAACCTCTCGGGTTGAAAATCTAAGGGGTTGGACCACATGTTTGGGTCACGGTGCAACTTCCAGAGGTTAACTAACAGGCGTGTGCCAGCGGGGATGTGGAAGCCAGCCACAGTGCAGTCTTCCATGGCTTCACGTGGCACTGACAATGGCAGAGTAGGGTATAGCCGCAATGTTTCCTTAACAATGGCTTGTAAGTATACAAGATTTTTTATATCAGATTCATCCACTTGGCGGTTCTTGCCCATGTGGATGTCCAACTCATCTTGGGCTTTCTTTAATACGTGACGGTTGTTCAGTAGTAAGGTGATCGCCCACGTCAGAGCGACTCCTGTCGTATCATTCCCACCTAAAATCATACTCTGCAAACAAACATCACATAAATTCTTGGTGATGATTTGGTTAGAATTCACATAATGTACTAGCAGTGTTCATGTAGTCATAAGAACTAGTACCAGTAGTTGTTAAACTGATCATCCTCTTGTCACAACTTTTAATAAATCATGGACCTAGAGGGGAGCAAGATGGGGTGACACATGGGGATCGAACTATAAAGTTTAACAATTTGGAAAAAATATAAGAAAAAAAAATAGTTTCTCACAACTTGTGTCGATAGAATATTTTACAATTGTTATCTTTTGTAACTCAACACAAATATAAGAGAACATGTTTGTTTATATATGTTTTTCATGCTATTTTTCAGTTTATGTTGATAGAAATTGATGCTATAGTCTATATATATAAATATATTTTAAAATTTTTGTTAGTAGATATATGTTCGGCCCCATATGTTAAATCTAGTTCCTTCCATGCTTGTAATCACCTACATATTGTGACTGAAACCGACACAATTTATAGAATTTTGCTGATAAACTTCATTCTCTGATAACTTTTCGGTTACTTTTTCTGGCTTTTAACTTTTTTCAAAACTGTTGGTGAGTTCATTCATGTTATTCAATCAACAGGGAATTCTAGGGGCATACCAAGCAAGTGGCCTTGATGACAGTATCGGTGTCATGGCCATGGGAAAGCTGACTCTCCTCCATGGCAGATATCAGGACATCGATGAAGTCTCGCTCCCGCTCATCGATGCTTCCAGCAACTCTCTTTTGCCGGTGTTCCTCCACCCAGCTTCCAAGCACATCATCCACCTCTCTTGCAGATCTCTTCATTTTGCTCCTATATCCATTCAGCACATCAAACCAACCAAGAAATGGAATTGCATCAGAAATCAGAAGCAAGCCCACTAGATGCATAAAATCTCCCAAAGCCTTCTGGCATCTCCTCGACGACTCGTTGCTGCTTCTACTGTTGCCAACATACCGGTAATTCTTATTAACAATTCTTAGCATTATTTTCATTACCAAGTCCCCAAACTTCTCCTTCATTTCCACCAACACTGGTTTCCTACTCCCTTTCCCTACCCACTGCTCATATACCTCTTTCATGAAAAAATTGACCTCTGAGTCCCGGACATGCTTAAGAATCTCAAGTCTACGGCTTGATAGGAGCTCAATAATGGCTAGCTTGCGTAAATCGCGCCAGTATGGTCCATAAGGAGCGAAGCCAAGCACGGCGTGGTCATAGGCCATGAGCTTTACAGCTAAAGATTGTGGTCGGGTTGAGAAGATTTTATCATTTGTGGTGAAACAATCTTTTGCAACTTCCCAGCTACTAACCACAAGAGCTTGCTTAATGCCTAGACGGATAGAGAAGGCCGGTCCATAGTTATCGGCCATGGCGCCCAACGTTCGATGCAGTAGCTTGTTTGCCCCGAGAAGATGGAGGTGACCGATGACAGGCCACGCTCCGGCTGGCTCTGGAGGCGTTCTGTCTCTCTTCTTGTGGAGCTTGGATTTGGCCATAATCATATTGAGACAAACAACAATGAAAACAAGTGCAAGAACCGTGAGAGCTTGAAGCTGAAGGTAAGACTCCATGCTTCACAGTTCAACAAGAGATCATTCAAAACCTTATTCTTGCACTAGTGTTTTATATGATTTATTGATTGTACCACATCTGTTGTCAGTGTCTTGATGTTTATTTACCCGTTTGTGGACAAGTCCAAGAACCCGTTTGTGGCGACACAATAATAAGGGTAAAAATTTTCCAAACAACATGATAATATGAACCGTACACAAAATTAATGGATATTAAGTTAATGTTGAACCTGTGTAATATGAAATTCATATGAATAGTAAGTTTAATAAAGAATTTGTTACCTATTTTAATGTTATTTCTACTAAGGATTGTCATAATAATTTTGAATCTCTTATATAACTACATTTAACTATTTTAAAAAATCTGTGAAATAAGATTTTAAGGTTAATATTGATTTTTCTTTTCTTTTAAATTTAAGATAATGTATTTTTTGTCTACTATTTTATAGGCAATCGAATAATAATAATAATAATAATAATAATAATAATAATAAATATAATAATAATATATAATAATAATTAGGATATAATTTTGTTAATTAGGATAGAATTAAGTTAAAAATTAATTTTTATGATTTTTTTTTTGTGTTTGAGATTTAGTTGCATGCAATTTCTTGTGGAAAAGAAGAAAAAAATTCATACAGTTGGTATTTTTTAATCAATGGTGAAACTTTTTGAAACGTGAAAACGACACAAATCTGATACAAACCAAAAAATATTATGACACAATAACATGGAATAGCAAATAGGGTGAGTTAGTGTTGAATTAAATCTGACACGGATCCAAAATGATACGAAATGAACACAACTCCATGTCACTTGATCTCCACCCTTATCCAATAAGTATGACTTTGTATTTTTATTTGGGTCTATTTTGAAATGGTTTGCTACTTTTGAATCTTATTTATATTGGGTTATATTGAGAATTTGGGATTAAGGTTGATGTTATATATGAGTTTCAAAAACAGAGTTGAGAGAAAGAATTGGCTCATTTTGGTTTAAATTCTTTTTTCATTTGATGTTCATAGATGTAGGTTATTATCAAATAACCTAAATCTTTACATATTTATATTTAGGATTATTTTTCTCTTATATTCACATCTTAACATGATAGAACTTGTGCTCGTGGAGCCCATCACATATTCTGTTTCGATAATCTAAACTGTTCACTTTTTAAGATTTATTCAGTAGAATATTTATTCAAAAAATAAAAATGATCGAATATTGATGGCTATACATTTAAATCAATTTAGTATTACAAAAAATGGATAATTATTTTTAAAATTATATTTGTCATACATTTTTAAAAATTAATAAATATGATTTAAACATATAGTTGCTGACATTCAATCAACTTGATTTTTGTATGAATGTTCTATTAAACGAGTTTAAAAATATAAACAGTCCAAATCATTAAAATTAATTTTAAAATGACCTTTCTAATCCTAAACGTTTTTTCAAATTTAGATGATTCCTTCAAAAGAAACTCAACTCTTATATTTATTCTGTTTTATTTTATTTTATTTGTTTTTAGCAATCCTTGCCTTTTGGCATGACAATGTCTAGCAGCCAGACAACAGAAAGAAAGAAAAAAAATCCACCTCTGGCAGGATAAGTCTCACAATGTATGGTCCTAAGGCCCAAAAATATCTAAGTAAAAAACAAGGCTAAGAAGGTGATAGTTTCAAACTCTGCACGTAATTGTGAAATAAAAGAGGAAAGTGCCAAACATGTTGAAAACATCCTCTCTGTGCTCTGTTGAATTCTAGTGTTGATTGATTGTTTCTTTCGAGTCCAGATCTTCTCTAGCTCTCCCTCCGATCAACAAGATTTGATCACGTCATTCCTAGCAAAAGTTACGACTCAGATTAGCTAACAAAATAAATAAATAAATAAATGGGTTAAATTACGTTTATCTCCCCTGAGGTTTCGGACAAATACAGGGACCTCTCCTGTAATTTGAATAATTACAGTAACTTCCCCTACTTTACTTGACAATGTCAAGATTCCTCCAAAATTTGACAGTTGTTTATACACCTAACAGGCCCTACTAATGTCATCAAATATAAATACTAAAATGCCTATAATGCCCTCAAGTGCCCAATTCAAAAATTTCCCAAACGGTTGTTCTGTTGTAAAGAAGAAATTATCGAGGGATCCATTTTTCATGAACTCATACACCAGAAAATGTTTTAAAAAAATTATTTTTTTATTTTAAATATATAATTTTTATTTAAATATTTTATTTCATTTTATAAATATTTTAATTTTTTAATTTTAATATTTTAAACTCAAAACACAACTTCACACTGAAATCGTAACCAAACACGTAACTCAAAACTCAATTTAAAAATTATTTTCAAACCTTATAACCAAACACATAACTCGAAACTCAACACTATTTTCAAAACTCTACACTCAAATCATAACAAAACACAAAACAGAAAATTTAAAATATTTAAAAATATATTTAAAATAAAATAAAATATTTAAAATAAAAACTATATATTTAAAATAAAAATTATATATTTAAAAAAAAAATAATTTTTTAATATTTAAAAAATATATTTACATAAGTTTTTTTTTTTTTTAGTTTGTGTTTGGTAATGAGTTTTAAAAATAACTTTTTGAATTGAGTTTGAACTCATATACTAGAAAATGTTTTAAAAAAATTATTTTTTTATTTTAAATATATAATTTTTATTTAAATATTTTATTTCATTTTGTAAATATTTTAATTTTTTAATTTTAATATTTTAAACTCAAAATACAACTTCACACTCAAATCGTAACCAAACACATAACTCAAAACTCAATTTAAAAATTATTTTCAAACCTCATAACCAAACACATAACTCGAAACTTTATACTATTTTCAAAACTCTACACTCAAATCATGACAAAGCACATAACAGAAAAATTAAAATATTTAAAAATATATTTATAAAATAAAATAAAATATTTAAATAAAACTATATATTTAAAATAAAAATTATATTTAAAATAAAAAAATAATTTTTTAATATTGAAAAAATATATTTAACCGAAGTTTGTATTTTATATATTTTTTTTAAGTTTGTGTTTGGTTATGAGTTTTAAAAATAATTTTTGAATTGAGTTTTGAGTTGTATATTTGGTTAAGACTCTGAGTTTTGAAAAGATTTTTGAAAATTTCTAATTGGAATTGTGATTCTAAAAGAGAACCAAACATGTTTCTAAAAAAAAAAAAAATATTTTTTCAGAATATGTTTTTACTCAAAACTCAATTCAAAACTCTTTTCAAAACTCAAAATCAAACTCTTTTCAAAACTCTATTTTAAAAGAAAAAATCAAAAAAAAATATTTTATTTTTTAAAATTATTTTTGGAATCATGTTTGAGTGTGGAGTCGTATTTTAAGTTATGAGTTTTGAAAAGAAAAAATTTTTTGGTTATATGTTTTGAAATTTTTTGAAATTTATTTTTTTAGGGTAAATATTTTTTATTTTTTTAATTTGCATTATATTTCATACATTTATGTGTTGTATTTTTTAATATTTTAAATATTAAAAAAAAATTAAAAAATTAAAAAATTTATTTTTTATTTTAAGAGTATAATTTTTATTATAAATATTTTTAAATTATTTTATTTTATAGTTGTGTTGGTCAGTCACGGGCAGTGATGTTAGCTTGAACAAAGGGCTTTTTCATCTTTTTGCAGGCAAAAACAAGGATAATATGGTCATTTCTTATAGGATACTAACGTCGTTTGTGCAAAATAGACAGAATAGGGAAATCTTGACATAATCAAGTGAAGTAGGGGAGATTACTGTAATTATTCAAACCACAGGGAAGGTCTTTGTATTTGTCAGAAACCTCAGGGGAGGTAAATGTAATTTACCCTAAATAAATAAATAAAATTGAATTCAGCACAGCAAATCAAAGACAAAACAAAGGTTTCCACGTGAAAGAGACAACAAACAAAAAAAGAGACACAAACAAAAAGGGAGAGAGGGAGAGGAGGGTTGTCCGGCGACTACCGTTCGGCAATTACCGGTAATTTCAACACAAAAAATGACAAAAAAACAGCAGCAAAATAGCACCAACACAGCAACACTTTTTAACACAAAATAACAGCAAATCAGCAACATTTTCAGCAGCAACAAGCAACATTAATTTCAACACAAAAAATGACCAAAAACCAGCAGCAAAATAGGGCTCTGATTCGCGGTCTCTGGAGCTCTGGTTCATGGCAGAAATCTTCGAAGTAAGGATGATGTGCTAAGGGAGAAGGAGACAAACAGAGGAACAGAGGGAGAGATCCTCTGTTTTGCTGTGCTGAATTCAATTAGATTTTTTTTAGCTAATCTAAGCCGTAACTTTTGTTAAGGGTGACGTGGCCAAATCCTGACCGTTGACTGGAAGAAGGGCCGGAGAGAGAGGGTTGGAGAGAATCTGGACTCGTTTCTTTCTCCCACTCAGAATAGTTGCTTTTATCATCACTAACTTGATTGTTTTGTTCTCCCACTTAGATTCAGTTGCTTTTATCATCACCAAAACAATGATAGCGATGGACTTCTTATAATTTATTTTTATTTTTTCTAGTTTGACCGCTTATAATTTATTTATTTTAAGAGTTTTTATCAAATTATTTAGTATAATTTTTATTTAATTTATTAAGTGAAAATGTAGCGACCTTGATTTTTTTCGTAAGCCTTTATTTATTTATTTATTTATTATTATTATTATCTTATTTTATTTTTTACTTTATTAATTGTGTCGTTACATGAGAATTTAATGTGATATTTAATTAGTTTAATGTTGTATTTAATTATATATAATTAATCAGAATATTTATATTTATATATTCATATATACATAAAAAAAAGAGGGTGTTACATGTAGTGTTTTTATAAAATATATTTATATATGTTGTAGTTATTTAATAACATAAAATATATATCATATTTATCTAGATTGTATTTGTATTGTATTTATATTATATAATATAATAGTCATTAGGTTATATAATAATATATTGTGTTATAAGTGTCATAGCCTCACAAAGAAAGAAACGAGAGGAGCAACGGCAGTCCCGAGAGAGAGAGAGAAAAATTAATCAAAATCAAGGAGTGTTGTGTGAAGAATTTCCGAGAGATAGTGGGGAGAAAGGAAAAAAAAAATATTAGGGTTTTGTTTTGGTG
This sequence comes from Camellia japonica, assembly GCA_030407325.1. Taxonomy (NCBI): domain Eukaryota; kingdom Viridiplantae; phylum Streptophyta; class Magnoliopsida; order Ericales; family Theaceae; genus Camellia; species Camellia japonica. Next base: position 81,279,076 of record JAPPVO010000016.1, on the reverse strand, counting down.
GCTCTATTAGTTTTTTAAATAATTCTTTAATTTTTAAAAAAAATATTGTGAGTACAAAACCCGCTTCTCTTGATTTATGTTTAATTCGTTATTTTTATTTATTTGATGTTGGTTGGATTTTGTATTTGTATGTAGATAATTGATCGATTTTAATTATTTTGATTAGTTGTGTATGTAAGGTTTAGGGTTTTTATATGGATTTATTTTATGGTTGTAATCACACTCATAAATATATAAAATTAAAATAAACTTAGAATCCATAGATAAATTCCTTATATTCTACTATGACTCCATAGATTGTTGTTTTATTTGAGTGCTGGTGAGAAAGAGTGTATAAAAAAAAGGGAGGGGGAGGATTATGAGATATTTGAATGCCTTAGGCTTGGCATTATTATGTTTGTTCTCATAAGTGGATGAGAGACTGTCTATGTATATATTGTTTGTAACGCCCTCAAAATAGTACATGCAAACCCAGCATTCATGACATCTATATACATAAGAGAATAAAACATATTTCCATTTATCAGAGTATTAAGTGCAAAAGTATTACATGTTGATAACAAAAGTAAATGCCCTATGGGCTTACAACTTTTCAAGCCAACATTTGGTTATAAAAAGTGAGTACTAACTCAAAACAGCTTAAGCCATTGGTTTGAATTTACATGTAATACCAAAATAACAAAAAAAAAAAAAAAAAAGATCAATAGAGTCTTCAACTCCCAAAACCTTCCAAGCTACGTCCTTGGAGGTGGCATGTCACCTGAACTTGAAAATGATGTCCCATAAAGGGTGAGCTAAAGCCCAGCAGAGATATACTAAACCAAGTATGAGCAATAACTAAAACATTAGCATTCGATAAATGGTTAACACTATAAACCAATTTTACAACACATCCCAGTTCCATGACAAATACATCTGTGTTTTATTCTACTTTCCTTTACTTAACCAATTCAAATTTATATACATGGCTCATTATCTAGCCAAACAATTAAATGAGACTACAACTCATATTATAACACTTCCTTTATCCATAATTCAAATGAGACTACAACTCATATCAAAACATTTCAATACTTCAATTATCTACGTTATGCAAACATAATTAAGATTTCGGGACTTTCATCTTGGACACTCCGGCCAACTTAGTTATCAATGGAGTCCATCCCCTATCTCCTCCCAAACAGGTTTGAGAGTACATCCCCTATCTCTTCTCAAACCATGGAGAATATCCCCTATCTCTTCCCAAACAATATACATATACAATGTATTTGAACACTTATCATATACAATGATCAATCAATACATATATTCGATGTATTATTCCATCCGTCTTATTCAATGACATATTCCGGGTAATTAGTTTCAGTTTTTCCTAATCAACATACAGTGTCTACAACAATCAAGACTATTCTCCACCGATAGCCCAAAGCAGTTATCTCTAAACAAAATATAATTTTATCAAATAGATAAAACTCAACATTTTCATAGGTGAGTGATTAACTAATCCAACTACACCATTCAATCCCACAACTTCCCAATTTCATGACTTTCAACTCAATTTCACATTTCTCCAAATTAATTATTCAACATAATTAGGGCATTTTCCCCCTTTTTCAAATATCAACCCTAAGGTTCAATTTCATCAATTTAACAACAATACTTCCATTTTCCAAGGTCTCACATACACATGGGGTTTAACATTTGAAAACTCCTTTTTTATAACCTCAAATCAAACCCTAACTTTTCCAAAATTACCAAACAACACCACCTAATCAAAATGACTAAAATTTATGTCAAAACTCATAAGATGGAGTAGGGTATCCCTACCTCAAAAGAAGAGACCCAATGGAGAAAATGAAGAAAACTCGAGATGCTCCAAACCCAATGATTTTCGGATCAAAACGAAGGCCACGCCAAGCTCCACACTTTTTACAAAGGAACTAGGGTAGGAGACCACTAGAACTAGATGGATTTGTAGAGAGAAGGTATGTAGAGAGAGAGAGAAGGAGCAGCCGTTCTAGGGTTTGAGTAAAAGAGATGAAGAAAAAGTGAAGAAGAAGCTGTTGCTGTGAACTGATATATTCGAGCCTCGCTCGAGCGAAGGAGTGGTCGCTCGAGCGACCAGACACAAAGAAACCTCGCTCGAGTGCAGAAAGTCTCGCTCGAGCCAACAACACAAAGCTTCAGGTCTGCAACCCAGAAGCACGCTCGAGCGAGGAAAAGCTTGCTCGAGCGAAGAAACCCAAAACATAGTCCTCGCTCGCTCGAGCGAAGGAAAGCTCGCTCGAGCGAAGAAACACAACCTTCAGGTCCAAGACTAGACTCAGACGCACGCTCGAGTGAAGGAACCCTGGCTCGAGCAAAGGAGCTAAAACACAGAGCTCGCTCGAGTGACAAAAGCCTCGCTCGAGCGAAGACACCAAAAACTGGGCAGCAACCTTTTGTTTCTAATCACAACCAACCTGTTACAAACCTGCCCAACACATCCTAAAACTCATATACAAAGAATTAAAGGACGGAACGAGACATATACAACAATACTCAGTCATGGAACCCAAGTCCGGAATACTGTACATAAAGGGGAAAATCCGGGATCGCTATAACCTCCCCCCCCCCTTAAAGAATTTCGTCCCCGGAATTAGATATAAGTTTCAAAATTGTGTTTTTTCTCAATTCTCAACAATATTACAATTCAATATTCAACATCCTAACCCACTTCCGGTCATCCCATCTCTTTTCAAGAGGCAAATTATAATATAATTCAATATGCATTATCAACATGCGTTTCTTTGAAATTCAATAAATTCTAATATACATGCTTCACAATTCCATAACATATTCAATGTTAATAATATATTTGCATTTCTACAACACATTCAACATACACAATGTCAAATTAAACTTCCATTTCCGAGATGTATTCAACAATCACCATATTTCCATAAACCAAAAACCGAAACATATACAACGTTCTTAGAGTTTATCAACAAAACAAAGTTTCCAATACATGGTTAAACATTAACAAACAAGTCCGGATATTTCTCACGGACCTCCAACTCGCGTTCCCAAGTGGCTTCCTTCACTGTAGACACCCCATTTTTTACTGCCCTTAAGACTTGGGCGCGACTAATGGTTTGCTCTGTGTTGGAAGGTGTGCAGGGCAAAGGTTCAATTTCTTCGGCAAGGAGAGAGGCAAATCTCAACTTCACACCCCATTTTGGACCAAAGCTATTTTGAATGGTTTTTAGACCTTAAAACCCTCTCTTTCAAAACATTTTTGAAATAAAGTTTCTACAATGTTCCGAGGCTCACATTTTGTCAAATAATGCGCTTTTCGATAAACCGAGCAAGGACAAAGTGGAAATGAATGAAAGAGAGATGAAATCTTTGAAAAATCTTTCAAAACACCTTACTTAGGGGTTTGAAGTTGAAGAAAATAGGAAAGGAGAGGAGAAAAACTGGTCTGGGAGAAGTTCGGCATGAATCCGGGTAGGAGAGAATCGAGCAGCCCTCGCTGAATCGGGCTTATTCAATTGCATACTTGGAGTTAAGCTATGAGGCCACCATCGTTGGAAAGAAGACTTCCGGGGCTTCACTTTGTACTCAAGAATCTCCCAAAGCCAAGTCCGGGTGGAGGAGATATGATTGGTTGAAGCTGGGCATCATCCCGTTTGGATCGAGTCTGCGCGGCTTCACCAAAAAGGGCATAACTTTCTGCATAGGAGGAATTTTGATGCAAGGTTTGCGCCATTGGAAAGATAACTTCCGGGGCTTCAATTTGCATACCCACCGGCCATTTTTTGACCTTGGAATCATCTATCGGCAATCTATTTTTCCGACCGGCAAAATATTATGCCGACCGGCACTTTATTTTGGCCGACGACCAAATTTTCTGGCCGGTTTGCACCCTTATCACCCTCCAAGCCTGGTGCATCCCAGCTGTGCCAGTTGGAATGCACCAGCACACTCCCCCGTGCATATATGTTGCTATTTTGAGCCCTTGACCACCTTTGGACCCCTCTTTTGCACCCTTTGCTCAAGGCTTCTTGAGGAAGCCTTGACCCCTTGTCTTGGCTTCCTCAAGAAGCCTACCAGCTATCCAAGCTTCTCCAATAAGCCTTGACCTCCCCTTAGACCCCTTTGACCCTTTGAAGCTTGTCTTAGAAGCTTAGCATTGCCTATATAAGAGAGGTCCCTTCTCCTTTGTTTTGGTTGGAGATTTTGGAGCAAAAAACCAGAGGGAAGAGATATATATCTGATATACATACATACACCCTCTATATCTATCTTATCCAAGCCTCCAAACACCTTTGTTCTTGCACCATTTGCCCTACAACACCTAGCACAACACCTCCATCCTCCATTCCAGCACTTGGGAGGCCATTTGCAGAGGTTAGAAGCTTAGAAACTTGGACCAAGGGCTGCTGGTTTGCTGCTCTTCAAGGGTAAGTATCCATTTCCCTTAAACTTGCATTTTTTAGCTTCATTGGTTAGCCTTATTTACAAGTATTTTTGAGCTTCGATGTAAACTGTAAAGAGGCTTATTTTGAGCCCTTCTTCAACATTGAAGAAGGGCTCAACACTGTTGGGGACCTCCATGTATGACTTGCTTCATTACCCCTCTTTGGTCCCCATTTTTGGATGATTTGTTAGCTCATTTTGCTTCTGTTTTTCGGCCATGATCAGAACTGATAGTGGCCATATTTTGACCCCCTTGACATGTTTCATTAAGGGTCTTTGGCTTTTTGATGCATGTTTTGTATACTTCATGTTATAGCCCTCTTGTGGCCTTAATCTTGCATTGCATTTTAAGGGTGTTTGTATATCGATTTGGGGGCTGTCATAAACTGTGAGTAGTCATATTTTTGGTCCCTCTTCAGTGTTGTCGAAGGGTCTTTTTCAGTTTGGGCTTTGCATCTACCACTTGCTTCATTACCTAGCTTGAGGGCCCATTTTTGCATGCTGTTTTTGCCCTATCTATGCTCACTGTTTGGCCATGCTTTGAACTGAAAAAATGCTTGTTTTGGGGCTTCCTTGCTTCTGTTTTCATGCTTCATGTCCAGATTATGCATGTTTGATATAGCTATAGGTCATTTCATGAGCCTAATCTTGCATTTCGGGTCCATTTCATGCACTTAGTGTCATTTCGCTATGTTTTGGGACCGTTTGGCATCATGTTCCAGCGCTGAAATTCACATGCTTGTATGCCATCTTGCATCCCTTGCCATGCTTTGGTAGAATTGCATTTTCGTGCCGTAGGTTTGGTTAATGCATTGTGCATGCATCCCATGTATTGTGTTGCCTCACTTGCCTCATTATGGCCACTGATTTGGCATGCTTGCGAGCTATCCATGTTAGTTTAAGTCCATCGTTGCATGTTGTTGCATACCATGTTTGTTACATGTTTAGGTTGCGCGCCTAGCATACATTGTTCATTTGCATGCCCATGTTGCATACTAGATCACATGCCTAGGTTGCATTACATTGGCATGCATGCCTTGCCTCTTGATCAAGTGATAAAGGTTGGGCTTTATGTGTTTGTTTGGTTTGCATGACATTTGAAATCAAAGTGCATACTTGGTTTCTTGGGCCATCACGCATCGAAATGCGCAATTGGTGGTCCGAGGACCAAGGAACATACCCCTTTGAGTCAAAATCATGATAAGGGATGTGTTGGTGCACACATTTGCTTGAAATTTCATGCCATGCACTATCTGTCCTTTGTTGCTGTCAAAATTATCTTCTGCAGGAAGTTTCTGCCGACCGGCAACATACAGTGCCGACCGGCCATTTGTGAATGGCCGATAGCTTCATCAGCAGCCGATGGACATTCCTCATGGCCGGTGGGCATTTCCTCCAGCCGATGGTATTCTACAGTGTGCAAGGAACGTGTCCCAGGACTTTGGCAGTCTTTGGAGAGGCAGGACAGTGAAAACAGAGGCAGCAGTGGTATGGTGCGGATTTTCCGGGCAAGACGGATCGAGCATGCATCATTCGCGCATCCCGAGGCGGGGCTGCGGCCTTTTTCCTTTTGCATTTAATTTGTTAATTAAATTAGAAGTTTTGTAATAATTAGTTAGCTAGGATAGTTGATTTATTATTCGGATTGTATTATTCTTTTGGTCCCTCCGAGCGAGGGCAAATCTGTAATAAGTGTGGGTGTGTGTGTGCATGTCTTCCAACCCCCACTTCTTTCTCCCTTTTATTTGCCTGCTTACGATGGTAGATTAGGGCATATTTAAATTAGCATACCTTATGCAATGCATGCGTGCATCCATGCATTTGTTTACATGCACCGGACTAATTGAGTCCGAACTGTAACCCGTGAGTTCCCTCGCGGACCTGTTACAGTTTCTGGCGACTCTGCTGGGGATTTTAGAGAGCTTGACTCGAACTCGTGATATCCTGTTTTGATTTCATTTATGTGTCTCTTTGCATTGCATGTGCATTGGTGCGCCTAGGACACCGTGTTTGCCATCTGCCATTCTTGAACGGTTTGCCGGAGGCTTGTCTTGTCAAGGCATGACCATAAGGCTGACTGGTTATGGGCTCTAACAGCATGGGAACACAAACACCGGTTTTACCAGGGCACCCTTTTGACCATTCGACCTAGTGCATATCGAAATCCATAGTGACCACTCCAAACTAGGACAGGTTGCTTACCCGATGATAGGTTGTTTGAAACCACTGCGTGCGTAGTGAAACCCTAGCTCCTGACAAAATAGGACAGGGAAACCCTACCCCAACATAGGGGTGTATTGGCTCTCATTTACTTGCTATGTGCTTTTAGAGTGTATCTCTACAGGGAATGCATATACCAGTTTGCGAGTCTGGGTATCCGGCCTGCGGGCACCCGTATCAGTATTTTGAGAATCAGTTATATCTGTGGGTATCAGATTCAGATTTGGGGCAATGATTTCGGGGAACAGTGATCAGTAATAGAATACAGTCGTTCAGCTTTGCTCGTATCCGTTCCAGTGAAGTTGAGCTGAGATGCTGTATGTTTTCTCTTTTGCTAGGTAGTCCTGGAATCATAGCTTCAGAAGGCTCCACTATCCCCCGGGTACATTGGATTTGTGTTGACAGACTTTGTCAGATCAGAGACTCAGTTCAAGGGTAATCAGGGCCAGAGAAGGCTAGTTAGGCACAGATCACCAGTTCAGCAGTTACCAGATCAGTGGCCCTTATCCACCCCTCCAGTGAACAGGTCAGTCAGATGGATCAGCAGGACACGTCAGGGATGGAGGCAATGATGCATCAGATGCAAGAAAGTATGAAACTCATGCAGGAGGACGCTGCCCGTCAAGCAGAATTTGCCAAACAGCAGGCTGTGATCATGGCCCAACAGGCAGAGCTCATTACCTGACTACAGCAGCAAGCCGGGGCATCAGCTTCGCACCCAGCGCCTCCCCCACCAGGAATTCCAACACTCGGGGAGACGGCTAATGTCCAGGAGGAAACAGACATTCCAACGGGGCCGACTCTGCCCCCGGTTCTACCCCAGCTATCCAAGACGCCCATCAACCTATCAGACTCCCCCTTTGAGTTCAAGGTGGACCCCACAGCACTAAAGGTGAGTAAACTGGAAAAACTATTCAAGAGATCCCAGGGAGTCAAGACCATCCCTGACATTGAAGATGGATATACCGACGCAGCTGTGACGCTGCCGGACAGATTCAAGATGCTGCATATTGACCGATTTGATGGGTCCGGGGACCCCATGGTACACCTGAGGTTGTTTTCAGATATCTTAAGGCCGATGGGCCTCACCACAGCCCAGAAGCTATCACTATTCGGTCGAACCATGTCTGGGATAGCCGCAATCTGGTATGCGAAGTTGGAGAACTCTGTGAAACAGAATTGGGAAGAGATGGCTGAGGCCTTCAGTAATCAATACTCCTACAATGCGCAGATTGAGGTCACAACTCGTGATCTTGAAGTCACCCGCCAAGAGCCAAAGGAGGGTTTCTCAGAGTTCGTGACAAGATGGAGGGCAAAGGCCTCAATGATGACTACAAGGCCTTCCGACAAAGATCAAATTCGGATGGTTGTGCGCAACCTCTAACCCAAGCTTATGCAAAAGATGATTGTACTCCCCTTCCCCACCTTTTCAGACTTACATGAGATGGGAGTACAGATCGAGGATGCTTTGAAACATGGTCTGATTGACCAAGACCGAGAGCAGCCCAAGAGGGCATTCACCCGCAGTTCGAATGCGACCACTAGTGGTGATGCAGCTACAAGATCTTCTGAAGTGGGCATGGTCACCACCACTGTATCAAAAACAGCTACCCCATTCACCGGTGCGTCCGGAAGTAGCTCGCAAAAAAATAAATACCCATCTCGAGTCAAGAGGGTTTTCACCCCACTTCATATGCCTTTGTCAAAGGCTCTAGAGGTCTTACTCCGGAAAGGACATCTGAAACCGTTGGAACAACGGCCCCTACCCGATCCTATCCCTGCAAAGCATGACCAGACTAAGTACTGTGCGTACCATCAACAAACCGGTCATGAGACCGATAGCTGCTTTCGTCTGCGCGATGATGTACAAGATTTGTTTGACAACAACGTCATCGCCGCACCAGTCTCACAAGGTCTATCGGCACTGGATTGATGAATGTGGGGGATAATGTGACCATGCGATCGGGGGATGAACCACCTGCGGGCGGCACTCAGTTTACTTCAGACGTGGGAATGGCACACACTGTTTTGAGCATTTGCGAATGCTAATTTTGTAGTTTCTGACTTGGGTGTTGAGTCAATTCTGTAGTTTTGTTTTGAGTCTGTCTCTTTGTCTTGAGTCAGTCTTTTTGATTAAGGGTCTGTCTTGTTGTATCGAGTCAGTCCTGTTGTACAAAGGTCGGGTGATTCCGGGGGTGTTACCTCGGGCATCACCATTTTGTTTTATATTTGTCTTTTTGCTTTCTTTTGAGTCTGTTTCTGCCAGGGAGCCAGTTGTGCCAACAGATTTGAATGAAACAGCAGTGATTTTCACGCTCTCGCGTTTGCTTCGGCCGTGTGCCAGTTGTGCCAGAAAATTTTGGAATGAACCGGTAGTACTTTCCACCTGCTCTTCTGTGCCTTTTAAGTCATTGTAATGACCTGAGTTTTTCAAAACCTTTTGAACACTACGGTGAAAACAAAGAGGAAGGAATTCCTCGGGATTTGCAAAACTTTGATCAACTGAGAGAAAGAGAGGCATGCTAAGCCCTTAATGAATGAAATCATGCTTGTTAGTGTAAGTACTGAGAAGGACCCTAGCTTTAATCCAGATTGGTTCTACACTGTCTTCAGCGCGAGCGATTTGTCGCTTTCTTAAAAAACTTTCAAAAAATGTTTTGCGCGGTTCTGCGAAGACTTGTGTGGAATCGCTCTTGAGATTGTGCAGCCTAGGATCGCTCTCAGCCTCGAGACTCCATCCCCCCTTGCTTTCAAACCTTGAACTTGCATTCAGAATGTTCAACGGTCAACCACAATGTGAGGCCTGTGTGGCCAGATTCAAAGCAGCCCTCGAACAAGAGGCCAGGAAAGTCGGATCAAGAAGATCAGAAGATCAGAAGAAGCTTGCAAAGCTAGAACAGAAGTACCCTTTGAACTAGGGGCAAAGATGTCAGATGTGCCCGAAGAGCCAAAGATGAATCCTCTTGCAAAACAACAGCCACTCTCTTGGATACGGATGGCTTCGAGATCCTAAAACCATTTGGCATGGACTTGTTACACTTTTATCCTTTGAGAGGCTCACTGGGCCGAAAACCCGGAAGGGCGACCCAGGCAAAAGTTAGTGCAAGAAAAAGAAGAAAAAGAAAAAAATATACAAAGAAATGAAATGTGATGAAAAGAAAATAAAAAAATGCAAAAAAAAAAAAAAAAGAAGAAAAAGGAATGAAAAAATAGAAAAAAAATTGAAAAGAAAAGAAAAACATAGCTCGCAAGGTCGAAAACCTGCAACGGGCACCTTCGCAAAAGTTAGAGCCTAAAAAGGAGAGGTTAATACACGAGTGTACCTTAACCCCGAACTACGTAAGGCTTGATTCCCATCTTTGGGATACGTAGGCAACTTCATTCTGAAGTCCAGCCGTAAAACAATTCAAATTCGATTATGTCCATGCGATGGTTCTGGTCATCTTTGTCTTCTCTGTATCTGAGGATTTGGTTGTGTTCGTCGCTCTGAGGACTGACTACAATGTGCTGCAGTACCATTCAAACAAGGGGCAACTCTCCGTTGCCATTCAGTGTGCTGCGGCGCCATTCAAACAAAAGGCAACTTTCCGTTGCCATTCAATGCGCCGCGGTGCCGTTCAAACAAGGGGCAACTTTCCGTTGCCATGTAGCTCTCTCCAAGCACGGGCCAGTTTTCTTTTGGATCCGAGGTTGCGCATCTCAGGAGTAGGTTTCATGCTCGTTGAGCAAATGGCCGTTTGCAAAATAGTTTTTGAGAATTTTTACTGAGGTTGACTGATTCTCTCGAAAATTATTCCATCTTTTCCAAAACTGGACCTTTTTCTTGGACCCAAAAAAGGAAAATTTTCAGTGCTCACAACCTAACTTGCATGATTTTCAAAATCAGAAAGTTGAATAAGCATGTTAATCTAACTTTCATGTTGGTCAAAATTGTTTTAAAACCAAACAAAAAAAAAATGGTCAAAATGATGAACTAGGGGCATAGTTGAGTCAGGCTTCCTGTCTTTTCCCCGTTGCCAATGCATTCGCCAGAAAGAGCACCATACTTGCCAAGAAGGGCACTCTACCTGCCAGAAAAGGGCACCACTGAAGCTAACCGCAAAAGGGCTGAAAGCTCTATCACCCTCCAAGCAGCGAGGTATCGAGCCAAGTGCGAAGCACGAACTGGAATGGGGCAAGATCTTCCACTCCATCATCTGGATAGATCTGATCATACCCAAACTCCCCAGTAGAGCATCATCAACTGATGCCAATCGCAGACCTGCTGCACATCCAGCCGCATCATAACCCCTCTATGGGGGAAGTTCATTGTTGTGAGCAGAAGAAAGAGAATCTAGCAGAATGCTAGGGGCAAGAGCCCGCAACTTCTTGTCTACCCATCAACCACCCAGGGAAGGGATAAAAAATGAGAGATTAAAGAATAGAGAGATGTGCGTTGAGAGAAAAAGTGAGAAAAGGACTTTTTCGTGAAAAATAGAGCTTGAGGGCCGAGTGATGTGAGGATCACAAATGAGAAATGGTGGGAAACACTACCCGGTGAAACAGGCTCCCTGTGCATGTCTGAGTGTCATGTCTTTTTGTTTGTCTCGATTCTTGTTTTGAGTCGTCTCGGGTGTTACTCGACGTGTCTAGGTTGTGTGCCTTTTATTTCCGTGTTGAGTCGTTTTGCCGTGTTCAGTCGTAGGCTCAATACCCGGTCAAGAACTCATCTCTCAATTTCAAATTCAGAAATAAAAATCATCTTGTGCTCAGAGTGTTGTGCCATTCTCCACATTTGTGCAAAACAATATTTGTTCATTCATAAAACCGCAGGGTTCAACCCAGGTCATGCGAACAGCAAAACCAGGACCTATCTGAAGCTATATTGGTTCCAAACTGCAAAGCAAAAGCAAAAGAGGAAAACGTCGGGTATCTAAGTTCATTTCAACTTCAGTAAGTTCCGAGACTACATCCCGTGTGTACCTCTTCAGGCCTTGCCAATGCTCCGAAGTATGAGTGTACCTCTACCTCAAGCTCAAGACCAAGTTTGCTTCAAGCCAGAATGGTGTATCTAACACACCTCATTCCCTTAGTGTATCAATCACACTTCATTCACTCAGTGTATCTAACACACTTTATTTGCCTTAGTGTATCAATCACATTTCACTCACTTTGTGTATCTATCACACCATTCTTCTCTTCATATAATATGTTTGCTTTGTGTATCGATCACACTCTGTTTTCCCTATGTATCTATCTCTCACATGTTTATTTAGTGTATCTATCACGCACATATTCACTTTTGTGTATCTATCACACACATACTCATTTAGTATATCAATCATACTCTTGTTCACTAAGTGCATCTATCACACTTCGTGTTCACTTTTAGTATATCAATCATACTCCTGTTCACTAAGTGCATCTATCACACTTTGTGTTCACTTTTAGTATATCAATCATACTCCTGTTCACTAAGTGCATCTATCACACTTTGTGTTCACTTTAGTATATCAATCATACTGTTCACTAAGTGCATCTATCACACTTGTGTTCACTTTTAGTATATCAATCATACTTGTTCACTAAGTGCATCTATCACACTTCGTGTTCACTTTAGTATATCAATCATACTTGTTCACTAAGTGCATCTATCACACTTCGTGTTCACTTTTAGTATATCAATCATACTCCTGTTCACTAAGTGCATCTATCACACTTCGTGTTCACCTTTAGTATATCAATCATACTTGTTCACTAAGTGCATCTATCACACTTCGTGTTCACTTTTAGTATATCAATCATACTCCTGTTCACTAAGTGCATCTATCACACTTTGTGTTCACCTTTAGTATATCAATCATACTCCTGTTCACTAAGTGCATCTATCACACTTCGTGTTCACTTTTAGTATATCAATCATACTCCTGTTCACTAAGTGCATCTATCACACTTTGTGTTCACATTCAGTATATCATCATACTTGTTCACTAAGTGCATCTATCACACTTCGTGTTCACATTTAGTATATCAATCATACCTTGTTCACTAAGTGCATCTATCACACTTCGTGTTCACATTCAGTATATCCATCATACTTGTTCACTAAGTGCATCTATCACACTTCGTGTTCACATTTAGTATATCAAATCATACCTTGTTCACTAAGTGCATCGATCACACTTCGTGTTCACCTATTGTGTATCCATCACACTTGTTCACTTAGTGCATCTATCACACTTTGTGTTTGCCTTTTGTGTATCCATCACACTTGTTCACTTAGTGCATCTATCACACTTTGTGTTTGCCTTTTGTGTATCCATCACGCTTTGCTCACTTCATTCATTTAGTGTATCAATCACACTTCGTTCATATAGTGTATCTATCACACACTCGCTTTGTATCTATCACGCACGCTCGCTTTGTGTATCAATCACACATGCCCCCTTTGTGTATCCATCACACACATTCGCTTAGTATATCTATCACATATTTGCTTAGTGTATCCATCACACTCGTTTCGCTTTGTGTATTTGTCACACTATGCTTACTTTGTGTATCAATCACACGCTCGCTTTGTGTATCAATCACACACTTTCGCTTTGTGTATCAATCACACGCTCGCTTTGTGTATCAATCACACACTTTCTCTTTATGCATCTATCACACTATGCTCATCTTGTGTATCCATCACACTTTGCTTCATACAGTGTATCCATCACACTGCACTCACCTTGTGTATCAATCACACTTTATTCATATAGTGTATCCATCACACTCTCTTCACTTTGGTGTATCCATCACACATGTTTGTCCACTTAGTGTATCCATCACACTTCGTTCACTTTTGTGTATCTAACGCACATGTTCGTGAGAATTGCATAATTCTCTTACATCCTTTCTGCATGAGATGTAGGTTGGTTCACGTTTACTTGCTTGCATAGCATTCGCTTAAAATGTTGCATTTATTTTGCATAATTGCTTCATCACAGCTCTCTTTGCATGATCATAAGTTATGCACTTGCATTGTGCATCACTTTGCATCCTCCCCTGAACTACGCTGGTTTGATTCCTTGCAAAGGGATACGTAGGCAGCCTGCGGGCACAACCACTATTCATTTTTTTTGTTTGTCCAAGTCTTCGGCCTCGTCAAAAATGGGTCGTCTCTGGGCTTTGACACTCACTCCCGTCATTGTTATGACTTACGAGTTCTGTCAAAGAGGGGCAACTGTAGACACCCCATTTTTGACCGCCCTTAAGACTTGGGCACTACTGATGGTTTACTTGTGGAGAAAGGTGTGCAGGGCACAGGTTCAGTTTCTTCGGCAAGGAGAGAGGCGAATCTCAACTTCACACCCCATTTTGGACCAAATTATTTTGGATGGTTTTTAGACCTTAAAACCCTCTCTTTCAAAACATTTTTGAAATAAAATTCCCACGATGTTCCGACGCTCGCATTTCGGTAAATTGCGCTTTTCGTAAACCGAGCAAGGACAAAATGGGGATGAATGAAAGAGAGATGAAATCTTTGAAAAATCTTTCAAAACACCTTACTTAGGGGTTCGAAGTTGAGAAAGAGGAAAGGAGAGGAGAAAAACTGGTCTGGGAGAAGTTCGGCATGAATCCGGGTAGGAGAGAATCGAGCAGCCCTCGCTGAATCGGGCTTATTCAATTGCATACTTGGAGTTAAGCTATGAGGCCACCATCGTTGGAAAGAAGACTTCCGGGGCTTCACTTTGTACTCAAGAATCTCCCAAAGCCAAGTCCGGGTGGAGGAGATATGATTGGTTGAAGCTGGGCATCATCCCGTTTGGATCGAGTCTGCGCGGCTTCACTAAAAAGGGCATAACGTTCTGCGTAGGAGGAATTTTGATGCAAGGTTTGCGCCATTGGAAAGCTAACTTCCGGGGCTTCAATTTGCATACCCACCGGCCATTTTTTGACCTTGGAATCATCTATCGGCAATCTATTTTGCCGACCGGACAAATATTATGCCGACCGGCACTTTATTTTGGCCGACGACCAAATTTTCTGGCCGGTTTGCACCCTTTGCACCCTCCAAGCCTGGTGCATCCCAGCTGTGCCAGTTGGAATGCACCAGCACACTCCCCCGTGCATATATGTTGCTATTTTGAGCCCTTGACCACCTTTGGACCCCTCTTTTGCACCCTTTGCTCAAGGCTTCTTGAGGAAGCCTTGACCCCTTGTCTTGGCTTCCTCAAGAAGCCTACCAGCTGTCCAAGCTTCTCCAATAAGCCTTGACCTCCCCTTAGACCCCTTTGACCCTTTGAAGCTTGTCTTAGAAGCTTAGCATTGCCTATATAAGAGAGGTCCCTTCTCCTTTGTTTTGGTTGGAGATTTTGGAGCAAAAAACCAGAGGGAAGAGATATATATCTGATATACATACATACACCCTCTATATCTATCTTATCCAAGCCTCCAAACACCTTTGTTCTTGCACCATTTGCCCTACAACACCTAGCACAACACCTCCATCCTCCATTCCAGCACTTGGGAGGCCATTTGCAGAGGTTAGAAGCTTAGAAACTTGGACCAAGGGCTGCTGGTTTGCTGCTCTTCAAGGGTAAGCATCCATTTCCCTTAAACTTGCATTTTTTAGCTTCATTGGTTAGCCTTATTTACAAGTATTTTTGAGCTTCGATGTAAACTGTAAAGAGGCTTATTTTGAGCCCTTCTTCAACATTGAAGAAGGGCTCAACACTGTTGGGGACCTCCATGTATGACTTGCTTCATTACCCCTCTTTGGTCCCCATTTTTGCATGATTTGTTAGCTCATTTTGCTTCTGTTTTTCGGCCATGATCAGAACTGATAGTGGCCATATTTTGACCCCCTTGACATGTTTCATTAAGGGTCTTTGGCTGTTTGATGCATGTTTTGTATACTTCATGTTATAGCCCTCTTGTGGCCTTAATCTTGCATTGCATTTTAAGGGTGTTTGTATATTGATTTGGGGGCTGTCATAAACTGTGAGTAGTCATATTTTTGGTCCCTCTTCAGTGTTGTCGAAGGGTCTTTTTCAGTTTGGGCTTTGCATCTACCACTTGCTTCATTACCTAGCTTGAGGGCCCGTTTTTGCATGCTGTTTTTGCCCTATCTATGCTCACTGTTTGGCCATGCTTTGAACTGAAAAAATGCTTTTTTGGGGCTGCCTTGCTTCTTTTTCATGCTTCATGTCCAGATTATGCATGTTTGATATAGCTATAGGTCATTTCATGAGCCTAATCTTGCATTTCGGGTCCATTTCATGCACTTAGTGTCATTTCGCTATGTTTTGGGACCGTTTGGCATCATGTTCCAGCGCTGAAATTCACATGCTTGTATGCCATCTTGCATCCCTTGCCATGCTTTGGTAGAATTGCATTTTCGTGCCTTAGGTTTGGTTAATGCATTGTGCATGCATCCCATGTATTGTGTTGCCTCACTTGCCTCATTATGGCCACTGATTTTGGCATGCTTGCGAGCTATCCATGTTAGTTTAAGTCCATCGTTGCATGTTGTTGCATACCATGTTTGTTTACATGTTTAGGTTGCGCGCCTAGCATACATTGTTCATTTGCATGCCCATGTTGCATACTAGATCACATGCCTAGGTTGCATTACATTGGCATGCATGCCTTGCCTCTTGATCAAGTGATAGAGGTTGGGCTTTATGTGTTTGTTTGGTTTGCATGACATTTGAAATCAAAGTGCATACTTGGTTTCTTGGGCCATCATGCATCGAAATGCGCAATTGGTGGTCCGAGGACCAAGGAACATACCCCTTTGAGTCAAAATCATGATAAGGGATGTGTTGGTGCACACATTTGCTTGAAATTTCATGCCATGCACTGTCTGTCCTTTGTTGCTGTCAAAACTGTCTTCTGCAGGAAGTTTCTGCCGACCGGCAACATACAGTGCCGACCGGCCATTTGTGAATGGCCGATAGCTTCATCAGCAGCCGATGGACATTCCTCATGGCCGGTGGGCATTTCCTCCAGCCGATGGTATTCTACAGTGTGCAAGGAACGTGTCCCAGGACTTTGGCAGTCTTTGGAGAGGCAGGACAGTGAAAACAGAGGCAGCAGTGGTATGGTGCGGATTTTCCGGGCAAGACGGATCGAGCATGCATCATTCGCGCATCCCGAGGCGGGGGCTGCGGCCATCTTCTTTGCATTTATTTTGATTAGATTAGAAATTATGTAATAATTAATTTAGCGATTTGTTATTCGGACTGTATATTCTTTTGGTCCCTCTGTGTGAGGGCATATTTGTAATAAGTGTGGGTGAGTGTGTGTATGTCTTCCAACCCCCATTTCTTTCTTCCCTTTTATTTACTTGCTTACGATGGTTAGTTTAGGGCATATTTAAATTAGCATACCTTATGCAATGCATGCGTGCATCCATGCATTTGTTGACATGCATCGGGCTCGGTACATCATACAAACTGCATTGTTTTTTTTGATTTCCAAATTGAATACATGCTATTTGTAGCATTCCATATGCCATGTTTAGGATAGCCGAGCCTGTCTAGATTACATTCTTTGCATGTGTTGCATTAGCCACTTAACATGAACTAGGATCATGTATATGATTACTAACTAATTTCTGTTTTGGCTTGGAGTACTAGGTGAGCTTTTATGCTTGAGCATATCGCATGCGTGTGAATGTTGCCATAATAGCATGATTACCATGAGGCTAGCTGCTTATGTGATATAACTGCTTGAATGCCTGTGGATGGAGGTTGCATTACCTAAATTGGGACAATGCATTAAAAACTGTGAGTTTTAAGCCCACCAGATAGTGGCAAAACCATCTTTTCTAAAGCCCACTTTAGGGTGGCAAAATCTGTATTTCAGCCTACTTACGAGTAGCAAACCATTTTCAAAACAAAAATGAAATGTTTTGTTCCAAATTAGGCGATCTAGTCTATACTTGTTTGCTGTGCGCATAACATAGTAATTCTAGGCTAATAATCGGAATAAGAACACACAATGTTTTCAAAAATAGATATCATGATTAGTAGAGGCCGGTCTTTGACCGGGCGAGCGGGGGTGCTCACGAAGTGACCTTCCCCAATCGTACCCAAGTTCCCGAGCCGAGGCAACTTTGGTGATGATGGACACGTGGCCTTTGGCACCGAGTCAGGGTTTCCTAAATTTCCCATAAAAAAACATTTAGGTGGCGACTCTGTATCTGGCAAAGCAGTCCATGTTTGGCACTTCTTTTCAAAATCTGTTTTTCTCAAAACGATTTGCCAGAGTTGGACTCTTTGATTCAGATTTAGAACCGTGACAATTTGAGTCCGAACTGTAGTAGACCCACAAAAACGAACAGAACGGGACTTAACCCTTCCGGGGCGTTCGGGGACGTCTACATCCACCCCGTGATGTTTTCACAAAACTTTTACCAAGGGTATCGTCTTGCCTCGCAAGACTTGTTCCCGCCTATCTAAGACCCTCATCGGTCTCTCCTCATACAAGGCATCCTCATCAACCTCTAAGTCGGTCCAATCCAATAAATCGTACTTCCGAAGCATACTAACATAAAACACGTCATGTACCCCGGACAACTGAGGCGGTAAAGCTAAACGGTATGCAACCTCCCCAATCCGCTCAAGGATCTCAAAGGGACTAATAAATCGAGGAGACAACTTCCCACTTTTCCCAAACCTCATCAAACCCCGCCTAGGTGATATTTTCAGAAAGACATGACCACCTACCTCAAATGCCAAAGGCCTCCTCCTACGGTCGGCATAACTCTTTTGGCGACTCTGGGCTGTAATAAGCCTCTTACGGATAAGCTCAACTTTCTCCGTTGTCTCCTGAACCAACTCCGGGCCCAACAAAGGTGCATCACCCACCTCGGCCCAATATACTAGAGACCTACACGGTTGGCCATACAAGGCCTCAAACGGTGCCATACCGATAGTCGATTGGAAACTGTTGTTGTAGGCAAACTCTATTAAGGGCAAATGCCTCTCCTACGACCCACTAAAGTCAAGGACACAGCCTCGAAGCATATCCTCAAGGATCTGAATGGTACGTTCGGACTGTCCGTCAGTCTGAGGATGATAAGCCGTGGTAAAGGTCAACCTAGTGCTCAAGGCACTCTGCAAACTCCGCCACAACCTAGCAGTAAAACGCGGATCTCTACCTGAGACGATCGACACTGGGACCCCGTGCAACCTCACTATGTCCCGAATATACAAGTCGGCAAGATGATCTACCAAATCTCTCACGCGTATAGGGATAAAGTGCGCCGACTTAGGTAACCGGTCCACGACTACCCAAATAGCATCACTACCCCGCTTAGTCCTCGGGAGACCTACAACGAAGTCCATCGTGACATGCTCCCACTTCCACTCGGCAATAGGCAAGGGTTGCAACAAACCCACTAGCCTCTGATGCTCGGCCTTCACTTGCTGACAAGTAAGGCACTTAGATACAAAAACTGCCACATCCTTCTTTATACCCCGCCACCAAAACTGGCGACCCAAATCACAATACATCTTAGTGCCTCTCGGATGCACCGCAAGGCGTGAATGGTGAAACTCTCGAAGTACTTCCTCTCGGCAAGACTCCGGCACAAGCAAACGGTCTCGGTATCTCACACTCAGGTCAAGATACACAGTCAAACCCTTCTCAACCTTCCTACTGGAGATCTTCTCCCGGAGGGATTCTACCTCAAGGTCACTTTTCTGTGCCTCTAATACTCGATTCACAAGTGTAGGCTGCGCAACTACAGAAAACAAGGCCGCAGACTCAACATATTCACCCAGAAGCAAATCAAACTCGCCAAGTACACCCAACATTTCTCACTCTTGAATGGCTATACAAGCTACATCACTAATGGATTTCCTACTAAGGGCATCGGCCACAACATTGGCCTTCCCCGGATGGTAATGCAACTCAAAATCGTAATCCTCAATGAACTCCATCCACCTCCTCTGTCTCAAGTTCAAGTCTTTTTGTGTGAACAGATACTTCAGACTCTTATGATCCGAGAACACCTCGAACCTCTCACTATAAAGGTAGTGCCTCCAAATCTTCAAGGAAAAAATCACAGCTGCTAACTCTAGGTCATGTGTAGAATAATTTCTCTCATGTGTTTTCAACTGCCGCGAGCCATAGGCTATCACTTTCCACTCTTGCATCAACACACAACCCAAACCCTCTCGTGAAGCATCACAATACACTGCATAACCCAAACCCCTCTCCGGAATAATCAACACTAGAGCGGTAGTAAGTCTAACCTTAAGTTCTTGGAACGACTTTTCACAAGTCTCACTCCATACAAATTTGACTCCTTTCTGCGTCAATCTAGTCAAAGGTGAAGCTAGCCTGGAGAAGTCCTTCACAAATCGATGGTAATACCCGACCAATCCCAGAAAACTGTGGATCTCAAAAACACTCTTAGGTTGTGCCCAATCCTACACTGCCTCTATCTTGGATGTATCAACAGACACCCCTTTCCCGGAGACTACATGGCCTAAGAACTTAACCTCTCTTAGCCAGAACTCACACTTTCCAAACTTTGCATACAGCTTATGGGCTCTAAGCAACTCAAGCACCACTCTCAAGTGCTCCTCGTGCTCCTCCTCAAAAGGTGAATAAATTAGAATGTCGTCCACGAAAACGACCACAAAGCGATCTAAGAACTCCCGGAAGATCTGGTTCATCAAGTCCATAAACACAGCCGGTGCATTGGTGAGCCCAAAAGGCATCACCAGAAACTCATAATGGCCATACCGCGTATGGAATGCCGTCTTCAGGATATTTTCCTCTCTGACCCGCACTTGATGGTAACCCGATCTCAAGTCTATCTTAGAGAAACAACGGGACCCTTTCAACTGGTCAAACAGATCATCTATACGAGGCATAGGGTACTTGTTCTTAACCGTAGCCCGATTCAACTTCCGGTAATCAATACAAAGTCTCAAGGCACCATCTTTCTTTTTAGCAAAGAGGGCCGGTGCTCCCCACGGCGAAGTACTAGGGCGGGTAAAGCCCTTATCTAGCAACTCCTGGAGTTGAATCTTCAACTCACTTAACTCGGCTGGGGCAAAACGATACGGTGCCATGGAAATCGGTGCCGTGCCGGGCACTAAATCAATAGAAAACTCCACCTCTCGATGGGGTGGCAAACTAACAAGATCCTCGGGAAAGACGTCCGAGTACTCATAAACCACTCTGGGTAACTCAATCTGGATCTCATCACACTCACTACTCGTAAAGCTAGCGAGAAGACCACTAAGCTCACTCCGCCTTCGCGGATCATACACTGGTGGAAAAACACTACCAACATGATCCCCCAAGAAATGAAAACAATCCCCGCTCAAAGTACATACAGTAACCCTCTGGCGGTAGCAATCAATAACAGCTCGGTATGACAATAACCAATCTATACCCAAAATCACATCAAAACCCGACATAGTCATAACTACAAAAGAAAATGGAAGTCGGCGGTCGGCGACCTCTATATCACAACCTCTACACCCTTGTTTCAAAATCAACTCACCTCCAACATGTGATACAACACAAATAGGAGAAGATAACTACGCCAACTCTAACCCCAAAACAGATGCAAATGCAGCAGATATAAAGGAATGGGATGCACCCGTATCAATCAATACATTAGCAACCGAGTTACAAAACAAAAAGGTACCTCTCACAACAGATGGAGCCGGTACAAGATCCTGCGCGGTAACAGCATACATACGCCCAGAAGGTCTCTGATCCACCTGCTCACCTCTCGGAGCATAAGACTGCTGCACCGACTGAGCCGAAGAGGCTCCCTGACTGGCCCTCGAGGCCTGAACTGACTGAGCTGGCTGATGGCTCTGAGTCTGCCTCGAACCAGATACACCAGATGTGCCACTCAACTGCGGGCAAAACCTCTTCAGGTGCCCCCCCTGACCACACTGGTAACAAGAGAGCGGCTGGCCTCTGCCCTGACTCTGGCTCTGAGGACGAGCCGAAAATGAAGCTGCTCTCTGCCCTCCTCCCCTCTGCGGGCAATCTGGAGACTTGTAGCCCAGCTGACCACATTTATAACAAGTAAAGTCTCCCTGACTGCCTTTCCCAGAACTTGAACTCATCACTGGAAAGATAGATCTTGCAAACGCACCCTGGGACTGTTGAGGGTTAGAACCCCTCTGCCTCCTACCATCCCCTTGGCCATCCTGACTCCTCTTGGAGCCCCTCATCCTATCCTCCTCCTCATATATAATAATCTTAAGATGGGCCGCAGCATCTACAAGGCGCCTATACTCCCGAGTCATGGACCCCACAACCCTAAGCTTGAGCCCGGTCCTTAACTTCTTTTCGAACTCAAGACAACGGCGTTCCTCAGACGTCACTAGCTCAGGTGTAAACCTCGATAAACTGGTAAATGCGGCCTCAAACTCGGCCACTGGTGTATTCAGCTGCTTGAGCTGACAGAACTGATCCCTCAACTTCTCCCTAACAGCGGGAGGCAAAAACTTCTCCTGGAAGGCATCAACGAAAGCCTCCTAAGTCCTACCAATATGTCCCCGAACAAACTTCCACCACTGACCCGCATCTCCCTTCAGCTGGAAGGACGCCAAGGTCACCCTCAAGGCTCCGTCTTCGATACCTAGCATCTCAAACATCTTCATTGTCTAGCATCTCAAACGTCTTCATCATCTGCTCAAGCCATTCATCAGCCTTAAGTGGCTCTTTTGGATCACCCAAAAACTCGTCCGGATTCGACCGGAAAAGCTCCCTCTTCAGAAAAGACGGCCATGCCTCAGCTACATGGGCCTGGGCTTGATTCTCAGCTCTGAGAATGCCCATGGATTCCCTCAATGCTCCTACTATCTCGCGGGCTAAGGCCCCCATGGCCTGTTGACCTACTGGCTCGGCCACATTGGCCGGACCAACACCCTCCAGCTGCGCCGGAATTTCATCCGGTATAGGCATCTCCCACCTCCCAGGCCTACCTCGCCTACCACCACGTCCTCGTCTTGACATCCTAATAAAGGTAACGAAGAACATTAGCACATTCACAAATGTACCGAAGCTTTTTCACTTGCGTCCTAATGCATTGGACAACAGTAATTCATTCCACGTAAGCACATAATCATATAAGCACTTACGAATTTCATTTCCGGATAATGACAGTCCCGAGGCGTTGCTAGAGTTCCGGTTAGAAACAACATTGATCAAGTTCTTTTCCAACAGGACTCCCAGGAACCCAAGGATCCAATTAATATCCTAGAAATTAAATCCCATACCCATATAGTCACATAAGCATGTTATCACATAAGTACATAACATTACATCTAAGTCCCTAACAAGCGAGACAAGCCCATTGTAGTACTAACCACTTCCCACGTACCCAAAGTATTCAAACCTCGCTCTGATACCAAGTTGTAACGCCATCAAAATAGTACATGTAAACCCAGCATTCATGACATCCATATACATAAGAGAATAAAACATATTTCCATTTATCAGAGTATTAAGTGCAAAAGTATTACATGTTGACAACAAAAGTAAATGCCCTATGGGCTTACAACTTTCCAAGCCAACACTTGGTTACAAAAAGAGAGTACTAACTCAAAATACCTTAAGTCCTTGGCTTGAATTTACATGTAATACCAAAATAACAAAAAAAAAAAAAAAAGATCAATAGAGTCTTCAACTCCCAAAACCTTCCAAGCTACGTCCTTGGAGGTGGCATGTCACCTGAACCTGAAAATGATGTCCCATAAAGGATGAGCCAAAGCCCAGCGGAGATATACTAAACCAAGTATGAGCAATAACTAAAACATTAGCATTCGATAAATGGTTAACACTATAAACCAATTTTACAACACATCCCAGTTCTATGACAAATACATCTATGTTTCATTCCACTTTCCTTTACTTAACCAATTCAAATTTATATACATGGCTCATTATCTAGCCAAACAATTAAATGAGACTACAACTCATATTATAACACTTCCTTTATCCATAATTCAAATGAGACTACAACTCATTTCAATACTTCAATTATCTACGTTATGCAAACGTAATTAAGATTTCGGGACTTTCACCCTGGACACTCCGACCAACTTAGTTATCAATGGAGTCCATCCCCTATCTCCTCCCAAACAGGTTTGAGAGTACATCCTCTATCTCTTCTCAAACCATGGAGAACATCCCATATCTCCTCCCAAACAATATACATATACAATGTATTTGAACACTTATCATATACAATGATCAATCAATACATATATTCGATGTATTATTCCATCTGTCTTATTCAATGACATATTCCGGGTGATTAGTTTCAGTTTTCCCTAATCAACATACAGTGTTTACAACAATCAAGACTATTCTCCACCGATAGCCCAAAGCAGTTATCTCTAAACAGATAATAAATTTATCAAATAGATAAAACATCAACATTTTCATAGGTGAGTGATTAACTAATCCAACTACATCATTCAATCCCACAACTTCCCAATTTCATGACTTTCAACTCAATTTCACATTTCCCCAAATTAATTATTCAAATTAATTATTCAACATAATTAGGGCATTTTCCCCCTTTTTCAAATATCAACCCTAAGGTTCAATTTCATCAATTTAACAACAATACTTCCATTTTCCAAGGTCTCACATACACATGGGGTTTAACATTTGAAAACCCCTTTTTTATAACCTCAAATCAAACCCTAACTTTCCCAAAATTATCAAACAACACCACCTAATCAAAATGACTAAAATTTATGTCAAAACTCATAAGATGGAGTAGGGTATCCCTACCTCAAAAGAAGAGACCCAATGGAGAAGATGAAGAAAACTCGAGATGCTCCAAACCCAATGATTTTCAGATCAAAATGAAGGCCACGCAAGCTCCACACTTTTTACAAAGGAACTAGGGTAGGAGACCACTAGAACTAGATGGATTTGTAGAGAGAAGGTATGTAGAGATAGAGAAGAGAAAGGAGCAAGCCGTTTAGGGTTTGAGTAAAAAGATGAAGAAAAAGTGAAAAAAGAAGCTGCTGTTGCGAACTGATATATTCGAGCCTCGCTCGAGCGAAGGATGGTCGCTTCGAGCGACCAGACACAAAGAAACCTCACTCCAGCACAAAAAGCCTCGCTCGAGCCAACAACACGAAGCTTCAGGTCTGCAACCCAGAAGCACGCTCGAGCAAAGAAAAGCTCGTTCGAGCGAAGAAACCCAAAACATAGTCCTCGCTCGCTCAAGCGAAGAAAAGCTCGCTCGAGCCAAGAAACACAACCTTCAGGTCCAAGACTAGACGCAAATGCACACTCGAGCGAAGGAACCCTGGCTCGAGCGAAGGAGCTAAAACATAGAGCTCGCTCAAGCGACAAAAGCCTCGCTCGAGCGAAGACACCAAAAACTGGGCACTAACCTTTTGTTTCTAATCACAACCAACCTGTTACACACCTGCCCAACACATCCTAAAACTCATATACAAAGAATTAAAGGACGGAACGAGACATATACAACAATACTCAGTCATGGAACCCAAGTTCGGAATACTGTACATAAAGGGAAAAAACCCAGGATCGCTATATTGTTGCCTCGTTCTCATGAGTAGATGAGTGCTTTGATTTACGCGTGTACGTATATGCTAACCATCCGGAGAGTGTGAGTCAAACTCGGGATGATATCTTCGTGCAAGTTTGGCTTCGGAGCAGTGTTAGGTATACGGGAGGCACATGGGATATATGTGTAGGCCGGAAGTGAATGGCCGAAGTTAAGGGTGTCTGCGGTTCAGTTTGGGACGGTTTGCGGTTCAGTTTGGACCCGCCCGCATCTATGCGGTTTGGGAAAAAGTCAACCCGCAACCGCCCGCAATGCGGTTTGCGGTTTGTGCGGACAAGGTTCCCGGATGTGCGGGCGGTTTGCGGATTGAACTTTTTTTTTCAAAAATTTATCTTTAAACCTTTTTTTTTCCTCCCATTTTGTCAATCTTTATTTTGGACCTTTGTTCTCATATTTTCTAAAATGCTCCAACATTAATAATTAATGAATTAAAACTTATAAAAAAACTTATAAAATAAAAAACACAACAAATTCAATTCGTAACCTAAACAAATCATTCAAAATTTACATTCTATCATTAACTTGCATTCATCCTACATTCATCTTTCATAACCCAAATAAAAAAATCCTACATTGAAAATTCAACATTCATCATTCCTAACCCCAAAAAAAAAAAAAAAAAAAAAAAAAGTAATTCTTCATTAACTTACATTCATCCAAAATGCAAAAAAAAATAAAAATTCATTAACTTACATTCATCCAAAACCAAAACGCAATTAAAAAAAAAAATTATTGTCAAACTTCATTCAATACAAACCCATGAAATAAAATTAAAACATTTCTAAGATATCAAACTTCATCTTCATGAATCACATCCAATTCAACTTTCACAAATTCCAATTCCAATGCCAATTCTAATTCCATGCAGTTGGTTGATGAACCCTATGCAAAAACAAATTGAAAAAATATAAACTTTAAACTTCAATTATAGTAAGAAATGAAAAGATAAACAAATGTCTATATATTGCATCTCAATATAGTAAGAAAATGTGTTGAGTATATGAAAAAATTACCAATGAGCAAATGGATATTAGACATCAATTATAGCATCAACATTATAGGTTGAAGTTGAAGATGAGCTTGACTCCAAAGTACCTAATTAGAAGTCAACAAGAGAAGATTAATAAAACTTACATTAGAAAATGAATAATACAAATAAAAATAAAGATAAATAAATTCTCATTTACCCGATTTATATTGCTCAAATTCTTCCACATCATCCATCGCCTTTTGAAGAGAAATTGGAAGGTTGCTTCGAAGCCAATTTTGAGTATATACAAGAGCTTCAACCATAGAAGGCGAGAGTGAACTATGAAATGGGTCAAGAATACGCCCTCCCGTATTAAAAGCCGACTCCGATGCAACGGTAGAAATAGGTATGGCCAACCATCCCTTGCAAGTTGTGATAACACCCTATATTTGGTTGCATTCACCTTCCAATAATCCAAAATCTCAAATGTTTGATTCTTTTGCAAAATGTTCAACCTCGGATAAATATTGTTCCAATTTTGACTTAGATCCACTAGTGCATCGCCCCTCCAATAGGAATTAATTGGCAGTCAACTAAAGAATAGGGATCATCATCATCATCATTTCCACCATATTCTCACTTCACTCACATTTGGAAGTTTTCTCATTTGAAGGATAAGTGTGACATAATGGCTATACAAACGACTCAAGCAACTCTTAACCTTGTCTACCATCTCTTCACCTTCCTATTATCTCCAAGAATAAATTGGAAAATAAAACTCCAAGTATGTCATTTTTTTTAATAGGATCAAGAACCACCGCAACATACAACAACAAATTGATTTTACTTCCATCCCCCCAATACTTGCTAGACTTTAGCTTCATAGTATTTGCCATTGTGCTCAAAGTATCATCATCCTCCAAAATTAATTGGTTAATTTTTCTTTCAATAACAAACATCTCTTTGTAAAAAGCATTGGAAGTAACAAAGAGAGACCCCGAAAATTTCTTAGTTGCAACATAAAATAATTTTAGAAACCTCAAAAAATTCTACACTTTTCCAATCCAACTCATTCGGACTTCTTCTTATGCCACCATCAACATCCTTGAAATAAGGTTCAAAGTTGGAATCACAACTTCAATCGGTTATAAAGCCTTCTCATACTTTTCGGCGGCCTCTAACATCAAATAGGTAGAGTTCCACCTAGTTGGTACATTAGGCATACAAGAGCTTTTGAATCAAGTTTGAGTTGGCCGCACACACTTCTTAAAAACATCATGCCTATGAGGAGAAGACCTCATATATCTCACCACAAGTCTAATGTTGGCAATAGAATCATCCATTTCTTTCAACCCATCACTCACAACGAGATTAAGAATATGTACACAACAACGCATATGAATAAACTCATGTTGCAAAATAATCCCCTTCTAATCTTTGGTTATTGTTTTCAAATATTGAATGGTAAGATTATTAGAACTAGCATTATCAATTGTTAAGGTGAATATGCTATCAATGTTCCACTCAATCAAACACGACTCAATTTTTCGACCCAATGTTTCTCCTTTCTGATCCTCAACTTGTTGAAAATTTATGATTCTTTTTTGAAGTTTCTAGTTATCATCAATGAAATGAGCAGTCAAACACATGTAACACAAATTTTGAATAGATGTCCAAGTGTCCGTAGTAGAGCAAATACTACGACCCTTCATGGCCTTCTTTAACTTATCCCTTTCATTCTTGAATATATTGAGCACTTCTCTAGATATGGTTTGACGAGAGGGAATTGGTGTGACTTTGGGTTGCATGACATTATATAATCTTCTAAACCCAACACCCTCCACAAATCTAAATGGCAACTCATCAATGACCACCATCTCTGCAAGAGCCCTTTTCCAAGTATCAAAATTAAAAATTGTTGCTACAACCTCAACACCCTCTTCATTTTGTTTCGGTTTAAGATTTAATGTTTGTTGATCATCTGTATCCCTATTTGGATATTCTTTACAATTGGGTGTATGACTCCTCAAATTACTAGTCCCATGAAGTCGAGAGTTAGCCATATACTCTTTCTTACAATATTTACATACGACTCTACGCTTCCCATCGGTCCCTACAACCTTGTCAAAATGATCCCAAACTGTGGATAGTGCTCTTCCCCTTCCACCCTCACTCTTTCTCTTTGGGGGTCTAGGAGGCTTAGGTTCAAGTTTAGGTTCGGGTTCGACAAAGAGAGGATTCATTTGAGAATTAGAGGATTCCGGAGGTACAAGATTGATTGCGGGAGATTGAATACTATCCTCCATTTAAACTGGATTACAAAAATATAGTCACAAAATCAATTTTACAAACACAGATTCAATTTTAATAACAGATTGAATTCCAAAATTATACAGACAGATTCAGATGTACCAAAATTATATAGACAGAATCAATTAGTTTGAATGTAAACAGACAGATTCAATGTAAACAAATTGAATTCAGAATTAAATAACATACATATTCTACCTATTTTTTCTGAATTCCACCTAGTTGGTCAATCTGAATTCCAAAAATTAAATAACATACAGATTCATATTTAATTACAGATTCAACACAATTAATAACCGATTCAATTTCAGATTTAATTTTAATAACAGATTCAGATTTACATTCCAAATATTCAAATTCAGATTCAAATTTAGATTTAGTAACAGATTCAGATTTACAGATTCAGATTAATAACAGATTCAATTTCAGATTTAATTTTACTAACATATTCAGATTTAATTTTAATAACAGATTCATATCTAATTTAATTTTAATAACAGATTGAATTCAAAATTCCTGAAAATATAAAACAACTAAGAGTAGTAATTAACCCAAAACTTGAAAATATCATAGCATATTCATTAACCAAGACTGAGCAATGCAATACTGAAGTTGAATAAGGAAATATGTTGACTAAGATCAAACAAAACAAACACAGAGGCCAAAACAAATTCAAGAACAAATTTGTATGGGAACTGTTACAGATTCAATTCCAAAACAAATTTAATTTCATTCCAAAACAAGCAGATCAAATTTAAGAACAAATTTCTTAAGAACAAATTTAATTCCAAAACAAACACACAGATTACAGATTCAATTTCAAAAAAAAATCAGATCTGTTGGTCCAAAAAAAAAATCAGATTTATTTCCAAAGAAACACACAGATTCGATCGGTGCAGAAATGAGAGATCAGGGAGAGAGAGAGAGAGAGAGAGAGAGAGAGAGAGGCTTACCTGTGAGTCGATCGGTACAGAGATGCAAAACCAGAGAGTGAGACTAATGAGATGAGAGAGTGAGGGAGACAGATCAGATCAGAGAGATATCTGATATATATATATATGTTGTAAAAAAAATCAACGATCGAGGTGAGAGAGAGAGAGACAGAGATTGAGAGAGAGAGAGAGAGAGTTTACCTGTGTAGATCGGCGGTGCGATGATCGGTGCGATGAGATGAACAACGAGAGAGTGAGAGAGTGATCGATGCAAAAGATGAAGATGAACAACGAAACGAGAGAGTGAGAGAAAGAGACAGTGATGAACTGAGATGAGGCTGAGAGAGTGAGGGAGACGATTAGGGTTTTTTTGTTTTGTTTGTTATAGATGAGGTGAGTGAGATAGTGAGATGGACGGTTAGATTTGAAAGAGGGAAAAAAAAAATTAATTAGTTTAATCCGGGCGGGTGCGGTTCAAACCCGCAACCCGCTCGCAACTCGAAATTTATATAAAATTCAAACCGCACCCTACCCTAATGTGTTTGCGAAACTGCCCACACGCGTGCGGTTCGGATCGGGTAGGGTGGTTTGGGCTGGTCGGATAACCCTACGTCCAGCCCTAGCCGAAGTGATGGAGTTAAGGTACAAAGAATTTAATTATGAGTTTATTAGTATAGTGTGAATTGTATTGATTTGTACATCTTGAAAAATAGTAAACGAATTTGATAAATTATAAAATTTAAGCAGAGGCATGTATACATGATTCTCGACAACTTTTGTGTTTTAACTTTTTATTAAAAAGATCGATTAGAATTTGTAATCGGATAATCTTAGTTCCAATAGTTTTTATTCATTTTAGCATGATAGACTTTAGATGCTATTTTAACCTACGAAACGAGCTCATTTTTATTGGTTTCGTGTAAACTGAAGTAAAACATTATTCTAAACATTTTTTGTGTTTTGAACTTTTTTGAAAAAATTTATCTTACAGCAGTTTATTTTCGTTTTCAGTTTCAGATTTTTTTCGATCGAATTTCGGTTAGGATTTTCTATTAAGTTTTTCTCTCAACCTGTTCAGTTTCTATTAAATTCGTTCACGATGTCTTTTAGGAAATTTGATTTTGTACAACTTTTGTTCTTTGAGTTTTGATCAATTCAAATTATTTAAGCATGAAACGGTGCATTTTTATACTTCTTCAGCAAGTTACTTAGGATTAAATTATACTAACTTTATTTTTTTTGCAGAATGGTGGGTCTTACTAACTTTTTTATGTAGGGTCGACCCACCATATTTTTATTTTTATTTTGTTTATTTTATACTCAATTTATATTTCATTGTGTACGGGAAAAAAACTAAATGCCACCGTATCTCGAGAAACTACCCATTCGTCTCGGTGCAGATGGAACTATTTGTCTTGTCCTGTAACAAAAATTAAAAGTATTTTTGTGTGTGTCTGGTGGACACGTGGGTTTTAAATCTTGTACTCATACCAATATACCTGTATACTGACCCGTTTTGTCTCTTGGCAACTCAGGTGCGTTTTGTTTAAGCGCAGTCGAACTTCCTTTGCAGGATTAGTTGGGGCTACGGTGATGACATGGAGTAACTCTAGTTTTTGGACATATCTCTTGGATTTCTTTTGTTTTCTTGAGTTTAGGGTTGATATTAATTTATGTATTTATTATTTTTTTATGACTTTAGTATTGAGATAATTTGGCATGGTTTGTACCGTACATTATTTAAGTTATTTTAAATATTTATTGTTACTTTAATGTTAGAGGTATTGGTTAGTTATGAAATTATGGTGGATTGTTTAGTTGGCATTTAGTTTTTTTGTTTCACCCTACAATTTTGATGATGGAATATTGATTGGGGTTTAGTCCTAATTTAATATTTAATTGTCTGAATTTTGGGGCGTGACAAAAAATAATTTAAGTAAATTTAAAAAAATAATTTTTTAAAACTAGACAAGGGGTGTTTGTGCTTTTGATTTTTACTTTTAAATTTATAATAAATTACACTAAATAAGAAGGATAAAGAGAACGAGGAAAAAATTGCAGATGAGATTACAATAATTCTTCGTCCACCGCAAGGCGAAATTGATTGAAAACCATACACGTCACGCCACGTCATCAAGCTCAATCATCATCAAGTTTTAAATATTATAAAGGAAAATGCCTCGTAGCTCGATTTTTAAGGCTCGAATTGGCTCGAAAGAGGGAGAGAAGAGAGGAGAAGGAGAGAGAGGGAGAGAAGAGAGGAAGAAGGAGGAGATCGGCCGATCGTCTGCCTCTACCCAGCCCCGGTCGTCTGCCCAGGCCCTCCGCCTCTGCCCGATCGTGCCGCCGCAGCTCGCCCCGCACAGCCCCGCCGCAGCTCGCCCACCGCAGCCCCGCCTCCTCCTCCAGCCCGATTTTTATGGCCCCCTCCCCTCCAGTTCTCCTCCCTCCTCCTCCCGATCTGCAGAGCCCCCCCCTCTTCTTTATGGCCCCCTCCCCTCCAGTTCTCCTCCAGTTTCTCCTTCTTTTTCTTCTTCCCGATCTGCAACAAAAACGCGAAAAAAAAAAAAAAAAATCGACACCGAAACGGCATCGTTTTGGTGTTGAGCCAAACTCGAGCCACTCGTTTTCGAGCTACGTAGCACTTCCGTATTATAAATCTATCCTTATAAATTGAAAAAATTATAAAAAAATAAAAATATTAGAAAAAATTATATTTGTGTAGAATCTTATAAACAATAATTATATACATTTTTAATTACAACTCTTAAAGCTAGAATAAAAAATAATTTAAATTATATTTTTGAATTAGAAAGTAAGTTAAATTAGACTAAACTTTCTTTTGATTATTACTTTCGGATAATCTATAATAAATTATAGTCGGAAAATTGATAGTATTAAAGAAAAAATATTCTTAGAAAAAGTAAATATAGTGAACAAGTAGAATCTGATAGCTTAAATAATAATACTTCTATACAAATAATAATAAAACAAAATAATACCTTAATTAAGTTATTAAAACAAATTAGCGAAAGTCTTAGAAATAATCAATTATAAATAATAAAAGATATAATCAATTATAAATAATAAACGAAATTAGACATTTAATACAAGATCCAGAAAAATAAGTAGTTATTGTAGGCGAAAAATAAAAATATTTAGATTCATATCCTTACCCGTATAAAGTAAATAATCTAGAAAAATCGTTCAAATTAGTTTCATCTGAAATTCAAAAAAATAATGGAGTTAAGTAAATATAATCTAGAATAGTTAGAAGAAATTATTGAAACAGAAAATGATAATGAAATAAAATATAAAATTATTAGAAATAGCTGAACAACTAGATAAAATAGATGAAGAGATAATAGAAGATATAAATAATAATAGAATAGAACTAGAAGAAAATATATAAACAATTAGGAATAATCAATTTGGAGAAATGAAATGCATTCCCCTTGAAGACTTAGAACAAGTAATGGGAAGTAATGACGCAGAAAAAGAAAAAGAAAAAGAAAAAGAAAAAGAAAATAATATCCTAGAATACTTCAAAGAAACTAATAATTTTAATTTTGCTGAAATGGCAGTGTTAAAACAAGAATGAAGTAGTTCATCTGCTTCAATTAATCCAAATCATCTAGATTTTAGGAACTTCACCAAACAACAACTAAAAGATGGTGCTATAAATTATGATTGCAGAAGAAGAAAGGGATATTATAGTTATCTAAATAGAGGATGATATGCTAGAGGAATACCTAATTATGCAAACTTTACACCTAGAAAAGAAGTATTTTTAAGAGAAGTATTACTAAAACCAATAAGTAATACAAGATGTTTATTTAATTATTTTTTGTGAAATGGAACTGCATTAAAAGTTAAGTAGGGTAATAAAAGGTTCTGGGATGGCAAATCCCACTAGCATCATTAAACAGATGCGTTACAATACATTGAGGACAAGTAGTGTAAATTTGTAATCCATCTGCAGATTGAGAACCAAAATTTGCTAGAGCATCTGCACATCCATTAGCTTCACGATATATATGATCACTCAGCAAGAACCTGAAATCATTAATGAGGTTACTGAGGTGATGATTGTTGTTTCCTCTGCCCATAATCAGTTGCTGAGCTAACAGAGATCTGTTTCAACAATAACATTTGAAAGACCCATATCAAAAGCAATTTTCAGTCCATCTCTAATGCCCCATAGCTCAGCTATGATGCTCGAGTTGATGCCAATATTTCTAGAAAAACCAGCAACACATCTGCCGGAGTTGTCTCTAATCATTCCACCACAGCTAGCCTGACCTGGGTTGCCCTTTGCAGCCCCATCGGTATTGAGTTTGAGAAAGCCAGGATCTGGGGGTTTCCAAACAATGTTTTGGGTAGTTTTGGTCTTGGTGTGCCAATTAAGGTTCGAGAGGTGTTGTCATTCAATGGCAAGGGCAGTGGTGTGGTCAGGATTGAAATGGATTGGGTTGGTAGGGGTGAAAATGAAGGAATTTCGGGATTTCCAAATTTCCCAACAGACCGAAGGGAATAACCTAGACCAACAGGTGGCATTGTGAGTTTCTTTTGATTGACAGTTGAGTTTGAGCCAGTTCTCAAGATTGAGATCAAAAGAAGACGTTAGAGAGGAGGAAATGCCAATGGAGTTCCACAGACTTTGAGCTGAAGGGCAGTTCCATAGCAGATAGACAGTTGTTTCAGGAGCTGAACCACAAAGGTTGCAAGTGGGATCAGGAATTATTTGTCTAGTGAAAAGAA
The DNA here is from genome assembly GCA_030407325.1 of Camellia japonica. Taxonomy (NCBI): domain Eukaryota; kingdom Viridiplantae; phylum Streptophyta; class Magnoliopsida; order Ericales; family Theaceae; genus Camellia; species Camellia japonica. Next base: position 81,244,851 of record JAPPVO010000016.1, on the reverse strand, counting down.
GAGTTCTTGTTCTAAGCTTCTGGTGAAGAGATTGCCAAATGAAGTGGCGACTGCGAGGGTACGCATTAATTTTCCAAACCCACAGCCAGTTGGGAAAGGGAGGGCTAGCTATGAAGTTTTTCGCGAGGAGGTAGGCTGATTTGGTGCTGAACTCACCAATTGGTGAGGGGTTCCAGATGTTGAGGTCACATCCAGTTTCATACCAAGGCAATTGGACATGCTTCTTATGGACTTAATCAGATCTGGGGGCAAGGTGAAGGAGATTGTGCAAAAGTCCCAAGAATTATTCACTCAACAATCTCTGATTTTGAGAGAATCCTCATTTCTCTGCAATGGACCTTCAATTGCTTTTCTGATAGGACCAGAATCAGACCAATTATGGAACCAAAAGGACGTACTTGTACCACTTTTCAGGAGGATTTTGGTGCCTTTTGGAGAGTGTGTCATTGCCTATTTGAATACCCCTCCAGGTTGAAGATGGTCTAGGGTTATTCTATTTGGGTCGTCGTGATATTGGCACTGAGAAGTTTGACCCAAAGAGCATCCTTTTCTTTTTGATATCTCCAATTAAACTTAGCCATTGAAACTCTATTAACCAAGTTGGTTGTCTAATGCCTAGATCTCCTACAAACATATTTACTTAAATTATATATTTTTTTCCATACAAGATGCGCCTCACTTCGGTGAAGCCTGCGCCTTGCCTTGCCGCTTAAGCCTAAGCCCTAGGAGGCCTTGGCGCCTTGGTGCGCTTGTCACCTTTAATAACACTGATTTTGACTATTTGTTCAAATTTCTCTTTTCTGTTGAAACTATCCGTTAAATTTTTTTATCGGTTATACCTAGATTTGAAGGCCATTTTTCCTATTTGTTGAAAATTCACAAACTTGAAATATTTTATCTTTTGAATTTTTATAATCTATTTTTTTTATTTGTTCAAATTCGCAAGCTTATTTCCACGAACTGTTGAAATTTTTTTTCATCAATTCAAAACATTTTATGAAATAGAGTTAAACTCCGAATTTTGAACAGATCTAACAACAACACAATCAATGGTTTCGGAAACAGTTGAAAAAATGTGCGCCAAAACAGTGGAACAAAAAAAGCTTGTAGATCAGGTCAGATCTTGTTGAACAAACATGCAGATCTAACAACACAATCACAAAATTCTAAAAACACCAAGACATTCACCAAAACGGAAAAATAAATAAATAAATAAATAAGATGGGTGATGAGATCCGATCACTGACGGTTCACGATCTGTTCAGATTGGCTGTGACAGAGGTGGTGGTCAGTCAGCAGATCAGAAGAAGATGAAGAGGATAGTGAAGCGAGACAGACACACAGACAGACAGACACTGATGGTGTGTAAATGGGCTATACAATATATTTATTAGATGTGTAGTTTGGACATTTTACATCAATATGTCCTTAGGGATAAAATATTTTAGGATGTGAACTTTTGAACAAATAAAATCTAAATTTAGATTTATGGACCAAATGCACAAGAAAGTATTATAAAAAAGCTCTATAATTTCAATAAAAGAAGAAGATTTTTCAAAAAAAATAATTATTGTTATGAGAAAAAAAGATTTGTAAATATTGGGCATGTGGAGAAATAAGTCACTTTGCAAATCAATTTAGAAATAAAAATAATAATAAAATAATAAAAGCCCTCTGGAAACTTGAATTATGTTGTGTTATAAGAAGAAGAAGCATTAGAATTGGCTCAATAAAAATAATAAAGGAACAAGTATAAATATATACATATTGGCAGTATATAAATACAAATTACACCATTATGATAAAGGCATGATATATATATATATATATATATATATATATGTATTTTTGTGTGATATTAGGCAACGAAATTTCGAAAGGACCATAATTAGTGGAATAAAAAAGTAATCTATGTGGGGGACCATTAGATTTTAATTGCAGACCAATATATTATATTAGCTTAAAAAATGGATTCATAAATAGATTTTAAACATTAAAAATCTAAACTGTAAGAATTGATATACATGAAACCACATATCCATTAAGGATATTTTGAAAGATAATATATAAGCTAGATAACACCATAAATCCTAAAATGCAACTTAAAATTATAGAAGCAAATAAATTTAAACCTATTAATAAAATACCAATAGATTTATTGGACAATCTTCACTGTAATTAATTAATTCAGTTTGTGTACTTAACAACAAACATAATTTAAAAGAAATAAAGGAAATGAGAGAATTTGTTTGATTACAAAAATCAAACTTGAAATAAAAATAAATAAATAAAAACAGATTTTATTTTGTTACAAAAACAAAATTAAAATCTTATTTAAATAAATAATAAAAACACCGAAAATAAATTAAATAACTTATTTGATTAATTTCTTCGAATTATAATCTGATCAAGTCCAGTGTTTGACACTGTGTCCTTAAGACAGATTCGTCCTCTCCTCGGTGCTTTCAGAATGTGGACGTCTATCTCCCAGGATGAAATGATCTACTACAAACAATAGCAGCACTACAAATTGTTTGCCTGACGAACACACTAAGTGTTTATACTCTTTCTCACAAAAATAAAATGCAGCAAAATGAAGAATAGAATTTGCAGAGGTGAAATACGAAATTTCTGAATGTTAAACATCAAATGAGGGTTGTCCTATTTATAGATGTAAAGGTGGCTGCAGGTTTTGAATTGAACAGGTATGAAGCCTGTTGGTTTTGAATTCAAACAGATTTGAATCTGTTGGGTTCATAATTTAAACAGATAAAAAATGGGAAGGGCCCTGTTTGGATGTATAGTAAAACCAGACCAGTTTATTTCCGTGTAATTTGAAAACAAAGTTTTTGGCCCAAAAAGATTAGTATTGGGCCGAACAAGCCCAACCCAACACACACGCACGCGCCCCGCAGCCCAGCCCGGCCGGATGGACGGCGGCGGCGGGCGCGTGTTGGTGATTTTTAGTCCAATGGGTCTAGCCCATTTTGCCCATAACCTCCCCTCTAAAACACTTGGGTACCCCTTGGGGCACACCCCAAGTACCAAACCCATGCCTTATAAACCCATTCAAAACTTCCCACCAAATCAATGTGGGACAAGCCTTATTCAACCTTTAAGGAATTTCCACCAAAACTCCATTTCCATGGAGCATACTTCGGCATCAATTTCCCATTCACTCGGTAATGGTTTTAAGCAACCAAATATACCACGTGAATCATAACGCGGCATAGAACGCGTTACCACTTTGACCCGCGTAAATCGACGCACGGGGCCCACCTAAAAAATTAGACCAACTTAGGAAAAAATTCTGGTTTTACCCAGAATTTTATAACCATTTCCAACAATCCCCCACATGAATGGAATTTGATGACAACGGAAATGCAACAATATGCAGACTTAACGAAAGAGTATAAGTCGAAAATATTTTGCATCAGGATAGGTAGTTTTCGGCCTTGAACCTTCCCTAGTGATAACCTATCGGACTTACTGGCTAACCAATGGACGCGATGCCTTGAATTGTTCAGCCGTTTGTGTAAGCCAAGACAATAGATTTCACACAAAATATCTTCTAACACATCGTGGTTCTCACTGTTGTGTTCATTTTGGCCTTGAACGCTCCTGGTTTTCATGAGTGTTTCTAGAGAATGTAGCCTCTTTCATTCTCATAGAACCGGCCCCAGTTCAACACTCATATAGGTGATTCTTATTGTGAGTATCTCCTTATACTCGTCTTGATTTTATGCCTTAATCAAGATATAAGTAATCATTAAAAGCAAAGCTTATCCTTATACCCCTGCAGACAACATATGTTGCAGATATCACTCTCACCATAGGAATGGGTAGGAATTTTAATCCCTTGGTGATTTCTGGCGAGCCATACATAACTTAGTTGTCCCTTTGAACTTAGTTCTTGGGATCTCCAGTCATATAAGTAGGGTTACCATTATGACGACTCTTATGTAATAGGCTTTAATCCCATCCCCTTCGATGAACTATACACTAGCTCTTTTGTCAAACCTTTTGTTAACGGATCCGCAATATTCTCTTTAGATTTTATATAATCTATTGAGATTATTCCGTTTGACAACAATTGCCTACGGTATTATGTCGACGACGAATATGTCGTGACTTACCGTTATACATATGATTCTGTGCCCTGCCTATTGCAGATTGACTATCACAATGAATGCAAATAGCTGGCACAGGTTTTGGCCACATTGGAATGTCTTCTAAGAAGTGACGAAGCCATTCTGCTTCTTCTCCTGCTTTGTCTAAAGCAATGAACTCGGATTCCATTGTGGATCGTGCGATGCATGTTTGTTTCGTGGATTTCCAAGAAACAGCAGCGCCTCCCAGAGTAAAGACATATCCACTTGTGGATTTTGAATCTTTAGTATCCGATATCCAATTTGCATCACAATAACCTTCAAGTACTGCTGGATATCGAGTAAAGTTCAAACCATGATCACGGGTGAATCTTAGATATCTAAGAACCCGAATGATCGCTTTCCAATGGTCTTCTCCGGGGTTACTAGTGTACCTACTCAATTTACTGATAGCATAAGCTATATCAGGACGAGTACAATTCATTAGGTACATTAGGCTTCCAATGATTTGGAGTATTTTAACTGAGACACTGCATCACCTTTATTTTTCGATAAATAAAGACTGATGTCTACAGGTGTTCTAGCTAAATTCAAATCATCCTTGATAAATTTATCAAGAATTTTCTCAATATAATGAGATTGAGATAATGCATATCCGTCAGATGTTTTAGTAATTTTCATTCCTAATATAACATCTGCGACCCCCATATCTTTCATATCAAATCTTTTGTTAAGCATTTGCTTAGTTGATTTGATCATGTTTTGACTGCTTCCAATGATAAGCATGTCATCCACATAAAGACAAACTATGACATATCCTTGGTCAGTGTTTTTAACATAGACGCATTTGTCACATTCGTTTATCTTAAACCCATTAGTAAGCATTGCATGATCAAATTTTTCATGCCATTGCTTAGGTGCTTGTTTTAATCCATAAAGGGATTTTACAAGTCGACAAACTTTCTTTTCTTGCCCCGACACTACAAACCCTTCGGGTTGCTCCATATAGATCTCTTCATTTAGATCACCGTTTAAGAAAGCTGTTTTAACATCCATTTGATGTATTTCTAAATTAAACAACGCTGCTATAGCAATAAGCATGCGAATGGATGTTATTCTTGTCACAGGGGAATATGTGTCAAAATAGTCCAGACCTTCCTTTTGTCTGTAACCTTTAACTACAAGTCTTGCTTTATACTTGTCAATTGAACCATCTGCTTTCATTTTTCTCTTGAATATCCATTTATATCCAAGAGGTTTAGAACCTGGTGGAAGATCCACCAATTCCCAAGTATGATTTTGCATAATGGATTCAATTTCATTATTAACAGCCTCTTTCCACAAAGGTGCTTCAGGACCTGTCATTGCTGCCTTAAAGCTTTGAGGTTCATTTTCTAAAGTATGTCAGAAAATCTGGACCAAAGGATTTTGATGTTCTCGCTCTCTTACTTCTTCTTGGTTCATCATCAGTTAAATCCTGTTGGTTGAGACCATTACTAGTCTCTTGTGTTTGATTGTCATTAGTCTCTTGACTTTGTGTACAATCATAAGTTCTTTTCTGTGAACTTAATTCCTGTCCTTTCTTGTAAGGAAAGACATGTTCAAAAAACACAGCATTCCTTGACTCTATAATAGTGTTCACATTTATATCAGGTATTTCTGATTTATAAGTCAGAAACCGATATGCACTACTATTCTGAGCATAACCAATAAACACACAATCTACTGTTTTTGGTCCAATCTTAGTCTTTTTAGGAACAGGAACTTCAACTTTTGCCAAACACCCCCACACTTTTAAGTATTTGTAGGAAGGTGGTCGACCTTTCCACAATTCATAAGGAGTGCTTGGTTTTCTTGTGGGGTATTCTATTAAGAACATAATTAGCAGACAATATTGCTTCCCCCCACAAGTTCTGTGGTAAGCCTGAACTTAGTAACATGGCATTCATCATTTCTTTTAGGGTTCTATTCTTCCTTTCAGCAATTCCATTTTGCTGTGGAGAATAAGGGGCTGTAGTTTGGTGAATAATGCCATGTTGTGCACAAAATTCATTTAATGGTGCATCATATTCACCACCCCTATCACTTCTAACCATTTTAATGGTTTTACCAAGTTGATTTTCAACTTCTGTTTTGTAGAGTTTAAACATTTCTAAGGCTTCATCTTTACTTCTAAGTAAATAAACATAACAATATCTTGTGCAATCATCGATAAATGTTATGAAATACTTTTTGCCTCCTCTAGTTTGAATAAATTTTAGATCACATACATCAGTATGAATTAATTCTAGAGGTTCGGTTTTCCTTTCAACGATTTAAATGGAGCCTTAGTTAGTTTCGCTTCTACACAAACTTCACATTTATGATTAGGATTAATTTCAAACTTTGGTATATAATCCAAACCAATTAATCTACGCAAAGCATCATAATTTACATGACCTAATCTACCATGCCATAAATTCGACTCAAGAATATAAGCAAAAGATGTGTTATTCTCATTCATAGCAACTTTTGGTACAACTGTCATTACATTTAGCTTAAAGAGACCATCACTCATGTATCCCTTACCAACATACATACCACTCTTTGTTAATACAAACTTATCAGACTCAAAAACAAGCCTAAAACCATTTTTACTTAACAAAGAACCAGAAACTAAATTCTTCCGGATGTCAGGTACATGCAGTACGTTGTTGAGGGTCAGTTCTTTCCCTGATGTCATCTTCAAGATCACTTTCCCTTGTCCAGCCACAGTAGAAGTAGAAGAATTTCCCATGAAAAGTTGTTCACCATTTGCAGCCTCATTGTAGGTAGTGAACATCTTCTTGTCCGCACATATGTGACGAGTTGCTCCAGTGTCAACCCACCACTCTTTGGGATTTCCAACCAAGTTAGCCTCAGACACCACAGCAGAGAGGTTGATGTCATTCACTCCGTCAGAGATGTAATCCAATTCTGTTACATTGGCCTGATTGGTGGTCTTCTTACTTGTACTTCCATGATCCTTCTTAGGGCGGCGGCAGTCAGAAGCTCGATGTCCAGTCTTGCCACAGTTATAGCATTTTCCTTTGAACTTCTTGTTGCCATTGTTGTTGCCTTGTTTAGGACCATCTCCAGTAAACTTCCTCTTTTTGTTATGTGGTTTTGAACTTGTTCAACCACATTAGCCTTGGACTCAATGGGATTTTTCCCATTCCTCTTTTCAGCCTTTCGGTTATCTTCCTCAATTCTTAATCTTACAATCAACTCATCCATGGTCATCTCTTTGCGTTTATGTTTTAAATAATTTTTGAAATCTTTCCAAGCCGGTGGTAACTTTTCCACCAAAGCAGCGACTTGGAAAGATTCGCTAAGAGACATACCTTCTGAATGAATATCATGCAAAATTATCTGAAAACTTTGAACTTGAGATATTACCGTTTGGGAGTCTACCATAACAAAATCCAGAAATTTACCGACGACAAATTTCTTCGTGCCGGCATCTTCTGTCTTGTATTTCTTCTCCAAAGAATCCCATAATTCTTTTGCTGACTTCAGAGGACTGTAAACATTATACAGCATGTTGTCAAGGCCATTGAGGATGTAGTTTCTGCACAGGAAATCTGAATGTTTCCAAGCATCTACAGCGGCAACAACTTGCCGATCACTTTCACCCTCTTTAAGTGCTGGAGCCTCTTCATGGAGAAACCGGGCCAAATTAAGAGTTGTAAGATAGAACAGCATCTTCTGCTGCCATCTCTTAAACTCGGTACCGTTAAATTTTTCCGTTTTTCTCCATGATTGATTGGTACATGAACATGGTTCTGGATAGGGACCGTGTTGGTGTAACAATAGGAGTACCACTGCCAGATGCAGTTTCAGTTGTAGTAGCCATAATCTCTGATTACAAAAATCAGAAAAAATTAAAACACAAATTAATTTTCTAGTTACTAAAACCAGAAAATAAATTATAACACAAAATAATTTTATTTTCCTTGTTACTAAAACTAGAAAAATAAAATACCACAATAATTTTCTGTAACACAATTAATATTCTGCAATTGTTAATGACACCAGTATATTACTACTAGTTGTCAAAGAAAAGAGACAGTATATTACTACTATCTGTCAAATAGCATAAACACTATTTGTTTTTCCAACCAGAATATGTCTTTATGAAATCAGAAAATTAAATACAATGAAGATACCAAAAAATATCTGTCTTAAGATTGTTGGACAATCTTCACTGTATTTAAATTAATTCTTTGTGTACAAACAACAATAGAATTTAAAGAAATAAAGAAATGAGAGAATTTGTTTGATTACAAAAATCAAACTCGAAATAAAAATAAATAAATAAAAACAGATTTTATTTTGTTACAAAAACAAAATTAAAATCTGATTAAATAAATAATAAAACAGAAAATAAATTAAATAACTTACTTGATTAATTTCTTCGAATTATAATCTGATCAAGTCCAGTGTTTGACACTGTGTCCTTAAGACAGATTCGTCCTCTCCACGGTGCTTTCAGAATTTGGACGTCTATCTCCCAGGATGAAATGATCTTACTACAAACAATAGCAGCACTACAAATTGTTTGCCTACGAACACACTAAGTGTTTACACTCTTTCCAGAAATAAAATGCAGCAAAATGAAGAATAGAAGCAGATGTGATACGAAATTGGAGTAAAATCCAAATGAGGCTGTCTATTTATAGATGTAAAGGTGGCTGGTTTTGAATTGAACAGGTATGAAACCTGTTGGTTTGAATTCAAACAGATTTGAATCTGTTGGGTTATAATTTAAACAGATAAAAAACGGGAAGGGCCCTGTTTGGATGTACATAAAATCAACCAGTTTATTCTTTATTTGAAAACGGGAAGGGCCCTGTTTGGATGTACAGTAAACCAAACCAGTTTAATTTGAATTCTGGATTTTATTTTCCAAAAATAAAATTAAATTCAAATGTTTTTGGCCCAAAAAGATTAGTATTGGGCCGAACAAGCCCAACCACACACCACGCACCGCGCCAAGCCAGCCCGGACGGCGGCGCGCGGCTGTGGTGATTTTTGGTCCAATGGGTCTAGCCCATTTTGCCCATAACCTCTCTCTCTAAAACACTTGGGTACCCCTTGGGGCACACCCCAAGTACCAAACCCATGCCTTATAAACCCATTCAAAACTTCCCACCAAATCAATGTGGGACAAGCCTTATTCAATACCTTTAAGGATTTTTCACCAAAACTCCATTTCCATGGAGCATACTTTGGCTTCAATTTCCCATTCACTCGGTAATGGTTTTGAGCAACCAAATATACCACGTGAATCACAACACGGCATAGAACGCGTTACCACTTTGACCCGCGTAAATCGACGCACGGGGCCCACATAAAAAATAGACCAAACTTAGGAAAAAATTCTGGTTTTACCCAGAATTTTATAACCATTTCCAACAAGATTAAATTACACCTAAAAGAATAAATTCTAATGAAATTAAACTAGATAATAGATGGATAGCAAGTTTTAATAACCTTAAAAATATTATAAAAAGAAAAAGGGGAACTTACATATAGGTTCTAATAGGTGAACTTATTAACTAATAGGTCCTGTAAGAATTAAAGGCATTTTTCATCAAATACTATTAAAAAACGTCTCTAATTGTTAATTTTCAGTAACAGTTTGAAAATTTTATCACAAAAAATGTCACTAATTATAAGTTTTATTGATAGTTTAAAATAATCGTAAAAAAAAAGTCACTAATTTTCAATTTTCAACGACAGTTTGAAAAATTCATTATAGAAAAATGTCATTAATTGTAAGTTTTAGTGACAATTTATAAAAACTGTGACAAAAAAAAAGTCACTAATTGTCAATTTTTAGTGACATGTAAAAAAATATTTTTAGCGACGATTTTACTAAGACTTAATTTCAATAGGACTTGATGGGAATTAAGTTCAACTATTAAGACATATTGATAGTTTACCCAAGAAAAAATATAATAAAAATTGATAATACATGAAATATTAAAATAGAAAGTCCTAGCACTTTGGAAAATAATGACGAAATAGATAATATAAGTATATCATCAGGAAGACACTATAGATAATTCTAGTATACAATCCGGTTGAAATTCAGTTAGTAAGAGAATAATAGGATATAGAACCATGAGTGTGCCAGCATATGAAGATGAAGAAAATCTAATGGTTTGGGCAAAAGAAGATGAAGAAGAGGCACAAAAGGAATATGACACATTCGTAAAAAGATACAGCAAAAAGAATGAAAAAAAATAAAATGTCATTAGCATATACTAATGTTAAAAGTATATGTATATATATATATATATATTATCACACCCCAAACCCGGGCATGACCAGTTGTGGCCCATAGGGACTTAGCCCAAGGCACACGTAAGCCTAAACCTGTAGCCAAAATCACAAAGAATAAATATGACGATAGCCCAGAAATAAATAAATCAAAACCCAAACCAGTGACAAGTCACAAGTTTAACTGGTAAAACCAGCCATAACCAACTTCCAAAAATATATACTAAATGGAACACAAACTGCCCATAAAATAAAAAAAATTCTAAATAAAATCCAACCACAATGTATGCACAAAACCAACGTAACAAGCTAAAACAAAAAATAATGAATGTCCTAGAGGTTCGTACAATTGAGTTCCCGTTACGCCATGAGTCCACTCTAAGTTCTTCTAACACCTGGAAGTGATAAACAACTAAGTCAGCTGATAACTTAGTGAGTAGCAATATGGATAGTAAATACAGTTTTGAAAATAGGATTCAATTCCAAAATAAGATATATATCATAGAAACTAGATTGGCATACAGTTTTGATAAAGATAATCTATTTCAAAAAGAAGGTTCTACAGTTTAACAGTTAAAATACTCATGTCTCTCAAGGACATGATAAATGACATTTTTCACTTAAAACAGATGACAACATGAACACCAATAATTTTCTGGGTACCAAGAATAACAACTAACATGCCACAAAATTCTCAAGGCAATAAGCCCGTTGGATCTAATATCGAACCAAGAGTCATTCTCAGGGTGGCAACCCGGGCCTTTTCTCTAAGACGATTTGATTGAATGTCACTTAGCCTAGCCCGGGTCTTTTCCTTACAATCATTGAGCACTAGAGTTATCACAGCCCAACCTGGATCTGTTCCCTAGTAGCCAGAGTCACCGCACACAGTGGAATAATTTTCTTGGACTAAAATATACAGATGGTTCCAATAATCAATACAATTCAATTTCGCAAAACATGGCAGTTCACCATTATAAACACGAGACCATAACAAATAGTTTATAGTATGCCAAGTTTATATATGTTTCAGAAATAATTTAATTTGATTGATAATATAATAATTTATCAAAATAATTTAGTCCTGAAACAACAAATTAATTTTCTAACAATTCAAGGTAGGGGAACATTCATAAAAATATGTACCATACAACTACTCACTTGAATTCCAAAATGTGTAGCCTTTAAACATAATGCGAAGAAGTAATCACTCCTATTTGAATAAAATAATAATAATAGTATGTAGAAAGACCTATACTTAAACTCTATTATAGAATCAGAATCTAATAAAAATAACCCCAAAAATGAAATCTACACCTCGAAAAACCTTAGGTATGTATTTCTCGAAATTAAAAACTCATCCATTAAATCCAAAAATCACTAAGTGTACCAAAATCTTAGAACCCAACCTCACATGATCACAACCCACACAAGCCTATTACTTTCCAGCAACCTGTTAGTTAGTTGACTCTAGCAACCCATCACTAAGACCAGGGCATCAAATATATTTATATTTTTTTTCCTTATTCGCACCTCTTCTACACACTCTCTCGCACACACTACAAACTATATATAATAATAATAATAGTATTATATGAATAACTGATCGGCCAAGTTTGGCATCTACTAAATAATACAAAAAGTCAAAAAGTCGCTATCCTATTTAAGTCACATCATCTTATTTAAATCACATCACCTCTCTAACACATCACATCAAACTCAACCCAAACCCAACCCATATAAGCCAATAAGTCAAAAAGTGTACTTTTTTAGAACATCCCAAACCAAAATGTTCATTCCTTATCAACTTCAAATAAAATATTAATCACAACTTTAAAATATCAATAATTGAAACAGTGCTAACTCAATATTATAGACTTATGTAAATCTGCTCTTATAATATAAAAACAAATCCTTAATCAAAACCAAACCCACTTATTCATTGTCACAATACTTCACAGCCAAACCCAAAAACCCACCACACAAACTATGAAATCTCCAAATTAAACCACACAGATAAAGTTTCAACATGATATTGGAAGTAAGATGAACAAAGATTGAGTACATGCTAGTCCAATTAGACTAAGTTAAGCGGCTGCTCCCTCTCTCTCTTCGTCTCTCTCTTCCTACCTCACTCTTAAGGGTCACGACTGCTATGAATAGGAACTCAAGGCTGATACTGTTGTTTTGAACCAAAAAGAGAGTAGGGTTTGTGTTTATTTTATTTTATACTAGTGGTGGGCACACTGTCACGCCCCAAAATTTGGACAATTAAATATTAAATTAGGATTAAACCCCAATCAATATTCTATCCAATACCTTCAACATTAAAGTACCAACAAATAGTCAAAACAACTTAAATAATGTAATGTTGAAAAACAAACCACAATGCCAAATTGTCAAAAATACTAAGGTCATAAAAAATAATAAATACATAAACTAATATCAACACTAAGCTCAAGAAAACCAAAAGAAGTCCAAAAGACATGTCCTACGATCATAATTATTTCTTGTCACCATCATAGTCCCAACTAATCCTGCAAAGGAAGCTCGGTTGCGCTCAAATAGAATGCACCTCAGATGCCAAAAGACAAAACAGGTCAGTTTACAAGTATACTGGCATGAGTACAAGATTTGACACCCATGTGTCCACCAGACACAAACAAAAATTCATTTAATTCTTGTTACGAGACAAGACAAGTAGTTCCATCCGCGTCGAGATGAATGGATAATTTCCCGAGATACGGTGGCATTTAGTTTCTTACCCGTACACAACAAAATAAAAATAAAAATAAAAATATGGTGGGTCAGCCCTGCGTAAAAAGTTAGTAAGACCCAATATTCTACAAAAAAAAAAATAAAGTTAGCATAATTTAATCCTAAGTAACTTGCTGAAGAAATATAAAAATGCACCGTTTCAAGCTTAAATAATTCAAATTGACCAAAACTTAAAGAACAAAAGTTGTATAGAATCAAATTTTCTAAAAGGCAAAGCGAACAAATTTAGTAGAAACTGAACAGGTTGAGAAAAAAAAATTGATAGAAGAACCTAGACAGAATTCAACCAAAAAATCTAAAGCTGAAAACGAACAGAAACTGCCCTAAGATGATTTTTTTGGAAAAAGTTCAAAACGCCAAAAGTGTTTAGAATAATATTTTACTTCATTTTACGCGAAACCAATAAAAATGAGTTTGTTTCGTGGGTTAAAACAACATCTAAAATCTGCAATACTAAAATAAATAAAAAATATTGTAACAAAGATCATCCAATTACAAGTTCTAATCGATCTTTTTAGTAAAAAGTTAAAACACAAAAGTTGTCTAGAATTACGTATATATGCCTCTACCCAAATTTCGTAATTTATTGAGGTTGTTTATTATTTTTCAACATGTACAAGTCAAAACAATTCACACTACACCAATAAACTCATAATTAAATTCTTTGTTCCTTAATTCTACCACTTCGGCCCTTCACTTCCGGCCTACACATATATCCCATGTGCCTCTCGTATACCTAACATCGCTCCGAAGCCAAACTTGCATGGGGATATCGTCCCGAGTTTGACCCACACTCCCCGGATGGTTAGCATATATATACGCGCGTAAATCAAAGCACTCGTCTACTCATGAGAACGAGGCAACAATATATATATACACACAATCTCTCATCTACTCATCAGAACAAACATAACAATGCCAAGCCTAAGGCATTCAAATAAATCTCGTAATCCTCAATTTTTTTCTTATACATTCGTTCTCACCATCACTCAAATAAAACAACAATCCATGGAGTCATCGTGGAGTATAAGGAATTTATTTATGAGTTCCTAGTTTATTTTAATTTCATATATCCATGAGTGTGATTATAACCATAAAATAAATACATATAAAAACCCTAAACCTTACATACACAACTAATTAAAATAATTGAAATCAATCCATCATCTACATACAAATACAAAATCAAACCAACATCAAATAAATTAAAAAAAATAATGAATTAAACATAAATCAAAGGAAGTGGGTTTTGTACTCACTATTATTTTTCGATGATCAAAGAAATATTTGAAGAATTAATTAAGCTACCAAAACAAAACCCTAATCTTCTTTTTTTCCTTTTCTCTCTCATGCCGCTCTCTCTTTATCACGCCACACATAGCACTCTTTTTTTCTTTGATTACTCACTCACTCTCTCTCTCTCTCTCTCTCTCTCTCTCTCTCTCACTGCCACCTGTAGACCGCCCCCGAGAACTCCAGGCTCGGCACTGCGAGGGCGCGAATCCGTTTTGTTCTGAGCTACTACAGTTCGGACTCAATGTCACGGTTCTTAATCTGATCTCACAAAGTGCAATGTAAGATTGATAAATCACCAAAGAGTCCAAATCTGGCAAATTGTTTTGGAAAACTGATTTTAATAAAGAAGTGCCAAACATGGACTGTTTTGCCAGATATAGAGTCGCCACCTAAATATTTTATTTTGGGGGAATTTAGGAAACCCTGACTCGTGCCTAAGGCCACGTTTCCGTCATCACCAAAGTTGCCTCGGCTCGGGAACTTGGGTACGAGAGGGGAAGGTCATGCAATGAGCACCCCCGCTCGCCCGATCAAAGATCGGCCTGTACTAAGCATGATATTTTATTTTTGAAAACACATGTGTTCTTATTCCGGTTATTAACCTAGAATTACTATGTGATGCGCACAGCATACAAGTATAGACTAGATCGTCTAATTTGGAACAAAACATTGCATGTTCGTTTGTGAAAATGATTTGAAGTTTGCTACTCGCAAGTAGGCTAAGACGCATATTTTGATGAATTGTTCCAATTCAAGCAATCCAACCTTCACCCACAGGCATTCAGGCAGTTAATCAAATAAGCAGTTAGCCTCATGGCAAGCATGCTAACATGGCAACACTGACACACATGCAGTATGCTAAAGCGTAAACACTCACAGTGTACTCCGAGCCAAAACAGAGAACTAGTTAGAAATCATGCATGATCCTAGTTCATGTTAAAATAGCTAATGCAACACATGCAAAATGCAACTAAGATAGGCTCGGCTATTCTAAGATGTCATGTGAATGCGACAATTCGATACATTTATTCAACTTGGAATTAAAATACAATGCAGTTTGTATGATGCGCCGAGCCCGGTGCATGCAAGACAGATGAATGGATGCACACATGCGAGCATAAGGTATGCTAATTGAAACATGCCCTAAAACTAACCATCGTAAGCGGTTAAGTAAAAGGGAGAAAGAAATAGAGGTTGGAAGACATGCATCACACACACGCACGGTTATTACAACAGTTGGCCCTCTCGACGGAGGGTCCGAATAAGAAGCTAACTAGCTAATCTAAGCTAATTAAACTAATTATTACAAAACAATGCTAATTAACTATTCCTAGTTAACTAACTATTACAAAATGAATAAGCAGCTAAATGCATTAACTACTTAAATACAGAACCAAAGCATAAACTAGCTAAGGAAAGCAGTAAAACAGGAGCCTCGAGGCAATAAGTGTATGCATGCTCAGTCGCCTTGTTCAGAAATCCGTTGCGATGCCCCAACTTGCCTCTGTTTGCAATTGTTCTCAGAACCTTGCACCAAGCTCCACAAAGCTTCAACTTCACCATGGGAACCTGTAGGAACATGGCCGACCACCTAGGGGTGCTTCCAAGCACTGGCCGACCACTTTCCATTGCTGCAAACCAGAAAAAGTGGTCGGCCAGCTAGTTGTTCTGGTCGGCCGACCAGTTTTGCTGCACTTCTCCACTTTGCTGCAATAGAGAGCAAGAAAGGGCATGGCAATGTATTTGCAATGTATGTGTGCACAGCCACCCTCCCTATCATTTCATAAGCTCAAGAGAGTGCGGTTCTCGACCATCGGGCCACCAATCACGCATCTCGATGCATGACGGCCGAGAGGCGAAGTTGCACAATTCAATATGAAATGAATGCACACATAATCTCATAAAGCCTAGAACTCTATCATGTATGATCAAGAGTGTCGGCGACCGGAATTAAGGCACGTTTCATCACTTCAAGTATGAAACGCCCCTCGTTTCTCGTGTTTGGACTAACACCTATTCCAAACAAAATGCAACAAATAACATGGCATACACAATGCAATGCAACATCAAGCATGCAAACATGCAATGCAACTCAAGCATGCAAACATGCAATGCTAGGGACGAGTATGCAACAACATACAATGCAACATGGCATACTCAATGCAACGTGATTATGGCATACACAATGCGAACAAGAACATGGCATACACAATGCAAACAACAACATAACATGCACGATGCGATGTAACATGGCATACACAATGCTCAATGGACTTAAACCGAATGTGGGCAGGCCTCAGCTATGCCCAAAATAGTGGCCATAATGCTAAGAAATGAAGGCATGAAAGCATATATAAGCATGCACATGCAATGGCCTATCAACTAGGCCTAAGCACACAACTCTCAAGAGTGCTCAAGAAGTGATAGACATGGGAGTGTGACAACACTAAAGGCTCTGAAATAAGGTATGAAATGATTCCAAATCACTCAAACAATAGGCACAAGGCATAAGGCTAGCAAAGAGCAACACATAGGAGGCATGCAAAACATGGCACAAATGCATGAACCAGCCATGGACAGAGCTTAATTACATCTAAACAAAGACCAAAACATACTAAGATGGGGGCTCAAAGGCCTAGGCAAGATGGCATACATGCTAGGAAACAAACAAGGCAACAAAGCATAACACTCAAAGGCACTTAAAGAGTGAATGAAGTGGGAACATAGCAATGCTACATGCTCTGAAATGTCATGGTAAATGATGCTAAATCATGTACACAACACAAATGAAGCATGCTATGGTACCTAAAGCTTGAAGCTAGCATATGCATTTGTACTACAACTATGCAAAACATGAAGCATATGGTCAAGGCAACCCAAAATAGTCATAGAACATGTCAAAATGAGTCTAAAACATGTATGGAAGGAAGCCAAAATAAGCTAGCATGAAGGGCATAAGGCATGATGCATACAAGGCAAATAAGGTGGATTGCACTACACCTATCTAGACCAAGCATGAGATGGCTTCGCCAACAAAAATCAAAGTTATATCATGGCAAAATAACCCCAAAAACACACTGAAATGATAGCTCGCAAGCTTAGGCATGAAGGCATACGCAATGATTCATGTTAAGGCATAAAGGGCAAATCCTCCAACGCATTGAATGAGTGACAAATGCAAGTGTATGACCACACTACATGGACTGAAATCACATATGAAATGATGCCAAATCATTCAAATAGGTCAAGCAATGCATGTTAGTGGACTTGATACACAAAGCTAACAAGCTAGAATGCACTATAGCTATACAAAGCATGGAATGCATGACCAAAACAACACAAATCAGAGCTTAAGCGTGCTAAAACATGGACAAAAGCTTCTTAGAGTTAAGCCAAAAGCATGCTAGAATGATGGTCTAAAGCATGATACACATAAGGCTAGTTCATGGAATTGCACTACAAGTGCACGAAGCATGCAAGGGCCAACCAAACCAAACCTTAACAGAGGTATGACATGGCAAAACAATACCAAGAACATGCTGAAATGGACTCAAAACAAGCTAGAAAGACATGCTACTTCATGAAGCACACAAGACTAGTTTGTGAGAAATACACTACAAGTGTATAAGGTGCATAGGTGACAAAACCAAATCAAAATAGTGGTATGCCATGCTGAAATAAGCCCAAATACATGCTAAGATATGGCCAACATAAGCTTTACAAACATGCTCAAACATGAGGCAAGTATGGCAAGTGTTCAAGACACAAGGAGAGGGGATGACCCTCTCCTATTTGGGACCCCAAAACCACCTTTCCACCACTGAAAATCCTCTGGATTTCAGTGGTAGAAAGGTCATGCAAAGGCTAGAACAAGAGCCAAAATGGATGGCTCAAAACAAGGCCTAACAAAGCCTAAGAGGTGGTAGACCACCCCCAACACAAAAGTGACCTTAAACAAATATTTTAAGGATTGAAAAACAGAACTTTTTGCAGTAGGAAGTTAAGTCTAAAACACCATGCAAATAGGTCCAAAAGCTTAAGCAAAACAAAGGATTAAAGGGCTAGTTGACTCACCCTTGTAGAACACCTTCAAAACCACAACTCCAGCAGGTTTTTTGAACTCAAGCCAACCCAAAAATTCCAAAACAAACCTTAAGAAGCCTCAGCAACAAAAGGATGGTGTTTGAGTGTGTGTTTGTGTGTTAAAGTGTGGTAAAACTACACTTTTAAGGCACAAAATGAAGAACAAGAGCAAGATAGAGACAAAAGTGTATCGATATCTTCCAAGCCCAAAAAACTGATCCTGGAGGAGGAAGGGGGAGGTTCTCTCTCATAGAGAACCAAACTCAAGCTTGTTGGACAAGCTTTGGCCTCAAAGCCATCCCTCCATACACGTGTATGGGGGATGACTTCTGTGCCTCCCAGCTGGCACAACTGTACTGAAAATATCTCCAAAAAGGTGATGAAAAGCAACCGACCACTTGAAGTGGTCGGCCAGCTACTTGAAGTGGTCGGCCGACCACCACATGTGGTCTCCCAAGACAAAAACTGGTCGGCCATGGTGGGAGAGAGTCCACAGCATGAAAATAATGCAGTGGTGTGGTGGCCGACCAGAAAAGGTGGCCCAAAGACCAAGAAAACCAGTTTCCCGACCAGAAAACTGGCTGGAGGGAAGAAAAGTGGTCTCCAAGGGAAAGAAGTGGTCTCCCACCCTTTTACCACCTTCCAAACAAGGAAAACAAGGTTTGTACCAAAAACAAACCAAAAAGGATGCAAGACGAAAGTTTAGGATTCAAGGCGCGCGGCCGGGAGACTCGAAAACTAGTCTACGGGCATCAAAAGTGGTCTCCCAGACCACAGTGTCCCTCTAGGCAGAGGCAACAAGGTGTGGTTCAAAAACCACACCAAACGGAGAATGTTAAGCGGTCCCGAGTCAAGGCGCGCGACCGAAGGCTCCGAAAACCGGAAACTGGTCTCCAAACGAGGAAAGTGGTCTACGACCACAAAAAGGTGGTCTACAGACCACTCCCTCCCTCCAGGGAAGAGAAATAAGGCTTGGTCCGTAAACCGAGCCAAAGCACAAAGAGTTCAAAGGCCTGGAGGCAAGGCATCCAGCCGAAAACTCCGAAAACTCGAAACGAGCGCAACATGCACTATCACCGAGCGCTTAATCGATGACGTCTGAGTCTTAAGGTCGGTCAAAAATGGAGTGTCTACACCGCCTCTGTTTTTGTTTTTGTTTTTGTTCTTTTCTCTTCTTTTTTTTCAACACCTCTCCAAGTGCTTATAACCTAATTGACAACATATTATATTATTTAAATACAACATAATTACAACATATATAAATATAAATATAAAATTAAATATCTATATATAACATGTTTTATGTATATAAAAAAAACAAAAATATCAATATATATAAATATTCAAATTAATTCTATATAATTAAATAGCACATTAAATTAATTAAATATCACATTAAATTCTCATGTAATCACATAATTAATAAGGCCAAAAATAAAATAAAGTAATAATAATCATAATAATAATAAATAATGACTTATGAAAAATTAGGTTGCTACAATATACACACCTCAAAAGAATCTCGTCCCAAGATTCGATAAAAGAGAATACTGAACAAAAAGCTCCGGGTGCATACGCCGAACTTTCTCTTCTAACTCCCAGGTAATATTGCTCTCATCCTCGCTCCATTACAGTTTCACCAAGTTCACTTTCTTGTCCCGCAACTGCTTTACATCCCGATTTAGAATAGTAACCAGTCACACCACATACGTTAGATCGTCACTAATCTCCAACACTTCTAGTGATACTACTTGGGAAAGGTCTTGTACACACTTCCGCAATAAAGATACGTGGAACACGTTGTGAATCATAGCTAAAGCAGGTGGTAAGGCTAATTTGTAAGCCACATTACCAATCTTCTTAGTGATCTTATATGGTCCCATAAATCTAGGTGCCAACTTTCCCTGCTTTCCGAACCGCATGATACCCTTCATCGGCGAGACCTTCAAAAACATGAAATCTCCAACATTCAACTCAACCCCCTTACGTTTTCTATCAGTGTAACTCATCTGACGACTTTGTGCAGTCTTAATACGTTCCCGAATAATATTCACCTTCTCCGTGGTCTCTCTCACCAACTCTGGCCCTAACAATGGCGCATTTCCTACCTCCATCCAACAAGCAGGTGATCGACATGGCCTTCTATACAAAGCCTCAAAAGGTGCCATCCCGATACTGGAGTGATAGTTATTATTATAAGCAAACTCCACCAATAGCAAGTGTTCTTCCCAAATACCACCAAGATCGATGACACATGCTCTCAACATATCTTCCAAGATTTGATTTACCCGCTCAGTTTGCCCATCAGTCTGAGGATGATAAGCCGTGCTTAGGTCTAACCTAGCACCCAAAGCATGTTGAAAACTCTTCCAAAACTCTGCCACAAACAACGGATCACAATCCGAAACTATAGAAACTAGTGCGCCATGAAGTCACACCACCTCCCGAATATATAACCTAGCCAGTTTATCTACAGTTCGATGAACACTGATTGGAATAAAATGAGCAGACTTGGTGAGTCGATCCACTATCACCCAAATAGATTCATTACCTCGCTTAAACTGCTGCAATCCATCTACGAAATCCATAGAGATGTACTCCCATTTCCAAGTAAGGATCTCGAGAGGCTGCAAAAGTCCAAACGGTCGTTTGTGTTTTGCCTTAACCTGTTGACACACATAACATCGAGAAACATACTCTCCTACATCATTTTTCATACCTTCGCACCAAAATGTCCTCTTCAGGTCATGATACATGTTAGTCCCACTAGGGTGAATGGTATATCGGGACCTATGAGCACCATCCATAATCTCTTTCCTCAATTCAACAATGTTAGGTACACACAACTTGCCCTTGAATCGCAATCCCCCATCTGAGTCCATAGACCAATCAATAGAACAATCATCGATCAAATCCACTACAAGGTCATCGAGCTTGCTGACGAGAAACCCATCTAAATTCTGCATCTGACGAACTTTACCCAGTAACGTTAGCTGCACAGTCAAACTACCAATCTATGCCCTCTTAACACTCTTTATTAGTTGAACATCATGCATCGAAATTAACGCCAAGGACTTCCATTCCTGAATCATCAAAGAAGCTATAATCCCATGTTGTCGACTAAGTGTATCTGCGACAACATTTCCTTTTCCTGGGTGGTAAAGGATCTCGAAATCATAACTACTGATGAATTCAACCCATATTTGTTGCCTCATGTTCAACTCTTTTTAAGAAAAAAGATATTTTAGGCTCTTGTGATCTTTGTATAACTCAAAGTGCTCCCCAAACAAGTAGTGTCGCCACACTTTCAACGCAAAAACAACTGTTACCAGCTCCAAGTCATGAGTAGGGTATCGTCTCTCAAGAGGTTTTAACTGTCGAGAAGCATAAGATACAACCTTCTGATGTAGCATCAACACACATCCTAACCCAATTCCACTCACATTAGTAAACATGACTAACTTTTCCCCTTGTACTCGTATAGTTAACACCGATGCTGTAGTCAACTGCTGTTTTAACTCTTGGAAAGTTCTCTCTCAATCATCTGTTTATAAGAACTTCACATTCTTGCGGGTCAACTTGGTCATAGGTACTGCACTATTGGAAAACTTCTCTATAAATCTTCTATAATAACCAGCTAGTCCTAAAAAACTCCTCACCTCTGAAGGATTTGTAGGCTGCTTCCATTCTTTGACTGCAACAACTTTCTCAAGATCTACCGCTATCCCCTGATTGGACACAACATGCCCCAAAAACCAAACTTCTTTCTCCCAAAAGTGACACTTACTGAACTTAGCGTATAACTGCTGCTCCCTCAAAGTCTGCAACACGACTTTCAAGTGTTCTCTATGCTCTTCCTCATTCTTAGAATACATCAGGATATCATCTATGAAGATAATCACAAACTTATCTAGATACGATTGAAAAATTCTGTTCATCAAGTCCATGAAATAGGCAGGAGCATTTGTCAAACCAAAATGCATTATAGGAAATTTGTACAATCCATACTGAGTCCGAAAAGCAGTATGCGGTATACTTTCCTCTGACACACCCATCTAACGGTAACCTGCTCTGAGATCAAACTAAGAGAACACGGCTGCCCCCTTCAACTAATCAAACAAGTCATCAATTCTAGGTAAGGGATACTTATTCTTGATAGTCACCTTGTTTAGCTCCCTGTAATCTATGCACATGCGAAGAGTGCATCTTTCTTGGAGACAAAAATCGTGGGTGATCTCCACGGGGAGTTACTTGAACGAATGAACCCTTTCTAAAGCATCTTTCCAGTTGCTTCTTCATTTCCACAAGCTCTTTAGACGCCATTCTGTATGCCGCCTTAGAAATCGATGCAGTTCCCTACACTAGGTCAATGCAAAATTCTACTACCCGTCGAGATGGAAGTCCAGGTATCTCCTCAAATATATCCTTAAACTCACGTGCCATATCTACCTCACTAATATCCTGCTTAGGGATTTCTACCAAGCACAGAAAACTTGTCATCACTGACTCTCCTCCATCGCTAGAAATGTGGGTAAGCCGTGGCATACTAGAAATATCTATATTCACTGTCCTTCCAGCACAATCTAGAGTTACAAAGTGTTTTCTTAGGCAATCCATAACCAAAATAATTACAAACCCCTCAAACCCTAACACAATTAGGTCTGTATACAAGACTCTGCCTACAAAATCAATCTCAAAATCTTTACACATCTCATAAAGAGTAACTGCCCTCCGAAAGGGCTCTCAACATGAATAGGTCTAGACAATGAGGTAGTTACAATGTGTTCTCTTTCTACAAACTATCTAGATATGAAAGAATGAGAGACGCCATTATCAAAAAGTTCTCTAATGGGTTCTTAAAAAAATTGAAGATACCTACCAACCATAACCTTCAAGTTAAACACAAAAAAATAATTCGTTCATAAATACTTAGAATAAACTCAACCACCAAACTAAACTAGCCAATCCATGCTTCCACAATCCGAGGATCACCTAAACTCTCACAAGTCTAGGGTAACCTAGGGCTCTAATACCAAAATGTTACGCCCCAAAATTTGGACAATTAAATATTAAATTAGGACTAAACCCTAATCAATATTCCATCATCCAAATCCTAGGGGTGAAACAAAATTTAAACGTTCTCGTCTCCATAAGATTTAAGTAATTTCCATGCTCAAAAGATAACAAGAGATTAAAAAAAAAATTAATAAATGCCAACCAAACTATTCATCATAGATTCATAACTATTCAATACCTTCAACATTAAAGTACCAACAAATAATCAGAACAACTTAAATAATGTAACGTTGATAAACAAACCAACATCAAATAAATAAAAATAAAAAAAACAACGAATTAAACATAAATTAAGGGAAGTGGGTTTTGTAGTCACTATTATTTTTCGATGATCAAATAAATATTTGGAAAATTAATTAAGCTACCAAAACAAAACCCTAATCTTTTTTTTTATCCTCTTCTCTCTCACGCCACTCTCTCTCTCTATCACGCCACACACAACACTCTTTTTTCTTTGATTACTCTCTCTATTTCTCTCTCTCTCTCTCTCTCACTGCCGCCTCTATTTTTGTTTTTGTTCTTTTCTCTTTTTTTTTTCAACACCTCTCCAAGTGCTTATAACCTAATTGATAACATATTATATTATTTAAATACAACATAATTACAACATATATAAATATAAATATAAGATTAAATATATATATATATATAACACCATTTATGTATATAAAAAAAACAAAAATATCAATATATATATAAATATTCAAATTAATTATATATAATTAAATAGAACATTAAATTAATTAAACATCACATTAAATTCTCATGTAATCACACAATTAATAAGGCCAAAAATAAAATAAAGTAATAATAATCATAATAATAATAAAAATGACTTACGAAAAATTAGGGTCGCTACACACACATAATGCGTATGTAGGTCAAATAAATAGATAAATATACAATATATATATATAAGTTATACGTAACTCAAATAGTAAGAGCCTTATTTAATATTTTTGTGATCTAGAGTTCAAGTCACACTTTCTTCTCTATTTTTTATTTTTTTATAATAAATCTTGCCTCTAAATTAAAGACTTTCTCCATAAATTTATCGTAGATTTAAAATTAATTAAAAGACCCTCCAAATATTTAATTTGCACTTTAGGATTCACCATTAAAATACTTGAGATTGTAAAATTATTATTATTATTTAATTATTTACTTTATTTTTATATTCAGGTTCTCACATTCTCCCCCTCTAAAAGAAAAGTTTTGTCCTCGAAACTAACCTTAGTAAATCATGAGAATAGATGTGGGTACTTCTCGCGCATCTCGTCCTCACATTCCCAAGTCGCCTCTTCAACTAGATGATTACGCCACAGTACCTTAACCAATTTAATGGCCTTTGTACATAACATTTTCTCTTTCGAATCCAAAATCTAAACAGGCATCTCCTCATATGAAAAAAATCCTCTCTAATCTGAAGTGGCTCATAATCTATCACATGCAACGGACTGTGCACATATTTCCTCAGCATAGACACAAGAAACACATTATGCACTCCTGCCAACCTAGGGGGTAAAGCAACACGGTACACAACCTCACCAACCTTCTCCAATACCTCAAATGGTCCAATATATCTAGGACTCAACTTTAATTTCTTTCCAAACCTGATGACTCCTTTCCATGGTAATACTTTCAAGAATACCATATCCCCCACATGAAACTCTAAATCTTTTCACGATGATCAGCATAACTTTTTTGTTTACTTTGAGTAGTCAATAATCTCTCTCTCTGATGGTGATAATTTTCTGTGTAGCATCCTCCACCAATTTAGGTCCTAACATTTGCCTCTCATCAACCTCATATCAACACAAAGGAGACCTACACTTCCTCTCATACAAAGTCCCATAAGGAGCTACTCCCAAACTAAAATGATAACTATTATTATACGCAAACTCCATGAGCGGCAAATAATCATCCTAATTACCTCTCCACTCTAAAGCACAAGCCCTCAACATATCCTCAAGGGTTTGAATAGTCCTCTCTGATTGCCATTTGTCTGAGGGTGATAAGCTGAACTAAAATTTAACTAAGTACCCATAACTGATTGTAACGCACCCCAAAACTTAGACACAAAACGAGGGTTCCGATCTGACACTATTGACACAGGTGCACCATGCAATTTAACAATCTCCTTCACATACAACTGTGCAAATCGAGCTAGAGAATAGTTCATCCGTACTGCAATAAAATGTGTTGACTTGGTTAATCTATCAACAACTACACAAACTGCATTGTAATTACTACTAGTACCAGGTAATCCGCACACGAAGTCCATGGTAATATGATCCCACTTCCACTCTGGTATAGGTAAGGGTTGTAGTTTCCTCGCGGGTTTATGATGTTCTGCTTTAACTTGTTGACATACCAAACACTGAGCCACATATTCTGCAATATCTCCCTTCATACCATTCCACCAAAAATGTTCATGAAAATCCCGATACATCTTAGTGTTTCCCGGATGAATGTTGTAACTAGAACTATGTGCCTCCGTCATAATCACCCTCCTCAAATCACCACTAGCAGGAACACAAATTCGACTACGAAATCTAAGCAACCAATCATCACTAACCACAAAGTCTACATGCTTACCCTCTGTCATCTCTTCTTTAATATGCTTATACTGGGGGGTCAATCTCCTGAGCTAAACGAATTCGTTCTCTCAAGGTCGACTGAACTGTCAATTGACTATAATAAGCCCTATCACCAGGCATAACAACCTCAAGCCTCAAACGTCTCATGTCTTCCACCAAACAACTCTCAATAAACAAAGTTGTTACATCTCCAACTGTGACCTTCCTACTCAAGGCATCTGCCACCACATTTGCCTTCCCAGAATGATACAAAGTATTCACATCGTAATCTTTTAGCAACTTAAGCCATCTTCTTTGCTTCAAATTTAGCTCCTTCTGTGTGAAGATATACTTCAAACTCTTATGATCAGTGTAAATCTCACATGACTCTCCATACAAATAATGTTGCCAGATCTTTAAAGTGAAAATCACTGCTGCTAACTCTAAGTCGTGCGTAGGATAATTTCTCTCATGTACTTTCAACTGTCGTGACGCATAAGCAATCACCTTCCTATGCTACATGAGCACACATCCTAAACCTTGTCGTGAAACATCACTATAAATCACAAAACCACAGGCAAGGATTGGAGCTGATGTCAATCTCTGTTTAAACTCTTGGAAGCTACGCTCACAATCATCATTCCACTCAAACTTTACCCCTTTCCTAGTGAGATTGGTAAGTGGCAAAGCAATAAAGAAGAATCCTTCCACAAACCGTCTGTAATATCCAGCAAGCCCTAGAAAGCTACACACCTCTATCACAGAAGTAGGTCGTGGCCAATCAACAATTGCTACCACCTTCGTGCTATCCGTAGATACCTCATCTTTACTCACCACATGACCCAAAAAGGATACACTGCTCAACCAGAATTCACACTTCTTAAATTTTGCATATAGTCCTTTCTCCCTAAGGGTCTGCAATACTATCCACAAATGCTGCTCATGCTCCTCCTTACTCCTCAATGAGTGGCAAAGGATACCTATTCTTCACTGTGACTTTGTTCAGTTCCCCATAATCAATACACAATCTCATAGACCTATCATTCTTCTTCACAAACAACACAGGTGCTCCTCAAGGTGAGACGCTAGGCCTAATAAAACCTTTGCCTAGCAACTTTTGTAACTGAGTTTGTAACTCCCTCAACTCCAACAATGCCATTCTATAGAGCGCTTTTGTAATGCCCCAAATTTCTACCCCAAATGATAAGACAACAATCATGGCTTTTTCAAGGAAAACCGAATATAAATCTCCAAACTTACATTACATGATACAATAGTTCTTCATGCAACAATACATTAATCCAACAACAAGTAAATAAACAAATAAGTACCCCCAAGGGTTTTCAAGTTTCCAAGGCTTGAGCCTGGTTACACAAAATAGTTATTCAAACCCACAAAAACACAACCCTTGGCTTACACATAGAGTCATATCAAAATGAGAGCATTGTACTCCCAACACACATACTTCCACTCCCCTTGTTGGATGGGATCACCACATCTTTTCCTCTACAAAAATCCCGTAGGGTGAGCATAAAGCCCAATAGGAAATTCTTAACAAAGTATATACATTTTATACAAGTCTCAAGAGATGAAATGCACATGCCATGCTATGCCCTTTTTGAAGATAAATCACATTTTCATCTTTTGAAAACCATCATGTTCAATGATATCATGCAATTTCAATTGTTCAAAACTTAACAATTTATTTCAAGGGCGGTAAATACAATTCTAGTAATCCCTAGGCCGGTGTCTGCAAGTAGACTATACAAGTACTACCAAATTGTCATTTTTATCGGTATTAACCGGAAGGCTCGACACCTATCCGCACGGGTCTTCGGTCTTTCACCACGGACACTCAGGCCAACTTATTCAATATCATCTACACCACCTATCAAGACTTACCAACGTATTTACCCCAAAACCAATCCATGAAAACTTGGTTCTTAACATTCTTTTCTCAATGCAAGTTTTCAAATCAACTTTCAAAGTTTAATGTAATCAAATGAATTGATATGCCAATTTCACAAGATGAATATAAATACTTTTATTCCAATTCATCATCAAGGAATAACACAATTTCTTCTCAAGTATCCTCGACAATTAGTATTTCAAGACTATTTCAACGTTTTGAACAATAATTTCCAAAATGAACAACAATTCTCATATTCCCTGAAATTCATCATTTATATAAATATAAATAAGAAATTTTCCAAACATCCATTTATTTTGACACACAAAATAAATATAACAATATCATTCATGATTTTCAGTCTCTTAAAAAAAATCTCCCAAATTCTAGGTTTTCTCACCAAAACTATACAACTCAAATCTTTTGAAAGAAAACTTTCAAAATCATCTTTTCTTCAATCAACGAAGATCAAAACCCATAAGATCATTTTAAAAAACAAGAGACAAACCCACTTTCAAAATCGCTCAACTTCTTGAATCAACAATCAATTTTCAAAGCTATGAAAATGATTTCGAAAATCATATAGATCTTGCAAAAATATATATATATATATAACTCTAAGAAAATCCCTATCAAGTTTTGAAGAAGAAATGAGATGAAACCCAAAATCAACGGTGTCGAAACTCGATCTTCACCCACAACGAAGCCCTCGAGAAGTTAACCAACTTTGATGAAGAACTTATGGCAGAACTCTAATGGATCTTGAGAAATCAAGGTTTTGATCCAATTTGGCGTAGGGAAATGAGAGAAGGGAGAGGAAAGGGTTTTTAGAGAGAGATATACAAAAGTGATCTGAATATCAGATTCACGAACTGATATAACATGGTCCGCTCGAGCGTGGAAAGCCCGCTCGAGCGTCAAATACACTTTCCCAGTACTTTTGCAGACAGTCAAACTTCTGGAACCAAACATTCTCCTCGAGCGCATAAACGGCGCTCAAGCGACAAGCAACTTCTAATGCATTTTGCATTTTTGCTTCGGGGCGCTGCCCCTCAACCCGCCAGGGTGCTGCCCTAGGACCGCCAAGGGCGCTGCCCCCTGGACCCCGCGAGCTGACGGGCAGCTGATCCCGACATACTCATGAAGTGGCAAAACTGGATCGCTACAACCTTCCCCCTTAAAGAATTTCGTCCCGAAATTTCAAATCAAACTACCCAAACAAAGGGTTTCTAGCGATCAAAACCACGCTATTTCATTTTCAAATCACAATACTAACTCTCAACCAAATTCCACCATTTCCACCATGGTTATCTCATTAACAACAACCTCCCAAATACATAAACATGAAATTTCCAAAAAGTAATGGCAACTCTAAACAACCTTATGCTTAAAACAACAACGCACATATCAACATGTGGTTAACAACTTTAAATACGTTTCCCTCAACACTAGGGAATATTACAAAGAAAAGCAACTTAAGCATTTTCAAATAAATCCGGATATTTGGAGCGGACTTCCGCCTCCCGTTCCCACGTCGCTTCTTCAACCCCATGGTGTCTCCACAACACCTTTACCAAGTATAGTTTTGCCCCGTAGCACTTGCTCCCGGTATCTAATATTTGAACCGGTCGTTCTTCGTAAGAGGCATCCTCATCTACCTCCAAGTCAGCCCAATCAAGCACATGAGAAGGGTCGGGTTCATACTTCCTAAGCATAGCTACATGAAATACGTTGTGAACTCCCGAAAGTTGTGGCGGTAAAGCTAACCGGTATGCCACTTCCCCAATTCGCTCTAAGATCTCAAAAGGCCCAATAAACCTTGGAGATAATTTACCACTCTTACCAAATCTTATCAAAGCCCGCCTTGATGAGATTTTTAGAAACACATGGTCACCAACTTCAAAAGATAAAGGTCGTCTCCTCTTATCGGCATAACTCTTTTGTCGACTTTGGGCCGTAGCTAACCTCTTCCGAATGAGAACAACTTTCTCGGTTGTCTCTCTAACAATTTCCGGACCCAGTAACGGTGCATCACCCACTTCGGCCCAACAAACCGGTGATCTACAAGGTCGGCCATACAAGGCCTCAAATGGTGCCATCCCAATACTAGCTTGATAACTATTGTTGTAAGCAAACTCAATCAATGGTAAGTGCCTTTCCCAAGGCCCCTTAAAATCAAGGAGCTCTAAGCATGTCCTCCAAAATCTGAATGGTACGTTCCGACTGTCCATCGGTTTGAGGATGATAAGCGGTGCTAAGAGTCAACTTAGTTCCCAACGCTTCTTGAAGGCTTTGCCATAACCGGGCAGTAAAACGAGGATCCCTATCCGACACAATAGTCACAGGGACTCCATGAAGTCGAACTATCTCTCTAATGTACAACTCTGCCAAGCGTTCAACTGAGTCGCTGGTGCACATCGGAATGAAATGGGTAGACTTAGTCAACCTATCAACAATCACCCAAACGGCGTCATTGCCTCGTTGTGTTCTAGGAAGCCCAACTACAAAATCCATGGTAACACGCTCCCATTTCCACTCGGCTATCGGTAAGGGTTGTAACAAACCCGCTGGTCTTTGGTGTTCGGCCTTCACTTGTTGACAAGTAAGGCACTTCGATACAAATAAAGCGACATCCCGTTTCATACCCCTCCACCAAAACTGACGACTAAGATCATGATACATTTTAGTGCCTCCCGGGTGTACCGCAAGGCGTGAGTGATGGAACTCCCGAAGTACTTCCTCTCTACAAGATTCTGGTACAAACAAACGGTCTAGGTAACGTACACTCAGATCCGAGTGAACGTTCAAACCTTTCTCTTCCTTCCATTGGAAATCTTAACACGGATTGATTCCACATCACGGTCTCCTCGTTGTGCCTCTATGACCTTACTAACCAAGGTAGGTTGAGCATTCAAAGTAAACAAGGTAGCACTCTCCGGACTCACCCAAGTGCAAATCAAACTTGCCAATAACATCTAGCATATCCCATTCCCGAATGGCCACACTTGCCAAACTACTCACAGATTTTCGACTCAAAGCATCGGCCACCACATTGGCCTTCCCTGGATGATAGTGTAACTCAAAGTCATAATCCTCCATAAATTCCATCCACCTCCGTTGTAAATTCAAGTCTTTTTGAGAAAACAAATACTTTAGACTCTTATGATCGGAGAAGACTTCAAACTTCTCACCATACAAGTAATGCCTCCAAATTTTCAAAGCAAAAATCACCGCTGCTAATTCTAGATCATGGGTGGGGTAATTTTTCTCATGAGTTTTCAATTGTCGTGAACCGTAGGCCACAACTTTTCCCTCTTGCATCAAGACACAACCAAGTCCATCCCCGGACGCATCACAATAGACAGTGTAATTCAAACCCCTTTCCGGAATTATCAAAACCGGTGCGGTAGTCAATCTAGTCTTAAGCTCTTGGAATGACTTTTCACAAGCCTCACTCCACACAAATTTGATACCCTTTCTAGTCAACCTAGTCAAAGGTGCAGCTAGTCTAGAGAAGTCCCTTACAAAACGTCGATAATACCCCGCTAATCCCAAGAAACTCCGGATTTCAAAAACATTCTTGGGTTGTTCCCAATCCTGTACGGCATCTATCTTTGAGGAGTCCACAGTCACTCCCTCTCTAGACACTACATGCCCCAAAAACTTCACCTCTGTTAACCAAAACTCGCATTTTTCAAATTTGGCATACAATTGGTGCTCACTAAGTAAACCCAGCACTACCCGCAAGTGAGTCTCGTGTTCCTCTTCAGAGGTTGAATAAATCAAGATGTCGTCCACAAAGACGACCACAAAACGGTCCAAGTATTCCCGAAAAATTCTGTTCATCAAATCCATAAAGGAAGCCGGTGCATTGGTCAACCCAAAAGGCATTACAAGGAATTCATAGTGGCCATAACGAGTACGAAAGGCCGTCTTCTGAATGTCCTCCTCCCGGACTCTCAACTGATGGTACCCCGACCTCAAATCTATTTTTGAGAAGCAACGAGACCCTCTAAGTTGGTCAAACAAATCATCTATTCTGGGTAGAGGATACTTGTTCTTAACTGTAACTCTATTCAACTTGCGGTAATCAATACACAACCGCAATGACCCATCTTCTTTTCGCAAAGAGAGCCGGCGCTCCCCAAGGATGTACTAGGGCGAATGAAGCCCTTGTCTAAAAGTTCTTGGAGTTGAATCTTCAACTCATGCAATTCGGCGGGTGCAAATCTATACGGTGACATGGAAATCGGTGCCGTGCCAGGCACTAATTCAATGGAGAACTCGATCTCCCGGTGAGGTGGTAAACTAGTAAGATCTTCTGGAAAGACATCCGGGTATTCACAAACTACCCTTGGTAACTCAACACGAGCCCCGTCACTCTCACTATCCAAGAGAGTTGCAAGAAGGCCACTAAGCTTGCTCCTACTACGAGGGTCAACAACTGGCGACAAGGCTCTATCAACTCGGTTCCCCAGAAAATAGAAACGATCACACCCGAAGTGCACACCGTAACTCTCTGACGGTAACAATCAATCACAGCTTGATAAGAACACAACCAGTCCATGCCTAAAATGACATCAAAACTCGACATATCTAGCAACACAAAAGCAAACGGAAGTCGACGCCGGCAACTTCTATTTCACAATCACGACAACCCCGGTCTAAATCAACTGTACCCCCAACAGGTGACTCTACTCTGAGTGGAGGCACTAACCGTGCTACCTCTAACCCCAATGCAGAAGCAAATGCAGTAGATATAAATGAATGAGACGCACCCGTGTCTATCAATACATTAGCCAAAGAATTACACACAACAAAAATACCTCTCACAACTGAGGATTCTGGCAACTGCTCTGGCACGGTAACAGCATACACGCCCCTGTGGCCCCTGATTAACTTGCTCCCCTCTCGGAGCATAGGCCTGTTGTACTGACTGAGCCGAAGCGGCTCCCTGATTAACTCGCGAAGCTTGGACTGATTGAGCCTGCTGGTGGCTCTGAGTCTGCCTCGACCCTGATGCAGATGCGCCTCCCAACTGTGGGCAAGTTCTCTTCATATGCCCGGCTGACCACACTGATAACAATTAAACCCTTGACCTTTATTCTGAGACTGAGACTGACTTTGAGATCGGTTAGGTGGTGGTAATATTAACTGCCCTCCTCCCTTCTATGGGCATGAGAAGGCTTTGTGACCCGGTTGGCCACACTTGAAACACGAGAAGCTACTCGATGCACTTTTTCCCGGACCCGCACTAGGCAAAGGAAAAGTGGATCTAGACTGCTGTGGTTGGGACTGGGATGGATAGGTGTTCCTGCTCTTCTTGTTCTGCCTATAGTCTCCTTGAGACTCTTGGCCCCTAGACCTCGAACTCCGAAGCCTCTCCTCCTCGGCTTGTATGGAAATTTCTACGTGTGTCGCCTCCACAAGACGGTCATATTCCCGAATCATATTTCCGACAAGCTTGAACATAATTTTTGTTTTCAATTTCTTTTCAAATTCAATGCAAGCGCTCTTCCGTTGCCACCAACTCTGGTGCAAATCTGGACAAACTAGAGAAGACCGCCTCAAACTCGGCCACGGGCATGTCGAGTTGTTTGAGGTCTTTAAACTCTTGCCTCAATCTCTCCCTAGCAGTGGGAGGTATGTACTTATCTTGGAAAGCAACCGCAAAGGCTTTCCATGTCGGCTCCACTCTACCCTTGGCATATTTTCACCATTGACCCGCGTCTCCCTTAAGGTAGTAACTCGCTAGAGTCACTCTTAGTTCACTATCTTCGATGTGAAGCATCTCAAATGTCTTCACAGTTTGTTCGAGCCACTCATCCGCTTTCTTGGGCTCGGGACCACCATGGAACTCATCCGGTTTGGCCCGCAAGAACTCTCTAGTAAGGAAACTCGCCCTTGACTCCGCGGTGTTCTCTCGGGCTTGATTCTCCACCCTCAACAAGTTCATAGACTCTCTTAAAGCCCCTGCCATTTCTTGAGCTAGGGCCCCCATTGCGGTTTGACCCGCTTGTCTGGATTGCTTGCCCTTGTTCGGCCATATTAGCTTGGCCGAACTCTTCTTGCAGGAACCTATGGACCGGTACCTCATGCACACCTCGGCGAGCCCTACCACGCCCCGCCTCTACCAACGGTTGACCCTTCCTGACATCCTAATAAATGAC
Organism: Camellia japonica; assembly: GCA_030407325.1. Taxonomy (NCBI): domain Eukaryota; kingdom Viridiplantae; phylum Streptophyta; class Magnoliopsida; order Ericales; family Theaceae; genus Camellia; species Camellia japonica. Next base: position 81,210,545 of record JAPPVO010000016.1, on the reverse strand, counting down.
AATAGAATAATTTAGCACATTAACTCATGTGCTCGTAACTTGACTTACACGTTGATACAATAACTATATATTCTCTACCATATAACAATTCAATTTCACCCACATAAGCACTTAGTCATGTAAACACATACGGATTATACTCTTATGATGAGATTCGTCCCACGAAAAACCAAGAATTCTTAGTAGAATGAGCATTGATCAAGTACCCTTCTAATAAGGACTCAAGGAATTTAACAGGCGCAAACAACATCCCAAAAGTCCAATCCCAAAAGTCCAATCCCATACCCATTTAGTCACAGAAGCATGTTGTCACATAGTTACAAAATGCATAACACTTCCTAAGCATGCTAAATGGACCCATTGTGGTTAAACAACCACTTCCCACGAGCTCCAAGTATTCAAACCCGGTAGCTCTGATACCAAGTTGTAACGCCCCAAATTTCTAGCCAAAATGATAAGACAACAATCATGGCTCTTTCAAGAAAAACCGAATATAAATCTCCAAACTTACATTACATGGTATAATAGTTCTTCATTCAATAATACATTAATCCAACAACAAGTAAATAAACAAATAAATACCCCCAAGGGTTTACAAGTTTCCAAGGCTTGAGCCTGGTTACACAAAACGGTTATTCAAACCACACAAACACAGCCCTTGGCTTACACAGAGTCACAGCAAAATGAGAGCATTGTACTCAACACACATACTTCCACGCCCTAGTTGGTGGGATCACCACATCTTTTCCTGCACAAAAATCCGTAGGGTGAGCATAAAGCCCAGTAGGAAATTCTTAACAAAGTATATACATTTTATACAAGTCTCAAGAGATGAAATGCACATGCCATGCTATGCCCTTTTTGAAGATAAATCACATTTTCATCTTTTGAAAACCATCATGCTCAATGATATCATGCAATTTCAATTGTTCAAAACTTAACAATTTATTTCAAGGCGGTAAATACGACTCTGGTAATCCCTAGGTCGGTGTCTGCAAGTAGACTATACAAGTACTACCAAATTGTCATTTTTACCGGTATTAACCGGAAGGCTCGACACCTATCCGCGGTTTTCGGTCTTTCACCCCGGACTCAGGCCAACTTATTCAATATCATCTACACCACCTATCAAGACTTACCAACGTATTTACCCCAAAACCATTCATGAAAACTTGTTTCTCAACATTCTTTTCTCAATGCAAGTTTTCAAATCAACTTTCAAAGTTTAATGTAATCAAATGAATTGATATGCCAATCACAAGATGAATATAAATACTTTTATTCCAATTCATCATCCAAGGAATAACACAATTCCCTCTTCTCAAGTATCCTCAACAATTAGTCATTTCAAGACTATTTCAACGTTTTGAACAATAATTTCCAAAATGAACAACAATTCTCATATTCCCTGAAATTCATCATTTATATAAATATAAATAAGAAATTTTCCAAACATCCATTTATTTTGACACACAAAATAAATATAACAATATCATTCATGGATTTTCAGTCTCTTTAAAAAAATCCCAAATTCTAGGTTTTCTCACCAAAACTATACAACTCAAATCTTTTGAAAGAAAACTTTCCAAAATCATCTTTTCTTCAATCAACGAAGATCAAAACCCATAAGATCATTTTAAAAGAACAAGAGACAAACCCACTTTCAAAATCGCTCAACTTCTTGAATCAACAATCAATTTTCAAAGCTATCGAAAGATGATTTCGAAAATCATATAGATCTTGCAAAAATATATATATATAACTCTAAGAAAATCCCTACCTCAAGTTTTGAAGAAGAAATGAGATGAAACCCCCAAAATCAACGGTGTCGAAACTCGATCTTCACCGCACACAACGAAGCCCTCGAGAAGTTAACCAACTTTGATGAAGAACTATGGCAGAACTCTAATGGATCTTGAGAAATCAAGGTTTTGATCCAATTTGGCGTAGGAAAATGTAGAGAGAAGGGAGAGGAAAGGGTTTTTAGAGAGAGATATACAAAAGTGATCTGAAATATTAGATTCACGAACTAATATAACATGGTCCGCTCGAGCGTGGAAAGCCCTGCTCGAGCGTCAAATACACTTTCCCAGTACTTTTGCAGACAAGTCAAACTTTTGGAACCAAACATTCTCTGCTCGAGCGCATAAACGGCCGCTCGAGCGGACAAGCAACTTCTAATGCATTTTGCATTTTTGCTTTGAGGCCGCTGCCCCTCAACCCCACCAGGGCGCTGCTCTAGGAGCCGCCAACGGGCGCTGCTCCCTGGACCCCCGTGAGTTGACCGGGCAGCTTGATTCCTGACATACTCAATGAAGTGGCAAAGCTAGGATTGCTACAGCTTTAGAGTTAGGTGTTGTTTTGGGGACCAAGTCAATGGAAAATTCTACCTCACGATTTGGAGGAAGACTAGGTAGATCCTCTAGAAAAACATCAACAAATTCCCTCACTACAGGCAACTCCTCTAACTTCTGCTCTAGTTGTTCGGTACTCACCACACAAGCTAAATAACCATGACACCCTTTTTTGAACATTCGGTTAGCCTGAAGGGAAGAAATAAAACAAATAGAAGACCCTTTCCTATCTCCTTGAAAGAAAAACTCTTATTATCCCGACATAGCAAAAACTACCCTCTTCCTTAAAAAATCAACAAAGGCATGATGCTTCATCAACAAATCCATCCCCAAAATCACGTCAAAATCCTTTATCTCTAAGGAAATCAAATTCACTGGAAAAATCCTACCATCCAAGTTTACCTCACAAGATCTATAAACATCTCCCAATACTACTGTTTCTCCTAGTGGTGTGGACACGATAATATAAACATCCAAAGGCTAACAAGGAATAGACAATCTGTGTAGCTAGCTAGGTGCCAACTCTTAACCTTAAAACTGAAATCAAGGAAGATTCAACACAAGTTTAAACAAAACTGACTAAACCAGACACTACTAAGGACTATAGGGACTTGGACCTTCTCTAAATGATGAAAGGCAAGATATGTAACTCGATAAACTACAGCTTTGATACCACCCTTGTTACACCCCAAACCCGGGCATAACCAGTCGTGGCCCAGAGAGACTTAGCCCAAGGCAATCGTAAACCTAAACATGAACCCAAAATCACAAAGAATAAATGTGACAATAGCCCAGAAATAAAATCAAAACCCAAACTAGTGACAAGTCACAAGTATAAATGGTAAAACCAGCCATAACCAACTTCTAAAAATATATACTAAATGGAACACAAACCGCCCATAAAATAAAATAACTCTAAATAAAATCCAACCACAATGTGTGCACAAAACCGACGTAATAAGCTAAAACAAAAATAATGAATGTCCTAAAGGTCCATGGAATTGAGTCTCTGCTACGCCATGAGTCCACTCTAAGTCCTTCTAACACCTGGAAGTGATAAATAACTAAGTCAGTTGATAGCCCAGTGAGTAGCAACATGGATAGTAAATACAGTTTTGAAAGCAGGGTTCAATTCCAAATAAGATATATATCATAGCAACTAGATTGGCATATAGTTTTGATAAAGATAATATGTTTAAAAAAGAAGGTTCCACAATTCAACTGTTAAAATACTCATGTCTCTCAAGAACATGATAAATGTCATTTTTCACTTAAAACATATTACAACGTGAACACCAATAATTTTCTGGGTACCAAGAATAACAAGTAACATGCCACAAAATTCTCATGGCAATAAACCCATTAGATCCAACATTGAACCAAGAGTCATCCTCGGGGTGGCAACCCGGGCCTTTTCTTTAAGACGATCCGATTGAAGGTCACCTAGCCTAGCCCAAGTCTTTTCCTTACAATCGTTGAGCACTAGAGTCATCACGGCCCAACACAGATATGTTCCTTAGTGGCTAGAGTCACCGCACACAGTGGAATAATTTCCCTGGACTAAAATATACAGATGGTCCCAATAACCAATACAATTTAGTTTCGCAAAACATGGTAGTTCTCTACTATAAACATGAGACCACAACAAACAATTTACAGTATGGCAAGTTTACACATGTTTCAAAAATAATTTAATTCCATTGATAATATAATAATTTATCAAAACAGTTTAGGGTAAGGGAACATTTATAAAAATATGTATCATGCAACTACTCACCTGAATTCCAAAAATGTGTAGCCCTTAAACATAATGCGAAGAAGTAATCACTCCTATCTTGAATAAAATAATAATAATAATAATAGTATTTAGAAAGACCTACACTTAAACTCTATTATAGAATCTAAATCTAATAAAAATAACCCCCAAAATGAAATCTACGCCTCGAAAAACCTTAGGTATGTATTTCTCGAAATTAAAAGCTCATCCATTAAATCCAAAAATCACTAAGGTATACCAAAATCTTAGAACCCAACCTCACATGATCGCAACCCACACAAGCCTATTACTTTCCAACAACCCTTCAATTAGTTGACTCTAGCAACCCATTACTAAGACTAGGGCATCAAATATATTTATATTTTTTTTCCTTATTCGCACCACTGCTACACAATCTCTTGCACACACACTACAAACTGTATATATTATAATAATAATAATAATAATAATAATAATAATAATAATAGTAGTAGTAGTAGTATTTTATGAGTAGCTGATTAAATCAAGGAAAAATTACTCAAAAATTCCATTTTGGGGAATTTTAGTCCATTTAGTCCTACATGTTTTCTTATAAACCAAATAGCCTTTTTTATTTTTGGTAGGTGTTATTGTTTTTGGTTAGCGATATTAGAGTTTACTTGTATGCCCTTTTGGTTGAGATTTGATTTTGATGGTTGTTTTGATTGTGGGTAAGGCGTGGGATAACATTTCTATTTTTTTTAAGGGATTTGTTGGAGTGATTGGGGGGATTGTGATGTTATTGAAGTGGTGTGTCGGCTTTGATGTTCAATTACTTGGGATTCTCTGAAGAGGGTGTTCAACAAAATTCTGCACATTCAATTCATATTATTTTAATCATTTACGTTATTGGTTGCCACGTAAAATGTTCACCACATTGGTTGTGTTGATGTTGTTTGGGTAGTTGGCATTTGCTATGCGAACATGGTAAATGTTTGGTGCATGTGAATGTTTGATTCAATTATGATTTGGGAACAGGGTGGGGCTATTGCTGATGGGCAAAAGAGGTGGGTTTTTGTTGGTGGTGGTGGGCGGGCTGGGTGTAACGTTGGAACACAGTGCAACACATCAAAACCAAATCCAACGTTACACCCAGCCCAAAGGAGGAAAAATATATATAAAAAAAAAAAGCTATAGTAAGCTGTTGGGCATTTTGGACATTACAACATCACTAAAATCTCACATTTACCCTCTTCCAACAAAAGGTGACATGTTAATTAAATGGGTGTATACGTAATTAACGTTCAAACAGGACTTATCAGTCTACAAAATAAAAGGTAGGACCAAATGGTGCAACACATTAACATTTGGGACTTATTGGTGCTTTACACTTAAATCAATTAAATGTTCATTCCTCATCAACTTCAAATAAAATAGTAATCATAACTTTAAAATATCAATAATTGAAACAGTGTTAACTTAATATTATAGACTTATGTAAATCTGCTCTTATAATATAAAAACAAATCCTTAATCAAAACCAAACCCACTTATTCATTGTCACATACCTCACAACCAAACCCCAAAACCCACCACACTAACCATGAAATCTCCAAATTAAACCACACAGATAAAGTTTCAGCATGATACTGGAAGTAAGATGAACAAAGATTGAGTACTTGCTAAGTTAAGTTGTTGCTCCCTCTCTCTCTCCGTCTCTTTCTTCCTGCCTCACTCTTAAGGGTCACAGCTGCTATGAATAGGAACTCAAGGCTGCTCTTGTTGTTTTGAACCAAAAAGAGAGTAGGGTTTGTGTTTATTTTATTTATACTAGTTGTGGCACACATAATGCGTGTGCAGGTCAAATAAATAGATAAATATACAATATATATATATATATATATATATAAGTTATATGCAACTAAAATGGTAAGAGCCTTGTTTAATATTTTGTGGCCTACAGTTCAAGTCACACCCTCTTCTCTATTTTTTTTTTATTATAATAAATCTTGCCTCTAAATTAAAGACTTTCACCATAAATTTATTGGAGGTTTAAAACTAATTAAAAGACCCTCCAAATATTTAATTTGCACGTTAGGATTCACCATCAAAATATTTGAGATTGTAAAATTATTATTATTATTTAATTATTTACTTTATTTTTATATTCGGGTTCTCACATATATATCCATAGAAGTATGTATAGAAGGATTTAATAATTATGAACTATGTGTTTACTTAGATAGCGGATGCTCAGTATGCTTTGGGAAAATGAAACTTTTTACCAAAGTATATGTGGAAAAAGCAAAATCCACCATAAATAGTTTGAATAGCTAACAATAGCATAATGATCCATAATGACACTAGATAAAAACTTAGTTATAGAAATAAATTCAATTGCCTTTGTTATTCCCAAACTCTGGGGCAACCGATCAACCATTACATGATTTAATCACAAGAAACAACTTTCAATGATTATATAGTCCTTGTACTCAAATGTTGCATTATGTTATTTTTACAATTAACAATAAATTGGTTGACGTTTTAAAACTAAAACAGCTGTTACACATAACAACATTGACTTCGTTCGCATCAAGCTTGGTGACGAGGTAATCTCTCCAACTGATCACAAAACTGCACTAAGTATTAAAGAACTTAGTATTTAGGAAGAAATTCAAAAAGATCAACAAGAAAGATGTAAAAATTTATATAGCGACGATCCCTTAAAATTTTGACACAGAGATAAAAGTATAGCTAAAATAGACCTAATCAACCATAATAAATAATTAGAGTAAATCAAATGGTATACACTTATAATGATAAGAATTCAGAACAGAGATAGAAGACCTTAAAGGAACATGATTAATTAGAGATAGTAACAGCCCACATAGTAGTCTAGCATTTATGATTAGAAATTATGCTAAGATTAAAAAGGAAAAGCTAGAATGGTAATAAATAACAAAAAATTAAATGATAATACCAAAAGAGGTGGTTATTTTATTCCAAATAAGTAAGTCCTTTTTAATAGAATACAGGGAGCCTCTTGGTTCTCAAAAATGGATTGTAAAAGTGGATACTAGCAAATCAAAATAGATAACAACTTTTAGTGCACCACAAGGACACTATGAATGGCTTGTAATGCCCTTTGAATTAAAAAATACACCTCAAATATTCCAAAGAAGAATGGGTAATGTCTTTAAAGAACTAAATAATATTTGACTTGTATATATAGATGATATTTTAATCTTTTCTAGATCTATAGAACAACATAAATAGATATCAAAATAATAATTGACAAATGCGAAAAATATGGAATAGTTTTAGGTGAAAAGAAATGTCTATATGCTCAAAAAGAAATAGAGTTTTTAAGATTAGAAATAAAAGTAGGGTCAATAAAAATGCAAAGTTATGTTCTAAAAAAAATAATAAATTTTCAGATAAAATCGCGAATAGAAAACAATTAGAAAGTTTTTAGGATGTTTCACTTATGTCTCAGATTTTATAAAAGACTTAGCTAAAATAAGAAAACCATTACAAAAGAAATTTATAAAGGATGAGAGTTGGACTCAACTGACTCTGCTTTAGTAAAATTCTTAAAAGAAAAATGTAAAAATTTGCCTACCCTAACCCTTCCTAATGAAGAAGATGAACTAGTACTAGAAACAGATGCAATTAACAATCATTGGAGTGTAGTGTTAAAAATAAAAGAAAATAATCAGCTATGTAGGTATTGTAATGGAAGTTTGAACCAAGCCGAATGTAACTATCCTACAATGAAAAGACAACTATTAGCCATAATTAAAGAAATAGAAAAGTTTTTAATATTTTTGGCACTAAACCATTTTTAATAAGTACTGATTGCAAATGCCTGCTAGGCTTCGTAAATAAGAATTTATCTAACAAGCAAGCATAAGGGAGACTTGTACAATAGCAACTCTGGTTAAAACAAATTACTTTTGATATAGAGCATATTAATGGTAATAAAAATAGTTCAGTAGATAATCTAACTCAAGAACTTGTAGATGACACTCACATCCACAAGACTCGCACCGCCAAAGAAATAAACACTCTTGGCAGAAATGCAAGAAGTGCTGGACTTGGTGATGCAATAGCACTGATATTATCAGAAAATTACGAACAACGGGGAAGAGTCGTTCCATAAAGAAGCTCATTAGGATGCCCATTCAGTTGCCAAAGCCTTACTAAGATTAGAAGTATTAAAGTTACTTCTCTAGCTCCCCTAGGATATACAAAATAAAATAAGAGAATGTACATACGTTAAGTTATTTCTGGAATGGTACAAGGAAAGTGCCATCCATCTAGGAACTCAGTGGTGCTACTTTAAAGGAAGGATAGCCATGTACAGTTATCGAATGTTAAAAATTTCACTCAATCTAGGCAAGGTTATTAGCCCAAAGGATCCTCTGGTTTAGATGTGGAAATTTGGAATAGTCAATACATTTCACATTCCACCTCACCTTTAGAGTACCATGTTTTCTCAATTCACAAAATTTCAAACAATTCATGTTCAAAGAATGCCCAAGCATAGCACCCATTACATTTACAACTGCACAAACGGAGGTAAATGATGGACATCTAAATACGGCTCATTATTTGATAAAGCTAAAAGACAAGAATGACGCAATCCCCTATAAATGTGATTGGTTCAAAGATTGAGAAGAACCTTTTATAGTTGATCCAATAGAAGTAAGGGCAAGAGGATTTTTCTTAATATTCCAAGAAACTACAAAATTAGCAAGGGCTGGGTTTAAATTAGTTGTTATGGTAGAACCACCTTTGCAATAACACCATCATTGGTATAAAAAATAGTTGTTCTAGGATTGCCTTATGAATCAGTATATGATTACTTGGAACAAGTAGATTCTGGAACTTATTTATCTGAAAGCGGATGTAAGGTTTTAGGAAAGTATCTAATGGAGCAAGATCTAGAATAATTGGATGCTATGTTTGAAGAATATGATGATGATTATGATCTCAATGATGTCAGGTGATGGAGGAGTATGGAATTTGAAGAATGTAATGGATTGACAAAACTATGGACATGTTGGCAAAACTAAGGGCTATGTGGGCTACACCTCCATATGACTACTCTACCAGCTTGTCTCTCGTTCATAAATAACATGTGGTCACCATGTGGCAATACCACTCGCTTGTTTGTTTGTTGTTTGTCTTTTATCAACAATAAAATATAGTATCTAAAATATTTTACATTTATAGATTAGGATGAAGTCCGAACTTGAAGTCCATAAGTGCCTATAAAAGGCCTTCAACGAGAGCAAAGGGGATACAGATTGCCTAGAATATACTTGAAACTAAGAAAGAAGTATGAACCTCGGGCCTTCTTAGAGCAAACAATATTCTAGCAATCTAACAGTCTGTAGGCACCCTTTTTCCTTGTAAATTTTCTGTTCAATAAACAAAAGCTTTTCTTTTTCAAAAAGAAGTGTGTTGCTTCTATATGTTAGGTTGTTGATCTTATGTGTCCTACATAACAAAAGAAACAGCTTCTAAAGTTACGATCTAAGGGAGGAAATGAAATAGATCTGTGTTGAGCTTGATCTAAGGAATGAAAGGTTAAGATCAGCCACCTCTATAAACTAGAAGTTTGCCAACGCCAGAGCCCAACATCGATTATGTTCAGGTAACGGTCAAAATCTTTAGATATTGTTCTTATTTTGGAAGCATTGTAAGCCTAAAATCAAAACATCTTAAAAATATAAGAACTTTTTTTTTTTTTTAATGAGTGTTTATCCACATTTTTATGTTCAAGATCGATTGTTAGATCGTAATCAATTAGTAGTACTAATCACAAACTGTCAACAACGTCGTTATTTTCTACAAAATCTACTAAATACTGGGATTGCTAGAGATACAGAATTTACAAGAAAAAGAGTTGATAGAATAACTCAAAAATTATATATTATCTATAACAACTAGACTTAATAGCTTAAATAAAGAAATTATAAATAAAATAACAATTTTAAAAAATAATAATTAATTAATTTCCACATCAATGCCGTGTTAGTCGAACCACATCATATAGGCCAATTCGGGCAACATAAAAATCGGTGAATCTTGCACCACTAATGAGATTAACTATTTAAAAGTGGCTAGAGAAAAGTCTCTGCAAGGAGGCTTAATTTTTAGGTCAATTTAATAGTTTCAAAAAAAAAAATTTTAAAAAATTATTACTGATGACTCAAATTTTTTAAAGACCTGATAACATAATATCTTTATTCTCACAATAACCAAAAAAAAAAAAATCATAATATCTTATTTTAATGTTTAGTCTAAGGCCATAGATAACATTCAATCGTTATTTATCTCCAGTTATGCTTTGTTTAGGTTAATGCCAAAAGTCTTTCCATAAAATAAGAACGGAAATATGGATGGCCATCGAGTAGCCAGGGTGAGATGAGGACGGGTTTGTAGTGCTTTGCTATTGTTTTGAATTAAATTGGGGAGGTGGTAGCGACAAGGTGGGGGCGATTGGTTTAGTTTTATAGCGTTTAAAATAACAATACGTCTAGAAAGTCTCCCCAATTTACTTAAAAATTTATCAATTATCTACATGGCAGCTGTCACGACCCAAACCCGTCCCTATAGGTTTAGCGTCGTAACCGGCCAGTAATCCTTGGATTACCAAATGCCTTTGTACAAAATAACATATAATTAAGGGGCTAGCGGAAGAAACTATACAAAATACAATGTCCATAGAGCTGTGCAGACATATATGAGACAGAAAACTTAAAGCTTTATATACATATGAGTGAAGCCAAATTAAACAACAATCTTACGTCACCTGATATACTGACAAAACAGAATGGGACTTAGCCCAACATACAGATAAATAGAAATTTGTTTAGATTTCAATAAAAGAAAACAAAGTTTTAAACTTAGTTCACAAAACTCGACCACTTCTCAAAAAGGGGAACCTCCTCAGGAGGCACAATGGCTGGCAGACGGACAGAACTCCAAGAAATCAACTTTGAGCTTGGTCACACGTCTGATCACCTACATACATAAATAATAGATGAGTTAGAGTCCAGTGAATAATAAAAAAGTAAAGGGTTTAATGAATGTTGTCCATAACAGATATAGAAAATAGAATTCAGTTTATATTAGAAATGGATTCATATTCTTGTTTAGAAATCAGTATTCATAACAGAAATGGATTCAGAATCATATTCATAATCAGAATTTACAATTAATCATACGTGGTACATCCATTAGCACTAACAGAAACAATTGACCTATAAAGGGATGGCCATAAAGGCATACAGTTGGCTTGCGTGCACGGAGATGGTACACTTGGCTCATGAGACGTACAGTTTGCCCATAAATTGGACGTATACAAAAGGATCCATAATAGTTGGCTCATGAGATGTACAGTTGACCCATAATTAGGACATAACAGAATAGACAACAGATGTCATCTGAAGCTAAGGGTGCCATGAATATATTTCAGAAACATTGGACAACAATTCATTCATGCAAGAAATAATATTTCAGAAAACAGATCATCTTATATCATTTAGATAATACTTATAATTGAATATATCTTTATAAATTTATTACTCACTCAAATGGGTCCAATAGCAAAATAGGTTAAGCAGACGGATCAGACAGCTTATGGCGCGTGACCTACACAAACTCATAGCGGATACACATTGAACACACGTGTCATAGATATTAAATTTATTATTCCTTTTTATGATGTGTGGTCCTAGCTCTTATCCCCATTATTATGTCTTAATTAGGGCTTAGGAATGCCTAGGATGCAATGAGGATGCCAAAATGTGCTTTTGAACACTTAGTCAAATTTTCAAAAATAGGGCAGTTTGCTTGAGCGCAACATCGGTCACTTGAGCAATCTGTAAGGTCAGCAAAAGTACTGCTTCCATGATTTTTCCACTTGATGGACGCTCGACGATCATTCAAGCCAAAGATTGAGTAAATAGGGTCTCTGCTCGAGTGCAACTTCCTACGCTAGAGCGGTCTGCAAAAGTTTGTAAAACTTCTGGGAGCTCTTATTTTACGCTCGAGCGTAACTTCAGTCGCTCGAGTGGAGGGTAAAAAATCAGGGTGGTCGCTCGAGCATAGGTTCTGCCGCTCAAGCCAACCCCCAAACTCTGCATAAGTACTGGGAGCTTGCATTCTCTGCTTGAGAGCAAACTCCACCGCTCGAACGGAGGGTGAAAATTATGGAATTTCCACATTGTAGTTCTAAGTTCAAAACTCGATTTTAAACCTTCAAAACACATCTTTTTGGGCGAAAACTTAGTAAAACATTGAGAAACTCGTAGTACATGATAAATTATAAACCATTTTGCAAAATCAAGCCCAAAAGCTTTGCCAATTGTACAAAACTAAACTTGAAATGTAAAAAACATAACATGCATGAGTTGACATGAACTTTAACCTTCCAAAACAAGGTCAAACAAGGTAAAATGGTATGAAACTTGATGAATTTCCAAAACCAAGCTATAATCAATGCATGCATGTGAGAATTCTTCAAAATCAAGCTCTAAATGCAAGGGAATTTGCATGCATGTATGGTTGTCTTCTTAATTCTTCTTCTTTAGCTCAATTAATCTAACTCCCTTGAATTCATGCATGAAACAACCCCATTACATAACTAAAAGGGTGAATTCCTACCTTAAACCTTGAATTCTCAAGTGTAGAAGCTTAATCTTCCAAGTTCTCTCCAATTTGCTTCACTTTTCTAGCAATTCCCCTTAATTGTGCTCAAGTCTCCTTTTCCCCCTCTCTCTCATGTTTTGTTGAAGAAGATGATGATCAAATGGATTCTAGAGGCTATATTGACCTTATATAGGCCCACTTAGTTTAGGTTAATAAAGTAGGATTAAGTTAAGTCATGCTAACTTATTTAATCTAATTTATTTTAATTATTTGGTTCCGAATCGAATTCCAATTACACCTACCATAACGTTCACAACACATAAACCAAGTCAATTTCGTGATCAAATGACGATAAGGCCTTCAATTTGCAAAATAGAACAGAAACACAAACAGATATTTCTACCACAGACAAATACAAACACAAATAACACAATTCACATGCAATTAACTCATAATTTCCTCTTAATTACATATTAGGCATTCTTAATCAAAGATTAAAGAAAATTACAGGTCGGGGTTGTTACAGTGTAGACACCCCATTTTTGACCGACCTCAAGACTTGGACGTCACCGTTGGAACACTCGGTGATTATCCATGTTTGTGTTCGTTTGGAGTTCCCGGAGGTCTCGGCTACGCGCCTTGCCTCAGGATCTCCGAACTCGACCGTTTTGTGTCTGGTTTTGCACCAAACACTTGTGTTTTGCCTTGGAGGGGCAGGGAATGCCTTGTGAGGCATCCCCACACATCACCGGCCATGGCTTGAGGCCACCGGCTGTTGTTTGTGTCCACGGCAATGTATTTGCCGGCCGGCACTCTTTTTGGCCGACCGGCCATCAATTTTGTCAAAATGACAATTTTGGCCAGCCGACTACTGTTCATCTGCTTTTAGCAGATATTTTGTGCCAGCTGTGATAGCTGGCACCCACCCCATTCCCCTCCATACACGTGTATGGAGGGATTTCCCTCTTGAATGGCTTATTTTGGAAGCCTTACAAGAGGGAATTGCCTATATAGGAGAGCTTCTTCTCTTGACATGGGGAGAGACATTTTAGACAGCTTTTGTAAAGCTTGAGTTCTAGGGTTAGGGTTTGATACATATTCTATCTCTATAAGTGTGTGTTTTGTCCCACTTTTGCTCACAAACACACACTAACACACCATCTCTTGGACTTGAGACCCTTGGAGGGTTGTTTTAGTGTTTTGGAGCTGGATTTAAGCCAAAGAAGGCTGTTGGAGCATTGTTTGTGAAGGAGGGCTTCAAGGGTAAGAAACTTCCCTTTTATTCCCCATTTTTGCATTGCTTTTCTACCTATCTTAGAACTGTTTTTGTGCTTAGTGTATAATACAAAAAAGTTCTGTTTTTAGCCCTCTTGATTGTTTGTTAAGAGTGTTTTGTGGTTTGGGGTTTGACCCCTCCTAGGCCTTGAGGCCTTTTGTGCTATTTTTGGTGAGCTCCGAGACTTTGGTGCTTGGGCCTCCTCACCACTGAAATCTTGAGGGATTTCAGTGGTGAAGATGGTGCCTTGAAGTCTCAAGAAGGAGAGGGCCACCCCCTCTCCTTGTTGTCCTTGAAAAGGGCACTTTTTGGCCTCTTGAGGGAGCATCATGCTTGAGTGTTTGTTGATCATGTCTTGGCTGCATTTCATGCTTATATTGCCATAATATAACATTGTTGTGTGTTGGTTTTGGTACACCATGCATGCTTAGCATACCTACCATGTAATGCCATGTTATTGCCTTAATATGCCTTAGGTTGTTAGCCTTCATTCTAGCATGTTTTAGGCTTAACCTTGTGAAGGTTTTGTGTTTATTTTGCCATGTTTAAGGTCTGTCCATGTTTGTTTGAGTCGATCTTGGCATGCATTACATAGCTCCTTTGTATTGTGGCTTGTTGGCCTCAAGTATGTGAATGTGTAGCATGCATTGCTTGCATTAATGGTTTGGAACCACCCTACATGTCATTTCAGTCCCTAAGACATGCTTGTATGCTTGCCTTGGACGCTTTGAAGCTTTGAAAGCTTGCCTTGTATGCCCTATGTTTTGACCATTGTGCATGCCTTTGAATTTGAGTCATTTAGATGCCATTTAAGTGGTCTTTTGGCCTTGTTTTAACATGCTAAAAATCTGTTTTTAGTTGTTTAATGCATGCCATGTTTGCCTTGCTAAGTGTAGTTCAATGCATCATTAGCTTGCTTTGAATTCTTGGCCATTTTGCATGCTTTGCTTGCTTTGTTAGTTGGTTTGGCACCTCCTATAGCATGATTTTCAAAGCTTCATTTGCATGCCATTAGTCCATGTTTGTCCCTTTTAAATGTGTTTAAAAGTTGCTTCATTATGCTTAAGTCTTGAACCATGTATCTATGCATGTTTGCATGAGCATTCGCCTTCATGAACTTAGCATTTTGGCCACTGTTTTGGGCCTATTTAGAGCTGCCTAAATCATGTTTAAGTCCATCTTTTCATTAGTTTGCATTGCCTCATGCTTGCTTGTATGCTTGCATAAGTGCCTTGCCATGCCATGTTGCATCCTTAGCTTGCATGCCTAGGTTGCATTGCATCTTGCATGCATGCTTTGTCCCTTGATTAGTGATAGGGATTGGGCTTTGGTTTGTTTGTTTGCATTGCATTTCATTTGAAATGAAAGATGCACACTTGGCCTCTTGGGCCATCACGCATTCAAATGCGCGATTGGTGGTCCAAGAACCAAGGACCATGCCCCTTTGAGTTGTACACATGATAAGAGGCTTGGTTGGTGCATACATGGTTTGATTGCATTGCCATGCAAGGTTCTGCCCTCTGCTGCTGTCAGTTGCAGGTTCTGCAGGCATTCTTGGCCGGCCGGCAATATTTAGTGCCGACCGGCAATGTATTGGTGGCCGATAGCCTCATTTCCAGCCGATGGCCACATCTGCAGCTGGTGGCTATTCTACTCAGCCGTGGTGTCCCCAGTATCTGAAGAGCATCTCTGAGACTTTGGCAGTCTTTGAGGGCAGAGCAGGGAAAACAGAGGCAGACTATGCATGGCAGTGCAATTCCGAGCAGGACCCGAGCATGCGTTGCATCAGGCTCTCCTCCCGAGGCGGTTTACTGTTTTTCCTAGTTTAGTTAGTTGTTAACTAATTAGGCAATTTGTAATATTTAATTAGCTTGCGTAGTTAATTAATTTGTATTATTCTTTTGTCCCTCCGAGCGAGGGCGAATCTGTAATAAGTGTGGGTGCGTGTGTGTGCATGTCTTCCAATCCCCATTCTTTCTTCCCTTTTATTTACCTGCTTATGATGGTAGATTAGGGCACGTCTAAATTAGCATACCTTATGCTATGCATGCGTGCATCCATGCATTTGTCTTGCATGCACCGGCTCGGTACATCATACAAACTGCATTGTATTTTCAATTCCAAATTGAATACGTGATAATTGTAGCATTTCACATGCCATTTTAGGGTTAGCCGAGCCTACTCTAACTGCATCCTTGCATGTGTTGCATTAGCCACTTAACATGAACTAGGACATGCATATTTGCTAACTAGTTTATTGTTTTGGCATGGAGTACAATGTAAGTATTTATGCTTTAGCATCTCGCATGCGTGTGAATGTTAACATGACAGCATGATTACCATGTGGCTAAATGCTTATATGAGATAAACTGCCTGATTGCCTGTGGGTGAAGGTTGGATTGTTTGAGTTGGAAAAACTCGTTGAAATCCGTGTTTTAGCCTACTTGCGAGTAGCAAATTCCAAAGCATTTTCAAAACAAACGGATATGCAATGCTTGTTTCCAAATTAGGCAATCTAGTCTATACTTGTTTGCTGTGCGCATAACATAGTAATCTAGGCTAATAACCGGAATAAGAACACATAACGTTTTCAAAATCGATATCATGGTTAGTAGAGGCCGGTCTTCGGACCGGGAAGGGGGTGCTCATAGCTGACCTTCCCCATCGTACCCAAGCTCCCGAGCCAAGACAACTTTGGTGATGACGGACACGTGGCCTTTGGCACCGAGTCAGGGTTTCCTAAATTTCCCCATTAAAAAATATTTAGGTGGCGACTCTGTATCTGGCAAAGCAGTCCATGTTTGGCACTTCTTTTCAAAATCTGTTTTTTCTCAAAACGATTTGCCAGAGTTGGACTCTTTGGTTCAGATTAAGAACCGCAACAAACAAAAAGGGAGTCCGAACTGTAACGAGCCCACGGGCGTCTACAGTTTCTGGCGACTCTGCTGGGGATTTAGAGAGCTTGACTCGAACTCGTGATATCCTGTTTTGACTACACTTATGTGTTTCTTTGCATTGCATTTTGCATTGGTGCGCCTAGGACACCGTGTTGGCCATCTGCTATTCCTGAGCGGTTTGCTGGAGGCTTGTCTTGTCAAGGCATGACCATAAGGCTGACCGGTTGCGGGCTCTGCCAGTATGGGAACACAAACCCCGGTTTTACCGGGGCACCCTTTTGACCATTCGACCTAGTGCATATCGGAAATCCATAGTGACCATTCCAAACTAGGACAGGTTGCTTACCCGATGTTAGGTTGTTTGAAACCGCTGCGTGCGTAGTGAAACCCTAGCTCCTGACAAAATAGGACAGGGAAACCCTACCCCAACATAGGGGTGTATTGGCTCTCCTTTACTCGCTATGTGCTTTTAGAGTGTATCTCTACAGGGAACACACATATCAGTTTGCGAGATTGGGTATCAGGCCCGAGGGCACCAGTATCAGTGTTGTTGAGAATCAGTTATGTCTGCGGGTATCAGTTCAGTTTTGAACAGTGATTCTGGGGAACAGTGATCAGTAGTAGAGTGCAGTTGATCGGCTACACCCGTGTTTGATCTGTTTGGGGCTGAAATACTGCTTGTTTTCCGTTTCAGTTCAGAGATTCAGAGAGTTGATCAAGAATAGCTAGTGTCTTCTCCCTGCTGAAGCAGGACTTAGCATGACGCAGAATTCAGAAGAGATCGTAGTCATGATGGCCGCGTTGGATCAAGGAATCACCCTACACAGTGAGACTACTGTTGATATGCATCCACCCAGATCGCCGGTTGCGCACCCGGTCTGGGCCCCCAGCTATATCAGGCTCGTGAGCCTACTACATTTTGAACTAATGGGGATGATAGGTGATCTCCAGAGGTCTGTGGCGGATCTCGCCTATGGAATGTCAGCTTCACCGCCAGCTGCACCGTACGCCGGGAGCTTTGTACCCCAGGAGCCCCCTGTTGGGCGATTGTTATTGAACTTAGTCAACCGGAGATGGCCTCCAGTTATAATAATGACGTGTCAACATCAACCCAAACCCTCAATCAGGCTGAGGCCAGAGGTAAAGACAAGATGAAGGCAGATGCCGATCCTATCGAACAACTGCTGTGGGCAGAGGCTTTGAAAGCCGGGGGATGAACAAGCAACAGATATCTGCAGTTGTGACAAAAGCTGTGGATGCGCTTTCCCCACTCCGCCTGAGGGCAGTTCCAGTCAATCAGAGAACCGGGATAGGCCCCGTCATGCCAAAACAGTTCTTCCGCTCCCAACCCTGTCCGGAAAGGATCAGAAATCAAGGCGCGCCTGCCGACCCGTTCGCTAGTGCGTCTAGCAAGAGTGCTCAAGCTTCGAAGTACCTGCCCCGAGGGCGCAGGGTCTTTCATGCTCTCTACATGCCATTGTCCAAGGCGCTTCAGATCCTTGCCGAGAGGGGCATCTTAAGCCCCTGGAGCCTCGGCCCTCCGAAGAATCTCCCTGCTACGCATGATCCTGCTCAGTACTGTGCGTACCACCAGCAGACAGGCCATGCTACCCAATTGCTTCCGCCTCCGTCATGAGGTGCAGGATTTGATTGACAACGAGGTTATCCTCCTGCCCACCTCAGCCAAGTCCGTTACTACCCAGTTATTGGATTTTGAGGACGATACTGTAGTATGTGATCAGGTGAACCACCTGCGGCGCGCCAGTGTTTTTGATGTGGCGTCTGGCACGCATTTTTGAGCTGCGAATGCTAGTTTTGTAAAATCTGGCTTGGGTGTCGAGTCAGTCTTTGTTTTTTTTGAGTCTGTCTCATTGTCTGAGTCAGTCTTTTGGTTTACAGGTCTGTCTTGTTGTAGCAGTCGGCCCCTTGTATAGAATGTCAGGTGATTCGGGGTTGTTGCCTCGAACACCGTTTTGTAATTACCCCTTTTGTTTTCCTTTGAGTCTGTCTCTGTTGAGGAGCCAGTTGCAGTTGGAAGTTGAATGAAACAGCTGCGGCTATCATTTCTTGTGCTTATTTGCTATTTGGGCTAGTTGCGCCAGAGGATTTGAACGAAACGGCAGTACACTCTACTTGCTCTCTTGTGCCCGGAAAATCATTGTAATGACCTAAGCTTTTCAAAAACCCTTTTTGACCACTGCGGTGATAAAAACGAAGAGGAAGCAATTCCTCGGGTTTTGCAAACTTTGATCATTTTGAGAGAAGATAGGCATGCTAACTTTTATGAATGAAATCATGCTTGTCAGCGTGAGTACTGAGAAGGACCCTGGCTTGATCCAGACCGATTTCACACTATCTTCTGCGCAAGCGATTTGTCGCTTTCTTAAAAACTTTCAAAAACAAAATGTTTTGCGCGGTCTTGTGAAGACCTGTGTGGAATCGCTCTCGAGATTGTGCAGCCTAGGATCGCTCTCAGCCTCAAGATTCAGCCTATCTGTTTCAAACCTGGAATCCGTTCAAAACATTCAACTGTGTTATGAAAGGCCCGTGTGGCCCAATTTGAAGCAGCCCTCGAGCAAGAGGCATCAAAGTCAGATCAAGAAGATCAGATCCCACCAGGCAAGGCTCATGAAGCAACCGTGATGGATTCTTCTGCAAATCAACCCAACAGTCACTCTCCTGGATACAGAGAGGCTTCAAACTCAAAACCATTTGGCATGGGAATGCTACACTTTTACCCCTTTGAGAGGCTCGCTGGGCCGAAAACCCGGAAGGGCGACCCAGGCAAAAGTTAGAGCAAAGCAAAAAAAAATACAAAAAACAAAAAACAAAAAAAAAAAAAAAAAAGAAAAAAAAAAGAAAGAAAAAAAAAAAAAAGAGAAGAAAAAGAAAGAAAAAAAAAATGAAAAGAAAAAAAATAGCTCGCAAGGTCGAAAACCCGCAACGGGCGCCTTGGCAAAAGTTAGAGCCTAAAAAGTGAAGGTTAAAATACCCGAGTGTACCTTAACCGGAACTACGTAAGGCTTGATTCCCATGTTTGGGATACGTAGGCAACTTCATCTTGAAGTCCAGCCCCCAACGCTTTCATAGCGCCCAGTCCATGTAATGGTTTTGATCATCCTGCTTCCTCTGCATCCGACAATTCGGTTGTAAACATGAACTACGTAGGCTTGATTCCCATGTTTGGGATACGTAGGCAACTTCATCCTGAAGTCCAGCCACCATTGCCTTACAGTGACTGTGTCCATATATTGGTTCAGACCGTCGTCTTCGGAGTTCAGTTGTCATTGATAAAAGCAGTTTACAGCATGCTGCGGCACCATCCAGACAAGGGGCAACTTTCCGTTGCCGCAAGTTACCATCCAAACCAGGGGCAACTTTCCGTTGCCATGTACCCCCCTTCAAGCAAGGAGCAATTTTCCATTGCCTCCGATCCGAGGTTGCGCGTCTCGAGGGTAAGTTCCGTGCTCGTCGAGCATTGATTGTTTGCAAAAAAAAAAATAGTTTTTGAAAATTTTTACTAAAGTTGACTATTTTCTCGAAAACTATTTCATTTTCCAAAAACCGGACCATTTTCTTGGAACCCAAAAAGGAAAATTTTCAGTGCTCACAGCCTGACTTGTATGATTTTCAAATCAAAAATCGAACAAGTGTGTTAATCTGACTCTCCTTTTTGGTCAAAACCGTTTTAGAAAACAAAAAAAAAATGGTCAAAGTGATGAACTGGGGGCGCAATTGAGTCAGGTCTTCTGTCTTTTCCCCGCCGTCAACATACTTGCCAGAAAGGCACTCTGTCCACCGGAAGAAATGGCCGCAAGCTAACGGTGTTGGACATGAACCCGCACTTCCCTATTCATTCATCAATCACCTTGGGGAGGGATGAAAAAAATGAGAGAATAAAGAATAGAGAGGTGTAAGTTGAGAGAAAAATGAGAAGAGGGTTTTGAGAGAAAAACCAAGCCTGAGGGCCGAGCGATGTGAGAATCACAAATCAGAAAGGGTGGGAATAATACCCGGAGGAACTGGCTCTTTGAGATCCGAGATCTTTTGTTTCCATAAACACGTCTGTATGTCGTGTCTTTTGATTTGTCGGTCTCAACTTTTGTTTTGAGTCTTTTCCGAGCGTGCCTCGTTGTGTCCAGGCCGCTCACCTTTTGCTCGAGTCCCTCTGCTGTGTTTAGTCGTAGGCTCGATACCCCGGTTGTGAAACCCTTTTTTCAAAAAATTAATCGTTTGTGCTCAGAGTGCTGTGCCATTCAAAATATTCATGCGAAGCAAGAGAAGAAAGGGAACAATTTGGGGAGCATCCGAGTGTGTTTCAACTGCAACCGTTTCAGCTTTCGTAGTCCATCTTGTCAGATTGGGGCTATTTGTTCAAGGTTTGCTGTGTGCAGAATGAACCAAATACTGTAATACGGGCCGCATGCAGACTAATCCCCAACAGAGTATGGGCTGTATGTCCAGGTTGAGCAGTGGTTTGTATGAGTTGTTTGCTGTTAGTTGGTTGGTTATCCGATTATCACAGTGCAAGTGCTCAATTTTTCAGGCAACGGATCAATTTCATTTACATTGAGATGTAATATGATATGATGTAATGCGATGCAATGCATGAGATACACAAATGTAAACACTTTTTTAGACAAAAAGTTTGTTTCATTTCATAATCTTTTCAAGTACATAAGTTTTGGAAACAAAATCTGCCTGCGGCAGTACAAAGTACCCTCACTACTAACAAAAAGGGAAAAGTGCAAAAAAGAAGAAAAACAGCAAAAATCTGTATCGAATGTCAAAAATGACTCCGGGGCTGTCAGTCTGTCCTAGTCCTCTTCCTGGACGAAGGTCCAGGAGCATCATCACCAGGAGCATTACCGTCTGAGCCCGAGTCCGAGTCATCACCGGTCTCCTCCGCCTCTGTCTCTGCCTCAGACTCGTCATCTGGAACTGGAGCCCGCGAGCTGCTCCCGACATGAGTGCCCCCCCCCTCTGGTGCGGGGATATACTCTGCCATCCCGGGTAGAAATGGGAGGTCCAGCCGGAGCGCCACCCACCGGAGGAATCTGGAAGGGAGGCTGAAAAAGCATGAAAGGCGAATGCATTAGAATACTGTGAGCAATGAATCAGTACAGAATGCAGTGTATGAGTATAGTGTGTGGATGCCGTGAGCAGTTTATCAGTACAGAATGCAGTGTATGAGTACAGTCTGTGAGTACTGTGAGTAGTGAATCAGTATAGAATACAATGTACGAGTACAGTGTGTGGATGCCGTGAGCAGTTTATCAGTACAGAATACAGTGTATGAGTACAGTGTATGTATGCCGTGAGCAGTGAATCAGTACAGAATACAGTGTATGAGTACAGTGTGTGTATGCTGTGAGCAGTGAATCAGTGCAGGATGCAGTGTGTGAGTATCGTGTATCAGATGCCGTGAGCAGTTTATCAGATGTTGTGTTATGCATCAGATTATGTAAAGCAGTTTGTGTATGGTTTGAGGCTGTGGTCAGAAAGAACATACCGGAATGCTGTAAAGGGCTAGGAGGTCGAAGGTCCGCTGTAGCATCCCCATCATGGAGGCATTCATCTCCAATGACTACCGGGTGTACTCAGAAGACGCCTGCAAAAGTATCAGGTGCATCAATATTCTGTGGAATATCAAATAAACTGAAATGAAATAACAGTACAAGATGCGAAATAAAGTAATACATACCGGAGGCAAGTCGGGGACACCGACAAACTCGTGATCAGCCGGCGGAGGAGCAAAGGGGATCTGGTAGGTCGCCCCACCCTGCCCTCTGAAAGTCAGTGAAGCGGGCAGAACAGGCCAACCGGTCCCTCGTCCTCGCTGAACTCCGCCCCTACCACAGACTCGAGCTCTCCTCGACACTCCCCCTCCAGCCCCTGCTCCCGCTCCAGCCGCTGGCGCCGCAGGTCTCTCTCTCTCGCTCGCGGCGCCGCCGCTCAGGTCGCATGATGAAGGTCCGGATGTACTCCAAGTAATCGCCCTCGCCTCTGAAGCCGTCTGCCTCCCAGCCGATCGTATAGTCGGTCATCTGCTCGGCGGTGAATCTCTCGGTATCCCTCATATGCTTAGGAGGGTGCACCGGGACTATCTGCTCCGGTAAACCCAGGGTCTGACGTAAGAAACGCTCGCCCAGGTACCAAGCCCGACAGACCGGGCCCTCCAGCAGAATCCGGAAACGCGAGGTCTCATCGGCACCGGCAAACCGATCCCGCATCACAGCTGGCAAAGGAGCCCAAGGCTGCCAGGTGATCTGAAAATGAAATACAGTTTGTTATCTACTGTTATCGAAACATGCAGTGGAAAGACGAAGCTTAAATGAACTGCAAGTAAAACATACCTCTGCGAGGGTGATGGTGTCGAAGTAACGGCGGAAGAAGCTAAAGGTCTCTCGGGGCCTCCGCACGCACCTCCCGTCGAAACGGCGCGAGAACGGGACGACGAGAGGGGTCTCTGCGTCGGGTACGGGAGCAAGCCTAGGAAAGTAGGCATAAACCCACAGCTGCAGAGCAAATACCAGTGCATTTTATCAGATAAAGCAGAATATAGAATAAAAAGCAGAAATAGCAGAGCCATGTGTTGTGCAGTGTATTGTGCAGAGTGTACAGTGTGAGCAGTGTACACTCAGTGTAAAGCAGAGTATGTGTGTGCCGTGTGTACAGTATACAGCAAGTATAAAGCAGACTACAGTGTGTGCAGTGTGCAGAGTACAGAAAATATAGAACAGAAATGAAAGGCAGAAAAAGAAATGTACCTCCCAAACGCGCCAGTAGCCCCCGAGCAACTGTCCGCTGCCGCGGGAAGCTGAGCTCATATATCCATAGAGAGTGGCCAGAGCAGCGCCACCCCAGTCGTAATGTAAGATATCCCTGACGTCCACCAGTGCGCTGAGCAGGCAGAGAGGCACGGTGTTCGCCCGGTCGGCGAAAATGGTCGTCCCAAACAGGAACATGAGAAAGCCGCGTGCGTATCTCTCCACGGCCTCCTGAGTCATCGGGGCTGCATCAACAAGGGTGGGCTGGACCCTGAACTGCACCTCAAACCAGGAATATCGGACGAAGCCGGGACACGCCAGAGGCAGCAGCTCGCCGAGCAAGTAGATCTGAGCGGCCTCCCACTCATCCATATCAGTATCGAAGGGGATCGGATCACCCCCTACCCCGATGCCTGTAAGCATCAAGAAATCGTAAGGGGTCATCGTCATGTCCCCCGTCGCAGAGAAATGGAATGAATCGGTGGTGTCCCACCACCTCTCCACCAGAGCGGCAAGAAGAGGTCTGCATGTAGTGAGCCTGGAGAGTTCTCTGCAAAATGCGCCAAAGCCAGCCTGGTCCACGATGTGGCGAACTGCGTCGGGTAGCTCGGCGTACCACTCACGAGCGACAGTGTTCCCATACCCACGGATGGTATGGGAATCTCCCTGTTTTCAAACAAGTAGTTGCAAAGCAATATAAAACATACAGTTTTGAAGAAACAGTCAAAATCAGTGCAAATTTGGCATGCGTGCTTATTTTCAAGTTCAAATAGATACCGAGTGCCGGTGTGCTTACAGTGAACTACAACGTGTGATGCGTCAGCGTGTTTGAGTGGTTCAGCGCAAATGTGGCATGCGTGCATATTTTCAGATTCAAACAGGTATCGGGTGCCGGTGTTTGCAGTGAAATACGGTGTATGCCGTGTGTTTGAGTGATTAAGGCTAGTGCAGTGCGTGTGCATGTGTCGATCTTAAACAGATATCAGTTGCAAGTGTGTCTGCGATCAACTACAATGCACAGTGTATCAGAGCATCTGAGCTAAAGCAACTAAAGAATGTAATCAGCTATGGCAGTTGACAGTTAAAAGTTCTACGTTGCAGAAATTAAAACAGAGAAAAAATGTTACCTCAGAAGCGCCGACGGATAAGTGAGAGGCAGGCTCGCGCAAGAGAAGCTCGGGATCCAGCACCATGTCAAAACTCCTGAACTGGCGCAGTCCGTCGGGGGGCAGAACGTGAATCGCCGGCCGGTAGGTCGCCGGGTCAAATGGGCGGACGCTCAAAGGAAGGAGCTCGGCCCCGGGATCCATCTCGTGATCCGGAGGAGTCCCGCCGCGTGGAATATCGCCGGCCATGTCAAAATGACGAGGAAAATGGTCGGAAAATAAAAATTGGGCTGGAATATGGAAAGTCAACTGAAAAGTCAACCCCCGGGAGGGTGGAAAATGGCCGGAAAAGTCGGGATGTGAAAAAGGCACGGAAATCAAGAGAAAAGTGAGGGGAACAAACCCCAAAAAGGTGGAAATGGCAAAGGAGGTACCGAAACAAAGATTTGTTCGGATGAAAACGTCCGAAACGCGAAGGAAATCGCGAATCCGACGACGAAACGGACGTAGAACGCGAAGAAAGTGAGGAAACAAGGAGGGGAAAACACTCTAGAGAGAGAGGGTGTGGAATTTCGGCTAAGGAGGAAGTGAGAAATAGGGTTTAGAAACCCTATTTTAAAAGACCCGAAGCAAAATGTCGAATCTGCCCCGACTCAGGCACTTTTGGCCGGTCGGCAATATTTTGTGCCGGCCGGCAGAAAATTGTGCCGATGAAACTGTTTTGCAGCCGATGGACAGCCGGTGGCTTCCCCTTCCGGCCAGTGGTGTTCCTACAGCCTTGTTTAGGCCATATGTGTAGTTTTTGGTCTTCATAGCTCAAGAAAGTGCAAGAAAGTGTATCTCCGACGCTCAACCGGCCTCCATTTTGACCTCGGACCGCGTCTTCTGTGCGTGGCACTCAAATTCATGCAATGATGTATCCTTCTGTATCCTTTTGCCTTTTGCAAGATTCAAAAGTTTCCCCGTGTGCGTTGCACGCGTTCATTGCACTACTTCGGTGCATTGCATCGAGCCGTCATGCGCCTCATGGTTGCATTGTTATGCACGTACTACACGCGTTGTAACACGCACCCCTTGCATTGTCATGCACATCTCTCATGAATTGTCATCGCATTTTATTACAAGCATTGTCATGCATTTCAATACATACGTCGCCTCGCGCATCGTTCGCGTTGTCGTGCATTCCCTTACCATGCATTGTCATGCTTTCCAAAACACGTGCGTTGTTACGCATTTAAGTCCATTTGCATTGTCATGCATTTCAAAAGGAAAACATGCGTTGTCACGCATTCGAATTCATTCACATTATCATGCATTTCATTTTACATCCTTTGAGGTACGCGTGCCCCAAATCCTTGAGGCATGCGTGTCTCATTTGCATCATTTTCCAATCCTTGAGGCATGCGTGTCTCATTTGCATCATTTTACATTCCTTTGAGGCACGCGTGTCTCATGTGCATTGTCTTGCACCTTTGAGGCATGCGTGTCTCATTTACATATCATTTTACATTCCTTCATGGCATGCGTGTCTCACTTCATTGGCATGCGTGTCTCACTTGCATTGTGTACCGCATTGTCACGGTCTAGGAGACCTTAAATCCTTGAAGGGTGCGAAACCTTTAGTGCATTGTCCTGCATTACATTGTAAATATCGCATTGTCACGGTCTAGGAGACCTTAAATCCTTGGAGGGTGCGAAACCTATACCGCATTGTCACGGTCTAGGAGACCTTAAATCCTTGAAGGGTGCGAAACCTTTACTGCATTGTCATGCATTACATTGTAAATACCGCATTGTCACGGTCTAGGAGACCTTAAATCCTTGGAGGGTGCGAAACCTTTACCGCATTGTCACGGTCTAGGAGACCTTAAATCCTTGAAGGGTGCGAAACCTTTAGTGCATTGTCATGCATTACATTGTAAATACCACATATGTCATGCATCATTGTAGATATTGCATATGTCATGCATTTCATCGTAATATAGTGCATTGTCATGCATTACATTGTAAATATTGCATATGTCATGCATCATTGTAGATATTGCATATGTCATGCATTTCATCGTAATATAGTGCATTGTCATGCATTACATTGTAAATATTGCATATGTCATGCATCATTGTAAATATTGCATATGTCATGCATTTCCACTGTAAATATTGCATTTACATTCCATTGCATATTTGTAGACATTGCATTTTAGTTGCATGCATTTACTGCATCACCCTCCATCTATGGCTTGCGCCTTTCCTTGTTGAGCGTGGTCTGGTATGTGCTCTTACTTTTCACGTCAAAACACAGTTCTGCATGTGTACGCGCCTATTCCACGTTGGTATGTTGGTTTGAGGGTTGCGGCACCTTTTCTGTGTTAGACATGGCTTGTATGCGTACATGCCTTTCCTAGGCAAGATACGGTTTTGGCTGCATGCCATATCCATTGTAGATATTACATTGTAGTGTAACTATTGCATCTGGTGTTAGGATCATTATTCTTTCCCCAGCGGGTCGTCACCCCACTTATGTCATTCCATCCAATACTCGTTCTTGTGTCTGTCTACGTTACTCATAGTTCTGCATGTGTGCGCGCCTATTCCACGCTGGTATGTTGGTTTGAGGGTTGCGGCACCTTTTCTATGGTAGACAGATTTGTTACTTCCATCAATCTATTTGACATTTGTGTGGTTTCGAACCGCTCATGATTGAATCATGATTCGATTGCATTGCATATCATTTGCATTGTTTATACATTGTTTTGTATATATTGCATATCATTTTGCATTCATTCTTGCATTGTCATGCATGTTGCTAACGACATCATACCTGTTAAGTTGTTTTCTTTGCAGGCACGATATTGTATGTACGGTTCATTTACGACTGGTGGAACCAGACGAACCGGACAGGTATTGTATCCTCCGCGTGAGACATATCGAGAATTGCATAATTCTCTTACATCCTTTCTGCATTGTAGTGTAGTTTGGTGTATGCTAGCTTAAAACTGTTGCATGCATGCTTCGTTACAGTTTTTCTTTGCATGATCATAAGTTATGCTCGGCTTCTTGCATTTTCAGTTGCATTTTGCCCCTGCCTTCGGGCACATACCTTGTTTGTCTTGCATGTTTGTCTAAGTCTTCGGCCTTGTCAAAAATGGGTCGTCTCTGGGCTTTGACATTCACTCTCGTCATTGTTATGACTTTCGAGTTCTGTCAAAGAGGGGCAACTGTAGACACCCCATTTTTTACCGTCCTCAAGACTTGGACGTCACCGTTGGAACACTCGGTGATTATCCATGTTTGTGTTCGTTTGGAGTTCCCGGAGGTCTCGGCTACGCGCCTTGCCTCAGGATCTCCGAACTCGACCGTTTTGTGTCTGGTTTTGCACCAAACACTTGTGTTTTGCCTTGGAGGGGCAGGGAATGCCTTGTGAGGCATCCCCACACATCACCGGCCATGGCTAGAAGCCACCGGCTGTTGTTTATGTCCACGGCAATGTATATTGCCGGCCGGCACTCTTTTGGCCGACCGGCCATCAATTTTGTCAAAATGACAATTTTGGCCAGCCGACTACTGTTCATCTGCTTTTAGCAGATATTTTGTGCCAGCTGTGATAGCTGGCACCCACCCCATTCCCCTCCATACACGTGTATGGAGGGATTTCCCTCTTGAATGGCTTGTTTTGGAAGCCTTACAAGAGGGAATTGCCTATATAGGAGAGCTTCCTCTCTTCACATGGGGGTTAGACATTTTAGACAGCTTTTGTAAAGCTTGAGTTCTAGGGTTAGGGTTTGATACATATTCTATCTCTATAAGTGTGTGTTTTGTCCCACTTTTGCTCACTAACACACACTAACACACCATCTCTTGGACTTGAGACCCTTGGAGGGTTGTTTTAGTGTTTTGGAGCTGGATTTAAGCCAAAGAAGGCTGTTGGAGCATTGTTTGTGAAGGAGGGCTTCAAGGGTAAGAAACTTCCCTTTTATTCCCCATTTTTGCATTGCTTTTCTACCTATCTTAGAACTGTTTTTGTGCTTAGTGTATAATACAAAAAAGTTTTGTTTTTAAGCCCTCTTGATTGTTTGTTAGAGTGTTTTGTGATTTGGAGGTGTTTGACCACCCTTAGGCCTTGAGAGGCCCCATTTTGTGCCATTTTTTGTGAGCTCCGAGACTTTGGTGCTTGGGCCTCCTCACCACTGAAATCTTGAGGGATTTCAGTGGTGAAGATGGTGCCTTGAAGTCTCAAGAAGGAGAGGGCCACCCCCTCTCCTTGTTGTCCTTGAAAAGGGCACTTTTTGGCCTCTTGAGGGAGCATCATGCTTGAGTGTTTGTTGATCATGTCTTGGCTGCATTTCATGCTTATATTGCCATAATATGACATTTTTGTGTGTTGGTTTTGGTACACCATGCATGCTTAGCATACCTACCATGTAATGCCTTGTTATTGCCTTAATATGCCTTAGGTTGTTAGCCTTCATTCTAGCATGTTTTAGGCTTAACCTTGTGAAGGTTTTGTGTTTATTTTGCCATGTTTAAGGTCCGTCCATGTTTGTTTGAGTCGATCTTGGCATGCATTACATAGCTCCTTTGTATTGTGGCTTGTTGGCCTCAAGTATGTGAATGTGTAGCATGCCTTACTTGCTTTGATTTAGTGGTTTGGAACCACCCTACATGTCATTTCAGTCCCTAAGACATGCTTGTATGCTTGCCTTGGTTGTCTCTTTGTTGCTTTAAAAGGTTGTGCCTTGTACTCCATGTTTTGGCCATTGTGCATGCCTTTGGATTTGAGCCACTTAGATGCCATCTAAGTAGCCCTTTCGCCTTGTTTTAACATCCTAAAAATCTGTTTTTAGTTGTTTAATGCATGCCATGTTTGCCTTGCTAAGTGTAGTTCAATGCATCATTAGCTTGCTTTGAATTCTTGGCCATTTTGCATGCTTTGCTTGCTTTGTTAGTTGGTTTGGCACCTCCTATAGCATAATTTTCAAAGCTTCATTAGCATGCCATTAGTCCATGTTTGTCCCTTTTAAATGTGTTTAAAAGTTGCTTCATTATGCTTAAGTCTTGAACCATGTATCTATGCATGTTTGCATGAGCATTCGCCTTCATGAACTTAGCATTTTGGCCACTGTTTTGGGCCTATTTAGAGCAGCCTAAATCATGTTTAAGTCCATCTTTTCATTAGTTTGCATTGCCTCATGCATGCTTGCTTGTATGCTTGCATAAGTGCCTTGCCATGCCATGTTGCATCCTTAGTTTGCATGCCTAGGTTGCATTGCATCTTGCATGCATGCTTTGTCCCTTGATTAGTGATAGGGATTGGGCTTTGATTTGTTTGTTTGCATTGCATTTCATTTGAAATGAAAGATGCACACTTGGCCTCTTGGGCCATCACGCATTCAAATGCGCGATTGGTGGTCCAAGAACCAAGGACCATGCCCCTTTGAGTTGTACACATGATAAGAGGCTTGGTTGGTGCATACATGGTTTGGATTGCATTGCCATACAAGGTTCTGCCCTCTGCTGCTGTGAGTTGCAGGTTCTGCAGGAACTTTTTGCCGACCGGCAATATTTAGTGCCGACCGGCAATATATTGGTGGCCGATAGCCTCATTTCCAGCCGATGATCACATGCTGCAGCTGGTGGCCATTCCACTCAGCCGATGGTGATCCCCAGTATCTGAAGAAGCATCTCTGAGACTTTGGCAGTCTTCAGAAGGGCAGAGCAGGGAAAACAGAGGCAGTCTATGCATGGCAGTGCAATTCCTAGCAGGACCCGAGCATGCGTTGCATCAGGCTCTCCTCCCGAGGCGGTTTACTGTTTTTTCCTAGTTTAATTAGTTGTTAACTAATTAGGCAATTTGTAATATTTAATTAGCTTGCGTAGTTAATTAATTTGTATTATTCTTTTGGTCCCTCCGAGTGAGGGCGAATCTGTAATAAGTGTGGGTGCGTGTGTGTGCATGTCTTCCAACCCCCATTCCTTTCTTCCCTTTTATTTACCTGCTTATGATGGTAGATTAGGGCACGTCTAAATTAGCATACCTTATGCTATGCATGCGTGCATCTATACATTTGTCTTGCATGCACCGGGCTCGGTACATCATGCTAACTGCATTTGTACTTCAATTCCAAATTGAATACGTGCATCAATTGACTGCATTTCACATGCCATGTTTGGGTCAGCCGAGCCTACTCTAATTACATCCTGCATGTGTTGCATTAGTCAATTTGACATGAACTAGGACCATGCATGTTTGCTAACTAGTTTATTGTTTTGGCACGGAGTACGATGTAAGTATTTTCATGCTTTAGCATATCGCATGTGTGTGAATGCTATCATGACAGCATGCTTACCATGTGGCTAGATGCTTATGTGATAAACTGTTTGATTGCCTGTGGGTGAAGGTTGGATTGTCTGAGTTGGAAAAACTGGTTGAAATCCGTATTTTAGCCTATTTGCGAGTAGCAAAATCCAAAGCGTTTTCCAAAAACAAACGGATATGCAATGCTTATTTCCAAATTAGGCAATCTAGTCTATACTTGTTTGCTGTGCGCATAACATAGTAATTCTAGGCTAATAACCGGAATAAGAACACATAACGTTTTCAAAATCAGATATCACGGTTAGTAGAGGCCGGTCTTCGGACCGGGCGAGAGGGGGTGCTCATAGCTGACCTTCCCCAATCGTACCCAAGTTCCCGAGCCGAGGCAACTTTGGTGATGACGAACACGTGGCCTTTGGCACCGAGTCAGGGTTTCCTAAATTCCCCCATTAAAAAATATTTAGGTGGCGACTCTGTATCTGGCAAAGCAGTCCATGTTTGGCACTTCTTTCAAAATCTTTTTTTTTTCTCAAAACGATTTGCCAGAGTTGGACTCTTTGGTTCAGATTAAGAACCGCAACAAACAAAAACTGAGTCCGAACTGTAACCCGTGAGTTCCCTCGCGGACTTGTTACATACAGTAGCTCACCTTAATGTGGAGGTTATTTTCATTTAAAAGAAAAAATATATATACAATAACCCAACCTTAACATAATTCAGTTAATTAAGTTATCAATCTATATTATTGATATAGAGAGAATAAATTCATATGAATCCAAATAAATGATTATTAATAAAACTCACGTACATAATAAAAAAAGAAAGAAAAACCTCACATAATTAAGTTATCGAAATTAGGTTATCAATATGTATTATTGATTTCAAAAGCCGCACGTAAATAAGTGATTATTAAGAAAATATTGAAGAACAAATTTGTATGGATCTACCAAAACTTAGAAATAGTTATTTTTCTTAAACAAGAATTAATTATAGAACTGGATACAATTTTCTCACATGTGTTGAGATTCACAAAAAGATGGAACCCAATCCATGTAAAGGGTTGTGTTGGATATCGTGATCGATCTATGTGTTCTAAGACTTTTTTTAGAACTTGTGCTAAAACCCTAAGTTGCAAAGTTATGTAAAAAAATAATAATAATTTACGAAAATAATAAATCCATCTTTAAATATCAACATTTTTTTTTTTTTGTATTTTCTTTTGATTAAAAAATCAATGAACCTGTATCAAGGTATCTGATTTAATTTGTTTGTTTGAGTTTTCAAAAAAAAAAAAAAATCTAAAAAATCTAAAATATTTCATAAATTAGTTTGGTAAAATAAATTTAAAAAAAACTCATTATTTTTATATGATTTTCCCTTTTTTGTTAAAAAATAATTTTTAAAATGTGTTTTTTAGTTTTTTTTTTTTTTTTTTTGTCACTAGTTTCTAATTTTTGGGGGAAAAAAATAGAACATAAATTCTAAAATTTCAACCAAATAGAATTATGTACATATATATGTATTTGGAGCACATATTTATTTTATTTTACTCGCATCTTATGAGTTCTGAGATCATAGAAACAAGATCTGCTCTAAATGGAGCAGAATTATTACCCGCATCTTATGCAGGATCCTCATTCAGATTAGCTAGCAATGCTGAATTAATTGAATTTGAAGAAATTCAAGAAAAACTGGATAAATGGACCATCCCTATGGTGGCTCTAGAAAATATTTATAAAATCAGAACTTTTGATTTGAAAAAAAAAATAATTAAAACCATAGAATCAAATATTCGTTTGGAGCATGATGATGAAAGTCCTAATCTTTTCAAAGTCGTAGATTTATTACCATATTATAAAAAATATGTTTATATTCATATTGGGCTTGTGCAAATAGCTTTGAAGCCTATGACTCTTTTAGAAAAAAAAAAATACTTGTTTGACCCTCAATCTTAGAGATGGGAGATGTTTAGACTGGCAGGACTCTCTTATGGGAACAGTTGAGACAAGTTTATCTCAAGGACGTGTATGTTTTGATGTTTATCCGTATCTTACTATAGCCCTTGAAGACGATAACATTTTAGATGTGTTAAATGTTAGAATTCTTAGTAAGAGAAACTTAATATATAGGATTTATTTTAAAGTTCTTACTACCCATTCTCTATATGTTAGAAAAAAGAGTGCTATCGGAGAAACTGTTTTACTTGAAACAAATATGTATGTTTCAAATTTCAATTCCTAGAAAAATAAAATGGAATCAAATTGAATTTCCCCAGCATTGGAAACTCCAACAGGAAACCTAGGCCTCAAATTCTAGGAAGAAGTACATCCAGTGCTAGCATACCTAGAAGTTTACTATATGAGGTTGATTTACCTCAAACAGCACGAAATTTTGTATCCTCGCAAGATCTGAATGAATCCTTTGTTAGAAGTCTCCGTATATTTGAAAATAGGATCCCACATGGGGTTTATACAATAGAAAGGCCAGTTCTAGTATCGGAACATAGTAAAAGCCCTACACCTAGTGAAATGAATTTTCAAATATAAATTTTTATGGATTTTTCTGAAGAAAGTGAAACTCGTAGAATGATTAATCAGGAATTTCAGAATCCCCAATATCAGCAATTTAGGGAATTGTATTTCACAAGATATACCAAAAATCATCAACAACTTTATAAAAATCAGTATTATTTCGATCTTAATGCTCATCAAAAGATCATTCCTTTAATTGAATGGTTTTACAATTTTTTTACTATCATAGAAATTCTTCAAGAAGCTAACATCAATACTTTGGATAATTTTTATAAGACCTGGACTACTATTGAAGGACGAACCTTTTCATCTCTTCACCCTCCTACTAAATCCGTTGAAGTAGTATCCAATAATAGTACCAATTCAAAACCCCTTTCTATTTTAGCCTATGACCTAATTCCGAAGATGATCTTTCACATATTCTTCAATTTCAGAAAACCTTCTAGAACCAGAGCAAGATTCTATCAATAAAACTTACATTACTCATGATAAACAAGCTTATTCTAAATTAGGGCCTAATCGATATTATTACCCTCATCCAACTCCTTAGGGTATTCTTTATGAAGAAGACTTTCTCCATGATCAAAAATCTTATCATGGTAAAAGTATTTATTTCTAGAATATTGATGGTAAATCTGAATATCAAATTTTGTAACAGTGCATGAAATGCACATGTACAGTTCTGTTTGTCGCCAGAATGGCAACACTAATAGCCAAATCGCTCGCTTCATTACCACTGGTTTCACTGGTATTCTTACATAATGGTGGGATAATTTCCCACACTAGCTCAACAGATAAAAATATTACAATCTGTTAAAGAAGAAACTAATCCTTTGACTAATACCTCGCAGCAGGTTGAGGATGCAATATATACTCTTTCTCAAACCATTTTAATGCATTTTATGGGGCCAAGAGTTGTCACTTCTGACCGTGGTCGAACTCTCCTCCAGAATCTTTGTTTCCCTTCTCTTACGTACTTTCATTGGTATACAGATGTCTTTCTTATGAAAGTCATGCAACATATTGATGCTAATAGCGAGCACTAGAAAGCCAAGTTTATTGATGGCCTAGCAACATTATTTGCCCAAAAAATCCATAAGAAACTTAAGGATCAAAATCATTTATTACAATTATACTTATGGCCAACTCATAGCCATAATTATCGAAAAAGGTTTATTTCTTTGCAATGATCTTAAATTACAATATCAAATGAAAAGAGAAAACTTAACAGACATAAATGAATTAGGTGAATTTTGTGACCAATTTGCCTATGAGATAAAAATTCCTTATCCGAAGAAAAATAAAAGAATATAAATTCAATTATAAAAAGAAAAAGAAGTATTATCATAAAAAGAAATCTTCAAATCAGGATACCAAAGGCAAGCAAGCCACTAATTCTGCAAAAACATCTTTCCAAAAGAAAGATAAGACCTTAGAAAAATGTTACAAGTGTGATAAAATTGGCCACTATGCTAACAAATGCAGAACTAAGCAGAAAATTTTAAAAAAAAATTAAATATTGATGAAGGCTTAAAAGCTCAACTTTATAAGCTTATGATTAATTCTTCTAATTCGGAACACATTTCTGGCCAAGATAGTGATAATTTGGCAGAATTATATTCTGATAGCGATACCTCTTCTGAAGAAGAACCTGAACAAGGTAGTTGCAGTAATGGTTGTTGTAATATTAATAACATCAGTGTTGAATCTAATTACTGAAGGCTATTGTTGAAATGAATGGACTATCAACTAGCCCCAGTATAAATGTTCTTACTTGAGAGGGAGATTAATGATCTGAGATTGGGCCATGGAATTAGCCGGACAGATTGGGCTGGACGAGGTTGGGCGAGGCATTTGGCTCCGAGATTGGGCCGTGATCTTGCTCGTAATGGCAAAGGCCTTGTGGAGCCGAGCTACCTGATTTCGTTGGCACGAGGCCGGTCAGGTTAAGGTCCAATCAGGCAAGGGTTCCACAACTCGCGCGTTGCTCGGTTGTAATACGCACGCCCTTAGCCCGGCATGACCAGTGTGATCAATCTCCATCTCGGCTTCGCCGGAATGCAGTCGAGCACGGCTGGAAATGAGCCTAGTTGTAGGAGCACTACAACATCAAGTGCACTTGTGCTCAAAGTGCAGTATGGCCATTAATAGCCGAAATAATGTTGCCCGGCTGCCGAGCTCCCAGCAGAGTGTGCTGGCAGTTGGGTTAGGTGATGCTAAGCAAGACTTGTGCTGACAGATGGGATAGCAGAGCCACGTGTCGAGAGATCACTGGGAGTAGATTTGGGCCGCAGAAGGTATATAAGCATGTCTGCGCCCCCCTATACGGGACGAACGAACAATCTTGTAAGAAACTCTTACACTCAAACACTCTCCTCTCTCTCTCTCTCTATCCCAAGGTGTGTGCTAACTTGATCGTCGGAGGGGTTTTCCGACCACACACCGCCAGGTAGCTCACCGCCGTTGTACTTTCAGGTGATCGGACAGAAACGGAGCTTGGAAGAAAGGAGTACGGGCTTGCCGGAATATTTGCTCCCCGTACAATTGGCGCCGTCTGTGGGAAGCAAAGGATGACAGAATGGCAAAGTACCAAGCTCTGGTCAGGGAACACATCAAGCAATTTCAGGCAATCAGAGTACAACAGATTGGCCGTGAAGAAAACAGCCGAGCAGATGAGCTGGCCGGCCTTGCTTCAATGGTTGATAGTACATCTCCTAACCCCATGTTGATTGAATTCCTTCCACGGCCAAGCATTTAGGAAGCCGGGCAGACGGAAGTACTCTGCGCCGCGCTAGGTCCTTCCTGGATGGACCCTATAATCCTGTTTCTCAGAGACCGGACTCTGCCAGCTGACAAGAAAGAAGCGCACAAAGTCCGGGTGAAGTCAGAGCGGTTTTGGCTCTCTCCATCTGGAGCGTTGTATAAAAAGTCCTTCACCGGTCCTTATCTGAAGTGCGTGCACCCGAGTAGCGTGGAGGCCTTCTTGTACGAAATTCACGAAGGCATCTGTGGCAGTCATATAGGGGGCAGGTCCTTGGCCTACCGAGCTATTTCGCAGGGCTACTGGTGGCCGTGCATGCAGGCCGACGCACAAAAATATGTACGCAAGTGTGAGAAGTGCCAGAAATTCGCCCATCAGATCCACCAGCCGGCCAGGGAACTTCTTTCCCTCACCAGTCCTTGGCCCTTTGCAATGTGGGGGCTAGATATAGTCGGGCCGCTACCAACAGCACCAGGCGACCAGAAGTTCTTCATCGCGGCCATAGATTACTTCACCAAATGGGTTGAAGCTGAGCCCTTGGCAACAATCAAAGAAAGACGTGAAGCGGTTTGTCTGGCAGAATGTGGTCACGCGGTTTGGCGTCCCCAAGATTTTGATCTCTGATAACGGCACCCAGTTTGACGGTCGCCTATTCAGAGGATTTTGTGAAGATCTAAAGATTGAATTCTACAACTCTACTCCGGCTTACCCGCAGTCCAACGGTCAAGCCGAGGCATCAAACAAGACCATCCTGGATGGGTTGAAGAAACGACTGGAGAAGGCAAAGGGAAAATGGGCTGAGGAACTACCCAGTGTCCTTTGGGCATACCGAACAACCCCGCGGCGATCTACCGGGGAAACTCCATTTGCTTTGGCTTATGGCATGGAGGCGGTCATACCTTTGGAAGTTGGCATGCCCACCCTAAGAAGTGAAAGTTTTGAGCCCGAGCTGAACGCCGAGGCTATTGCCCTGGAACTAGACCTAGTGGAAGAGCGTCGGGAGAAGGCCCTCATCCACGTGGCCGTCTACCAACAAGAGCTCTCAAGGAAGTACAACAAAACGGTGCACCCCAGACCGTTCAAAGTGGATGATTGGGTTTTGAGGAAAGTTATGGGCAACACCCTGGTGCCAGGTGAAGGCAAACTAGGGGCAAATTGGGAAGGACCCTACAAGATAACCGGTCTGGCGGGCAAGGGGGCATACCAATTGGAGGATCTGGATCGCAGAACAATACCCCGGCCATGGAATGCGGCCAACCTCAAACTGTATTATTTTTAGCTTTAGCTTTCTTTTTGTGCAAAGGAATTTTTTGCCTTACACTTCAGAATGTAATTCTTTTTGTTAATATATAGAAGTGTTTCTTCTTTGCTTTAGCATTCAGATTGTTGTTTTGATAAAAAAGAGAGAACCGAGATGATTTGTTCCGGTTGAAAGAGTTGGTGATTTGTTCAACTTTGTTGTTCCAACCGAGATGGTTATACTGGTTGAAGAAGTTGATGTTTTGTTCAGCTTAGGTATTCTCAACCGAGATGATTTATTCCGGTTGGAAGAGTTGATGACTTGTTCAACTTAGCATTTCCGACCGAGATGATTTATTCCGGTTGGAAGAGTTGATGTTTTGTTCAACTTAGGATTCCCGACCGAGATGATTTATTCCAGTTGGAAGAGTTGATGACTTGTTCAACTTAGGATTTCCGACCGAGATGATTTATTCCGGTTGAAAGAGTTGATGTTTTGTTCAACTTAGTTATTTCCAACCGAGATGATTTATTCCGGTTGAAGGCGTTAATGTTTCGTTCAGCTTGTTATTCTCAACCGAGATGTTTATTCCGGTTGAAAAGTTGGTGTTTTGTTCACTTCTGAAATCTAAGCCGAGCTGTATTTTTCGGTTATGTGAATTACTTTGTGGTTTGTATTGCCGAGGTGTTTTGTTCAGCTGAAGTTGTGAGACATGTATACCGCTCAAACACTTGATGAAATTGGAAATTTTCATTGATAGAAAGTAAATACAAAAGATGGGGAACTTAGCCCGGTTACATTTGCAGACAAAAACAAAAAACAAAGAAAGAGAACACAAAACTAAGCTAAGGGGGAGAGGTCTGGGAATTCCTCATCAGCTTCCAAGTTGACCGTTGCTATCTGGTCCTGGACACCGGTCCCAGTCAGGTCGGGCTGCTCCTGCTCGGTTTGGTCCTCTCGCTCAGCATCTGTCTCGGCCTCTTCTTCGATACCTTCCTCGGCCTCAACCTGCAACGCGCTGAAGACGTCGTTGGCATAGGGCACGAGGTAGGTCGGTAGGAAGGCAGGTGGCGGAGTGGTAAACACGTCGGTGTCTGGACCTTGACCGAGATGTTCGCAGGCAGACTTCCAGCCGGCTTTGAAGTAAATGTCTTGAGTCGCGAAAACTTGCTTTTTGTAGTTATCCTCGGCTTCGTTGAAGCCGGCGTTGTTAGCATCCGGGCAGTCTTTCTTCCGGGACTTCTTCAGCGCATCAAGCTCGGCCCGGAGCTCGGCCCGCTTCTTCTCGGCCTCGCCAAGCTGACCGAGCAACCTGTTGTTGTCAGCATTGGCGATTTCAAGCGAGGACTTTGCTCGGCCAAGCTCGGTC
Organism: Camellia japonica; assembly: GCA_030407325.1. NCBI lineage: Eukaryota > Viridiplantae > Streptophyta > Magnoliopsida > Ericales > Theaceae > Camellia > Camellia japonica. The sequence goes on along the minus strand of JAPPVO010000016.1, from coordinate 81,171,526 downwards.
TGAAGGCTTTGGACTTGGCTAGCGGTGTCACTCGCCTTTTGCCGAAGTCTATGGATGCGCTCCATGACCAAGTGCTGCTTTTGGATGGCCTGCAAAAAGAGAATTTGATCAGAGAAGAAACCGTGCAAACACTTGTGAAAATTTAAGTAGAAGATTGAGATTCTTACCCTGGTCATGGACTTCACAGTTGATTTCACCAGCCGGGTGTCAGGAACGTGGTCGCTGCCAACCACGTCGCTCGGCAGCAGGAGAGCTTTTGAGAGGTCGAAGGTAAGCAGGTGCTCCTTGTCGCCCTTGACGGAAGCATTAGCCAGGATCTCTTTGCCCCAGTGCTTCAGTTGCGGCCGCCATGCTGGAACGGGGTCGACCGTGTCGGCAGGTTGCTCGGTTGTGAGCTCGGCAACTAGCTCGGCAGATGGGTCTGCGCGAGGTCTTTTGCCAGCCCGGCGGGTTTCCTGTCTGGTTTGCCCGGCGGCTGGAGATGCTAAGGCGACCACGGGGCCGCTGGATTGGCCGGCAGCGGGGGAACGTGTGACGATGCTCGGTTTCTCAGCCGAGGTCGCCGTGAGCAAGTTTTTGATGCGGCTTCTCTTCGCTATCTCTTCGGCTTCAGTCAACCGTATTAGTGGGACGTCGGGCAAAGTTGGGTCTGGAGGAGGTGATGGAGCACGGAGAAAGTCTGTTACTTTACTCCGGCGTGGTGCTGAGTATCTGTAAGTAGGGGTGTAGCCGAGCAACTCGTTACAATCCTGGTGGTTGTAGCGGAGCACGGTCCTGATGGCCTCAACGTTTGGAAATTGGTAGTGGGCCTGCAGGGCTTGAATTGCTGCAAAAGAAACAGGAAAAGTTGTTAAGTACAGAATATTGGAGAAAGGAAAATAACCGAGCAAGTTAGCGCGGCTACATGTGGAACCGAAGTTCTTGCTAATTGCCCAACCCGGTACGTCGGCTGGTTCGTAGTTGCCGGACACCCAGAAAAAGTCATCGTCATGAAGGTCTTTATCTGGGGTGCCGGTCACTACTTTCTCTTTGCCCGGTCGGATTTTTAAGTAATAGGCAAGGCCGTCGCCAGTGTGACCGAGTGTGTATTGCCTCAATATCTTGGCTAAGCCTAAGTTGGTGCTTAGCCTATTGTTAAGCTCGTGGACGCCGTTGATAATGCGGTAGGTGTTCGTTGACACTTGTGTGGGTGCGAGTTTAGTCTGGCGTAGAAACTCGGTCATCAATGGGTTGATCGGGAAGCGGAGGCCTCCTTCTACGATGGACAGCACGGTAAAGGGGCATTGGTCTAGTCTTCCCCAAGGGGTCGTTTCAATTGGCGCAAGCTCAAGGTGGACATCGGCCGGGATACCGTACTCCGCCCTGAATGCAGCCAGCGCAGCCGGAGTATCGACAAGGAAGCGGAATTTCCCCATGTGAAATCGGCTAAGTTAGCTCGGCTGAGGGTTCGGCACTGTCTGATGAGTTGATGGCTGCTCGGTCTTTTGGAGCCCCAATATTAAGGCAGTGGTCCCCTTGGACTCTGCAGGAAAAAGGATGGCAATGAATCGTAAGTGTGAGCACGGTCGCGCAAAGCGAGCTTGACTTTAGCTCGGTCATGAGTAGTGCCAAACCACCTCGGTTGTTAAGGCTAACCAAGGAGCTCGGTTGCCCAAGCGGACCAGGTGTTGGCCTGGTCGAGCGACCAAGTCCTTTTGTTATCCCGGTTTTTGCTAAGGTTGGGACAAACAGGTTATTTGCTCGGTCAGATTGGCTTTTTGGATCAAAAGGAAGACCTGGAGCCCAGTCCGCCCCAGATCTTCAGTGTTCTTCAGGAAAAGTGAAGAACACCAAGAACAGTCAAGGGTTTGGGAGGATTTTGGGTGCCTATATCCTAAGAACTATGTGTTTAGTGCCCTATACATTTGAAACACCTATTGAAATAGCAAAATGGGGCTCAAGGAACTTACCAGACGAGGGTGAGGCCTACTTCTTCAAGCACAAACGTTGGGAATGGCAGGGACGAAGCTTGACTGGGGTTGCTTAAGCTCTGAGATGATTGAGGGCTTGAAGATATGCAATAAGAGTGACGGAAGGGGTGTATGGCGTAGATATAGGCGAGAAAAACAGCCAAAAATTTGAATGCCAACGGACGACTGGGTTGGCCGCTCGAGGACTAATGGGAGAACGCCACGTGTCCCCATTAATAGCAGCGGCAGAGTTGAAGAGACAGGAGGGCCAGGTGAGGCGTCGACCGAGCAAGCCGAAGAGACAGGAAGGTCAGATGGGGCGTTGACCGAGGAGGTGTTACCCCGGTCGAAATGGGTAATCCCAGTCACGCTTCAGCGGACGGAATTAAGGGGCAATTGAGAAAGAGATTAATGATCTGAGATTGGGCCATGGAATTAGCCGGACAGATTGGGCCGGACGAGGTTGGGCCGAGGCATTTGGCTCCGAGATTGGGCCGTGATCTTGCTCGGTAATGGCAAAGGCCTTGTGGAGCCGAGCTACCTGATTTCGTTGGCACGGAGGCCGGTCAGGTTAAGGTCCAATCAGGCAAGGGTTGCACAACTCGCGCGTTGCTCGGTTGTAATACGCGCGCCCTTAGCCCGGCATGACCAGTGTGATCAATCTCCATCTCGGCTTTGCCGGAATGCAGTCGAGCACGGCTGGAAATGAGCCCGGTTGTAGGAGCACTACGACATCAAGTGCACTTGGGCTTGAAGTGCAGTATGGCCATTAATAGCCGAAATAATGTTGCCCGGCTGCCGAGCTCCCAGCAGAGTGTGCTGGCAGTTGGGTTAGGTGATGCTAAGCAAGACTTGTGCTGACAGATGGGATAGCAGAGCCACGTGTCGAGAGATCACTGGGAGTAGATTTGGGACGCAGAAGGTATATAAGCTTGTCTGCGCCCCTCCCCCCCAATACGGGACGGACGAACAATCTTGTAAGAAACTCTTACATTCAAACACTCTCCTCTCTCTCTCTCTCTATCCCAAGGTGTGTGCTAACTTGATCGTCGGAGGGGTTTTCCGGCCACACACCGCCAGGTAGCTCACCGCTGTTGTGCTTTCAGGTGATCGGACAGAAACGGAGCTTGGAAGAAAGGAGTACGGGCTTGCCGGAATATTTGCTCCCCGTACATTACTGATGAACAAAAATTTGTAATAGATCTAACTGATCAAATCAAAGATCCAAAACTAAAACTTAAAATGCTTGAAGTATGTTATCATAAAACACAAGAGAATTCTTTCGAAGATAATATGCAACCCACTTATTATTTTCTAAAGGAGGTAGTCTAACTGTGAGACCCCTAAATTTTGTAAATCCTAGTAAGACCCTTACTTTTGAATTATTATAATAAAAGCCCTTAGTTCCCCGTTTATTCGCAAAATTAATCCTAGAACTGAAAACGTATCACAGATGAACCCGTACAAACCTTGATTTAACCCAAAACTTAGAAATCATTTCTAATACGCTAATACTAATTAATTGAATCCCTAAATATGGAATTACCATTTAAAAACCCTAGGTTTTTTCGATTTGTATCGCGTTTTGATCGCCTTTTTATTCAAAACAAGAAATCCAAACCGAATTAGATTCTCTAACCCTAATTTAATTCTACACTAAAATAAATGTCCCAATTCATAAATTAAACCCAAAGCCCTCACATTTTTATTAGATCACAAATTGACCCCAAACAAGTACCATTATATATATATATACACTTGTACCCTAAAATCTATTTTATACACTATATTTTACAATTTCCAACATTTATACACAAGAAGAAAAAAAACAAAAAAAAAAGGTCCCTCAAATCACCATCATGTGGCCGGCCTATACATATATAGATGCAATGAGTGCACTTTTTGAGACAAACTTGCATAAATTAAGGAAAATCTTTGACCTAGGTACAAACTTATATTTATAAATGTGAATATGCATTGTACTTGTAACTAGGATGGTTTGATTAAGATAAAACCCTAACAAGATCATGCTTAGGTGCTCAATTAAGGCCTCTAATCATCCACTATTCCATTGAATTCAAACTAAATCCAAAATATCCAATCTAATTCCAACTAATGGGCATTTTGAATATTTTGCACTAATTTTATTATAAAAACAACCCTCCCTTAACATTTTACATACCAGAACACACACACAAACACTTCATTCGGCTGAGAGGGAGAGAAGAGAAGAGAGTGAGCTTGGTGGAGAAAGAAGAGAAAGGAAAAGTCTTGCAAGCTAACCAACCAAGCCTCAAGTAAGCCACATCACAACTCTCTCTTTTATTTTTATTTTTCAAATACATGTTATAAGAGATTTAAAACCACATTTTCAAAGTTGATGAATTGGGCTTTAAACCTTCTTCTATTCATATTTCCTCTTAATAGATGCAAAACTGTCTTTTTCTTCCCATATCTCACATTATTTCCAAAGTCATACCACCACTCTAAACATTGGAGTTATTGACACATTATTTAGTATGTTTTCATCACAAAATAAGTGAAAAATTTCCCTTAGTTGGCCTCTTTTCTCACCAATCTTCTTATTTTGAGTATTGTGCATGAAAAACCTGTTTTACAGCCAACTTTCGAAAATTCTATAAAAATGTAAAAAAAAATATCCTGGACTTTGGTTTTATGTCAAAATCTTTCTCAAGGAGTTTGTGGACTCGACTTTCTTCGCGCACCCCCCTTTCAGAGAGGGTGCGAATTGGTCCTACAGTTCAGACTCCTGTCACGGTTCTGAATCTAATCTCACAAAGTACAATGTGAGACTGATAAACACCAAATAATCCAATCCGGCAAATCATTTTGGAAAATCAGATTTTTAAATCAAATAATGCCAAACTGGACTGCTTTGGCAGATTACAGAGTAGCTACCTAAATATTTTATTTTGGGAAACTTAGGAAACCCTGACTCATGCCAAAGCCACGTGTCCGTCATCACCAAAGTTGCCTCGGCTCGGGAACTTGGGTACGAGAGGGGAAGGTCCTGAAATGAGCACCCCCGCTCGCCCGATCAAAGATCGGCCTTTACTAAGCATGATATGTTGTTTTATAAACACATGTGTTCTTATTCCGGTTATTAGCTAACTTTACTATGTGATGCACACAAAGCAAGTATAGACTAAAATCGCAAGATTTGGAACAGCTCAGTTCATGTTTGTTTTCGAAAATGGTTTGAAAGTGCCACTCACAAGTGGGCTAAAGCACGGATTTGCCACCCTCAAGTGGGCTTAAAACTCATATTTATTGAATTGTTCCAATTCAAGCAACAAAGCCTTCATCCACAGGAATTCATGCAGTTAATCACATAAGCAAATAACATCATGGCAAGCAGGCTAAACATGGCATTATGGCAATCACACTCATGTAAGGTATGCTAAAGCATAAAAGCTTACCGAGTACTCTAAGCCAAAACAAAAGCTAGTTAGCAATATGCATGATCCTAACTATACAAAATGCCTAATGCAACACATGCAATAATGCAGCTAATAGGCTCGGCTATCTAAGATTGCATATCAATGCAACAATTTGACACACGTATTCAAATAAGTATTGAAATACAATGTAGTTTGAAATGATGCGCCGAGTCTCGGTGCATGCAAGAGAAATGAATGGATGCAAACATGCAAGCATAAGGTATGCTAAACACAACGTGCCCTAATATAACTATCGAAAGCGGATAAATAAAAGGGAGAAAAACGTGGGGTTGGAAGACATGCACACACGCACACACGCACGCACACTTATTACAACATTGCGCTCTCGCGAAAGAGGGTCCGAATAAATAAGCTAACTAGCTACGCTAAGCTAAGCAACTTATTACAAATTAACTAATTAACTAACTTAGCAAATTAATTATTACAAAATTGAATAACTAGCTATGCTAAGCTAATTAAAATATTACAAACCAAATTAAACTAATTAATTACAACGCATGTAATAACTAGCTAATAAAGCAATAAAGTGGCCTCGCAAGCGAGGGAGACATGCATGCTCGTTCGGCTCCCTCCCGAAAATCCACCGCCTTGCCTTTGGATGCCTCTATTTGCACTTTGCTTTGATCTCTGAACATTGCACCAATTTCTAGGCTGCTTCTGCCCCAACACAGGAACATTTTGAACAACTTTTCACTGGTGGCCGGTCGGCTACCATAGGTGGCTATCGGCCATTGCCACAGGCCGGTCGGCCACTATTTGTGGCTGTTGGCCACCACTTCCCTGGAATTCTCTTTTTTGCTGCAATGGAGAGCAAACAGAGGCAAAGCAGTGTATTCTTCAAGGAATGTGTGTACTGCCACCTCCTTATCATTTCTCAAGCTCAAAGGAGTATGGCACTTGGCTCCCAAGCCACCAATCAAGCATTTTCATGCATGATGGCCAAAGAACCAAGCTTGTACAAGCTTAGTGAATGCGCACATAAGGCTCAAAGTGCCACCACCCTATCATGCATGATCAAGGGTGACGACGACCAAGAAATGTGACACGTTTCATCACTTTGAGTACGAAACGTCCCACACTTCTTTGTGTTTGGATTAACATCCGATCCAAACACATGCAATGCAACACAAATGCTTATCTTGTTCATGTTTTACTTTGCTCATTTTGTTTACACATTTTACATTACCGATTAATCCTTTAACCGATTAAGTCCAATGTGAAAGACCTCTAATTGGAGAGGGATTAACCAAGAATGGTTTAAGACATGAGAGAGCTCATGCCTTTGGCTAGGAGGAACCCTCAAAAGAGAGTTAAAGCCATTGAGCATAAGCTTTATCTCAAGCTTAAACGCAACCCTAAGGCCAACCAACCCTCAAAGCAAATTAAAAGTGGAGAAATGAGGGAGGTTGCAAAATTTCAGTGCTGAAGTGGCATGACAAATAATGCAAAAACATGCAAGCAACACATGCACAACATGTTAAGGGCCAAAAACATAAAACTAGTGAAGAGCATTACACTAGAGGCATGCATTATCAAGCTCAAATGACTAAACCAGCTCTGGACAGAGCTTAAACATGCCAAAATAATGGTCTAAACATGCTGAGATAGAAGCTCAAAAGGCAAGAAAATCATGCGCGCATGTTGGCTCGCAAGCAAGGCATAAAGCACAACTCTCAAAAGCAATGAAAGAGTGGTATATGTGAAAGTGTGACAGAGGTGTATGTACTAAAATTACACACTAAAGGATGCTATGGCATGCAAACAACACAAGCAAAGTATGTTGGAGGCCTTGAAACACAAAGCTAGTGAGGCCAACTACACTATGGCTATACAAGCAAAGCATATATGACCAAGACCACCCAAAACAAAGTTAAAACATGCTAAACCAGTAGCAAAAATGTGCTGGAGTTAAGCTAACACAAGCTAGAATAATAAACTAACTCATTAGGCATGCTAGGCTAGTAAGCATAATTACATTACAAGTGCAAGAAGCAAGCAAGAAGTGACCCAACCAGCCAAAAACAGAGTTAAAGCAGGTCAAAATACAGCCCAAAACATGCTTGAACTAAGCTACAAAAAGGTAGAAATACTTGCGCATATGTTAAGCCATCAATACATGCAAACAAGATACAAAGAGGGGAGGCCACCCCCTCCTATTTTGGACCTCAAAATCAACTTTCTACCACTGAAATTCCCCTGGAATTCAGTGGTTAAAAGGCCAAGAAAAGATTGTTTTAAAAGCTTTAAAAGATGGCACAAAGCTTAGCAAACAAGCTACAAAAGAGGGTGAATCACCCCTAACTCCAAAAAGGCCTTAAACCATCATTTTTAAACATTAAAAAACAGAGGTTTTTGTAGTTGAAAAGTAGGCCAAAAATAGCATGTGAAGGTGACCAAACAAGCCACTAAAACAAAGCTTTAAGAGGGTAAGGCTTTACCCTTGAAGCACAGCAACAAACAGGTCTTCTTCTGAGCCAAAACCAACTTTAGGAGCTCCAAACAAGCCTTAAGGAACCTCAGCTCCAAGATAGGGATGTTTGATCGAGGGTCTCTTTGCAAATATGTAGAGAAAACTCATTTTCAAGCATAATATATATATATATATATAGAGAGAGAGAGTTCTAGAGAGAGAGGCAGAATTTTTGCTCACAAAATTTCTTAACCCCCAAAATAGGGGAGGGACCTCCCCTTATATAGAAAAACAAGCCAAAAGCTTGGCTTCATCCTTCCATATACGTGTATGGAGGATACACTCAGTGATCAACAGCTGGCACAGCTGGTACACAAAATATCTGAAAAATGAGAAAAATGGTCGTCGGCCATCAGTAATGGCCGACCGGCCACACATGTAGCCGATCGGCCATCAATGTGGCCGATCTGCCACCATTGATGGCTGGCAAGCACAAGCCATGGCCAATGGGCACTGGGGATGGCTGACAAGCCATCCTCTCCTCCAGATTCAAAGCAACAAGCTCTTGGTCCACAACCAAGCACAAAATAGACAAGTTGAGAGGCTCCAAGGCAAGGCGCTTAGCCGAGACCTTCAAAGACTCAAAACGAACACGAGCGAGCACAATCATCGGGTGTTCAAACGATGACGTCCAAGTCTTAAGGACGGCCAAAAATGGGGTGTCTACAGTTGCCCCTCTTTGACAGAACTCGGAAGTCATGAAATGACGGGAGTGAATGTCAAAGCCCAGAGACAACCCATGTTTGACAAGGCCGAAGACTTAGACAAACAAGCAATCAAAACAAAGAACGGTTGCGCCCACAGGCTGGGGCAAAATGCAAATGATATGCACGATGCAGAACATAACTTATGATCATGCAATGAGACTGTAACAAAACATCTAGATGCAAATACTATGCAAAGAAATGTTACAGCAATCTTGTACATAAGCAAGTTAACATGAACCAAACCACATTTCATGCAGAAAGGATGTAAGAAAATTATGCAAGCTTAACTACGCATCACGCAAGAAAGATAAAGAACCGCAACCGTCGGGCGCACCCGGGACGGCAAATAAGATTCCAATGTGTGGCACACGCAAGGATAGAAGTAGTGCGAACCCAAGGATACATCCTAAGGTTCCGAGCGACAGAGAAAACATGATAGCAATTGAAATGCATCCAAATATTATGCAATCAAAGCAAAGAGTGGTATAAGCATTGGAATCCATCCAGATGCATTTAACCAAAGCATCCTAATGCGCCACGCGCGAGAGGGAAAAGGGAGCGGTGCAAACACCGAAAAGTGGTATAAACACCAGAGCACGTTCCAATGTTTCTAACCAAAAGGGGGTGGTATAAACATTAGGCACACAACCCAAATGCTTCGAACCAAAGGGGTGGTATAAGCATCGGACACACGTCCCAAACGCTTCTAACCGAAGGGGTGTCGGTGTAAACATCGGGCGTACCCAAATGTTTCTAACCAACGAGGAGGTATAAGCGTCGGACACACATCCCAAACGCTTCTAACTGGAGGGGTGTCGGTGTAAACATTGGGCGTACCCGAATGTTTCTAACCAACGAGAAGGTATAAGCGTCGGAGACACATCCCAAATGCTTCTAACCGGAAGGGATATAAGTGTCGGACACACGGTCCAAACACTTTTAACCAAAAGAGAGGTATAAGCACCGAGTGTACCCAAGTGTTTTTAACCAAAGCAAGGTATAAGCATTGGGCACACAGTTCAAACGCTTCTAACGAAAAGGGAGATATAAACACCAAGCGTACCCGAGTGTTTTTAACCAAAGCAAGGTATAAGCGTCGGGCACACAATCCAAACGCTTCTAACCAAAGCGAGGTATAAGCGCCAGGCACACAACCCAAACGCTTCTAACCAAAGCAAGGTATAAACACCGGGCGTACCTGAGTGTTTCTAACCAACGAGACGTCGATGTAAGCATCAGGCGTACCCGATTACTTCTAACCAAAACAGGAAATGGTGTAAACACCAGCTTACCCAAATGTTTCTAACCAACGAGGAGTGGTGTAAGCATCGGGCGTACCCGAATGCTTCTAACCAAAACAAGGTGTTCAAAGGACAGGAATGATCTTACCCGGAGGTCCTCCAAATGAACCGTACATACAATATTGTCTGGTCATGCTAGCTTCAAATGAATCGTACATACAATATTGTCTGGTCACGCCAGCTTCAAATGAACCGTACATACAATATCGTGCCTACATAAGAAAAAAACTTGACAGGTACAATACAATAGGAATGCATATTCTATGCGAATGTGAGAAACGCATATTCTACGCGAGCGTGGTAAGTGCATATTCTATGCAAACATGACAAATGCATGCTCTATGCCAATAAGAAGTGCATGTTCCATGCTCAATGATAACAATACACATTTAATGCAACATGCATATTCTATGCAAACATGGGGATGCGTGTCCTATGCAATGATACAAAAATGCATGCCCTATGCAAAGACAAAGGAATGCACATTCTATGCAAATGTGAGTATCCTCCGTAAACGTGGCAAATCCATACTCCATGCAACATTGAGATGCATATTCTATGCGAGATTAATGAATGTATGTTCCATACGGGAATAACAAATACATGCTCTACGAGAGACATCAGAGCGCATATTCAATGCAAGTATGAGAAGTGCATTATGATGCGAGTGTTGCATATATGACAAAAATGCTCTAATGCAACATGTTAAAAAAAAAAAAACGACTCTCCGATCTTGCGAGATGCGAAAGGATACGGAAAGGATACACTTCGCATGTGCTGAGCATCACATACTAGAAACACAGTCCAGAGCTTCCACAAAGGCCACTTGAGCTTAAACACGTATTTCCCTTGCATTTTTTTGAAGGATCAAGGCACAAAACAGCAAAACAATGTCTAAAGAGAGCATCAGAGGCCTGCCGGCCACCCATCGGCCACAAATTAAACTCATCGGCCGGCCACACGGGTGGCCGGTTGGCCACCAATGGCAGATTCGGGGCAAATTGAAGATTTCATCTCGAGCCTTTAAATAAACACATCTACACTCCATTTCCATATAACCCTAAGGCCGAAAATCATCCTCCAAGCTCTCTAGACCTTCTTCCTCTTTAGATCCGAACTATACACGCGTTTTCCAACGCCCCACAAACGTTCAATTTGATAAACCCTCGTAGTTCAAAACACTTTGAATCGATTGAAAGTCACGATAGGTGTTTCCCTCTTGATTTTCATCACTCGGGGTTTGTTTCCCTCTAGCTACCCTTGATTTTCGTGCCCTCTTCCGAGCCTTGACCCTTTTCTTCCATTTTTCCCTCCCTTGGAGTTGACTTTTGGCATTCCCGCCCATTTTCCACATTTTCGACCATTCCCACATCCTTCCTTGAGATGGCAGACGACATCCCACATGATGGAGCTCCTCTGGGGATGGAGATGGATCCCGAGTTTGAGCCATTTCCGTTCAACATTCGACCGTTCGACCCAGCGACGTACCATCCCGAGGTACACATGCTGCCTCCCGATGGCATCCGCCAGTTCAGGGGGTTTGCACGAGGTGCACCAGAGGACCTCTTGCTACGCAAGCCGGAGTCACACTTATCCCACGGCGCCTCTGAGGTATACACTTTCTCTTTATTTCCCGCAATGTAGATCATATGCCTTGCATAGCTCACACTGCCTTTTATCTGTTCACCCCAAGCACACTGGTGTACTGCATCTTTTATACTGACTTGCATCTACTTGCCCCGAACATACACTCACACTGTATTTCTTACACCGCCTTGCATCTGTTTGTCCTACTTATAGGGGGATTCACATGCCTTTCGCGGATATGGGACTATCTTCGCGAGGGAGTGGTATATGGAGCTGTCTAACACTGTACGCCACATCGTCGACGAGGCTGGCTTCGGCGTATTTTGCATAGGGCTCACACGTCTCATCGCAAGCCGGCCTCTACTGGGCGCTTTAGTAGAGAGGTGGTGGGATACCACCGATTCCCTCCATTTCTCTACGGCAGGGGAGATGACGATGACTCCCTTTGACTTCTTTATGTTCACCGGCATAGCAGTAGGGGGTGATCCGATCCCTCTCGACACCGACATGGGCGAGTGGGAGGCCGCCCAGATCTACTTGCTGGGGATTCGCCCACCCATCTCCCGATCTGGGATGGTGCAATATACCTGGTTCACCGACCATTTCAGAGAGACGACACCGACGACCCGCGAGAAGGTTGAGTACTACACACGGGGCTTCCTCATGTTCCTGTTTGGTACTACTTTGTTCGCCGACTGGGCGAACACCGTCAGGCTCTACCTCTTGAGTGCATTAGTGGACCTGTCTCGCGTCCGACTCAACGACTGGAGTGGCGCAGGTTTGGCCACACTATATGGATATATGAGCTCTTCTTCTCGTCGGAGCGGGCACCTACTAGGAGGCTACTGGAGGGCCTGGGAGGTACACCCTACCCTTCTGCTGTACATTTCTGCTCTTCATTTTCTGTATACCACACACACAATGTACACTTTCTGTATACAATTTACTTTTTACTTTACCTGAACACTGCACACATTGTCCACCGCACTGCTTTACATTCTTTGTATACATCTGATATATACTCACTGTCTATCCTCTGCGTTATCTGTACACTACACACACTGTATACTGCACTACATAGTATCTAGTTTACATTCTCTGTATATATCTGATATATACTCACTGTTACCTTTCCATTTTCTGCAGCTATGGGTGTACACCTATTTCCCGAGGCTTGCCCCAGAGCCTGAGGTAGAGATACCACCCATGGTGCCATACTCACACAGATATGACGGAGATGCCAGCGGAGGCCCCGAAAGTCATTCTTCTTCCGCCGTTTCTTCGACACTGTGACCGCTGTAGAGGTAACTCAAACCTTACAGTCATTTCAGCTTTACTTCATACTGCATATACAATGGCAGCTAACAGTCTGTATATTCGCTATTTGCAGATTACCTGGCAGCCATAGGCAGTGATGCCTGCTGGGGTTAGGGATCAGGTTGCCGGCGCTCAAGAGGCTTCCCGATTTTAGATCTTGCTCGAGGGCCCAGTTTGCCAAGCATGGTTCCTTGGGGGGCGATTCCTACAACAGAGCCTCCGCTTACCTGAGTCGGTGGTTCCGATGCCGCCTCCTTCATACATGAGGATCACAGGGAGGTATACCACACAGGAGATGATCGACTTCACCAGAGGTTGGGATGCCGACTTCTTCAGGCTTGAGGGCGATTACACTGCCTTCATCCAGACATACCTCATGCCACCGCTGACCGGCACTCGTGGAGGTGAGAGAGCCAGAGCTCGAGCTGCAGGAGAGAGAGCGAGTGGATCCAGGGCACCCCGGGCTCATGAGAGGAGGAGCTCCCAGACGAGGCAGAGAGCGGGGTGGCTAGAGTTGCCCACCACATTGACTTGCTGGGGATCCAGAGGGATGACTTATCAAGTTCCCATTGAGCCTCCACCAGCTGGTCATGAGCTCGCCGAAGTTCGAGGCCCGACTCCGGTATGTACCATACCTTACATTTTGCACATTCAATTCATTTCAGTTATGCTTTGTAGACCACTGATCATCTCAACACATTTGCATGCTTCCATAGAGTACACCGGGCAGGCTCTCAAGCTAGCAGCTTCTCTTATGGGGATGGTTCAGACTAGTCTGAACCTACTCAGCGTGTACAAGATCCCGGTAAGTTTCCTTCAATTTGCACTTCATAAAGTTTTCTGCTGATACATTAGCATTTCCACTGCAATCTATTACATTTGAGAACACTGCATTGATATACTGCTCTCACATACTGCATTTCATCATTATACTCGTCTTCGCATACCATAACTGATGCATTTGACAAACTGTCCTTTTCAGGTTCCTTTTCAGATGCCATTTCCTCCAGGCACCCCAGCAGGAGCTACAGCAGGACCTTCAGTGCCTTCCCCGATAGTAGAGAGGGAGAGGCGAGGGACTCCAGGACACAGCCGAGGTAGAGCCAGACGTGCTCGTGTTGAGAGCAGTTCACCAAAGCCTATCCCGGAGGATGATGAGACAGACGAGGAGGCGGAGCCAACGAGCCCGTAGTCAGAGTCATCTGAGGGTGGAGGCGACGGCACCAGCTCTGCTTCTGAGGGCGGTGGCGATGTTGAGGAGGGTTCTGAGGAGGGGAGCGAAGATGGCTCTGGATCGGGCTCTGGTTTAGATTCAAATAGCGAGGCCGACGGCGACAGCTCTGAGTCCGCCTAGCCGAGGAAAAGGACGAAGAGGGCCTCTCGATCCTGAGACAGCTGGCGCAAATTCAGATGCTTTTTTGCTTTAGTTTTCTTTTTACTAGTTGTTAGCACATTGTATAGCCTTAGGCAGTTTTATTTTCTCTAAAACCTGTACTCCTTTTGTAAAAAGAAACCATGATTGGAATGAAAGCAACTTTTTGTTTAAAAAGTGTGTTGCATTTTATATTATGAGCATCGCATAACATCGCACAGCATGAAAATGAGATTGATCTTTGTTGAAAACTGTACATCCAAATTGCATTGTCTTAATCAGGTAGCGAACCAACTAACAACTGAACAAAACAAAACAAAACAACTCGAAAAACAACACAAATACAACTCGATAAGCAAATTGCAACAACTCAATTAACAGCATAAATACAACTCAATAAGCAATACAACAACTCGATAAGTAATTTTGACAAAATTCTTAAAGAAAGATGGAAGAAATGCACCAAAAGGGGAATAAAATACAGGTTCTTGGCATTTTCAACACTTGGAAGGACCAGGAAGCAAAGTGGAAGGCCACCGGCCACAAAAGGATGCTGCCGGCCATTTATAATGGTTATCAGCCATTAGTGCTGGCCGGTCGGCTACAAAAGTGGCCGGTCAGCCACCAACACTGGCCGGTCGGCCACCAATGGAGGAAACCTCCAGATTGTTGCCACCTGTCTTTCACTCACTTCCTTATCTTCTACAAAAGCTCCAGCTTCGTGACTTCTTCATTTCAGCTCCATTTTTGCCCCAAATAGAACCATTCTTCGCCGAAAAACTTTCGACTTGGATTGAGAACTTGGATGGCTCGGAAAAGTTAAATTTTCGGGGTTTCGGGATAAATGCACTATTCCCCCTGAGTCATACTCCGCTGTGTTTTCCATTCCTCCATGCTGCGGCTAGATGTTGGAATCCGGTTACACATGTTTTTAGCTTCGGGGGACAAGAGGTGTGTCCCACAATCAAAGAGTTCCAAGCTTTAATGGAGTCCCGGCGTGACGAGGAAATCTTGTCCCAATCATGTTTTGGCCACATCCAGGCTTTGGAAAGGACATGCGGGCTCACTTTACAGGACGCCCGATCTTTGGTTCATAACGGGGAGTTGGACATCCCAAGCTTGATTCATCAGTTTTCTGATGCTAGCGATCGTGGCGACCGTCTCTGGCAAGGTTTTCAGCAGTATTCCTTCTGCTTGTGTATGCTGGCCCATTTTCTGCTTGCCCCTGGCTTTGGAGGGTCCAACATTCGTTTGATAGAAGTTGCCCAAGGCTTGAAAAAGGGCAAGAGCTGTATTGGCATGACACTAGCGGAGACTTTGATGGGTTTGGATGCTTTCCACCGCCGGGAGACAACCAAGTTTGCAAGAAGTCCACTACTCTTACAGGTAATGTTTCACACCCTTCTCACATGTGTTTCTCACATCACTCGGCCCTCAGGCTCTATTTTTCTCTCAAAACCCTTTTCTCACTTTTCTCTCCACGTACACCTCTCTATTCTTTAATCTCTCTTATTTTTCATCCATCCCCAAGTATGGCTGATGGATAGGTTGAAAGTAGTGGACTCTGGCCCAGCATATTCAGCATGCAGCTATTTCTTCCGCCCACAGCTAGTTGACTTCCCAAACAAGGGGTGGTGGTGCCATTGGATGTGCAACAGATTTGCTGTTGACATTGCTTGGCGTTGTCCCTGGTTTGATCTGCCTGAGATGAGCTATAGCATGTTCCGGCAACCTGGCATTCAGTTGGTTGGCTTGACACACTGTGTCTTCTACTTCCCATTCCGATTCAGGCGTTAGTTCGAACGGGACCAGACTTGCCCGGAAGAGGGGATTGAGTACCCAGCTTCATTTCCGATCCGAGGCACACAACTAGCTCGGTATACCACTACATGGAGAACAAGAGAACTTCTGGCCCCCGCTCCCTATTTTAGTTACGCCCTTTCTGGCGAATGCATAGCTTGGCTTGAAGATGAGGCACAAATCGGGCCTACTTTGGCATCTGAAGCTTCCACAAGCTCTGGGAGGGGACGCAGGAACACCTGACTATGCCCCAACTTTATTGCTTTAATCTGTACTTTCAAGTTTTTCTTTTGAATGTAATAGAAAGCAACTTCAATTTGTATGAAGAGTCGGAGAACTCTGTACTGAAATCAATGAAATTGAAGGTTGTGGGTACTGAAAATTTTCCTTTTGGTCCAAAAATGGTCTAAGTTGTAAAAAGATTAATTTGAACAAAATCAACTTTTATTAAAACTTTTCAAAACCATTTTTGATATGGATCACAACTGGACACGCCCGAGATCTATCCTTGAGATATACAACCCCGAATCCAATAACTGGAAAGTTGCCCCTTGTCTGAATAGCACTACACTGGAGATGACAACCGAACTCTTGGATGCAGAGGAAACAAAGATGACCAACATGATCACATGGACACAGTTGGTTTGGAAGTGTTTATGGCTGGACTTCAGAATGAAGTTGCCTACGTATCCCAAAGATGGGAATCAAGCCTTACGTAGTTCGGTTTGGGTTCACTCGGGTTTTAACACTCTCCTTTTGCACTGTAACTTTTGCCAAGGCCGCCCTTTCTAGGTTTTCAACCTTGCGAGCTCAGTTTTTCTTATTTCAAATTTTTTTGTGCTCTAACTTTTGCCTAGGTTGCCCTTTCGGGTTTTCGGCCTAATGAGCCACTCAGGGGTAGTATTTCTTCAACTTGCCCATGTTGACTGGTTGGGAGAACTCAAGGCCATCTGTAGACACCCCATTTTGACCGGCCCTAAGACTTGGGCGCTTTCTTTTGATTACCCGATGATGACAATTAGAATGTGTTTCTCACAAAATTCTCAGTAAGAAAGATGGAATTTAAGTTTTAATCCCAACCTTCACCCATTTTTTGGCCAAACTATTTTAGACCTTAAAACCCTCTTTTCAAAATATGTTTTTTTAAAATGTTTCTACAATGTCCCGAAGCTCCTATATTTCGATTAAAATGTTGCACTTTTCAGTAAACTGAGTAAGGACAAAGTGGAAATAAATGGAAGGGAGGTGAACTTTTTTGAAAAAATATTTAAAAACATCTTCTTTATAGGTTTAGAGTTAAAGGAAATAGGAGGGGATAAAAGAAAACTGGTTTAGGAAAAGAATGAGTATCAAATCATTAAGAAGGAAATGAGCAGCCTTCACTAAATTAGGCATATCTCTTTGTACATTTGGAATTTAAATGTGAGGCCACCACCATTGGAAAGTAGACTTCTGGGGCTTCAATTTCGACCCAAGAACCATCTTAGACCAAGTCCAAATAAGGGAGATATGCCTATTTGAAGTTGGGCTTCAAAGCAGATTTTGTTGACCCAGCCCGAGACAGCCTTTACTAAATTAGGTATATCTCTTTGTACACTTGGAATTTAAATATGAGGCCACCACCATTGGAAAGTAGACTTCTGGGGCTTCAATTTGGACCTAAGAACCGCCTAAAACCAAGTCCATATGGAGGAGATATGCCCATTTGAAGTTGGACTTAAAAGCAGATTTTGTTGACTCGGCCCAAAACAGCAATAGCCCATTTTTCTTGGTTTTGGTTCCGTTGGGACAACCCATTGATCCATTTTTCTGACCCAAATATGTTCCAATGCATGTATACTCATCCCCCATTACCTAGTGTTTGCTCCATTGAAGATAATGCTCCATTTTTGCTCCCATTAGCTCCATTAGTGTTCCATTAGCTCCATTAGTGTTCCATTAGCTCCATTACCTTCATTTATGCTCTATCTTGTCTTCCACCATTTCTCCACTTGCTTAGCCTATAAGTATACATCTGATTGTTGAAAGGAAAGAGGGAATAGATTAAGGAGAGAACATTTGAGCTAGAGAAAAGAGGAAGAGAGAAAAATTGAGTTTTTGAGCTAAACACACTCCTATCTTCCATATACACCCATACCTTCCATAGCTACTGAAATTCCTCATTTCCATACACCAAAACCACTCTAAAAATTCTGATATAGCCAAAGATCAATTGCCTTGATCATAAGGAAGAGTGCTTAGTGATTGAAAGTGAGAAAAACTAGAGAGTTAGCCACTTTCCATACCATAAACTCCATAATTTCGAATTGAGAATTTGAGAACACACTTCCTACACTTGAGGGTGATCAAGAGGAAGTTTGGGAATCAAGAAGTTCAATCTTTCTTTGGAAGGTGAATTTTTAGTCTTTCATTTTCTTATATTTTATATCTCATATTTATTTTCTTGCTTCTTATTTCATAGTGTTTTGTTATAATCCAAGTGGTTTGTTTATCTCATATTTATTTTCTTACTTTATATTTCATAGTGTGTTGTTATAATCCTAGTGGTTTGTTTAGCTTATAATTATTTATTTATTTATTTATTTTTATTCGCATGTTTCAATTTCATATTAGTTTTGTTGTAATCTTGCATGTTTTACCTCATATTTATTTTTATTTTTTTTTTCTTGTATTAGTCTCATATTAGTTTTGTTGTAATCTTGCATGTTCTACCTCATATTTATTTTTATTTTTTGTATTAGTCTCATATTAGTTTTGTTGTAATCTTGCATGTTCTATCTTATATTTGTTTTATTGTTTTAGGTTTATGTTGTAAGTTTGCACTTTTTATTTTATTTTATATTTGTTTTCTTGTTTTTTTTAATCTAACTGGTAGTGGTTAGTTGAGCCACCTACATATTTTTTGTTTGTGCCTTTTCTTGGTTTCGCAACAAGACAGGTTTTGCTTGGCCTAGTTGGCTGGCCGACCTATTTGGCCGGTCGGTTGGCTCCTTCCGAACAAGATGGCGTAATCTCCCAATGTTGACTAATTTCCGCCGACGATTCCAAAGAACATGAAGCTTTTATTTTATTTATTTTTATTTTGAGTGTTTTGCGAGGTTTTTATTTGATGTAATATTCTCCTCACCCCTCTCTAATTTGGATTTGTAATATTAAAGTGTTGTAATAATCCCCCACCCTTCTTCTTTCTATCCCATTCTTTTACTTGCTTTCCTTATTTGTACATAAATATCATATTTATTTTTCATCATATTCATGCTTTGCATCCATGTTTCATGCATCTTGATTCGGCTAAGTTTGCATTTGTGGATTTAATCAATTCCTATGTGATTATGTGCGCTACTCATGTTCTTGAGATGATTCACATGTCATATCTTAGAAGCCGAATCTTTAGTTGCATCTCATGAGTGAATTGCATTAGGATTCTGTATATAAGATCATGCATATTTTACTAACTTTTGTTTTGTAGCTGTTCGAGGGACGTCGGTAAATCTGTGAGTTTTTATGCTTTAGCATCCCATTTGTGTGTGTTTTTCTTACTATGTTTAGCATCCTACCATGTGGCTATTTGCTTAAGTGATATAACTGTATGAATGCCTGTGGATGAAGGCTTGTTGTTTGAATTGGAATAATTCAATAAATATACGTTTTAAGCCCACTTTGTCGAGTGGCAAATTCAAACCCTTTTCGAAAAACAAACATGAAATTGAATTGTTCCAATTTGAGCAAACTAGTCTATACTTGTATGCTTCACATAGTAAATTTTAGGATTTATCAAATAATCAGAACATGAACATATAAAGAAAATAAAAGTCATATCATGGTTTAGTAGAGGCCGATCTTTTGATCGGGTGAGTGGGGTTGCTCATTATTGACCTTCCCCTCTCATACCTAAGGTTCCGAGCCAAGCATCCTTGGTTACGACGAACAGTGGCCTTGGCACCGAGTCATGGGTTTCCTAATTTCCCAACATATTAGGTGGCGACTCTGAGTTCTGATGACGCAGTCCATTTTTGACAAAATTGCAATAAAATGGATTTTCAATAAAAGTTGTCAAATCTGGACTCTCATCTATGTTTCACATTGCACTCGTGAGACTTGAGATCAAAGAGATCTCGGGAGTCCGAACTGTTTAACGCGCGCGGGTACCCCCCGGGCATGTTACACCATCTAGGTCCATAAGAATGACAGCTCCACCCGACCAAATAGATTTAATGATGTAAGGACCAGTACAATTAGGTCTGTACTTGCCCCTGGGATCGTGGATGGGAGCTCGGTTGTCTTTGAGCACCAAATCCCCTTCTTTCAAATCCCCTTTGCAAAGTAGGCTTAAAACTCACATTTATCGAACTGTTCCAATTCAAGCAACAAAGCCTTCATCCATAGGCATTCATGTAGTTAATCACATAAGCAAATAGCCTCGTGGAAAGCATGCTAAACATGGCATTATGGTAACCACTCATGCAAGGTATGCTAAAGCTTAAAAGCTTACCGAGTACTCCAAGCCAAAACAAAAGCTAGTTAGAAATATGCATGATCCTCACTATACAAAATGCCTAATGTAACACATGCAATAATGCAGCTAATAGGCTCGGCTATCTAAGATGGCATATGAATGCAACAATTTGACATACGTATTCAAATAAGTATTGAAATACAATGCAGTTTGAATGATGCGCCGAGCCTCGATGCATGCAAGACAAATGAATGGATGCAAACATGCAAGCATAAGGTATGCTAAACACAACGTACCCTAATCTAACCATCGAAAGCGGATAAATAAAAGGGAGAAAGACGTAGGGTTAGAAGGCATGCACACATACACGCACACTTATTACAACATTGCGCCCTCGCGAAGGAGGGTCCGAATATATAAGCTAACTAGCTACGCTAAGCTAAGCTACTTATTACAAATCAATTAATTAACTAACTTAGCTAATTAATTATTACAAAATTGAATAACTAGCTATGCTAAGCTAACTTTTTACCAAGGAGGGGAGGCCACCCCCTCCTATTTTGGACCTCAAAACCAACTTTTTACCACTGAAATTCCCCTAGAATTTAGTGGTTAAAAGGCCAAGAAAACATTATTTTAAAAGATGGCACAAAGCTTAGCAAACAAGCTACAAAAAAGGGTGAATCACCCCTAACTCCAAAAAGGCCTTAAACCATCATTTTTAAATCTTAAAAAATAGAGGTTTTTGTAGTTGAAAATTAGGCCAAAAACAGCATGCAAAGGTGACCAAACAAGCCACTAAAACAAAGCTTTAAAGAGGGTAAGGCTTTACCCTTGAAGCACAGCAACAAACAGGTCTTCTTCTGAGCCAAAACCAGCTTTAGGAGCTCCAAACAAGCCTTAAGGAACCTCAGCTCCAAGATAGGGATGTTTGATCAAGGGTCTCTTTGCAAATATGTAGAGAAAACTCACTTTTAAGCATAAAATATATATATATAAAGAGAGAGAGAGAGAGAGAGTTCTAGAGAGAGAGGTAGAATTTTTGCTCACAAAATTTTTGAACCCCCAAAATGGGGAAGGGACCTCCCCTTATATAGAAAAACAAGCCAAAAGCTTGGCTTCATCCTTCCATACACGTGTATGGAGGATACACTCAATGATCAACAGCTGGCACAACTGGCACATAAAATATTTGAAAAAGGAGAAAAATGGCCGTCAGCCATCAGTAGTGGTCGACCAGCCACACATGTAGCCGATCGGCCATCAATGTGGCCGATCGGCCACCATTGATGGCCGGCAGGCACAAGCCATGGCCAATGGACACTGGGGATGGCTGACAAGCCATCCTATCGTCCAGATTCAAAGCAACAAGCTCTTGGTCCATAACCAAGTACAAAACAGACAAGTTGAGAGGCTCCAAGGCAAGGCGCTCATTTGAGACCTTTAGAGACTCAAAACGAACACGAGCGAGCACAATCACTGGGTGTTCAAACGATGACGTCCAAGTCTTAAGGACGGTCAAAAATGGGGTGTCTACAGAGTTATCTTTCAAGGAAAATTGGTTTCAGTTAAAAAGAGTGAGTGGTTTGAAAGAAAATCTTATTTGCGTAACGGTCGATGAATTTGGACAGCGCTGGAGTGTTTCTTAAATATCTAAAAATCTGGAAAAGCTCTTCCATTTCCAAAAAATTTTCTGAAAACTAAATGAAAGTATGCCATAGAAGGCCAAGTTCGGGAAAAATCTTAAATAGCCCTTTTGATTTTAACCTTTAAATGGTACTGAATCTGGAAATTTAGTTTTGCATGGGAGTTTTATGCTCTTGTGCTTATGAATATGCTTATTTGTACATGATCATGTATTAGTATTATATTGCATGTGTTATGGTTATGTTCCTTATCTTTTTTATTTGATGATGCTCATACTTATGTGGATATTATTATCTTGTTAAGTTGTTCTAACTTTAATTTAAGACATCTAACTTAATGAAAACCTTAATTGGGGTGGTTTTGGGTTTTCGATCACTTGAATAATGAAGAGATGATAATGTGTTATGTATGGATTGATGGGATATGCTCCCTAATTGAAGGTTAAGTCTTGCGCAAGCTGTTGTCGCGTAAACCCTAGAATGGAACAGACGTATTCGAACTCTTTGTAATGGTTTGATTGGTGAGATAAGGTTGGGTCCAGATGGGACATTCAGGAGGATAAAACTTTTTTGCGAGGATAAGGTTAGATTTAGGGTGATAAAAATCTTTTTCTGTTCGCTATTCCTTTTGAGGCCTTGTGGTTAGCGCTACTCGGTATATAACCGTTAGTAGGCATCTGAGGTAAGTTCTACAAAGGGGAGTTCCGAATAGTCTGGTGTCCAATTCTTGCAGTTGGGAGGATAAAATCTCTATGGGGGATTTCTAGAATACTAACATCTAATCTTGTAATCCATGTTATTGACTTGAATATCATGCTTCATTACTTGCTTGTTATAAATGTGATGGTGTATTGGATTGGGAAAAAAGGAAGGGGTATGTGTGCGTTTACTAGGCATTCAAAGCTCATGGCGTTTCATGCCAGGTATTGAAGACTAGTAGACCAGTCGAAGGCAAAACTGAAGCATTTAAGGGCGTACAGCTACCCTAGGAGGTTTGGAAACTAGTTTGTAAACGTGTTTTGAGACATGATTTTGTAATTATTATATATCTACACATATCTTTTACATTACCTATTCCTTATTTTCTCCGTCAACTCATGTAGGCATTGTGTTAATACTTTGTCATGATTTGTCAAAAAGATAACTTTGCTATCTAAGGTGGTTAAACTTAGAAGGGAGGCTATATTGATTCCTTTGACTTTCTTGAGATCTTACTTAGTTATTAGCCAAAGGACTCATCAATGACGTTTCCTACTCTTGTAACCTTAGATAAACCCTGTATTTATTTGTTAATATATTCTCTAATGTTCTTCATTTTTGGGGCATCACATCTGTAGCGATCCCAGTTTTGCCACTTCACTGAGTATGTCGGGGATCGAGCTCCCCGGTCAGCTCGTGGGGGTCCAGGGGGCAGCGCCCCTTGGCGGGTCCAAGGGCAGCGCCCTGGCAAGGATCGAGCTGTCCGGTTAGCTTGCGGGGGTCAAGGGAGTAGCGCCCCTTGGCAAGTCCTAGGGCAGCGCCCTAGCAGGGTTGAGAGGCAGCGCCCCCGAAACAAAAATACAAAATGCAGTAGATGTTGCTTGTCGCTCGAGCGGCTGTTTATGCGCTCGAGCGACGAATGTTTGGTTCCAAAAGTTTGACCTGTCTGCAAAAATACTGAGAAAGTGTATTTGACGCTCGAGCGGGGCTTTCCATGCTCGAGCAGACCATGTTATATCAGTTCGTGAAACTGATATTTCAGATCACTTATGTATATCTCTCTCTAAAAACCCTTTCCTCTCCCTTCTCTCTACATTTCCCTACACCAAATTGGATCAAAACCTTGATTTCTCAAGATCCATTAGAATTCTGCCATAGGTTCTTCATCAAAGTTGGTTAACTTCTCGAGAGCTTCGTTGTGTGCGGTGAAGATCGAGTTTCGACACGTTGATTTTGGGGTTTCATCTCATTTCTTCTTCAAAATTTGAGGTAGGGATTTTCTTAGAGTTATATATATATATATATTTTTCAAGATCTATATGATTTTCGAAATCATCTTTCGATAGCTTTGAAAATTGATTGTTGATTCAAGAAGTTGAGCGATTTTGAAAGTCGGTTTGTCTCTTGTTCTTTTAAAATGATCTTATGGGTTTTGATCTTCGTTGATTGAAGAAAAGATGATTTTGGAAAGTTTTCTTTCAAAAGATTTGAGTTGTATAGTTTTGGTGAGAAAACCTAGAATTTGGGATTTTTTTTAAAGAGACTGAAAATCCATGAATGATATTGTTATATTTATTTTGTGTGTCAAAATAAATGGATTTGGAAAATTTCTTATTTATATTTATATAAATGATGAATTTCAGGGAATATGAGAATTGTTGTTCATTTTGGAAATTATTGTTCAAAACGTTGAAATAGTCTTGAAATGACTAATTGTTGAGGATACTTGAGAAGAGGGAATTGTGTTATTCCTTGGATGATGAATTGGAATAAAAGTATTTATATTCATCTTGTGATTGGCATATCAATTCATTTGATTACATTAAACTTTGAAAGTTGATTTGAAAACTTGCATTGAGAAAAGAATGTTGAGAAACAAGTTTTAATGGAATGGTTTTGGGGTAAATACGTTGGTAAGTCTTGATAGGTGATGTAGATGATATTGAATAAGTTGGCCTGAGAGTCCGGGTGAAAGACCGAAAACCCGCGTGGATAGGTGTCGAGCCTTCCGGTTAATACCGGTAAAAATGACAATTTGGTAGTACTTGTATAGTCTACTTGCAGACACCGACCTAGGGATTACCAGAGTCGTATTTACCGCCCTTGAAATAAATTGTTAAGTTTTGAACAATTGAAATTGCATGATATCATTGAGCATGATGGTTTTCAAAAGATGAAAATGTGATTTATCTTCAAAAAGGGCATAGCATGGCATGTGCATTTCATCTCTTGAGACTTGTATAAAATGTATATACTTTGTTAAGATTTCCTACTGGGCTTTATGCTCACCCTACGGGATTTTTGTGCAGGAAAAGATGTGGTGATCCCACCCAACTAGGCGAGGAATGTGTGTTGGAGTACAACTCTCATTTTGCTGTGACTCTTGTGTAAGCCAAGGGCTGTGTTTGTGTGGGTTTGAATAACCGTTTTGTGTAACCAGGCTCAAGCCTTGGAAACTTGTAAACCCTTGGGGTATTTATTTGTTTATTTACTTGTTGTTGGATTAATGTATTGTTGCATGAAGAACTATTGTATCATGTAATGTAAGTTTGGAGATTTATATTCGGTTTTCCTTGAAAGAGCCATGATTGTTGTTATCATTTGGGCTAGAAATTTGGGGCGTTACAACTTGGTGTCAGAGCTACCGGGTTTGAATACTTGGAGCTCGTGGGAAGTGGTTGTTTAACCACAATGGGTTCATTTAGCATGCTTAGGAAGTGTTATGCATTTTGTGACTATGTGATAACATGCTTATGTGACTAAATGGGTATGGGATTGGACTTTTGGGATGTTGTTTGCGCCTGTTAAATTCCTTGAGGTCTTATTAGAAGGGTACTTGATCAATACTCATTCTACTAAGAATTCTTGGTTTTTCGTGGGACGAATCTCATCATAAGAGTATAATCCGTATGTGTTTACATGACTAAGTGCTTATGTGGGTGAAATTAATTGTTATATGGTAGAGAATATATAGAATTATTGTGATCGAACGTGAGTCAAGTTACGGCACATATGAGTTAATGTGCTAAATTATTCTTTGTCTTTATTAGGATGTCAGGAAGGTCAACCGTGGTGGTAGAGGCGGGAGGGTGGTAGGGCTCGCCGAGGTGTGCATGAGGTACCGGTCCATAGGTTCCGGTGCAAGAAGAAGAGTCCGGCTAAGCTAATGTGGCCGAACAAGTGGGGCAGGTGGGAATCTCAGGACAAGCGGGTCAAACCACAATAGGGGCCCTAGCTCGAGAAATAGCAAGGGCTTTAAGAGACTTTATGAACTTGTTGAGGATGGAGAATCAAGCCTGAGAGAACACCGCGGAGTCAAGGGCAAGTATCCTTACTAGAGAGTTCTTGTGGGCCAAACTGGATGAGTTCCATGGTGGTCCCGAGCCCAAGAAAGCGGATGAGTGACTCGAACAAACTGTGAAGACATTTGAAATGCTTCACATCGAAGATAGTGAACTAAGAGTGACTGTAGCGAGTTACTACCTTAAGGAAGACGCGGGTCAATGGTGGAAATATGCCAAGGGTAGAGTGGAGCCGACATAGGAAGCCTTTGCAGTTGCTTTCCAAGATAAGTACATACCTCTCACTGCTAGGGAGAGATTCAGCCAAGAGTTTAAAGACCTCAAACAACTCGACATGCCCATGGCCGAGTTTGAGGCGGTCTTCTCTAGTTTGTCTAGATTTGCACCAGAGTTGGTGGCAACGGAAGAGCGCTGTTGCATTGACTTTGAAAAGAAATTGAAAACAAAAATTATGTTCAAGCTTGTCGGAAATATGATTCGGGAATATGACCGTCTTGTGGAGACGGTGACACACGTAGAAATTTCCATACAAGCCGAGGAGGAGAGGCTTCGGAGTTCGAGGTCTAGGGGCCAAGAGTCTCAAGGAGACTATAGGTAGAAGAAGAAGAGCAGGAACACCTATCCATCCCAGTCCTAACCACAGCAGTCTAGATCCACTTTTCCTTTGCCTAGTGCGGGTCCGGGAAAAAGTGCATCGAGTAGCTTCTTGTGTTTCAAGTGTGGCCAACCGGGTCACAAAGCCTTCTCATACCCATAGAAGGGAGGAGGGCAGTTAATATTACCACCTCCAAACCGATCTCAAAGTCAGTCTTAGTCTCAGAATAAAGGTCAAGGGTTTAATTGTTATCAGTGTGGTCAGCCGGGGCATATGAAGAGAACTTGCCCACAATTGGGAGGCGCATCAGGCACATCAGGGTCGAGGCAGACTCAGAGCCACCAGCAGGCTCAATCAATCCAAGCTTTGTGAGTTAATCAGGGAGTCGCTTCGACTCAGTCAATACAACAAGCCTATGCTCCGAGAGGGAAGCAAGTTAATCAGGGGCCATAGGGGCGCGTGTATGCTGTTACTGTGCTAGAGCAGTTGCTAGAATCCTCAGTTGTGAGAGGTATTTTTGTTGTGTGTAATTCTTTGGCTAATGTACTGATAGACACGGGTGTGTCTCATTCATTTATATCTATTGCATTTGCTTCTGCATTGGGGTTAGAGGTAGCATGGTTAGTGCCTCCACTCAGAGTAGAGTCACCTGTTGGGGGTACAGTTGATTTAAACCGGGGTTGTCGTGATTGTGAAATAGAAGTTGCCGAGCGTCGACTTCCCTTTGCTTTTGTGTTGCTAGATATGTTGAGTTTTGATGTCATTTTAGGCATGGACTGATTGTGTTCTTACCAAGCTGTGATTGATTGTTACCGTCAGAGAGTTACGGTGTGCACTTCGGTGGTGATCGTTTCTATTTTCTGGGGAACCGAGTTGATAGAGCCTTGTCGCCAGTTGTTGACCCTCGTAGTAGGAGCAAGCTTAGTGGCCTTCTTGCAACTCTCTTGGATAGTGAGAGTGACGGGGCTCGTGTTGAGTTACCAAGGGTAGTTTGTGAATACCCGGATGTCTTTCCAGAAGATCTTACTAGTTTACCACCTCACCGGGAGATCGAGTTCTCCATTGAATTAGTGCCTGGCACGGCATCGATTTCCATGTCACCGTATAGATTTGCACCCGCCGACTTGCATGAGTTGAAGATTCAACTTCAAGAACTTTTAGACAAGGACTTCATTCGCCTAGTACATCGCCTTGGGGATCGCCGGCTCTCTTCGCAAAGAATAAGGATGGGTCATTGCGGTTGTGTATTGATTACCGCAAGTTGAATAAAGTTACAGTTAAGAACAAGTATCCTCTACCCAGAATAGATGATTTGTTTGACCAACTTAGAGGGTCTCGTTGCTTCTCAAAAATAGATTTGAGGTCGGGTACCATCAGTTGAGAGTCCGGGAGGAGGACATTCAGAAGACGGCGCCTTTCGTACTCGTTATGGCCACTATGAATTCCTTGTAATGCCTTCTGGGTTGACCAATGCACCAGCTTCCTTTATGGATTTGATGAATAGAATTTTTCAGGAATACTTGGACCGTTTTGTGGTCCTCTTTGTGGACGACATCTTGATTTATTCAACCTCTAAAGAGGAACACGAGACTCACTTGCGGGTAGTGCTGGGTTTACTTAGTGAGCACCAATTGTATGCCAAATTTGAAAAATGCGAGTTTTGGTTAACAGAGGTGAAGTTTTTGGGGCATGTAGTGTCTAGAGAGGGAGTAACTGTGGACTCCTTAAAGATAGATGCCGCACAGGATTAGGAACAACCCAAGAATGTTTTCGAAATCCGGAGTTTCTTGGGATTAGCGAGGTATTATCGAGGTTTTGTAAAGGACTTCTATAGACTAGCTGCACCTTTGACTAGATTGACTAGAAAGGGTATCAAATTTGTGTGGAGTGAGGCTTGTGAAAAGTCATTCCAAGAGCTTAAGACTAGATTGACTACCGCACCGGTTTTGATAATTCCGGAAAGGGGTTTGAATTACACTGTCTATTGTGATGCGTCCGGGGATGGACTTGGTTATGTCTTGATGCAAGAGGGAAAAGTTGTGGCCTACGGTTCACGACAATTGAAAACTCATGAGAAAAATTACCCCACCCATGATCTAGAATTAGCAGGTGATTTTTGCTTTGAAAATTTGGAGGCATTACTTGTACGGTGAGAAGTTTGAAGTCTTCTCCGATCATAAGAGTCTAAAGTATTTGTTTTCTCAAAAAGACTTGAATTTACGACAACGGAGGTGGATGGAATTTAAGGATTATGACTTTGAGTTACACTATCATCCAGGGAAGGCCAATGTGGTGGCCGATGCTTTGAGTCGAAAATCTGTGAGTAGTTTGGCAAGTGTGGCCATTCGGGAATGGGATATGCTAGATGTTATTGGCAAGTTTGATTTGCACTTGGGTGAGTCCGGAGAGAGTGCTACCTTGTTTACTTTGAATGCTCAACCTACCTTGGTTAGTAAGGTCATAGAGGCACAACGAGGAGACCGTGATGTGGAATCAATCCGTGTTAAGATTTCCAATGGAAAGGAAGAGAAAGGTTTGAACGTTCACTCGGATCTGAGTGTACGTTACCTAGACCGTTTGTTTGTACCAGAATCTTGTAGAGAGGAAGTACTTCGGGAGTTCCATCACTCACGCCTTGCGGTACACCCGGGAGGCACTAAAATGTATCATGATCTTAGTCGTCAGTTTTGGTGGAGGGGTATGAAACGGGATGTCGCTTTATTTGTATCGAAGTGCCTTACTTGTCAACAAGTGAAGGCCGAACACCAAAGACCAGCGGGTTTGTTACAACCCTTACCGATAGCCGAGTGGAAATGGGAGCGTGTTACCATGGATTTTGTAGTTGGGCTTCCTAGAACACAACGAGGCAATGACGCCGTTTGGGTGATTGTTGATAGGTTGACTAAGTCTACCCATTTCATTCCGATGTGCACCAGCGACTCAGTTGAACGCTTGGCAGAGTTGTACATTAGAGAGATAGTTCGACTTCATGGAGTCCCTGTGACTATTGTGTCGGATAGGGATCCTCGTTTTACTGCCCGGTTATGGCAAAGCCTTCAAGAGCGTTGGGAACTAAGTTGACTCTTAGCACCGCTTATCATCCTCAAACCGATGGACAGTCGGAACGTACCATTCAGATTTTGGAGGACATGCTTAGAGCTTGTGTCCTTGATTTTAAGGGGCCTTGGGAAAGGCACTTACCATTGATTGAGTTTGCTTACAACAATAGTTACCAAGCTAGTATTGGGATGGCACCATTTGAGGCCTTGTATGGCCGACCTTGTAGATCACCGGTTTGTTGGGCCGAAGTGGGTGATGCACCGTTACTGGGTCCGAAATTGTTAGAGAGACAACCGAGAAAGTTGTTCTCATTCGGAAGAGGTTAGCTACGGCCCAAAGCCGACAAAAGAGTTATGCCGATAAGAGGAGACGACCTTTATCTTTTGAAGTTGGTGACCATGTGTTTCTAAAAATCTCACCAAGGCGGGGTTTGATGAGATTTGGTAAGAGTGGTAAATTATCTCCAAGGTTCATTGGGCCTTTTGAGATCTTAGAGCGAATTGGGGAAGTGGCATACCGGTTAGCTTTACCGCCACAACTTTCGGGAGTTCACAACGTATTTCATGTAGCTATGCTTAGGAAGTATGAACCCGACCCTTCTCATGTCTTGATTGGGCTGACTTGGAGGTAGATGAGGATGCCTCTTACGAAGAACGACCGGTTCAAATATTAGATACCCGGGAGCAAGTGCTACGGGGCAAAACTATACCGTTGGTAAAGGTGTTGTGGAGACACCATGGGGTTGAAGAAGCGACGTGGGAACGGGAGGCGGAAGTCCGCTCCAAATATCCGGATTTTTGAAAATGCTTAAGTTGCTTTTCTTTGTAATATTCCCTAGTGTTGAGGGAAACGTATTTAAAGTTGTTAACCACATGTTGATATGTGTGTTGTTGTTTTAAGCATAAGGTTGTTAGAGTTGCCATTACTTTTTGGAAATTTCATGTTTATGCGTATTTGGGAGGTTGTTGTTAATGAGATAACCATGGTGGAAATGGTGGAATTTGGTTGAGAGTTAGTATTGTGATTTGAAAATGAAATAGCGTGGTTTTGATCGCTAGAAACCCTTTGTTTGGGTAGTTTGATTTGAAATTTCGGGACGAAATTCTTTAAGGGGGAAGGTTGTAGCGATCCCAGTTTTGCCACTTCGCTGAGTATGTCGGGATCGAGCTCCGGTCAGCTCGCGGGGTCCAGGGGCAGCCCCTTGGCGTCCTAGGGAGCACCCTGGGTTGAGGGGCAGCCCCCGAAGCAAAAATGCAAAATGCATTAAGTTGCTTGTCCTCGAGCGGCCGTTTATGCGCTCGAGCGGAGAATGTTTGGTTCAGAAGTTTGACTGTCTGCAAAAGTACTGGAAAGTGTATTTGACGCTCGAGCGGGGCTTTCTACGCTCGAACGGACCATGTTATATCAGTTCGTGAATCTGATATTTCATATCACTTTTGTATATCTCTCTCTCTAAAAAAACCTTTCCTCTCCCTTCTCTCTACATTTCCCTATGCCAAATTGGATCAAATCCATTAGAGTTCTGCCATATGTTCTTCATCAGAGTTGGTTAACTTCTTGAGGGCTTTGTTGTGTGCGGTGAATATCGAGTTTCGACACCGTTGATTTTGGGGGTTTCATCTCATTTCTTCTTCAAAACTTGAGGTAGGGATTTTCTTAGAGTTATATAATATATTTGCAAGATCTAATGATTTTCGAAATCATCTTTCGATAGCTTTGAAAATTGATTGTTGATTCAAGAAGTTGAGCGATTTTGAAAGTGGGTTTGTCTCTTTCTTTTAAAATGATCTTATGGGTTTTGATCTTCGTTGATTGAAAAAAGATGATTTTGGAAAGTTTTCTTTCAAAAGATTTGAGTTGTATAGTTTTGGTGAGAAAACCTAGAATTTGGAGATTTTTTTTAGAGACTGAAAATCCATGAATGATATTGTTATATTTATTTTGTGTGTCAAAATAAATGGATGTTTGGAAAATTTCTTATTTATATTTATATAAATGATGAATTTCAGGGAATATGAGAATTGTTGTTCATTTTGGAAATTATTGTTCAAAACGTTGAAATAGTCTTGAAATAACTAATTGTTGAGGATACTTGAGAAGAGGGAATTGTGTTATTCCTTGGATGATGAATTGGAATAAAAGTATTTATATTCATCTTGTGAAATTGGCATATCAATTCATTTGATTACATTAAACTTTGAAAGTTGATTTGAAAACTTGCATTGAGAAAAGAATGTTGAGAAACAAGTTTTCATGGAATGGTTTTGGGGTAAATACGTTGGTAAGTCTTGATAGGTGGTGTAGATGATATTGAATAAGTTGGCCTAGAGTCGGGGTGAAAGACGAAAACCCGCGCGGATAGGTGTCGAGCCTTCCGGTTAATACCGGTAAAAATGACAATTTGGTAGTACTTGTATAGTCTACTTGCAGACACCGACCTAGGGATTACCAGAGTCGTATTTACCGCCCTTGAAATAAATTGTTAAGTTTTGAACAATTGAAATTGCATGATATCATTGAGCATGATGGTTTTCAAAAGATGAAAATGTGATTTATCTTCAAAAAGGGCATAGCATGGCATGTGCATTTCATCTCTTGAGACTTGTATAAAATGTATATACTTTGTTAAGAATTTCCTACTGGGTTTTATGCTCACCCTACGGGATTTTTATGCAGGAAAAGATGTGGTGATCCCACCCAACTAGGGGCGTAAAAGTATGTGTGTTGGGAGTACAATGCTCTCATTTTCCTGTGACTCTGTATGTAAGCCAAGGGCTATGTTTGTGTGGGTTTGAATAACTGTTTTTTGTAACCAGGCTCAAGCCTTGAAAACTTGTAAACCCTTGGGGGTATTTATTTGTTTATTTACTTGTTATTGGATTAATGTATTGGTGCATGAAAAACTATTGTATCATGTAATGTAAGTTTAGTTATATTCGGTTTTCCTTGAAAGAGTCATGATTGTTGTCTTATCATTTAGGCTAGAAATTTGAGGCGTTACAACATCAACGCCTTGAAAATACTTGTCCTAAACCCAAAGTTCCTGCAAATCTTGATGACCTCCGTAGAGAAGTTAATCTCCTGAAAACAGAAATCAAAGAATTAAAAACTGATCAACATCAATATAATCTGGAATTAATCAAAATTAGACAGCAGATATCAATCATATCTGATCAACAGAAGAATAAAGCAGTAATTCAAGAAGTTAAGGAGGATTCTACTTCTGAAAGCCAGTATCTTATGTTGTTAAATCAAATAACACATCAGAAATGGTATATTAAAATAACTCTTGTTATAGATAACAGGTTTGTTATGAAAGATGTCATAGCTTTAGTGGACAGTGGAGCTGATATGAATTGCATTCAAGAAAGTCTTATACCCTCTGAATATTTTGAAAAAACCACCAGTCACTAACTAGTGCTAATGGAACCAGAATGATATTTGCCTGTCAACTTCATTTGTTCTTACCCGAAATATGTCCCAAACCTTGATTTTAGGGACACCATTTTTATGTATGCTTATGCCAAATGAAAAAATTGACTCTGCATGCATTCATACTACGATCAGTAATCAAAAAATTGTTTTTGAATTTAGTACTTAACCTTACACCAAGGAATTAGATCAAATTAAAGACATGGTAGTCTTTAAAGAGAAACAATTAAATTTTTTACAAAAAGAAATTCATGTGCTCAGCATTAAGCAAAAACTTCAGCAATCTTCTTTACAGAATAAAATTAAAATGATTACATCAGAATTTGAAGCTAAAATTTGTAGTGACATTTCTAATGCCTTTTGGGATAGAAAGAAACATATTGTCACTTTACCTTATGAACCCGAATTTAATGAAAAATATATTCCAACCAAAGCTAGGCCAGCTCAGATGAAGAAGGAATATATGGAATTCTGCAAGACTAAAATTTTCACTGTCATACATAAAAAATTAATCCAAAAAAGCTATTCTCCATGGAGCTGTACTACTTTTTATGTTAATAAAAATGCTGAAAAAGAGCGAGGTGCTCCCCGACTTGTTATTAATTATAAGCCTCTCAATGATGCTCTTAAATAGATTGCTATCCAATTCCGAATAAAAAAGATCTTTTAGACAAATTACAGGATGTTGTTATTTTTTTCTAAATTTGATCTTATATCTGGATATTGGCAAATTCAAATTCCCAATAAAGATAGATATAAGACTGCTTTTACCGTTCCATTTGGACATTTTAAATGGAATGTCATGCCATTCGGTTTAAAGAATGCTCCATTTGAATTTTAGAATATTATGAATGATATATTTATTCCTTTTTTTCGAATTTGCTATTTGTTATATAGATGATGTACTTATTTATTCTTCATCCATTGATCAGCATATCAAACATCTTAATATTTTTAAGAATGTTATTATCAAAAATGGACTTGTTGTTTCAGCCCCAAAGATGAAACTTTTTCAAACAAAGATATATTTCTTGGTCATAACAGTTATAATGGCACTAGTATCCTATTGCACGTAGTATTGAATTTGTATCTAAGTTTCCCTGATGAAATTAAAGATAAGACTCAATTACAAAGATTTCTTGGTTGTTTAAATTATATTGCTAATTATTATCAGAATTTAGCAATTGATGCTACTATTCTTTATTCTAGATTAAAAATGAATCCTAAACCTTGGTCTACTGAACATACCAAAGCTTTACAGAAAATTAGGCTTAAAGTCAAGCAATTGCCCTGTTTAGCCATTGCAAACCCTAGTTGGAAGAAAGTTGTTTAAACTGATGCTTCCAATCAAGGTTATGATGGAATTCTCAAACAGTATAATCCAAATACTTCAAAAGAAGTACTTATAAGGTTTACTTCAAGAGCTTAGAAAAAGGCACCTGTCAATTATCCCACGATCAAAAAAGAATGCTTTTCTATTGTTAAATGTGTCCTTCAATTTCAAGACGATTTACATAATCAGCATTTTATTATTCGTGTTGACTGTAGTGTAACTAAATAGATTTTCAAAAAAGATGTTGAAAATCTTTCTCATAAACAAATTTTTGCAACTTGTCAAAGTCAACTTTCAGTATTTGACTTTGATATTGAATATATTAAAGGTGAACATAATTGCCTCCATAATTTTCTAACTCGTGAGTACTTGTAGGGAGCACCGAATGAGCCGAACACCTAGAGGTTACAGTTGCGGTCGTGTCAGAGGAACTACCCCTCATGCCCCTCAAATTGTTTTTCCAAATCTTACCAAATTTCCATGGATTATAGTTCCTAATAAGCAATTAGCAACCCCATTCTCAGAAAAGGATGCTCTTTTAACCGAAGACATTCAGATCTCTACTAATTCCACATAAACAATTCTATTTATTGAACAAAGTGATGTTAAGTGGATGACCAACCCTTGGGAAATCAAGGATCGTTATCTTCACAATCAAAATTTTAAACTGCAGTTTGATTAGTATTGTTATATTTATGAGCAAATACTTAAAGATACTTCTTCCATAGATTTTACGCATCATTATTCCAAAGAGAACAATCCAAAGAGTTCTATTGCTTATAGCAAAGCTATAATCAAACGAATCATGAAACCAGAAAAATGGGGTTTAAACCCTAATCAAAACCAAACTCTTTCTCTCCATGACTAGAAATATAACTACTGGGATTATATTGAAGCCTTCACTAAAACTTTTTACTACATGAACCCTAGCCGTACTCATTCTTGGTTTATTAAGGTTTGTTCTCAAACTTGTCTTGCCAGTATTCCTAATTGTTTTTTCATTTGGTGGGATAAATTTGGCCTAGACATTACTATTTTACCTGACCACATTTGCACTAAGTTTCTGGCTTGGCAATCAACCTTTCTCACCGTGCCTAATAATTAGCATTTCCCCGAAGCCAAATCCTTTGCCATTTTCTTTATCCATTTTAGTATTCCCTGGATTTGGTGGTAGGATCTTGCGTACAATTACCATCAGCAACTTCCTCGTTTAAAATGAATTTTCTTTTTTAAATGGTGGAAAACTCTTTATAAAACTCAAGCGGAATTAATTAAGCAAATTCAAATTAATGCTAAAGCCTACAGGGACATTGTTCTAAAACCATCAATTCCTAACAATGGGGGTAATGCATTTATCCGTATTCAGTCCGAATTAAGGAAGCAATTCCTTGACATTTCTGATAAGGATTTAATGATCAAATGCATGGAGTATATGAAGAATCAATTTCTTGAATCTATGGAATCCGAAGTTCAAGATGACGTCTCCATGATTTCAACAAGAAGTCAAGATAAAGAAGGTGAACATAAGAATCCCAGGATGAAGATCCAACACTAGACGATTTTTGGGATTTGCTTACAGAATTGATTGCAGAAAAGGCTAAAAGAGATAAGGCTCGTAAAGGCAAGACCAAAGAATGATCGCCAGCTATCAACCTTATCCTCAGTAATTATCAACATGAGACAGCATCTCACCACAGGACAATAATATTTTTAAATTTTTTTTGTCGATTATAATGACACCATTCACTCTCTACTTTACTTTTGTAAAGAAAAGATGTGGTGTGATAATCTATGTCGGATGAATCACTATGAATTGGACGACTAATGTGACGATGGGGCCCCCTCTGTGTACCGGGCATTATTTCCCTACTTTAACTGATTCCTCTAGTTTCCAATCATTTTACTTTTTTTTGAGTATATAAATTGAGAGCCTTCGCCCTTTGTTGAGGCATGTTCAATTTCCATTATTTGTTTTTCTCTATTCTTGTAAAAACCTCTCTCAGTTTATGATATAAAAGTATGTTTAGAAGAACTCTACTGTTTTGAGCTGGCTATTATTTTGTAAGTATTTCGTTTTATGTCTGCAAATGTATTAGCTACGCTGTCTGATATATTAGCTTTTCATAAAGAATGTTTAGCTGTTTTAGAACAATTTAATTCTCCATATACTCAAGTTCAAGAGTGGATTAACGAGCTTTATCATTTGATAGCTCTTACTCAACAAGCTTTACAATAGGAGATTATTAAGCTGGCTGTTGACCAGTGACCACCCTCTCCGAATTAAATATCTATTTATGAGATCATATATGCACTAATCTAAACATACTATACTGTTCATACGAACAGTAATATTCCTGGTTCTATGCTAAATAGGGACATGAATTATATGTTTGTAAGTGGGACGTCACCGCCATTCCTGGATTAAATTCTTATACGACATGTATCTTCTATGAGTCCCAACACCCTTACTCCACCTTCAACCCCTGAACCCCCTAATACACCACCCATAACCCCACACTCCTTGCAAGAATCAATCTTGTCTTCTCAGTGGCATTTCATCAAACATGTTTCACACAATCTCACCCTCACCTTAGTCTCAACAGTCCTTTATAATCTCCGTGTAAACCCGCACCTCATTCTCAAATTCATCGGCCAAATCGAACCTCACCGCCTCAACATTCAATACCATTGCATCGCCATTGCCATAATCTCCCGCCTTTCATCGCCCAAACAAGCTCTGCAACTCATAAACAACGTAATTAACTTCCGGTTTTTTATGAATAGGGAGATTTTCGATGAGCTAGTGGGTGCCCGAGAGCGATTAGATATGTTGAGCTCAATTGTATTTGATTTGTTAATTAGGGCGTTTTGTGAATTGAAAAGAGCTGATGAGGCGTTTAAGTGCTTTTATATGATGAAAGATAAGGGTATATTGCCCAGGATTGAAACTTGTAATGATATGTTGAGTTTGTTTCTGAAATTGAACTGGACAGAGACAGTGTAGGTTTTGTATGTCGAGATGTTTAGGTTGAAGATTAATCCAACTATGTACACTTTTAATATAATGATCAATGTATTGTGTATAGAAGGGAAATTAAAGAAGGCTAAGGAATTTATCGGTTACATGGATGGTTTAGGGTTTAAAGCAAATGTTGTTACTTACAATACCATCATTCATGGGTATTGTTGGAGGGGGAACCTTGAAGGGGCTCATCGGCTTTTTGAGGTAATGAAAGCTAAAGGGATCATGCCAGATTCGTTGAGGAGGCCTCTGTGTTTCTTGAGAAAATGAAGGCAAATGGATTGTTTCCAACTGCTATGACATATAACGCTTTGATTGATGGATACTGCAACAAAGGGAACTTGGAAAGGGCTTTTAGTTATAGGGACGAGATGGTAAAGAAAGCCTTAATGCCGACTGTGTCGACTTATAATTTGTTTATTCATGCACTATTTATGGAAGGTAGGGTCATTGAAGCCGATGATATGATAAACGGGGATGGAAGGAAAAGGAATGGCTCCAGATGCCATCACGTATAACATATTGATCAATGGGTATTGTAGGTCTGGCAATGCAAAGAGAGCTTTCAACCTGCATGATGAGATGCTTAGTAGAGGGATTCAGCCTACACAGGTTACTTACACATCTCTTATAGACATTTTGAGGAAGCGGAATAGAATGAAGGAAGCAAATAACTTATTTCTGAAGATAATGAACAAAATTGTTTTGCCAGATGTTATAATGTTCAACGCATTGATTGATGGGCACTGTGCCAATGAGAATGTGGACCGAGCACTTTTCCATTTGAAGGAAATGGATAGGATGAAGGTTCCTCCGGATGAAGTGACATACAACACTTTAATGCAGGGTCATTGCAGAAAGGGTAAAGTTGAAGAAGCTCATGAGCTTCTTGGTGAGATGAAGAGAAGGGGGATTAAATCAGATCACATCAGTTACAACACCCTCATTAGTGGGTACAGTAGGAGAGGTGATATAAAGGATGCCTTTAGAGTTCGAGATAGATGTTAAGTATAGGGTTCAATCCAACCTTTCTCACTTACTCACTTACAATGCACTAATACAAGGCTTATGCAAAAACCAGGAGGGAGATCATGCAGAAGAGCTCCTCAAAGAAATAGTTAGCAAAGGCAATCCCCTGATGACAGCACATATTTTACTTTAATTGAAGGGATATGCAAAGTTGAGAAGTTTATGGAAAGTAATGGTCTGTGATCAAGTTTGTTTGCCAATAATTCTACCTTTGGCAGAAAGAGATGTTCCAGAAGTGTTTTCGTCTGGAAGATTTTTGTTTAGAAACTTTGAATACAAGCCAAAGGAAATCTTCTGCCCAGATCTTACACCATTGGAAAATTCTGAAAGTAGACATGGAAAACTTGAAAGAGTTTCATAAAAGCCTTACATCGGCTATGCACATGCTTTATTGTATGGTTCTACAAGCTTCTTTTCATTTTTATGCGTTGTGGGAGTGTATGTGTCTACTCTATACTTTAAAGATGTTTAAATTTTGAACATTTTATAGAGCATACTTACGCCTAAGGGCTAAGAGTGAATATCTGGAGAAAGAACAATGCTGAAAGGTTTTTACAAATTTTGCCTATGGTAATTCTTGTCTGTTCATGCAACAGCTGCTGTGAGGCGATGCTATATACGTTTTGCAAGATAAGTACTAGTTGTTTGATAGATGATGCTTAAAGATAAGGTTCCTTAAAAGAATTTCTATGTTGTTGGTAGCTTATTTTGGGCTAACCAGAGAAAATTAATATTTTGTTATGGCGGAACGATTAGTTCAACTGATGAGGAGACAGTTTGCTGTAAAGATTTATTTGATGTGAAAATATTCTTAGCTTGCTAATGTGCTTGTTGGGACTGTGAGACACCAGAAATCTATCACACACAATAACACAAGAATATTTACGTGGTTCGGCAATTGCCTACGTCCACGGAGAGCTATTCACTATAGAATTTTTCCCGGAGGAAGATTACAACTTGATAGTTCAGTTCAACCAGGTGAATGGGCTGGACCGATCCAAGCTCCTCAGGTCCACTGGGCTGCCTGCAAATAAGTTCAACGGGGAACGGGGTAGTCCCCCAGCGAACCCTCCGGTGAGTGAATTAGTAAAGGTGATAGGCGAAAAAATGTAGAGAGAGAGAGAGATAGGAAAACTTAACCTTCTCTTGTTTTTGGTGCTTACTTATATTCTTTGACCATCATTTCTCTATCGTGCCTTCCACCCCCAAAGCATGTGTTGTAGCTTGCTTTGTGCAGTGTCAGAGGGAGTGCTGTGATGGGCTACCTTAATGGTGATGCGTTGTAACAGTGACTTTGCAGATCTTTGTCTGCTGACACGGCGTGTTCTGCGTCCACCACGTGTCCTAGTATCATTGGCCTTTCATGCTCAGTTGGCCTCCAGCTGTCTTAGATTTTACCAATCCGGGATGTGCAATGGGATCCAGACAATGGGCTTGGGTCTCCCCACTATGGGCCGTGGTTCTCATGGGCCTGTCCATGTCAGTAGTCCCCCATTCCCGAGTGCAGCTTCAGTCCAACAAAGGGAATACTAGTGAGGGAGATGGTTCCGGCTGGCACCGATCACGAGGGTGGTCGAGCGGAGGAGTGCCGACCGCGAGGAGCGCCGACCGTGAGGCTGTCCGAGTGGGAGGGGCCGACCGTGAGGGTGGCCGAGCGTGAGGCTTGCCGAGCGGGAGGGACCGACCGTGAGGGTGGCCGAGCGTGAGGGGGACCGACCGTGAGGGTGGCCGAGTGTGAGAGGCCGACCGTGAGGGTGGCCGAGCGGGAGGGACCGACCGTGAGGGTGGCCGAGCGTGAGAGGCCGACCGTGAGGGTGGCCGAGCGGGAGAGGCCGACC
Source organism: Camellia japonica (assembly GCA_030407325.1). Classification (NCBI taxonomy): domain Eukaryota; kingdom Viridiplantae; phylum Streptophyta; class Magnoliopsida; order Ericales; family Theaceae; genus Camellia; species Camellia japonica. The sequence goes on along the minus strand of JAPPVO010000016.1, from coordinate 81,131,129 downwards.
GTGAGGGTGGCCGAGCGGGAGGGGCCGACCGTGAGGGTGGCCGAGTGTGAGAGGCCGAGTGTGAGGCCTGCCGAGCGGGAGGGACCGACCGTGAGGGTGGCCGAGCGTGAGAGGGACCGACCGTGAGGGTGGCCGAGTGTGAGAGGCCGACCGTGAGGGTGGCCGAGCATGAGGGCACGGGGCTCAAGAGGCGGCGTGTCACGTGATGGTTTGAAGTGGAAAAGGCAAGGTGAGGACAGAAGTTAGTGTATCTGGGTCATACACGTGGCAGAATTTCGGAGGAGGGGAAAGGTCAACCGTTAGATCAGGAGTGAAACGTCAGGGCATTATTATGGGCATTGATGATACAGTTTTGGCGGATGATTTGAAAAGTTTTCAAACTGGCGAACATTAATTTGGATCCTTGGAATACGGGCAAACCGTGGGCTTTCGGTATCATACGATTCACTTACTTCTTTACAAAGACGCAAGATATTTCTGGTGTTAGCTCCTTCGTTGCTCAGGATACGCCATTGAAACACTTCTTCGATTTGTTGGCACCTGCATCAGAAGCGATTCGCAAACATAGCTTAGAAATGGCTCAAGAAGAGACGGCAATTGTCAGGGTAGATCCCCTAGGGGACGATGATGCAGAGGAATTAACGGCACAATACAGAACGGACAGAGTGGGGGAACCAACGATGCGTGTCCATGGTTCCACCTTGGTGGAAGCTCCCACGCCGATCAGTGAGGTGATGACAGATCATTGGCATACAAAGGCGGACAAATCGATGATAACAGAGGCGGAGTTGGGGGTAATCCGCGAGAAGTACCAAGTTCCGGCGGAAGTGGAGTTGTGGTTGCCAGCGTCGACGGAAAGGCCATCGGACGCTAGGGTAGGAGGGTTTTCCCTGTACGAGGAGGCTCTGAAGGGAGGGTTGAGGTTGCCTCTGCCTCAAATAGTGGTGGACGTGCTCAACCACCTAGAAGTAGCGCCGGGCCAGCTGATGCCCAATGCCTGGAAGATTCTGATGGCCTGTGCGAGTGCATGGCCGAAGGCGAATGAGGGGGAGTCGATGGCGGTGGAGGAGTTCTTTGCCTGTTACAAAGCCTCTGGGCAACAGGAGACGTGGGTCACCCTGCAGGCAGTTGTGGGGAAGGGGTTGGTGGCTGGTCTGCCTACGTCGATCAAGGGATGGCGGGCGCGGTGGTTCTACGTTTCGGCGAACGGAGGGGCTGGGGTGAGCGCCGTCTGGAAGGTGCCAATTAGGACGGTGGAGGCAAAACTGGGGGCGGCAGCGGGGGAAAGGGTGAAGAGAGTGAAAGAGTGGAGGGAGAAGGAGAAGGTGAGGTGGGACGACCTCATACAGCCCTCTGCACTATATGAGGCTGGGTTGGGTCCTCAGCCGATCGGTGGGGATCTTGACCGAGCAGAGTTGGAGGCAAGGAGGGAGGCCCAGGAGGCTGAGGACCAAGCCCTTCTTGCCAAAGCCACCATGTTCACGAAGGCACAGGACGACCGACCTTCACAACCGATTGCGAAGGAGAGGATTAGGCCTCGCCCGAAGCCGTTGGGGGAGAAGGACTTGAGTAAGTTTGAACCACGAAAGCTCCCTGTGGATCCTGTGAAGGAGAGGGCCAGGGATGGTGGGGAGGCTCTGAAGAGGAAGAGAAAGAAGAGAAGTGGCCCTGCAGAGGCTACAGGAGAGCCTGGATTCAAGAAGGTGAAGAAGGCCCCTGCTGCGGTGGAGACCCCTGTGGTGAAGGATGCCTCAGAGGTAGCAAGTGTCACCCCAGCACTGGAGACTGTGGAGGTCGCCCCAGCAATTCAAGTGGCAGTGGGTGCAGGCAGTGCTGAGCCAAGTGGGGGGCAACAGACCCAAAGGGGTCCTGCAGCCCAAGAAGGAGGGCTGGATCCGTACACCGCCTTCTACCATGCCCGCGCGGTTGCTGGAAGGGTGGAAGGGGAAGAGGGATCAGCTAGGGCAGGGGCTGACCGTCTTTTGAAAGTTGTAGAAGGGTCAGACCTGCGCGCGGCCTCCAGATTCAATGAGGCTGAGCTGCTGAGGGGGTTATGCTCTGCTCAGATGGAGGTAACTGCCCTGGCAGGGGCTCTTCTAAGGAAGGCGGGGGGAGCCAGGCTGAAGGCAGAGAAGGCTGAGGCACAGCTGGCAAACTGAAGGTGGAGAAGGCAAGTTGGACAAATGCCCAGGCTGAGCTGAAAGCAGTCAAGCTAGATCTGGAGGATACACGCAGGGTTGTGTCACTCGAGTTCCAGCTGACTGGTGAGCAGAAGAAGTTGGCAGAGTCCCAACAAGCTTGTGCCATTGCCAATGATCGCCATGAAGAGGCCATGAACAGCAACGAAGAGTTGGTGAAGCAGAAAGATGAGGCAGATGCTAAAGTGGAGGCTCTGCAAAAGGCGTTGAAGGATGAGCTGGCCAAGGCAGAGGGGGAGAAAGAGAGGCTGAGGAGGGAGCTGGGAGCAGAAGTGGAGAAGATGAGGGTGGAGAAGGAGAGCCTAAAGAAGGAGGTGGAGGTGGAGAGGAGGAAGTTGATTGCTGAGGGGGAGGTCTGGAAGGGAAAGCTGGAGGCTGAGAGGGCCAAGGCTGCAGCTGAGAAGGAGGCCCTACAAAAAGAACTGAACGAAGAGAAGGCGAAAGCGGCTTCGGAAAGGGCTGCCTACCCCGATCTTTATGTTGCAGCTGTTACTCAATTCAAAGGGTCTCCTGAGTTCCAGATGGCAATTGACGCTGCAGTTGCCAGCAGTTTAGCGAGGGAGGAATCTGGGGGGGCTGGAACATCACGGGGCGACGGCTGAGGAAGGCCTGAATCTGAAGTCATAGAGAGCTTCCAACGGTCAGATTTTTATAAACATGAAATGGCAGAGTTCTGGGACAGCGGCTGGAAAATGCTCAGGCGCAAGGCTGAAGAGCTGTTCCCAGAACTCGACTTCAGCAGGGTGACATTGGGGAGGATGATGTGGCCCACCCTTGGACGATGGGCATAGAGGCAGACTTTATCTCCATGAGGAGGAGGAGTGATCTGTGTGATCATAGACTTAGGAGTTTTGGTTTATTGTTTTTGTGTTTGTTGTTCTTTTTTTTTTTTTTTTTTTTTTTTTTTTGGAAGGGATGTAAGTAATTTGTATACACATTTTTGAATGAATAAATGGCACTTATGGTTCTAGTTGATAATTCCGTATATTTCCTCTTGTGTTGGTTTGGTCTTGGTTTGTTTTTTTCTTGTGATTATTTTGCGCACTGATGTTTTCAGCAAATGCTTGTGCTAGGCAGTAGAGCAAGGTGAAACTAAAGTCATGCCAAAATCCAAGTCAGAATAGGATAAGGAATTTGCTAATACAGAGTGAAATAGCAAATTTGTTTAAGTGTGGGGGGAATCTGGAAAGTAATGTTTCAAATTTTCAAATCGAATGAGCATGGAAGTAGGCTGAAATGTGATTTTCAAATGAAATATGGGTGAGCATCCTTAAAATATGACTAAGTGTCAAATTATTTTGAAATTGTGGTTAAGCGTCAGATTATGACTGAGTGTTTTGCTTTATGAGCTTTCGTTCATAGGTCTGACTGGGGCTTGTGAAAATGCTCAGGTCTGGCCGAGACTTTTGAAAGTGCTCGGTCTGACTGTGATTTTCAAATGAAATATGGGTGAGCATCCTTAAAATATGACTAAGTGTCAAATTATTTTGAAATTGTGGTTAAGCGTCAGATTATGACTGAGTGTTTTGCTTTATGAGCTTTCGTTCATAGGTCTGACTGGGGCTTGTGAAAATGCTCAGGTCTGGCCGAGACTTTTGAAAGTGCTCAGGTCTGACTGAGGCTTTGAGTGCTCAGGTCTGGCCGAGGCTTTTGAAAGTGCTCGGTCTGACTGAGGCTTTAAGTGCTCAGGTCTGGCTGAGGTTTTTGAAGGTGCTCAGTCTGACTGAGGCTTTAAGTGCTCAGGTCTGGCGGAGGCTTTTGAAGGTGCTCAGGTCTGACTGAGGCTTTGCGTGCTCGGTTTGGCCGAGGCTTTTGAAAGTGCTCAGGTCTGACTGAGGCTTTGCGTGTTCGGTTTGGCCGAGGCTTTTGAAAGTGCTCAGTCTGACTGAGGCTTTGAGCGCTCGGTCTGGCCGAGGCTTTTGAAAGTGCTCGGTCTGACTGAGGCTTTAAGTGCTCAGGTCTGGCTGAGGCTTTTGAAGGTGCTCAGGTCTGACTGAGGCTTTGCGTGCTCGGTCTGGCCGAGGCTTTAGTCTGACTGAGGCTTTAAGTGCTCAGGTCTGTCTGAGGTTTTTGAAGGTGCTCAGGTCTGACTGAGGCTTTGCGTGCTCGGTCTGGCCGAGGCTTTTGAAAGTGCTCAGGTCTGACTGGGGCTTTGCGTGCTCGGTTTGGCCGAGGCTTTTGAAAGTGCTCAGTCTGACTGAGGCTTTGAGCGCTCGGTCTGGCCGAGGCTTTTGAAAGTGCTCGGTCTGACTAAGGCTTTAAGTGCTCAGGTCTGGCTGAGGCTTTGCGTGCTCGGTCTGGCCGAGGCTTTGAGTGCTTAGGTCTGGCTGAGGCTTTTGAAAGTGCTCAGGTCTGACTGGGGCTTTGCGTGCTCGGTCTGGCCGAGGCTTTGAGTGCTTAGGTCTGGCTGAGGCTTTTGAAAGTGCTCAGGTCTGACTGGGGCTTTGCGTGCTCGGTTTGGCCGAGGCTTTTGAAAGTGCTCAGTCTGACTGAGGCTTTGAGTGCTCAGGTCGGTTTGGCCGAGGCTTTGAGTGCTCGGTCTGGCCGAGGGTTTTCGGGTCTGACTGAGGCTTTGAGTGCTCAGGTCTGGCTGAGGCTTTGGATGCTCGGTCTGACTGAGCGTAACGCTGCAAATGGGAGTAACGCTGCAAATGAGAGAGTCAAAAGAACGATATATATACAGTTTGAAAAATTGTGAGTTCGGTTCAAAGTTTGGATTGTCTATTAAGAAGGGAAATACAGCAGTTGTGACGATACAAAAGTGGGAATTCATTGATAATAACGCTTCAGATGTTCAGCGTTCCAGGGATGGGGAAGGTCTCGGCCGTCCATGTCTTGGAGTCGGTAAGTGCCTGGCCGTGGGCGGGCCTTTACAACGTAGGGTCCCTCCCATTTGGCTGCCAGTTTGCCCTCAGTTGGATTCTTTGTGGCAAGGGTTGCTTCTCTCAAGACAAGGTCCCCTACAGAGAACTCTCGCGGTCGGACTCTACGGTTGTAGTGTGTTCTCATTTTCTGCTGGTAAGAAGCCAACCTGACAGCTGCTGTCTCTCTGAGTTCTTCGATAAGGTCCAGGTCTGCTCGGGGCTCTTCGGTTGAGGCGAGGTCTGGATGCAACCCTGGGGGTGGGCAGACCGACTTCGACTGGGATGACCGCCTCAGCGCCATATGTTAGACGAAAAGGGGTTTCCCCAGTGGGAGTCCGAGCAGTGGTTCGGTAGGCCCAGAGTACGTTGGTAGTTCCTCAGCCCAAAGGCCTTTAGCAGCTTCGAGTTTGGTTTTGATGATCTTCAGGAGAGAACGGTTTGTGACCTCAACTTGGCCGTTTGCTTGGGGGTGACCAGGGGAGAGAAACATGGTTGAATCTGGAGGTCTGCACAAAACTGCCTGTACTTGGCGTTGTCGAATTGCTTTCCGTTGTCGGTGACGATGGCTTGAGGGATGCCAAACCTGCAAACGATCGACTGCCAAATGAACTTGGTCGTATTTCGCTCGGTGATGGTGGCCAGGGGTTCTGCCTCTACCCATTTGGTGAAGTAATCGATGGCGACAATTGCAAACTTGGTCTGGCCTCGGGGTGGGGAGTGGACCAACCAAGTCGATCCCCCATTTGGCGAATGGATAAGGGCTGCAAAGGGTGATCAGCTCGGTAGGAGGGGCGTGTGGGATGTTGGCGAAGCGCTGACACTTGTCGCATTTAAGCACAAAATCGGTTGCATCTTGGTTGAGAGTCGGCCAGAAGTAGCCTGTGCGGAGTACTTTCTGAGCGAGGGACCTGCCCCCCGAGTGGTTGCCACAGATCCCCTCATGGATTTCTTGCATGACATAGGTTGCCTGGGTGGGGTTGAGGCATCGCAGGTATGGGCGCGAAAAACCTCGTTTATAAAGGATGCCATCGACCAGAATGTAGTTAGCCGATCGAGCTCTGACCTTGGCAGCTAGCTGTTGGTCGTTTGGGAGCTCCCCAGCGGTCAAGAAGAGGAGAATGTCGGATGCCCAAGGGATGGGTTCAGTCTGGAGGAATTGCACTTCTTGTGGTCGGGCGAGATGGCCGGGTGAGCTAGATATTCAAGGTGAACTCCGTCGCTAAGGTCGGAATGGTCAGCGGAAGCCAGCCGGGCCATTTCGTCTGCTTTGGAGTTTTCCGTCCGGGGTATGTGCCTGATCTGGAAAGTATTGAAGAGGCGAACAAGGGGGAGTGCTATGTCTCTGTAAGCTCGCATTGTATCATCCTTGGCATCGAATTCCCCCGTGATCTGACCGACGATGAGTTGGGAATCACTGAACACGCGGATCTGGTCGACACCAATGTCTTTGGCGAGGCGGAGTCCTGCTATCAATGCTTCATACTCAGCCTCGTTATTACTAGCCTCAAACAGGAAGCGAAGAGCACATTTGAAATAGCCACCCTCAGGAGAGGCGAGGATGATGCCAGCCCCACTACCCTGCTGAGATGACCCATCAACATTGAGAGTCCAGGAATGGGGTCTTCAGGATCGGCAGGAGCTGATGGGGCTGTTGAGGTAGTGGGTGGCATAGGATTGGTGAATTCCATGATGAAGTCGGCTATAGCTTGCCCCTTGATTGCTGTTCGAGGGCGGTAGGAGATGTCAAACTGGCTGAGTTCGACTGACCACTGCATTAGTCTGCCCGAAAGTTCTGGTTGTTGCATGACCTTCTTCAAGGGTGGTCGGTGAGGACCACTATAGGGTGGGCTTGGAAGTAAGGGCGAAGTCGTCTGGATGCAGTGACCAAAGCCAAGGATAGTTTTTCTAGCAAAGGGTAGTTCTGCTCTGCTCCCCTCAGAGCCGGCTGATGTATAAACAGGCCGTTGGACTGAGCCATCTTCTCTGATGAGGGCCGCGCTGACAGCAGTGTTTGATACTGCTAGTAGAGGAAGAGGGGTTCGCCTGTGATGGCTTGTGAAAGGAGGGGTGGGTTGGCCATACACCGTTTTAACTGCTGGAAAGCCTCTTCGGACTCAGTTGTCCATTCGAAGGTCTGCCTGAGGACTTTGAAGAAGGGTAGGCACTTATCTGTGGCGCGGGAGATGAAACGGTTGAGGGCGGCTACTCTGCCAGCGAGCCGTTGAACTTCTTTAACCGTTTTGGGTGACTGCATCTCGACCAGAGCTTTGATCTTTTCAGGGTTAGCCTCAATGCCGCGTTGACTAACCATGAAGCCCAAGAATTTCCCAGACCCTACGCCAAAGGCGCACTTCTCGGGGTTGAGCTTCATCTGATACTTTCGAAGGGTGGCAAAAGTCTCTCGCAGGTCGGCGATATGGATCGGTGGAGAGTTTGCTCTTGACTAGCATGTCATCCACGTATACTTCCATGTTTCGACCGATCTGATGGTGGAAAACTGCATTGACTAACCGTTGGTAGGTGGCCCCAGCGTTTTTTAATCCGAACGGCATTACGCAGTAGTGGTAGGTACCTCGGTCGGTGATGAAGGATGTGTGTTCCCGATCGGATGAGTGCATCATGATTTGGTTGTACCCAGAGAAAGCATCCATGAAACTGAGCATTTGGTGACCGGCCGTGGCATCGACCAGCAGATCTATGCGGGGAAGTGGGTAGCTATCCTTGGGGCAAGCTCTGTTCAGGTCGGAGTAGTCGACGCAGAGACGCCATTTGCCGTTGTTTTTGCGAACCAGGACCACATTGGACAGCCACTTAGGATAGTCCACGTTTCGGATGAACTGGGCGTCAAGGAGTTTGTCAACTTCTGCAGCGATAAGATTATTACGCTCTGGGTGGAAGATTCGCTGCTTTTGGCGGTAAGGTTTGAAATGAGGTTCGATGCTGAGGCGGTGGGTTATGAGAGAAGGGTCAATGCCTGGCATGTCAGCATGAGTCCAAGCAAAGATGTCCCTGTGCTCGGTCAGGAGGGCAGTAAGGTCGGCTTTGGCTTGGGAAGGTAGTTGGCTGCCGATTTTAGCTGTTTTGAGCGGGTTGGTGGGATCAATATTGACCTCGACGAGCTCCTCCACTGGTTCTCCTCTGACCAACTCGTCTTCATCCCGGGCGTCGAGCCCTTCAATGATCATTGCTTCCTTCAGCTTAACTTCTTTAAGGGAGGCGACGTAGCACTCCCTGGCCACTGTCTGCTCTCCTCTGACTGTCCCGACACCGGAATCAGTAGGAAATTTGATGGCAAGGTGTAGGTGGATGTGATGGCTTGGAAGGCATTTAGGGCCGTGCGGCCAAGGATGATGTTGTAAGCAGAGGGGCAATCGACCACAAGGAAGGTGAGCAACTTAGTGGTCTGCCTGGGGTGTTCGCCGATGGTGATAGGTAGGTCGATGGAGCCGATCGAGGTCACACGGTCGCCGGTGAAACCGACTAGAGGGGTTTGGAGCGGGGTCAAGCTCTTCTCCGACCTTAAGCTGGCGGAAGCAATTTAGGAAGATGATGTCTGAAGAGCTGCCATTGTCTATGAGGACTCGTCTGACCTTGTAATTGGAGAGGATTGAAGAGATCACTAGGGGATCATCATGGGGATAGCGGATTCCTGCACAATCGGCGTCTGTGAAGGTGATGGGTTCAATCCACTGCTTTGGCTGTTTGGAAGGTCTGTCGACCATGGCCACCGTGTTGTCCGAGCCCTGCCGGATTTTTCTGAGCTCGGCCCTCTGAGCTGAGCGGGATGGTCCTCCGCAGGCGAGCCCGCCTGAAATGACCCTGATTTCTCCAACTGGTGGAGGAGGATTTCCTGGGGGTCGGGGTTGTGGTTGTTGACGATCACGACCCTGGTCAGGTGGGGCTTGGTGTCGGGGTGGGGTGCGCCGACGGTCGTGTCTAAGGGGCTCAGTCTTTTGTCTCTGCTGAGGGCGGATATCTGTGAACCGGCTGAGACGCCCTTGACGTATCAGGGCTTCGACCTGGTCCTTGAGATTGATACAGTCGTCTGTGTTATGGCCATGGTCTTGGTGGAAACGGCAATATTTGGACTGGTCTTTCCGGCTGGAGGGGTTTCGTGAAGGTAAGGGCCATTTGAGGGGGTAGTCTTTCTGGATTTGGTGGAGGACCTGTTCCATAGGGGAGTTAAGGGGGGTATACTTCTCGAACCGACCAGGTGGTCTAGCTGGTGCCGGTCGGTCGGTGCGCGGAGGCCGGTCGGTATAATGGGGTGTTTGGTTGTTGTACTGAGTGTTTCGGGGTTCGGGGTCTTTTCTCTTATCTCTGGGAGTCGGGTTTTTAGTGATTGGATCTTGCCGAGCGGCTAATGAGTCTTCTGCGTTCATATATTTCTGGGCTTTGGAGAGTAGGGTTGCCATGGAGGTCGGGGGGTTTTTGGAAAGTGAGAAGAGGAAATCAGACGGCCGTAGGCCTACCATGAATGCGGTGAGGATGACCTTGTCATCATTTTCAGCCACCTGCAAAGCTTCAGTATTGAAGCGAGTAACAAAGCTGCGCAGTGACTCCCCCTCGGTCTGGCAGATGTTGAGAAGTTGGGTTGCAGGGCGGCGCTGGCGTTGAGCTCCGATAAAGTGGCTGAGGAAAGAGTCGCTGAGGTGCTGGAAGGTGGAGACAGAGTCCGCTGGTAACTGACTGAACCAAAGCCGAGCTGACCCCTTCAATGTTACAGGGAAAGCTCGGCACATGATCTCGTCAGGAAAGGCGTGGAGAATCATGAGGGTGCGGTAGGTTTCCAGATGATTGACTCGGTCCGTGGTTCCGTCGAAGGAGTCAATGGTGGGCATTTTGAACTTGGCGGGCAGGGGTTTGTCTCGGATGGAGGCGACGAACGGTGAGTTTGTAGTGGTAGAGGGTTTGTGTTGGATGTTCTGCATGACCCCTTGGAGCTGGAGCTTCATGGCTCGGAGTTCAACGTCCCAGAGGGGAATGTTGTCACCTCCGGAGGGGAATGGAGGCTGGGGTGGATGCTGGATACTGCTGGCTTCCTGTTCGGGGGCTGGTGGTGCGATCGACGGGTGTGGAGGTGGAGGTGGTGGAATGACTTGCGGGTGAGGCGGTTGCAAACCTCCCAAGTTAGGAAAGTTGGGTTGTGGGTTGGTGTGGCTCAGGGCTTGTTCTGGATGGGGCAGATCACCTGGGGGTGGCGGAGGTGGCATGGGAAGATTTCTTTGGAGCAAGGCATTTATCAGGGCCTGGTTTTGCTCGGCCATGCGGTTGATGCTATTGGTGAGCTCGATGAAATATTGTGGCGGTTGGTTTGGGTTGGGAGGGTCGGTCTGGTGGTCAGCAGCATTGTGGTGAGAAGCCATGGATCTAGTCGTGACCATACACCTCGACGGGTAAAGGTAAAGGATCGTTGGGACGAGGGTCTCCGGCGACAATGAACACAACTGGCGCGCGGATAAGAACCAACTTCCCACAGACGGCGCCAACTGATAGTTCAGTTCGACCAGGTGAATGGGCTGGACCGATCCAAGCTCCTCAGGTCCACTGGGCTGCCTGCAAATAAGTTCAACGGGGAACGGGGTAGTCCCCCAGCGAACCCTCCGGTGAGTGAATTAGTAAAGGTGATAGGCGAAAAAATGTAGAGAGAGAGAGAGATAGGAAAACTTAACCTTCTCTTGTTTTTGGTGCTTACTTATATTCTTTGACCATCATTTCTCTATCGTGCCTTCCACCCCCAAAGCCTGTGTTGTAGCTTGCTTTGTGCAGTGTCAGAGGGAGTGCTGTGATGGGCTACCTTAATGGTGATGCGTTGTAACAGTGACTTTGCAGATCTTTGTCTGCTGACACGGCGTGTTCTGCGTCCACCACGTGTCCTAGTATCATTGGCCTTTCATGCTCAGTTGGCCTCCAGCTGTCTTAGATTTTACCAATCCGGGATGTGCAATGGGATCCAGACAATGGGCTTGGGTCTGCCCACTATGGGCCGTGGTTCTCATGGGCCTGTCCATGTCACAACTCACACCTCACAATCACTCTCTATAGAACTCTCAAACTCACTTCTCTCACAGCTCTATCTCTATGTGTTTGTTGTTATATTCAACCCCTCCTCCTCACCTCAATTTATACACAATTGAGGGCGGAGGTGATTGGCCATCACCTACTCCATTCCACTCTCTAGTGGATCTTCCATTTGGGTAGTGGACAAGGATGGTGCTACACTAACAATTGTGCTGCACTAACAATTCTCCCCCTCCACGCCCACATGGACAACTGACTTCTCACTTGAAGTCCATCCCGGCAATGTCTCTGCAGATTTCGAGTTTGTTTCTCGAGACCACCTTTGTCAGTATGTCAGCTGGATTCTTATCTGTATGGATCTTGATCAGTTCCAATAACTGCTTTTCCATCACTTCGCGTATCCAATGATACCGAATATCAATGTGCTTTGTGCGAGAATGGTACATCGAATTCTTGCTCAGGTCTATGGCACTCTGGCTATCACAATGTACCGTGAACTTTTCTTGCTTTAATCCCAACTCTTGGAGAAACCGTTGCAACCACAACATCTCTTTCCCAGCTTCCGCTGCGGCAATATATTCTGCCTCGGTTGTGGATAATGCAACACACTTCTGCAACTTGGACTGCCAAGACACAGCTCCCCCTGCAAAAGTGAAGAAATCCTGATGTAGATTTTCTACCATCAAGATCTCCCGCCATATCTGAATCCGTATAGCCTTCCAAGACTGGTTTAGCATCTCTAAAGCACAAACACATTTTTGCCGTACCCTTGAGGTACCTCAGAATCCACTTGACTGCTTCCCAATGCTCTTTTCCTGGATTGGAAAGGAATCTGCTTACTACTCCAACAGCATGAGCAATATCTGGTCGGGTAGACACCATTGCATACATCAAACTCCCTACGGCGGATGAGTAGGGAATAGCCTCCATCTCTTCTCTTTCTTTAGTAGAGGAGGGACAAGAACTCTTGTTTAGCTTGAAATGATTAGCCAGCGGAGTATTGACTGGCTTGGAATCTTTCATGTTGAACTTTGCAATCACCCGTTCAACGTACTTCTCCTGTGACAGCCATAATTTCTTGGCTTTCCTGTCACGCACAATTTGCATGCCCAACATTTGCTGTGCAGGGCCTAGGTCCTTCATGTCAAAGGACTGTGATAACTCCTTCTTCAGTGATCTGATTGCTGTGGCATCTGTCCAACAATTAGCATGTCATCAACATAGAGCAGGAGTATGATGAAGTTTCCATCGGGAAATTTCCTGACATAGACACACTGATCTGCAGCAGTTCTCTTGTACTCATGACCCACCATGAATGAGTCAAACTTCTCGTACCACTGTCTAGGCGCTTGTTTGAGGCCGTAAAGACTCTTCTTCAATCTGCAGACTAAGTTTTCTTTCCCTTTTACTTCAAAACCTTCTGGCTGCTCCATGTAAATTTCTTCCTTCAGATCACCATGGAGAAATGCCGTCTTTACATCTGTTCAAGTTCCAAATTCAAACTGGCCGCTAGTCCCAAAACTACTCTAATGGATGTCATTTTCACAACTGGCGAGAAGATTTCGTCAAAATCAATACCTTTCTTCTGCTTGAAACCTTTGACAACCAATCGAGCCTTATAATTGACTAGCTTTCCGTTGCCATCTTTCTTCAACTTGAACACCCATTTGTTCTGCAATGGTTTTCGATCCTGGGGAAGTTTTACCAAATCATAAGTCTGATTCTTCTGCAATAACTGAATCTCTTCTTGCATAGCTTGATGCCAGCTACTCTTCTCCTTATGATTCTGAGCTTCTTGAAAACTTTCTGGCTCCCCCTCATCAGTAAGCAAAATATAATCAGAACTAGGGTATTTTGATGACGGCTTAGACTCTCTTGTTGATCTTCGCAACTGTGGACCAACAGTCTCTGGCGGAGGGGGTTGTGGCTCCCCATGCTCAACACCCTCTTCTTCTGGATCTTCTTCTTCTGGCAATCCATCTTGCAACTCTACATCATTGGCTGCATGCTGCGGTAGCTCTTCTTCATAAGTGGCATGCTGTGATGGTGTAGGATTAGGAACAAGATCTAAAACATCATTAACTTTGGGTTTGGCTGGTTGCCCAAAATCTGCTAAGGTCTGGCCTTCTTGATACCACATCTCGGCTTCGAATGACCTTTTTGTTTTTCGGATCCCATAATCTGTATCCAAATTCTTCATCTCCATAGCCAATAAAGATACATGGAGTAGCTTATCATCCAGCTCCGTTTGTGCTCCTTGGATACATGTGCAAATGCTTTGCACCCAAACACTCTCAAGTGAGAGTAAGAAATCTCCCTTCCAAACCATACTTTCTCTGGAATTTCAAAATTCAGTGGAACTGATGGCGATCTGTTGATCAAATAACATGCAACACGAACAGCTTCTCCCCAAAATGGCTTTGGCAGCTTTGCCATTTTTAGTATACATCTAACCTTCTCCACAATGGTCCGGTTCATTCTTTCAGCTACACCATTGTGTTGTGGGGTTCCAGGAACAGTCTTCTCATGTCGGATGCCGCGAGTAGCACAGTAGGCTTCAAACTCCTCTGACGTGTACTTGCCTCCATTGTCTGTTCGGAGATACTTCAGCTTCTTTCCGGTCTCCCTTTCCACCATAGCATGAAATGTTTGAAAATGCTGGAACACCTCAGCTTTGGTTCTTAAGACATAAACCCATACCTTCCGTGATGCGTCATCAATAAATGTCAGGAAGTATTTTCTGCCACCCAATGATTCCACTTCTATGGGACCGCATACATCAGAGTATACTCTGCTTAACAACTCTGATTGTCTTCTAGATGATGAATGAAAAGCGACTCTATGTTGCTTTCCAAACAAGCAGTTGTCACAAGGATTCAATTTCGCATCTTTGGCAAAGGGAATAAGTGACTTCTTTGCCAGAATTTGCAACCCTTTCTCACTCATGTGACCCAGCCTTTTATGCCACAAATTTGGTGATGCCTCATCTTCTGTTGCATTGAGGCTATCTGAATGCACCTCCACATGAGTCTTGTACAAAGTGCCACTTGCCTGTCCTCTGGCTACCACCAGAGATCCCTTTTTCAACTTCCACATGCCTTTGCCAAAGTAGTTCTCATAGCCTTGTCGATCTAAGGCTATCCCTGAGATAAGATTCAGGCGTAAATCAGGAACATGCCTGACATCTTTCAACACCATCGTGCACCCAACTTTGGTTTGGATGCGAACATCACCGATTCCCACAATCTTTGAAAAACTAGAGTTGCCCATCTTCACTGTACCAAAATCTCCAGCTTGGTACGTACTGAAGAACTCTTTCCGGGGTGTGGCGTGGTAGGAAGCTGCTGTATCTACCACCCACTCAGTGTCGTTGTCTGACATATGGAGACATTCTTCTTCTTCAACAGAGAATAATGCAATATCCTCTGAGACAGTAACTACAGTGTTCCCATCTTCAATCTTTGGTTGTCTATTACCTTGTTTTTGTTCTCCCTTCAAGGCATAGCAGTATTTCTTTATGTGACCTTCTTGGCCACAATGGTAACACTTGAACTTCGGCCGGTTCGTACCTTCTTTGGATTTCCCTCTGTCTTGAAATCTTCCTCTGCTGCGTCCTCTGCTTTTGCTTCTTCCTCTGTCTCTGCCTCTGCCTTTATTTTCTGTGATGAAGACATGGGATTGATCTCCACCCGAGTCTTTCCGCCTTGTCTCTTCATTGTACATGGCGTCAGTGACCATACCCATAGTCAGTTTTCCTTCTGGTGCAGAGTTGCTGAGAGAAACCACCAACGTCTCCCAACTATCCGGTAAAGAACTGAGCAGTAGAACGGCTTGCATTTCATCGTCTAAGCGCATCTTGACGGTTGCAAGCTGATTCACCAAATTTTTGAATTCACTGGTGTACTCAGCAATAGACACACCATTCTTCAACTTCAAATTTACTAGCCTTCTCATCACTAAGGCTTTGTTTCGGGCGGTCTTTGACTGGTACATGTCGTTTAACATTGTCCAAAGAACATATGCATCTGTCTCTTCGGCGACATGATGAAACACACTGTGGTCTATCCATTGCCTGATACAAGCGATAGTCTTGCGGTTCATCTTTATCCAGTCATCATCTTTCATTCCTTCAGGTTTAACCCCTTTTATAAAAATGGGGTCATGCAAGTCTTTTAAAAATAGGATGTCTTCCATCCGTGACTTCAAAATTGCATAATTGGAAGGAGTTAACTTGAACATGGATTCTGAAGTTGATGTGGACGCCTCCATTGTATTCTGTCTTTTACAGAAAACTCCAAATGAAAAATCTGACCATACGGATGTGTCCGGAATACTCCAAATAGTCAAAAACCACTATTGGATCGTCAAAAACGGACTCAGAATGGCTCAGATCAAGCCAAAACAGTTTTGACGGTTCAGATCTGCAGGTGTACCTTAGCCGCGCAGCAGCAGATCACTCCTCCGAACGTTTGACTGGTCAACGGCAGGCTGACGTGTCTAACACGTGGCTGCCACGTGTCTTGCAGTCTGACACGTGTCACCTACGTGGCAGATGACTGGATGCTGACGTGGCGCTAACGTGGCGCTGACGTGGCGATGACGTGGTGCTGACAGAGCACTGACTGGACTCGTCTTCCTCCTTGGGCGCGCGTGCGGCGCGTGGTGTGCGCGTGATATGACGCGCCGGCAGTTTAACGGCGCGTGGTGGCGCATGTTGCGCGTGGTTTTCACGGGCTTCTTTTGGTTGGCGCGTGAGGGCGCGTGTGCAGGATTCTGGGGCTGTTCTTTGCTGTTTTGGACTCCTCTCGACGAGTCCTTGCTTCTGGTATGCTCAAAACTGAATTTCGAGCAAATTGATTTCTGGGCAGTTTCGAATTTTTGTTCCGAAACGCAACCGAAATGGCTCTGATACCACTTGTTGGGACTGTGAGACACCAGAAATCTATCACACACAATAACACAAGAATATTTACGTGGTTCGGCAATTGCCTACGTCCACGGAGAGCTATTCACTATAGAATTTTTCTCGGATGGAGATTACAACTCACACCTCACAATCACTCTCTATAGAACTCTCAAACTCACTTCTCTCACAGCTCTATCTCTGTGTGTTTGTTGTTATATTCAACCCCTCCTCCTCACCTCAATTTATACACAATTGAGGGAGGAGGTGATTGGCCATCACCTACTCCATTCCACTCTCTAGTGGATCTTCCATTTGGGTAGTGGACAAGGATGGTGCTACACTAACAATTGTGCTGCACTAACAATGCTGGATGTTGTGCGAGTCAGATAAATTTTCTATGATGCGTTGTCTTTCATGCAAGTTCTATTCAATTTTTCATACTATTTTATTTTGTATACTTTTTGAAGAAGAGGGAAACAACCTCTTCCCGCGCAGAGTAAAACTATGTGCATATGATCCTCCCCACACCCCATAGTGGTTGGAACCTCGTGCACTGGGCTGCTCTTTAGAGGTTGTGGCTTGACGCGAAAACAAGTCATATCCACTAAAAATAAGGTTAGCTTGTTTACATACTACCTCTCCTAGTTCCAACCCTCAACATGAGCTTTGTGCGCCGAGAACAATTTTTCTTAGCTGAAGAAGAGAGTTGGCAGATTAATTTGCAGAATGTGGGTTGTCAAAGGTGACAGATACCTTTATTGTTATCTACTTCTTTTGAGTGTCTCATTTATAGTTGAACAAAGGTACCAGTACCAGATAGAGGTTTTTTTTTACTTTTTTATTATTATTTTTTTATGGATAAATTATGCAAATAGTCCATATAGTATACACGATGTGTCAATTTGGTCCCTGTAGTTTCAATTTACTCGATTTTACCCCTTAATTTAACGGATTGTGTCATTTTAGTCTAATAAACAACGGTTGTTAAGTTAATTTGACGGAAAGTCAAATAATGTGTCAATTTGGTCCCTATCAAAATCGAGAAAATTATAACAACGTAGACCAAATTGGCACATCGTGTAAAGTATAGGAACCAAATTGACACATTATTTGATATTCCGTTAAATTAACTTAACAACTGTTATTTATTAGACTAAAATGACACAATCCGTTCAATTGAGGGCAAATTTGAGTAAATTGAAACTAAAGTGACCAAATTGACACATCGTGTAAACTACAGGGACTATTTGCATAACTTACCCTTTTTTTATTTTATAATTTAAACACTTGCTCTTAACTTAAGTGCCCTTTTCTTTTCTTTTCTTTCCTTTATTTTTTTTTCCTTCCCATGCAGCTGGCTTTTGCAGAAGATTGTGTTATTTTGTTCATCCATTTTTACTTTTCTTAACTTTGCAAATGCAGAATTTGAATAATTCACAAAATCTGTAACCTTTTAATGGCATCTGTTTTATGTCATAGATAGCACTTCGGAATTACTTTTCACATTCAAACATGCAGTTTAATGTCTGTCTTTGTTAGGATTTTGACATTTAAAATTGGAGCTCTTTGGTAGTTGGCATCGTATCGCTTCTTTGCAGGTTGCACACGATGCCTTTGGTGTCACAGACAACAAACTATTTCTTACTGTCAAGTTTTGTGAACAAGTTTTTGGAGTTTGTCTCAAACAGAAATCACAATTTTTCATGATCCGTTTGTTTCGGAAGAAAATGTTTTTTTGGAAAATATTTTTCTCACTTTCTAACATTTGATACAACATGAAAAATGAGTTGATTTAAGCACAAAAATAAATAAACAAATAAATAAATAAACAACGTTTTTGAAAAATATTTTCTGAACTAGAGTGGTAATGCTATCTGGCCTATCACCACACAACCACCACCTCCATCACTGCTGCCAGCAGCACCACCCGGTTACCATTGCCGCCACCCCACCACCACAACAACCACACCAACCACACCAACACTACCACTACCACTACCACAAACCACTAGCACATCATTTTCAAGTTCGCAACCAACACAAGAAATTATTTTTCATGGAAACAAAAGAGCGAAAAACATTGGTACCATCAACTTTGCACTATTTTTTTTCCATGATGAATATAATGAACTAGGTGTGAGCATGGTCCAGATTGGATCGGATTGGAGTAAAACCAGGACCAATCCGTTATCTACGGATCCTGAAAAATTGGAACCAATCCAATCCGTTTAAATCGTGGAACCAATCTGAACCAATTCATTTAAACACGGATTGGACCGGTTTAGGACCACGGATTTACATAATTAAGTAACAACAATATATATGTAACACTTTAATTTCATAAAAATATAAATATAGCACCATATTAGTTTCATAATAGCAACATGTCTTTTCATAATAGCGACAAACTGTTCTAGAATTTAAACAATCATAAGAAAACTAATTCCACCATAAGTATTTAAACCATTACAAATTAACACTAAAAACTAGCAAACAAAAGATACTATGAAAGTTTGGGTTTGAATTTAAGTTTTATATGAAATAAGAGAAGATACTATGCAGGAGGGTGTATAATAAAAATATAGACTATTTGTATACGGTCCGGATTGGTTTCAATCCGGAATCATGGGGTTCAATCTGGAACCAATCCGTGAATTACGAATTTTTAATTTTTCAATCCGGAACCGAACCACAGATTCAAAAAACTAATCCAAACCTACTGGATTGGACTGGACTGGATCGGATTACGGATTTCACGGATTCCTTGCTCAGCCCTATAATGAACCTTCCGTGTAACATAGTCAACAAATACCGAAGGATGTGCATGTAATTTGTCTACTTGGATGTTCAATTCTACCGGTTTTGTCTAAACAATTCACAAGGTGAAATCAATTAATGCTTGCAAGAAGTTTATAGCTTTAAAAGCGATATGCACACAGGGCACCGTATATTATAGATTGAAAATGCAAATATAAGTAGAGTGATGTTCAAATTCAAATATAAGCTTAGCAGTTGTATAGTACGGCAGAGAGTCGTGGGGTGAGGCGGACCTCCACTGGAGTTGCTTTTGGAGCAGTCATCCCCGGACTTTCAGTCATATTAACCTCCAAGTCTGAGACCCTTCCCAATTCAAAGCCATGAAGTAGCCTAGCCAATGTTAAGTGCAAGACCTGTAGTGCGAATGAGATCCCAGGGCATATCCTCCTGCCAGATCCAAATGGTATAAATTCAAAATGGTGACCCTTCACATCCAAATCTATCTGATCCACAAGAAACCTCTCGGGTTGAAAATCTAAGGGGTTGGACCAAATGTTTGGGTCACGGTGCAACTTCCAGAGGTTAACTAACAGGCGTGTGCCAGCGGGGATGTGGAAGCCAGCCACGGTGCAGTCTTCCATGGCTTCGCGTGGCACTGACAATGGCAGGGTAGGGTATAGCCGCAATGTTTCCTTTACAATGGCTTGTAAGTATACAAGATTTTTTATATCAGATTCATCCACTTGGCGGTTCTTGCCCACGTGGATGTCCAACTCATCTTGGGCTTTCTTTAATACGTGACGGTTGTTCAGTAGTAAGGAGATCGCCCACGTCAGAGCAACTCCTGTCGTATCATTGCCACCTAAAATCATACTCTGCAAACAAACATCACATAAATTCTTGGTGATGATTTGGTTAGAATTCACATAATGTACTAGCAGTGTTCATGTAGTCATAAGAACTAGTACCAGCAGTTGTTAAACTGATCATCCTCTTGTCACAACTTTTAATCAATGATGGACCTAGAGGGGGGCAAGATGGGGTGACACATGGGGATCGAACTATAAAGTTTAACAATTTGGAAAAAATATAAGAAAAAAAAATAGTTTCTCACAACTAGTGTCGATAGAATATTTTACAATTGCTATCTTTTGTAACTCAACACAAATATAAGAGAACATGTTTGTTTATATATGTTTTTCATGTAATTTTTCAGAGTTTATGTTGATAGAAATTGATCCTATAGTCTATATATATAAATATATTTTAAAATTTTTGTTAGTAGATATATGTTCGGCCCCATATGTTAGAATCTAGTTCCTTCCTTGCTTGTAATCACCTACATATTGTGACTGAAACCGACACAATTTATAGAATTTTGCTGATAAACTTCATTCTCTGATAACTTTTCGGTTACTTTTTCTGGCTTTTGACTTTTTTCAAAACTGTTGGTGAGTTCATTCATGTTATTCAATCAACAGGGAATTCTAGGGGCATACCAATCAAACAGGGAATTCTAGGGGCATACCAAGCAAGTGGCCTTGATGACAGTATCGGTGTCATGGCCATGGGAAAGCTGACTCTCCTCCATGGCAGATATCAGGACATCGATGAAGTCTCGCTCCCCCTCATCGATGCTTCCAGCAACTCTCTTTTGCC
Organism: Camellia japonica; assembly: GCA_030407325.1. Classification (NCBI taxonomy): domain Eukaryota; kingdom Viridiplantae; phylum Streptophyta; class Magnoliopsida; order Ericales; family Theaceae; genus Camellia; species Camellia japonica. The sequence continues at coordinate 81,110,724 of JAPPVO010000016.1, read as the reverse complement.
GGTGTTCCTCCACCCAGCTTCCAAGCACATCATCCACCTCTCTTGCAGATCTCTTCATTTTGCCCCTATATCCATTCAGCACATCAAACCAACCAAGAAATGGAATTGCATCAGAAATCAGAAGCAAGCCCATTAGATGCGTAAGATCTCCCAAAGCCTTCTGGAATCTCCCCAACTCCTCCTTGCTGCTTCTACTGTTGCCAACATACCGGTAATTCCTATTAACAATTCTTAGCATTATTTTCATTACCAAGTCCTCAAACTTCTCCTTCATTTCCACCAACACGGGTTTCCTACTCCCTTTCCCTACCCACTCCTCATATACCTCTTTCATGAAAAAATTGACTTCTGAGTCCCAGACATGCTTAAGAATCTCAAGTCTATGGCTTGATAGGAGCTCAATCATGGCTAGCTTGCGTAAATCGCGCCAGTATGGTCCATAAGGAGCGAAGCCAAGCACGGCGTGATCATAGGCCATGAGCTTTAGAGCTAAAGATTTTGGTCGGGTTGAGAAGATTTTATCATTTGTGGTGAAACACTCTTTTGCAACTTCCCAGCTACTAACCACAAGAGCTTGCTTAATGCCTAGACGGATACAGAAGGCCGGTCCATAGTTATCGGCCATGGCGCCCAACGTTCGATGCAGTAGCTTGTTCGCCCCGAGAAGATGGAGGTGACCGATGAGAGGCCTCGCTCCGGCTGGCTCTGGAGGTGTTCTGTCTCTCTTCTTGTGGAGCTTGGATTTGGCCATCATCATATTGAGACAAACAACAATGAAAACAAGTCCAAGAACCGTGAGGGCTTGAAGCTGAAGGTAAGACTCCATGCTTCACAGTTCAACAAGAGATCATTCAAAACCTTATTCTTGCACTAGTGTTTTATATAATTTATTGATTGTACCACATCTGTTGTCAGTGTCTTGATGTTTATTTACCCGTTTGTGGACAAGTCCAAGAACCCCGTTTGTGGCGACACAACAATAAGGGTAAACATTTTCCAAACAACATGATAATATGAGCCGTACACAAAGTTAATGGATTAGGATTGACATAGCCTGATACCACAAATATTAATGTCGAACCTGTGTACTATGAAGTTCATATGAATAGTCGGTTTAACAAAGAATTTGTTACCTATTTTACTGTTATTTCTACTAAGGATTGTCATAATTTTGAATCTCTTATATAACTACATTTAACTATTTAAAAAATGTGTGAAATAAGATTTTAAGGTTAATATTGATTTTTCTTTTGTTTTAAATTTAAGATGATATATTTTTTGTCTACTATTTTATAGGCAATCTAGTAAAAAAAATATAATAATAGGATATAATTTTTGTTAATTAGGAAAATAGAATTAAGTTAAAATAAATATTTTATGAATTTTTTCATTTGTTTGAGATTAGTTGCATGCAATTTAACTTGTAGAGAAAAAAAATAAAATTTTCATACAGTTGGTATTTTTTAACCAATGGTAAAACTTTATAATATGACACGTGAAAACGACACAAATTGGATACCGACCAAAAATATTATGATACAATAACATGGAATAGTAAATAAGATTGGTTAGTGTTGAATTAAACCTGACACAGTTCCAAAATGATATGAAATGAATACAACTTCATATGACTTGATCTCCACCCTTACCCAATAAGTATGACCTTGTATTTTTATTAGGTCTATTTTGATATGATTTGCTACTTTTAAATCTTGTTTATATTGGGTTATATCGAGAATTCAAGATTAAGGTTGATGTTATGAGTTTCAAAAACAGATTGGAGAGAAAGAGTCGGCTCATTTCGATTTCTATATTCATAGTGAAATTCTTTTGTCATTTGATGTTTATAGATGTAGGTTATTATCAAATCACGTAAATCTTGTATATTTATATTTAGGATTATGTAGATCTCATATTCACATCTTAACATGATAGAATTTGTGTTAGTGGAGTCGATCACATGTTCCATTTCGATAATCTGAATCGTTCACTTTTTAGAATTTGTTGAGTAGAATATTCATTCAAAAAATAAAAATAATCAGATATTGGTAGCTATACGTTTAATTCAATTTTGTATTACAAAAAATAGATGGTTTTTTTTAAAATTATATTTGTCGTCTATTTTTTTGTCAAAAAATAAATATGATTGAAATATATAGTTATCAATATTCAATTATCTTAATTTTTGTATGAATATTCTATCAAATGAGTCTAAAAAATTAAACAATTCAAATAATCGAAATTATTTTTAAAATAACTTTATCAACCCCAACCGTTTCTTTCAATTGAGATGATTTTATTTTATTTTATTTGTTTTTAGCAATCTTTGCCTTTTGGCATGACAAAAGTCTGGCAGCCACACAACAGAAAGAAAGAAAAAAAAATTCACCTCTGGCAGGGATAAGTCTTAGAGGGTGATAGTGATCGCGAAGAAAAAGAGGAAAGTGCCAAACATATTGAAAACATCCTCTCGGTGCTGTGTTGAATTCTAGTGTTGATTGATTGCTTCTTGAATAAAGAAGAAAGTGCCAAACATTGTTTCTTGAATTCTAGTGCCAAACATGCTCCCACTTGAATTGGTTGCTTTTATCATCCTGAGTTTGGTAATATATTATTTTAATAATTTTTTAATTGTTTTATAAAAAATATATAAGAAAAAATAGAAATTGTCATATAATAACTTATTATAATTTTTTAATTTTTTAACTAAAATATATAATTGACAAACGAAATCTAAAACTTGATTGTTTCTTTCTCCCACTCAAGTTTAGGAAGACTAAATAAGTGCACTTTTTGACTTTTATTGAATTATGTGTAGAAAAAGTAGAGAGGAGATGTTGATTGATGTAACCTAAAAAAGATAAAAAGATAAAAAGTATGGACTTATTTTGGGATGCCAAAAATAAATTCAGTTGCTTTTATCATCACTGAAATGACAATGGACTGCTTATAATTTATTTTTATTTTTATTTTTTTGGTTTGACTACTTATAATTTATATACTTTAAGCTTCCGTTTGGGAAGTGGGTTGACTTTTTAGTTTTTTGTCTTTTTTGGCTATATGAGCCTGGGCTCAAAAGCTTGGTTTGGGAAGGGCTTTTGGCTTTTTGACTTTTTTGACTCTTTTGTGAGAGAAGAGTGTAATGATTATGGGGTTGAATGGGATGTTTTGTCTGTTGTGGCTCATGAGCCTATTCTGTCTTTTGTGGCTCATTGAGCCAAAAAAGCCTAATGAGCCCTTGCCAAACCAACCCTAAGAGTTTTTATCAGATTATTTAGTATAATTTTTATTTAATTTATTAAGTAAAAATAATTTAAATAAATTAAAAAAAAACTAATTTTTTAAAACTAGATAAGGAATGTTTGTGCTTTTGATTTTTACTTTTAAATTTTAAATTTTTAACTTATAATAAATTGCACAAAATAGGACCAATGAAGAGAACCAGGAAAAACTTGCACATGAGATTTTTGGTTTCAGTTTTCAAAATTCACTTTTCATAAAATTTTACTTTTTTATTTTTCATAACTACGCTTAAAAAGTATAATATTTTTAAAAAAGATATTTAAAAAATTCACTAAATACCAAAAATAAAAAAAATAAAAATTCAGTACATTTTTCACATTTTTGTGTATTTATTAATTTTTTAAAATATTTTTTCACAAATATATTACTATTTTATATCTAAGTAAGGTACAGCTAAAAAATAAAAAAATAAAAATTACTTAAAATTTTTAAAATATTCACTAAAAATAAAAACAAGTAAAAAAATTTTAAAAAATTAAATTTTCAAAAAATTAAAACCAAACACACTTATAATTCTTGGTCCACCGCAAGACAAAATTGCTCGAAAATCATACACCTCACGCCACATCATCAAGCTCAATCATCATCAAGTTTTAAATATTATAAATCTACCCCTATAAATTGAAAAAAAAAATTAAAAAATATAAAAATATTAGGAAAAACTATATTTGTGTAGAATCTTATAAACAATAATTACATATATTTTTAATTAGAGCTCTTAAAGCTGGAATAAAAAATAATTTAAATTATATTTCTAAATTAAAAAGTAAGTTAAATAGATTAAACTCTCTTTTGACTATTACTTTTGAAAAATCTATAATAAATTATAATCAGAGAATTACTAGTATTAAAGAAAAAATATCCTTAAAAAAAGCAAGTGGAGATTACCAACAAAAGTTTTTGCAAGACTTAAATTTGCATTTGAAATTGGTATAAGAGTTTGGTTTCTTGGCTTACCAATAACATTTGCATAAATATTAAATATAGTGAAGAAGCAGAATCTGATAGCTTAAATAATAGTACTTCTTTACAAATAATAATAGAACAAAATAATACCTTAATTAGGTTATTAAAAGAAATTAGCGAAAGTCTTAGAAATAATCAATTATAAATATTAAACGAAATTAGACATTTAATACAAGACCAAGAAAAACAAGTAGCTATTTTAGTTGAAAAATAAAAATATTTAGATTCGTATCCTTACCCGTGTAAAGGAAATAATCCAAAAAAACCGTTTAAATTAGTTTAATCTAATAAAAAAAAATGATGGAGTTATACGAGGAGGAAATATTCTTAGCTCTCTGTACTTCCTTGTGTTCAAGCTTCGCTTCACTCCGAATAACCTGAGAACACAACGACGGTAAGCTACCCGGCGGGTGGTTGCCGGAAAACCCCACTGACGGTCCAGTTATCACCCTTGTAGAAAGAGGAAATGAGAGACGACAAAAGAGAAATAGAGCTCTGTGTATAAGAAAACTCCAGAGCTGTTGTATGGAGGCGCCACGTTGTTTAGATAGCTTCTGCGCGCACTACTTTGCTCGTTCTTTTCTGGACGTGTGGTTGTACTACCTTCTATATTCCTTACACGTGTACGCGTCAATACTGCTAAACGAAAAACCGCTAAACGGTATTGACGCACAACTTTAGTGGATTCCTCTCTTTACATTCCGATTGGGCCATGTAGCAAATCCTACTGAGTTACTTCCTGCATGGCGCTACAATCCGCCCTTTGGAACCGCATTACTCTCGACCGGCCAAAATCTAAGGCGTCTAGCCGTACCCATTTGTCCCCGCTGACCTTGCTTGGCCTTGGTGTACAACAGGTACGTCTAGTCCAGTCGGAAGCACCATCGCTTTACCTAACTCGGTTAATGATCCACATCGAACAACTAGCCCAGTCCAACTTCCGGACCTTGGGCTAACTCAACCTCGTGATCTAGAACCTCGGCCAAACTACCCTCAGCTATGCTAACTCGGTCGTGTAATCCAACGGCAAGGCCAAAGTCATAACTAGCTCGGCCCGTTTGCTTAGTGCAAACTCCCCTCTTAATTGCCCCTTAATTCCGTCCGTACTTGCGTGACCAGAATTACATTATTAGGCCGGGCTAGACTCTGTGCTTGGTGGTTCACTTTACTCGATTATTGGCCTTAAATCTTTTCTGTTGTAACATGATTGGGATCAAAGAAAATCAGCTCGGTTTAGGAACTTCTTCTTACCAGGTTAAGCCCTTGGCCCACTTAGTTTTTTTTTTTTTTTTTTTTTCTGAGTATCTCGGCCCACCCCTTAGCGTGTAGCTCAGTCTTTCATCTCAGCATGGCAAAAGCATCCTGGTCTTCAAATTATTTCTTCATTTGCTTGGCTGTAGTACATGGTCTTCATTTGAGGACATATTGGGTGGGGCCCACAACTTTTGACTTTCCAAAACCAAACCAATTTTGTAATGAAAATGCTTGGTGGGCCAAGCCTTGCATTATCATGGAATGAATTTCCTCACTTGGAAAACTTGCCCGTGCACTTATTCAACGACAAACATATTAATTAATATGTTAATGTTTGGTGGGCCACGCCTTGCTTGCCATACATAGTAATGGCATGCATGTATTCTTTGACTTTGCTTACTATGCACACGCATTATTCGAGCAAACTTACTGGTGGGCTAAGCAACTCCACAAATTGTATAATATGCTTTGAGCTAACGTGTTTTTTAATAAGAATAATCAATGGAAAATTCTGTTTGCTCGGTCCCACTTAGAAAATTAATTGGTGATGTTATCAATGTTTGGTCGGCCAAATTCTGCTCCTCCACTCTACTCGGTCTTGAAGAATAGCTTATTGACACTGCTCGATTATGTTAATCATGCACCATCCACTACAAAAAATGACACTTTTGGCTACCAAATTATTGGTAGCCAAAAGTCAAAAATTTAGTCGCCAAAGGATTTAGCGACTAAAATTTTTTGTCGCTAAGCTCGTCGCCGTTACCTTGTCGGCGATAGTATTGGCGACCAAAATTTGTTTGGTCGCCGAAAGTGTACACATTTGGCTACTAATTTTGGTTTAGTCGGCAAAAGATATGTTTCCGCCACTAAATCATTAGTCGCCGAATAAGGGTTTTGGCTACTAACTTGTTTTGGTCGGCAAAATGTATCACTTTTAGCTACTAAATAATTGGTAGCCGAAAGTACACATTTGGCTACTAATTTTGGTTTAGTCGGCAAAAGGTATGCTTCCGCCACTAAATCATTAGTCGCCGAATAAGAGTTTTGGCTACTAACTTGTTTTAGTCGGCAAAAGGTATCACTTTTAGCTACTAAATAATTGGTAGCCGAAAGTACACATTTGGCTACTAATTTTGGTTTAGTCGGCAAAAGGTATGCTTCCGCCACTAAATCATTAGTCACTAAAAGTGTTACCCATAATTTTTAATTTTACTTTTGCCCACTAAAAGTTTCGTAGCCAAAACATTTTCTCATGTATTTAGCTACCAAATATATTTGGTGGCCAAATACTTTAACATTTTTTTTTTTTAAATAAAACTTCTAAACCACCTGTATCCATTATTAATACAACCTGTACCCTGTATAAACAATATAATCCATCAACAACGATTACACACATTTCAGTTCCAACCACCCAAAAAATTAATATTGAACGTCCACTTACATATATATTACAAATTTCATAAGAACCAAGTCTAATCCCACGTCAATAATTTATTGTACATACATAATACTGGAATACCACAATTAATTGTACTCTTACAACTTCTGTACCACAACAAAAATTATATTCTACCAAAAATTTGCTATTTAAGCATCGCAATGCTCTCCAACTCATCTATTTGCTGTTTCTTCCATTGTCTCTCCAACTTTAATTCAGCAACTTCCCTAGCCTTCTCATCGAGCTCAAGTTCACTAGCCTCCAGTGCCTGGTGTGCTTTCTTGAACATCCTCATCTTCATCACCACCATTTCCATTTTCTTCAATGCCTCCTGCACCACCTCAGCAATTTGGTTGCATGCCTCCTGTGGAGCTATCACACGTCTATCTTCTCCAGATTCTGGATTTCTTGATGAGTCCATATCAAGTTCTGTACATAATTATTACATTATAAGAGAAGAAAAAAAATGAGAAGGGGAAAAATAAGAAGAAGCAGAGTTGAGAGAGAGGGAAACTTCAAATGCAGCAACTAAGTCCCAAATGAATTCAAAAGAATGTTTAAACAACTAATCGTCCAATAGGGGTTATCATCTAAACCTAATTCTAAATGCACATTTAATATTGAAACCAACACAGATTTCCGACAATTTAATACTTGATTGAGAACCTATAGAACTTTAATTGAGATACATCAACTCAATCTGATATGAGATGAATGAGACTTGAAAAAAGTAAGGTCAAATAGATCAAAGCACGTAATCTTAAACATTATCCCGACATGAAAATTAAAGGCTATGCCAATCTATACAAACTTATAAGTAATTTGTTAATATTTAATCCACAATTTATGGAAACAAGATCCCCTTTTTTCATGTTTAGACATAGAGATGAAATTTCCCTGTTCAAAATAAGAGTCAAATTATTAGAAAAAACATAAAGAAATTCATGTAGAATAGAAGCCAGTCAAGTAAAATAAATTAAATTCAGATAAAACTTAGGCTATGTTTGGCAATAGCGCAATCTTGCATGAAGAGCATAGGTACCATCAACTATTACCTACCAAGCATAAAACAAAGAGATCACAAGCTTTTATGGTTGATCAAGCAGAACATTATACGCATACTTACCACCCCCGATGACGATGTGGACCATCATAAACACCAAAGAACGATGTGGAAGCATCTAGATCAGGATATGCAGCATGCTAAAAAAATGGAGAGGAAAAAAAAAAAAGAGTAAGAAACCAATTATAAAAATAAATAAAATACAAATTTGTAGTATTAAACCCAAATGATGGAGATGGTATCACACAACTTCCACAAGTAGGAATTTACCCAATTCTGACCACAAAAACATTAATTTGCAATAACATGCAATGGAATGAAACCTACAACTATCATGACACTTCAAGGAAAGAAAAGACAAAATTTTGATTAGTTTAAGTACCCATCTTTTCATTATATCAACAAGAACTTGAGCCTTCTTCCAAAAAATCAATGCATCAAAAATTTTAAAAAAATAGCCTATAACGATTTATAATTTTCATCCCCATCCCAAAAGGGTTTGATAGAGAGGTTACCAGTTACCTAGTTCTTGTGTCAAATTATCATGTCTCCCTATGAAATGGTTACCTCCACCATGTATGAACAGTTGACAAATATATTATACACACGAAAAAATAATTGATATGAAAGAAAGAACGAGTCTAGAAAACAATTCATAGCCAATGACATTTTCAGTTTTATTCGAATTACATGATAATTGATAATCGCAACCCAGCCACAATACTTATTTTGACCATGGTTTTGATAATGATATAGGCACTTTACCAAAACAGCCATAAGTTTAAAAAGATTATAAATTAAACGTATTAATTTTTTTTTTTTTTTTTTGGTTAAAAAAACTGCCAATATATAGAAAAAATACATATATTTACTTCCTGAAAAAATATCATAAAGTGCATAGCTCATAAGAAAATATATAGAACCGTCTAGTTTACAAGGTAAAAAGTCTATTTCCCAAGAGAATGCATCTATTCTCCTCATACGGGTCAAGAATTGAACTATATTGCTCTAGAGTCTAGATATACTCATAGTCAATCTATTTATATATGTACCCCACAAAATTTTTGATGAGAAATGCTACAAGCAGAGAGACTCACAACAAACAAAGTTTTATCTTCTTAATGTCACCTTCTAAAAAAATGGTTTAGCCTCCTATACGAGTCCAAATTAAAGTCAAAATTATAAAGCATCAAGACCAAAAACAAGAATCAATAGGTTTCCTTCAAATTTATGTACCAATATAGTATAATTACTCCCATAAGAGCGAATATTGTTATCTGAAATATAGTTTGAAGCTAAAATAATTAATTAGAATAACAATCCACTCCCATTTCCTTTAAATGCCACCAAATTAATATGTGCATAAACGATTACCACATTTGATAATTGGACAACCGGTTGCATCGTGTTCTTCTCTACAAGTTGTTTGTTACATATGGAGTTGTGCTGCTTAGTACTCCAAAGCTGGAACATCATAAATGTTCTCTGATAAAAACCACCTATTAACCTAATCAAACTTTAATGATAATTTTTACAAAAAAGAACTGTGGGAAAGAATGTTTCTTTGGGTTTGTCTTGATTTTCTTGAATTGTACTTTCCTCCAATCCTTTTTTCTAAAAACTAGGGTTTTTGATAGAGAACCTTACTAGTTCAGGCAATTCTTCAAACTCAAACAATGACATTGAATTTGGTTTACCATAGAAGAAATTCAGCTTCCAAAAATGAAAACAATGCTATAGTAAACAAATTTATTTTAGTTAAGCATAAGCAGAAGTACTACTTGCACAACTAAATAATAAAAATATAATAGATTGCAGGGAATACAATACAAAAAAGAACATCTCTTACAACACTAATAAAAATAGGGTTAAATATATATTAAGATAGAACATGAACACAACTACCTCAAAAATCTGGTGCTGGAAAGAGATGATTCAGTGGGGGATACGATCTTCCTTCGCTGAATTTCAAACCATACAACACTTCTTCTTTCATCGCCTTTGAAATGTAATTGCCTATAAAGATAGACATGTATGCAAAAATTACCATTTTATAAGAAACATGTAAAATGGAGTTTTTGCACAAGTACTATTGAAAGCTTGTAAACAACACATAGCTTTACAAACTCTCCAAAAGAAACACTTATCATATATATTTTTTTTTAAAAAACCCATATATATTCAATTTTTGTCAAAAATGAACTAGTCTAAAAAGCTTAAAATCATGAAACATACCTGTTAAGCTTTGTAGGGACTGCTCAATCTCCCAGCAAGCCATTTCTACTTCCATTGCGTGTACACAAACATGTTGCAGCTGTTCTTTAAAAGAATAGAGCAATAGCACATAATGTGCCTACATTATAAAGAGATAAGAGATTAGAATTAAGACCATATTATAAATTATCATTTTCTTTTGAACATAGGATATGTTTATCTATCAAAATATATCTCAAAGTTGGCGGAATTGCTTCATGTCCATCAAGAACTCATCAAAACTAAGGCATGGAAGGATAATAATAAATAAAACCAAAACACAATCAACCCAGCCACTTCCAACACCTAATCTCAAATACAAGCTCTAATGTTATGGAAGTTAAAAATAAAGCTGCTCATTGAGAATTCCTTGAAAAGTGGTTTTGCTTTCACCCAAAAAGCCACATAATTTTTATTTTTTTTATTTTTTGTGAAATCTGATCCCACTCGCTTATCCCACAATTGAAAAACCATTTCATTTCTAAATTTCCACAACACGCAAAAGATTGCTGGGATAGATAACCAGATTGCTCTGACTACTAAGTTGATGAACACTCGGTACAATAAAACAACACAAAAACACATAAATTTCTCACAATTCAGCAATTAGGCACAATGTTGATCAAAAACCCACTTCACAAAAGCTAATTAAGAGTAATCAACATTTCAATACAAACTTGTATAAGTAAATAAACAGAGAGGGAGAGAGAGAGAGAGAGATTTGGGAAAAACCTTAAACATATACATAAAGACGAATAAATGATGTTTAGAGACCAAATAAATTCTGACAAAGAGATCAAATAAAAAAAGAACAAATTCTAATGAAGATTATAATATAATAATCAGTAACATCAATCTCATTCTTCAAGTAATCCAAAAGCCTAGTGACGAAAAAGAAAATGTAGGAACTAAACAGATATATGAAATTGATAGTTTAGAGATGAAATAGAACAAATGGTGATAGTTTAAGTGATAAAAGGTGAAATTAATTCTAAAAGAAAACAAACTTATCTCAGTGAGGGTTGACAGAGTTTCACAAGCAGCTTAATCTGCTTCGTCCAATCAACAACTCTTGACTGTGGTGGTTTCGAAACCCTAGCTTCGTAGAGAGAGAGAGAGAGATAGAGAGAGAGAGAGAGAGATAGAGAGAGAGAGTAAATGAACGAAAGCAACGACAGTTTCCCAAAACAAGAAAGAGAAGCAGTAGCAAAGAGTTGAAATCATTTGGTGAATCGCTTTTCCGCTGAGACGATTCAGAGGAAAGAGATGAGGAAGTAGTGTACCAAGTAAATACCCTTCTTCAATGAGACGATTGAGAGAGACTGAGACTGAGCTGTTTCAAATTTGCTCCATTAGAACCCTCTCTCTTAGTTTTGCCCAAGTATCTTCTTCGAACCCTCTCTCTTCTCCACATCTTCCCAGTTTCTATGTACCTTTACAATAGTTGTGTATAATATATTTTTGGGTTTGGGGTTTGGCGCCAGATTATTTCATTTTGCCGCCTATTTTTATTTCGATCATATTATTCACGACAATCACAAAAAATATACAATCACATTAAGATATTTAAATAAAAATATAAGTAATAAAATTATAAATTTAAAAAATTAAAAATATTAAATTATCTTAAATATTTGTCCTAATATTTTTTTTACTGACAAATATAATAATATATTTTAAAATCTTATTTTCTTATATTGTTATATTATATATATATATATAATAAGAAAGAAAAGAAAGAAAGAAAATTAAAAAAAAAGAAGGAAAAAATTAATACTAAAAAATATTTTAATGAAAAATATTTTTCACTAAAATAAAAGTTAATTTTCTGTAGTCAATGAAAAATATTTTTCTGCGGCCTTTTTTTATTACTAAATATCATGAACTAATTTTTTTTGGTAGAGGAAAATGAGCGGCAGTAGTAGTGAAGGTGGTGGTGATGGTGATGGCAAAAGAGATTAGTGGTGAAGTTGTGGTAGTGGTAGTGTAAATGGAGTAGCAGGGGTGAAAAAGAGGTAATGGTAGTAATAGTAGCAGTAGTAGTAGTGGTGGTAGTAGAGTGGTAGCGATAGTAGTAGTAATGGTAGTCGTAGAGGTGAAGAGAGATGAGCGAGAGAGATAAAGAGAAGAGAGATGAGCAATGTGAACACAAGGGAGAGAGATAAACAGACAGATAGACACATAGGAAGAAAGAGAGAGAGAGAGAAGAGTGAGAGACAGACAAACAGACATAGAGAGAGAAAGAAAGAGAGAAGAGTGATAAGAGTGAGAGAGATAAAGAGAGAAGAGATATAGAGAGAGACAGACAGAGAGACAGAGAGAGAAAGAGATGTGAAAAATAGATCAGGCTTGTTAAAGAGAGAGAAAGAAAAAGAGAGAGAGAGAAAGAGAGAGAGATAGAGAGTGAGAGACAGAAAAAGAGACATAGAGCGAAAAGAGATCGAGAGAAAGACATAGAAAAAGAGAAAGATAAAGAGAGAAGAGAGAGAGAGAGAGCGAGAGAAGAGAGATGAGCAAGAGAGATAGAGACAAGAGAGATGAACGAAAGAGACAGAGAGAGATATAGAAAGGAGGAGAAGAGATAGATGTATGAGAGACACAGAGAGAAAGAGAGACAGACAAACAGAGACAGAATAGACAAACAGATAGACAGATAGACAAACAGATAGATGAGTGAAGGCTTGAATGCCCAGCCCCCTGCTTTGCTCGCCACTCCATCTCCAGTCTCTTTGTCTCTCTCTCTTAATATACAAAATAAAGGAAATACAACCCTAGAGAGTAAGAGATAGAAAAACTAAAAATCTGAAATCTGAAGCCAATGAAAATATTGTAATTAAATCTGAAGCCAATGAAAATACTGTTTCCACTCACAAGTTTCCCTCCGAAGTCTGAAGCATAATTTTTAAATTTTGTAATTATAATCGCCGACTAAAATTTAGTCGGTAAAAAATAAATTAATTAAGATGAATTCTAACCACTGACTCTAGCCTGGAAGGTTTGATATCAAATCATACTAACACTATGTAAAGTTGATTTGCAATTAAGATGAATTTTTTCTTTGAGGCATTTCATCAAACACCCTGTCCACCATTGGATCTCCCCTTTGATATGAGAAGCAGAAAACCACTTTGCTATCAAATATGAAAAGCTTCCACACCATTGGTCATTTTTGCTCAGTTCACACTTCCACACCATTGGTGTTTCGGATATCAACTATTGAATGAAAAACCCATGGTTTGAATATGAACTACTAAACCATAGGTGGGAGGGATATGGTCCATGTAACACAGGTGCAATGGAAAGGAAAGAAATAATATGTCCGGTAGTTCAAGTTAAAGCACTCCAAAGTTTCCCTCCGAAGTCTGAAGCTCAAATTTTCAATTTTGTAAGACTAATCGCCGACTAAAATTTAGTCGGTAAATAATGAATTAAAAAAATATATTAAAAGTTACAAAAAAATTCATTATTTAAAAAAAATTTAAATAAAGAACAAATATATGAAAATTATATTTAAATAAAATATAAGAATAAAATTATAAATTACAAATATTAAATTATCTTAAATTTTGTCATAATATTTTTTTACTTAAAAATATAATAATATATATAAAATTTTATATTCTTATTTATATTAATATATATATAATAAGAAAGAAAATAAAGAAAGAAAATTAAAAATAAAAGAAGGAAAAAAAAATTTTAAAAAATTCTGAGCCAGCTCAACCCGTGTTTTTTAGTCGCCAATTACTTTATAAATCCCTCAAATTTAAATTAGAAATGTTCCCTCCAAATTTAAATTAACATAGTGTTTGATTATTGTTAACCGTGTATAACGTAAAAATAATTTTAAAAAGTTGAAAAATATTAAGAAAAATTTAAAATCTGAAATAATTTCAATAAGTCTTACAAATAATTGGGATATTTTGTCTTTTATTAGTACTGGTAATAATATTGAAAAATTTATTGAAATGATAAATAATTGGGATATTTTGTCTTTTATTTGTGAATTTTGATTTATTCTTAATTTATTAGTGTTATTGAAATATGATGATGTAAAAAGTATAAATAGTTTAATTGTACTTTTCATCTGCTATTAATAGTCTATTTTCAGAATTTAATTTCTTTTTATGATACAATTATTACAATTTAAAAATATTAATTTATCAAAATTACCTTTTCATAGTATATTTTTAGAAATATCAATTGTCATAATTGTAAATTTTTTATTATTAATGGATTTAAAAAAGGACAAAATAAGAAATTCATATTATTTTAATAATTAATTTTTTTTAAAAATTAATATTTTGGATGGTGGGTGTACAACCTCTTCATAAAAAAAATAAAAAATATAAATAAAAATATAAATATAAATATAAATAAATAATTTTTTTTATTTTCATTCGGCTACCAAACATTTAGTAGCCGAAAGTAGGTCTATAGCGACTAAAATAAATTTGGTCGCCGAAGCTTGACATTTGGCGACCAAAAGTTTGGTCGGGAAAGATTAAAAATTAATTTTTTTTATTTTCATTTGGCTACCAAACATTTAGTAGCCGAAAGTAGGTCTATAGCGACTAAAATAAATTTGGTCGCCGAAACTTCACTTTTGGCGACCAAAACTTTGGTCGGGAAAGATTAAAAATTAATTTTTTTTATTTTCATTCGGCTACCAAACATTTAGTAGCCGAAAGTAGGTCTATAGCGACTAAAATAAATTTGGTCGCCGAAACTTCACTTTTGGCGACCAAAACTTTGGTCGGGAAAGATTAAAAATTAATTTTTTTTATTTTCATTCGGCTACCAAACATTTAGTAGCCGAAAGTAGGTCTATAGCGACTAAAATAAATTTGGTCGCCGAAACTTCACTTTTGGCGACCAAAACTTTGGTCGGGAAAGATTAAAAATTATTTTTTTTTATTTTCATTCGG
This sequence comes from Camellia japonica, assembly GCA_030407325.1. Taxonomy (NCBI): domain Eukaryota; kingdom Viridiplantae; phylum Streptophyta; class Magnoliopsida; order Ericales; family Theaceae; genus Camellia; species Camellia japonica. Next base: position 81,095,516 of record JAPPVO010000016.1, on the reverse strand, counting down.
CTACCAAACATTTAGTAGCTAAAGGTACCTCTACGGCTACTAAATTTTTTTTAGTCGCCAATTGTAATATCTTTAGCTACTAAATTTTTTTTAGTAGCCAATAATCAACATTCCCCTACTAAAAAAAATTAGTAGCTAAAAAATTGATTTTTGCTGACTAAAATTATTTTTGGTAGCCAATTCCCTGACTTTTGGCGACTAAATTGGTTTTGGTAGCTAAAAGTGGTCGGCAAAAATGCTTTTTCTTGTAGTGATCTTCTTGTTCGGACATGATTAGCACGTCTATTTGTTAAGTTTTCTTCTTCATGCATTGGTCGGTCACTATTTTGATTGCACTTTAGCTCGGTCTGAAGTGCTTTGGTTCTGCAATTGAAATTAGACCGTACTGCACTATTCATGCCGAGCTACGACTGCTCCCTGATTTCGACCAAGCTACGGACTTTTCTTACTTTTATTGAGGACCAAGTTGTAGAGCTCTCAAATCGGGCTGTCAGCCTCGAAACTAGGCTATGCCCACTCTGTTCTTTCGACTGAGCTAGAGATAACCCACTGGTTCTGAAATCCAAGCTCCAAAGCTCTTGCTCTAGTATCTGAGCTAAATTGAATTTTTTGCTAGCTCTTGGGCCTAGATTCTAGCCGGGTTGGAATAGAAACCATATCCCTATTCCATGACCGAGCTAAATATCTTAGGTGAATAGCCATAGTTTCAAGACCGAACTTTCTGTAAATCCCAACTGAATGAGCTTTTAGCTTCAATGTGAGCTACCCGAGCTGAGGATAATAATTTTTTAGCTCAAAACCTGAACTAGGTATGCACTTTCTTTTCGTGACCGAGCTAAAGACAAGTTGCTTGCTCCATGACTGAGATAAATTCAAATTAAGCACAATCGGGCTATAATTCTAGCCTTTGACCGGGCTTTTGCTCAAAACCGTCATTGCTCCATAACCAAGCCAATTTTCTTCGCCTCAAAAACAAACCTTATCATATCACTGCTCCATAATTGAGCTCTATAGGCAAACTCCACTTCAGAGTGAGCTCACCAAGAGCAATTGCTGATTTTCGTGAGGAATTTGCAATCCCAGGTGACGTTCACCTTGAACTAGCCAAGGAGGGGATAGAACCTTAGAGCAGACTTGATCCGTGCAAATCACTAACTTTCGCTCTTGCCAAGCTAAATCTGCTCTGGGCAAGGAATACACTTAGTTAGACATATCACTAACTCCCTCTCTTGCTAGCTAAATCTACTCTAGGCAAGGAATTCACTTAGACAAATCACCTACTCTTCATCTTGCCAAACTGAATCTGCTCTAGGCAAGGAATTCACTTAGTTGGACAAATCACCAACTCCCCCTCTTGTTGAGCTAAACCTACTCTAGGCGAGGAATTCGTTTAGTTGGACAAATCACCAAATCCCCCTCTTGCTGAGCATACTCTGCTTCAACAAGGAATTTCAAAGTTTGACAACAAACCTCTTGCCGAACAGAACCCACTTCGGTAAGGAATTCCAAAGTTTGTCAAAACACCAACTTTCATTTTGGTGAGCAAAATCAGCTTGGCAAGACTTCTTGGCGTTCAAAACCAGCTCGGTAAGGAATTCCAAAGTTGATCAAAACCATCAACAAACCTCTTGCCAAGCAAAATCCGCCTGGCAAAGAATTCCAAAGTTGATCAAAACCTTTAACAAACCTCTTGTCGAGCAAAATCAGCTCGGCAAGGAATTTCAAAGTTGATCAAAACCATCAACAAACCTCTTGCCAAGTAAAATTCGCTCGGCGAGGAACCCCAAAGTTGATCAAAACCATCAACAAACCTCTTGCTGAGCAAAATCCACCCGACAAGGAATTCCAAAATTGATCAAAATCATCAACAAACCTCTCACCAAGCAAAATTCGCCTGGCAAGGAATTCTAAAGTTGATCAAAACCATCAACAAACCTCGTGCCGAAAAAATCCGCTCGGCAAGGAATTCCAAAGTTGATCAAAACCATCAATAAACCTCTTGCCGAGCAGAATTCACCCGACAAGGAATTCCAAAGCTGAACAAAACACCAACTTTTATCTTGCCGAGCGAAATCAGCGCGATAAGGAATTCTAATCCATCAAGATGATCCTGAGTTGTCCCTTGGACCGTGCTAAATCTGCTTGGCGTGGCAAAAATACAACAATTTTCAAGAAAATGGTCTACTTGTTTCATTGCACCAATGGCAAAAAGGATTACAAAAATATAACTAAGAACAAAACTTTAGATTGGCAGAGTTCGATGTTCTGGAAATAGATCGGCCATTTATATTCTGCGAGTTTTATGCCCCTTTTCCTCGACCTTCTTATTGATGTCTTCCAAAATTAAACTCCCTAGATCTCTTCCATGGTGGTTTGCTTGGCCATCCTCTTGTCCGATTGCATGAACCTTTCCCACTACTCTCTTGTCCTCTACTACTGGACTTGCCGTCATGGTAGCTGCGACTGCATTGTCTTCGACTCGGATGTGCTCATTAATGTGTTGCATGAGCAGTTCCGTGGTCGACGGTTGATTCATTGTGAGCAAGTCTCTCAGTGATGTCCAACTGGAAGACCGCGCTTATACTATGTGATTGCAAGGTTGGTCAAGCAATCAATGATCTCATTGAAAGTCTCCCAATACTTAGCGTTATACTCCCTCAAAGAGTCACCCGGCTCCATCTTTATTCCCAAGAGATGGTCAACATCCTTGGGTGTTTTGGTGTTTGTCTTGAATCTATTGACAAATGCCTCTGCCAACTGTTGCCACCCCTCGATGCTCTCCCCCAACAGCCTCTCAAACCATTTTAGGCCCAATTTACCTAAACTCAATGGGAAAATAAGGCACATCAATGCTTCGTTCCACCTGTGTATAGCCATACCTTGCCAGAAATGGCTCACGTGTATATCAAGATTGGTCTTTTCGTCATTCAGCATGAAATTAGGTTGGTGGAACCCAGCGAGGAGCGGCATGTTCTCTATCTCAATGGGAAAATAAGGCACATCAATGCTTCGTGCCACTTGTGTATAGCCATACCTTGCCGGAAATGGCTCACGTGTATATCGGGATCGGTCTTTTCGTCATTGAGCGTGAACTTGGGTTGGTAGAACCCAATGGGGAGTGGCGTGTTCTCTATCTCAATGGAAAAGAAGTGGTGCTCAGCCTTGCCAATTTCCTATCTAGTGGCGCGTGCGCCGCCACGCATAATGGCGGCATTACGACCTCTTCACTGGCTCACGCTCCGGGGCTTAACCGTTGCAGCGCCGGTACCCTCTGTGCCTTGCCGGCGCACTTGCTCTTCCAAGACATCCCTGAGGTCCCCCGATCGGTCGGAGTAAGAGTTCCTCGATGTCGTTGATAGACGTGAAGGTTGATAGCTGATGTCTCTAGTGCGAAATAATCCTACCAGTGCGACAAAGTCGCTAGCTCTGAAGCTCCTCGTAATGAAGAGTGAAGAATTATGTCATCTACTTCGACTGCCAAAGTGTTGGGACTGGGCGCGCTCACTGTGGTTTCCCACTCCAACAATGCCCTTTAACTTTAGCTGGCGCTTCATGGCCTCCATTCCCATCGCCATCTTCCTGACAATTACGTCTTGGTCCCTCAGCTTGCTCTCCAAGTGCTGAGTGTTGGATTCTCACCGTCGACGACACCCTTCTGGGCTCAAAGAGCGCCCAAAGCTTCTTGCGCGTTTGTCTCGCGCTTCTCTAGAAGGTCCTCTGGTACACGACACGGTCTCTAATCTAGCTAATGTTTGGACGGCGGGCAAATCATCGCGACGTCAAACTGACTTAGGAGTAATGCTGTCAAAGACAAACTTTGGAACATCATCATTGTTTGCCATGAAAAGTGATCCAAAAAGCTTGGAGAACAAAGTTTTTTTTGTCGGATTTCCCACAGATGGCTCCAATTGTATGGGGAGGAAATATTCTTAGCTCTTTGTACTTCCTCATGTCCAAGTTTCGCTTCACTCCAAATAACCTAAGAACACAATGATGGTGAGCTATCCAACAGGTGGTTATCGAAAAACCCCTCTGATGGTCAAGTTAGCATCCTTGTAGAGAGAGAAAGGGAGAGACAACAAAAGAAAGATACAGCCCTATGTGTAAGAAAACTTCAGACCTGTATCTCTCTACGCACACCACTCTGCTCGTCCTTTTCTGGACGCGTGGTTGTATTGCCCTCTCTATTCCTCACACGTGTACGCATCAATACTACCAAACAACATTTGGCCAAACCACCAAACGATATTGACGCACAACTTTAGTGGATTTCTCTCCTTACATTCTGATTGTCCCACATAGCAAATCCTACCGAGTTACTTTCTGCATGGTGCTACAGTCTACCCTTTGGAACTGCATTAGTCTCAACCAGCAAAAATCTAAGGCGTCTGACGGACTTTTTCAACTATACCCATTCATCCCCACTGACCTTGCTTGGCCTTGGTGTACAACAGGTGCATCTAGTCCGGTCAGAAGCACCATTGGTTCACCTAACTCGACTAATGATCTACGCCAAACAACTAGCTCGGTCCAACTTCCAGACCTCGGGCTAACTCAACCGCGTGATCTAGAACCTCGATCAAATTGCCCTCAGGTATGCCAACTCGGTTACGTAATCCAACGACAAGGCCCAAGTCATAACTAGCTCGGCCCGTTTGCTTGGGGCAAACTCCCCTCTCAGGAATTAAGTAAATATAATCTAGAATAGTTAGAAGAAATTGCTGAAATAGAAAATGATAATGAAATAAGTATAAAATAATATTAGAAATAGCTGAACGACTAGATAAATAGATGAAGACATAATAGAAGAGATAAATAATAATAGAATAGAACTAGAAGAAAATATATAAACAATTAAGAATAATCAGTTTGGGAGAAATGAAGCGCATTCCCCTTGAACACTTAGAACAATTAATGGGAAGTAATGACGTAGAAAAAGAAAAAGAAAATAATATCCTAGAAGACTCCGAAGAAACTAATAATTTTAATGATGCTAAAGTGGCAGTGGTAAAACAAGAAAGAGTAGTTCATTCATCCCAACTAATCCAAATCATCTAGATTTTAGAAACTTCTCCAAACAACAACTGAAAAATGGCACTATAAGAAGAAGAGAGGGATACTACAGTTATCTAAATAGAGGATCATATGCTAGAGGAATACCTAAATAGAGGATCATATGCTAGAGGAATACCTAATGCTAGAGGATCATATACTAGGGTATTTTTAAGAGAAGTATCACTAAAACCAATAAGTAATACAAGATTTTTTTTTTTTTTTTTTTGTGAAATGGAACTGCATTAAAAATTAAGTAGGGTACTACAAGGTTCTCGGATGGCAAATCCCTCTAGCATCATTAAACAAATGCGTTACAATACATTGAGGACAAAGTAGTGTGTAAATTTGTAATCCATCTGCAGATTGAGAACCAAAATTTGCTAGAGCATCTGCACATCCATTAGATTCACGGTAGATATGATCAATTGCTACTATCCTCAGTTGACTCAGCAAGAACCTGTAATCATTAATGATGTTATTTAGGTGATGATTGTTGTGTCCTCTGCCCATAATCAGTTGCTGAGCTAACAGAGATCTATTTCAACAATAACATTTGAAAGACCCATATCAAAAGCAAGTTTCAGTCCATCTCTAATGCCCCATAGCTCAGCTGTGATGCTCGAGCTGATGCCAATATTTCTAGAAAAACTAGCAACGCATCTACCGAAGCTGTCTCTAATCATTCCACCACAGCTAGCCTGACCTGGGTTGCCCTCTACAATCCCATCGGTATTGAGTTTAAGGAAGCCAAGATCTGGAGGTTTCCAAACAATGTTTTGGGTAGTTTTGGTCTTGGTGTGCCAATTAAGGTTTGAGAGGTGTTGTCATTCAATAGCAAGGGCAGTGGTATGGTCAAGTTTGAAAGGGATTAGGTTGGCAAGGGTGAAAATGAAGAAATTTCTAGATTTCCAAATTTCCCAACAGACCAAAGGGAATAACACAGACCAACATGTGGTATTGTGAGTTTCTTTTGATTGACAGTTGAGTTTGAGCCAGTTCTCAAGATTGAGATCAAAAGAAAAGCATAGAGAGGAAGGAATCCCAATAGAGTTCCAATGACTTTGAGCTAAAGGGTAGTTCCTTAGCAAATAGTTGTTTCAGGAGTTGAACCACAAAGGTTGCAAGTGGGATCAGGAATTAGTTATCTAGTGAAAAGAAGAGTTCCTGTTCTAAGCTTCTGGTGAGGAGATTGCCAAATGAAGTGGCGAATGCGAAGGAATGCATTAATTTTCCAAACCCACAACCAATTGGGAAAGTGAGGGCTAGCCATGAAGTTTTTCGCGATGAGCTAGGTTGATTTGGTGCTGAACTAACCAGCTAGTGAAAGGTTCCAAATGTTAAGGTCACATCCAGTTTCATACCAAGGCAAGGAGATGCTTTTTATGGACTTAATGAGATTTGGGGGCATGGTGAAGGAGATTGTGGAAAAGTACCAAGAATTATTCACTCAACAATCTCTGACTTTGAGAGAAAAGTAATGCTAGAGACTCCCAAAAGTTATATCAGATATTTTACCAAATGTCTCACATGGGTGTCGGTGTGGGTCCTACACCTTTGTGAGACATTTGGTAGAAAATTTGGAAAAAATTTTGGGGTTTCTAGCATTTTTCGAGAGAGAATCCTTATTTCTCTACAATAGACCTTCAATTGCTTTTCTAATGGGACCAGAATTAGACTAACTATGGAACCAAAAGGATGTACTTGTGCCCATTTCAGGAGGATTTTGGTGCCTTTTGGGAGTATGTCATTGCCTATTTGAATACCTCTCTAGGTCGAAGATGGTGTAGGGCTTATTCTATTTGGGTCGTGATATTTGGCACTGAGAAGTTTGACCCAAAGAGCATCCTCTTCTTTTTTATATCTCCAATTAATCTTAACCATTGAAACTCTATTAACCAAGTTGGTTTGTCTAATGCCTAGACCTCCTAGAAACTTAGGCTTGGTGACTGTGTCCCAACTTGTAGTATGAATTTTCCTAGTTTCAGAGGTGGTGCCCCAAAGGAAATCTATATTAAGCTTATCAAGGGTGTTACAAATGGATTTGGGAAGAGCATTGCATTGCATGACATAAGAGGGAATAGCAGCATTAACTACTTTGATGGGGTTTCACGACCTGGCTTGGACAAAAGCTTACTCTTCCAATCTACGAGTTTGGATTGGATTTTATCTATGAGGAATTGGAAAGAAACTCTATTGGGTCTAGACAAATGGATAGGGCAGCCAAGATATTTCCCAATAGTAGAAGATATTTATTAGATATTGATTATGCTACAAACACAAGTAAGGTAATAAAACAATAGAAAAGAGGTATGCACCATATCTTAAATATCCATAGCAATAGTTGGAGCGTACAAAATTTTTTAAATTATATTGCACATAGTTTCATGGGTATAGTAGCAAGCTAGTATGACAACCTAAGAGAAAGTGACAAAGAAAAATTAACAACAGAAACTACCCCATAATGCATGTTAAACTTATTTGTAAAATATATTAAAGATGAATTCGTAGGAAAAGAGTGGGATGAAGATAAAAGAAAAAGAGAATGTGTCAGAAAACTAAGTAATATAGAAACATGTAATATGGAATATATAGAAAATTATATGTGCGAATATTCATAATTATTATGAAATAGGTAAAAATAAAATTCATTTAACTATGTTTTTCCATAAATTACCATATCCTATAAATAATAATATAGAAGAAAAATATGAAAAATGGTTAAAAAAACAAGTGACACCTTGGGTTATAGAATTAGATATCAAAGAGAATAAGCTGAACAAGAATGCATGAAAATAAAACAAAGCAGAAAAATAAAAAAATAATATTTACATTGCTGGCAAACATCAAATGTGTGGGGATGTGAACCTTCAAGAAAGAAAAAAACACAATAAGAAAAAGAAAAGGTTTTATAAAAGGAATTTTTTTTTAAAAAAAAAAAACAGAGGAGAAAAATATAAAGGAAAGTAGAGAAAATTGTTGAAAGTGCACTGTAAGTAGGGTATAAGGCATTAGGTCCTATGGATTTTTTTTTTCTTGGTGAGAAGTTCACTCTTTGTAAAATATTGTGATGAGAAGTCTATTTTATTATTTTGAAGGACATTTTGTTTTCAATTTTATCCCTTAATCTATCTGTTTAATTTTTTTTACCTATTTAATTTTTTTTACTATCTATTTATTTTTTTGATTATCTGTTTAAATATTTTATATATATATATATATAATTTGTTTTGACTATCTGTCCAAATTTCTCTTATCTATTGAAACTATCTGTTAAATTTTTTTTTTATCTATTAAACTCAGATTTGAAGGCCACTTTCCCTATCTGTTGAAAATTCACAAACTTTAAATATTTTATCTTTTGAATTTTTATAATCTAGTTTTTCTATCTGTTCAAATTTACAAGCTTATTTCTGCGATTTGTTGAAATCTTTTTTCATCAATTCAAAACATTTTATGAAATAGAGTAACTCCGAACTTTGAACAGATCTAACAATAACACAATCAATGGTTTGGGAAATGGTTGGAAAAACATGCACAAAAACAGTTGAACAAAAAAAAAAAAAAAAGCTTGTAGGTCAGGTCAGATCTTGTTGAACAAACATGTAGATCCAACAACAACACAATCACAAAATTCTAAAAACACCGAGACATTACCAAAAAAAAAAAAAAAACAAACAAACAAACAAACATAAAAAATTATTTCAAAAATTTTTGAGAAATTTTTTTTGGTGTCCATCAAAGATACAGACATAGAGAGTGCCCTAATCGATCTTAGTAACAACGATGGTCGGAAACCAAGCTTGTTTGCAACGAAAAGATGTGGATTTGGTTCTGGATGAGGCAAGACAATTGTGACGATGATGACTTCACAAAGAACCCCGACAAAGAAATCAGATCAAGTCAAATCTTGTTCTGACAAATACATCAGATCAAATCAACTTCTATCAAAGCACCATGGCAGCGAGAGAAGGAGAGAGACAGACAGATAGACACTAATGGTGTGTAAATGGGTTATACAATATATATTTATAGATGGGTAGTTTGGACATTTTATATCAGTATGTCCTTATGGACAAAATATTTTGAAGTGTGGACTTTTGAACAAATAAAATCCAAATTTAGATTTGTGGACCAAGTGCACAAAAAAGTATTATAAAAAGCCCTATAATTTCAATAAAAGAAAAATATTTTTTAGAAAAAATAATTATTGTTCCGAGGGGAAAAGAAAAACTTGTAAATTTTGGGCATGTAGAGAAATAGGTCACTTTGCAAATCAATTTAGAAATAAAAATAATAATAAAATAATAGAAGCATTAGGAAACTTGGATTATGTAGTGCTATAAGAAGAAAAAGCAATAGAATTGGCTCATAATAAAGGAATAAGTATAAATATATATATATAAAGAGTATATAAATACAAATTACACCATTGTTTGATAAAGGATGTGATATATATATATATATATATATATATATGCATTTTTGTGTGATATTAGGCAACAAAATTTTGGAAGGTCTATAATTAGTTGAATAAAAAGTAATCTATACGGGGGACCATTATGTTTTAATTGCAGACTAAGATATTATATTAGCTTAAAAGATGGATTCATAAATAGATTTTTAACATTTAAAACCTAAACTGTAGGAATTGATATGCATGAAACCATATATCCATTAAGGATATTTTGGAAGATAATATATAAGCCAGATAACACCATAGATTCTAAAATGAAACTTAAAATTATAGAAGTAGATAAATTTGAACCCACTAATGAAATGCCAATAGATAAAATTACACCTAAAAGAATAAATTCTAATGAAATTAAACTAGATAATAGATGGATAACAAGTTTTAATAACCATAAAAATATTACAAAAAGAAAAAAAGGAGGGGGGGACTTACGTATAGGTTCTAATAGGTAGACTTAGGCCTCGTTTGGGAACAGGCTAATTTAGTAACTTTTTGACTATTTGGCTAAAATAGGAGCTAAAAAAAACTAGTATGTTTGGGATGACTTTTTGGCTTTTTACGAAAAAATGTGCAAAAAGTAGAGAGAAAAGAGAATCTTTGACTTTTTGGTATAAGTTGTTGGCTTTTTGGCTAATTTAGTAACTTTTTGACTTTTTGGCTAAAAATGAAGGTTCCCAAACGAGGCCTTAGGCCAAGTTTGGGTACTCCCCAATAATCCAAAAAGTCAAAAAGTTACTCAAAAAGTTAAAAAGTTAACACTATTCACCAAAAGTCAACAATTACGACTGCACAACTCCCAATTTCAAATTTTCCTCTAAAAACCAATTTTCACAATTTTTTATTACACATTTTTCCATAAAAAGTCAAAAAGTTAACCCAAACATCCATATTTTCAACCTCAATTTTTTTGTCCAAAAAGACAAAAAGTGCACTTATTTAGTCTTCCCAAACTTGGCCTTATTATCCAATAGGTCCTGTGAGAATTAATGATATTTTTTATCAAATATTATTAAAAAAAGGTCACTAATTGTTAATTTTCAGCAGTAGTTTAAAAATTTTATCACAAAAAATGTCACTAATTATAAATTTTACTGACAGTTTAAAAAAATAGTAAAAAAAAAAGTCACTAATTTTCAACTTTCAGCGACAGTTTAAAAAATTCGTCATAAAAAAATGTCATTAATTGTAAATTTTAGCGACAATTTATAAAAACCTTTAAAAAAAAAAAAAGTCACTAATCGTCAATTTTTAATGACATGCAAAAAATTGTCACAAAAAATTATTTTTAACAACGACTTACTGAGACTTATTTTTAATAGGATTTGATGGGAATTAAGTCCAACTAGGACCTATTGATAGTTTACCCAAGAAAAAATATAATAAAAATTGATAATACAGGAAATATTAAAATAAAAAGTCCTAGCACTTCGGAAAATAATGACGAAATAGATAATATAAGTATATCATCAGGAAGACGCTCTATAGATAATTCTAGTATACAATCCGATAGAAATTCAATTAGTAAAATAATAATAGATACAGGACCACAAATGTGCCAGTATATGAAGATGAAAAAAATCTAATGGTGTAATGACTCCAAAATACATATCATGATTATATTAATTTAATTATGTGTTTAATTTTGATTGTGATATGTGCCATGTGTGATTTGAATTGTGTTCCTGTTAACAGATGTGTATAGGATATGAATTGAACCTGTCTAAATCAGTAATTTATACAAGGTTAAAATTAAATATTTGGAAAGGTAATTAGAGCCTAATTCACATTAGTACAATTAAATTTAGTTTAATTTGAATTAGATTATGATGAGAATTGATTTAATCAAGGTGAACTTGATATAATTTAATTTAACCATTTAAAATAAAGGCTTAGGAAAAATTAGAAGTTAATACAAGTCCTAAAACTTACTCATCAATATAACTAGAAAAGAGAGAGAATGAGTGCATTTTGTTGGAGAGAAATATAACTTGAGGAGTTCTAGAAAACTTAAGAAGAGGAAGAAGAAGAACAAGGAATAAGAAAGCAAATCTTTAACAATTCAACCATCTAAGGTAGGAATTCTTCTTTAATTTCATGAATTTGAGATGTTACACTCATGAATCTATGGAATTTAAGTTTTATTAAGAAGAAATCAAGATTAATTGGTAATTTTATGAAGTAGAATATATGAATGAGAAAGATAAGGAAAAAATTAAGGACAAGAAATTTTTCTCTCTAGATGAGAGACTTTCTACCAATGGGTATGGTCTCTGGGTTTATCCTTGGATTTCTCCTCTGTTTCTGAGCCTCTCTTACTGTACGGGAAAGAAATACACCTTCTCGTATAATCCTGTTGACCAAGTCTGCGCTCCTCCGTACGACGTCGTTCAACTACCTGAAAATACACACGTGAGCTAGCCGGCGGGTGTGTGCCGGAAACCTCTCCGATGCCTAAGTCAGTAAGCTTGACAAATAGACAAAAGCTCTATGAATCAGGGAGTAAAGTTGCATTACCTCTTCAAAGGTGATATTGTGAGCTTATATAGGTTTCGCGTGGCACAGTCTGGTAGGACTCTTATTCTCTATGTAGAGTCCTTTAGGATTACTCCTCCTTGCGTAGAGTCCTCCTAGGATTCATACTTTGGAAGATAATTTATCCTCCAACACCCTCCTCACTGCTTAAACCAAGTGAGATGGTTCTTCCATGGCCGACTACTTCAGGACCGAAAGTAACTATTATTCGGCCCTATTTTACTCTCCCTACCTCGGCTTTCCCATACTAAGACCGAGCTATCCATAAGGGCATTAAAACCGAGCTTCTGCAAACCACAGCTTACTTCGGCTCTCACATGCTACAACCGAAGTAACATCGAAGACCGAAACATTAGCTACTCCACTCAACCGGAGTAGAACAGTCCATCCGAAGACCGGGCTATTCACCACGACTGCTGTGACCGGTCTATCTTCAAAGTTACTTCTCCAAACCGGAGTAACTTAGACGGCCTTTCTACGCGAGCCTTTTTATTTCGGCCCTAAGGCCCAATACCCAGCTCGGCCCAATTGCATATAAATTACCCTCTCAATTGCCCCTTAATTCCATCTGCACAGCATGATAGGGATTACCTGTCATCAAACCGACCTACCAATACAGCCGAGCTAGAATTTACAAACCTTTTCAACCGAGCTACAAACCTATAGCTATCCCGACCGAGCTGAAAACCTTGTAGCCTCTCCAGCTGAGCTAAAAACTATTTAGCTTATCCAGCCGAGCTAACTTTAAGCCGAGCTGAGAACGTCCGGTCAAAACGTCTCTTCAAACCCAGCAGACGAATCGTTCAGTATTCCAGTGACACGTGGCAGCTCCTAGTTGGACTTCCACAGCTGTACAGCCGCCCTCGTACTCCGCAATCATTAAACAGTTCCCGCCCTTTTGGCCCTTTTCATCAAAAGAACTTATTTTTGAATCACACCAAACCCTGTTCATCTCCTGTCTCTCTGTTCTTCTGCTTTTCTAATTCCTTCCAACTTCTGAGCTCGTGTTCTCACTGTTGCTGCCACTTCCTCCTCCAACTCTTCCTCTCTACCAGGTAAGCATATGAACTTCTTCTTGTTTTCCTTTGTTGTCTGTTTTATATGTTTTTGCAAAACACTCTTTTTGTTGCAAGTTTCATACTTTCTGGAAAAACTTGTCTATAAACTGTTAGAACTTCATAAGATAACCAATAGAATGCCATTTCGATCTTTATACATGCCCCAACCGAAGTAGAACACTGTTTGTGATGTATGTAAGGAATAGGTGAACTGAAACCGAACTAGCACTTGCGCACATCAAAGTAGTTTCAACAGGTCACCAACTGATCCACAATAGCCGAAACAAAACCCACCGAACTAGAAACCATAGCACTCGACCGAGCTAAAACTTCAGGGCCATGCCAGCATTCTTAGTTCCTAAACCGAACTCAGAAAGCTGCCCCTTGACGTTCAACCGGAATAACAAAACAAAAGTAGAACCGAGCTAAGCCCAACGCCTTGCCAAAACCGAGATAACACGCTCCTCTTTAAAACCGAGGTAGATCCCGCAGTAATCCATCAAGCCGAAGTAAGACTTCCTTTCCTTGTTTTGTTTTCTATAGCACGGTCGATGATCTGTGCTTAACACCTTGTTTTTCCAATTTGCAGACTTAGGCCGCCCAGACACTTCTGCTCCCTCAACCGAGCTACCAAGCACACTCTCCAACCGAGATAAATTATTTTAACTTATAAAATAAATGGGGAAGTACAGATTTTTAGTGGAAACTCCAGGGGGTCTAGCCGAATTCCGGAAAGACTACCACATACCAACCGATGTAAACCTCATCCTGGCCGAACCAGGTGTAGACCCTTGGGATAACGAAGGCTTCGTCCCTTTTACCCTCCAATCAATAATTGAAACCGGACTTAGATTTCCCGTCCAACCCCTAATATGTGAATTCCTTAGGCAGACCAGACTGTGTCCAACCCAACTGTCCACCAACACATACCGTATAATAATGGGCATAGACGCTCTGAACCACCAGACCGGTCTAAACCTAGGTCTGGCCGAGATACTTCATCAATACTCAATAGGATCCAAAAACCAAGGCTGGTGCTACTATTTGAGAGTGCGCCGAGGTAGAGAAAAGATAATAAAGCATACACCGGATAAAGACGTTAATGATGACGACTTCTTCTGGGTATCTGGGAATTTCGAAGACCTCGAAGCCCGCATCCCAGGCCGAAGAATAAATTACAAGAAGGGGAACCCGGTATACATACTTCGGTTTCTATTCCGCCTTTTCTTTTATATTTTGGCTTTTCTTCTCTGAACCGGACTAACACTTGCTTTCTTTTCTTTTGCAGACAAGTCTCACCTCATCTTCAACTACAACTACCCCAGCCTCCCAGTACTCCGCACCGCACTTCGGGTTAAGGAGAGATCTTGGAACAAGCTTCTGAAATTCGAGCCGACCTACCGATACTCCGGTCGCCGAAAAGCGAAGGTGACCGATTTCCTCCTCGAAGAAGGTCCAGAACCGGACCCATCCTTGCCTCAAATCAGACTTGTTCCCCTTACCGCCGAACAAGAAATGGCAAAGAAGAACAAGATGAAAGCCATGCTCACTGCAACCGCCAGGGCCGAAGTCCCACAAACCGGCCAAACAACCGAGGCCGTTATGGCTCTCCCAACACAACAGCCGTCCTCATCTCGCCGGAACAAGCGTGCTCGGACTAGCCAAACCGAGACACGCCTTGTTGACGAGGACGATGTCATTTTGCCACCAAGCCCTCCACCAGACACTCAACCGAACCCCCAACCGGAGTCATCAAACCGGTCTGAAACCAGCAAGTGGGCTCCCCCACTCGTCTTCAACAACCGAGCTATTGAAGAAGGTGATTCCGTTGTTGCTGAGAAGGATCACCTTCTGGCCTTCAACCTGGCCAGGGGTGTCTGCCTTCCCAAGGACATGGAGCACCACCAGAAGCGGCTAAATACCGAGGTGAAATCACTTCGGTCAGCTGCAAAGTCAATGATTGTGGTAAGCAGTACTGTCTTCTTTTTGCTTTTGGAATTTTTCCAACTCCTAGCTCGGCTGAGATTGACTTTCTATGCTTTTGCAGGCCCTTCAAAAGACCACAATAGCTCACAAGCAAGTGATGGAGCTTCGTAAGACAACAAGGCAGGCTGTGAGGGCAGCCGAAACAAAGGCTGCCGAGTTAACACAAGCTCAGAAGAGGGCGGTCGAGCTGGAGGCCGAGGTAGCTCGTCTGACCGGACTAGTTGCCTCGGCTAATAGCGACAAAAAAAAGCTGTGATCGAAGTGAAAGATCAATATCTCTGGGAGATGGCCCAGCTTGAAGCCAAAAAAGACGCCGAAATATCTGAGCTGAAGCAGAAAGCTAATGACGCTTCCAAGGAAGGTTTCAAGGAAGCCGAAGCTGGCTACTCTCTGCAGTGCGAGGCGGCCAAAGACTTGTTTTTCAAGTGCGGCTGGCGAAGTGCCGTGGAGAAGCTCGGTTGTGGACCTGAAGCCGAGGTCTACAACGCTCCCGAGTACTTTATTCCGGCCTCCCTGAAGGAATATGCTGACGATATCCAGAACCAGTTTCTTGGTTCGTCTGATGATGAGGATGGTGATGAAGATGAGGATGGGGAGCCGACTCTTACCCCGGTCGCCACTAATCAACCAAGCAATCAGTCAGCTCGGCTAGAGCCAACAGTGGAGGACTTGACTACGAGATACCGGTTGATACTACCATCCAAACCGATCTGCCTCCTCAGACCGGACTCCCTGCCAACGCCGGGCTCCAGACAAATGCTGAAGATGAGTTTGACGCCGAACTGGATGCACTTCTTGGTTGATTTCTTTCTTTCTTACTTTTCTTTCATTTTGGAACTCTGTAACCGGGCTACGGCCCCACAATTGTACTTCCTTTTTTCTTTAATGAAAAAATCATCACTCTCATTTCGGTTTTGTACTTGCATTCTCGATATACCATAATCCGGTTTAAGCTATCTAACTTACTAGCCAACCACTCTTCAGCCGATATAACTTACTTCGGCTGAAGAGTATCCAGTGTTGGTTTAATCCAGCCAACCACTCTTCAGCCGATATAACTTACTTCGGCTGAAGAGTACAAAGAGTTGGTTTAATCCAGCCAACCACTCTTCAGCCGAACTTACTTCGGCTGAAGAGTACAAAAGTTGGTTTTCCAGCCAACCACTCTTCAGCCATACATAACTTCGGCTGAAGAGTACAAAGAGTTGGTTTAATCCAGCCAACCACTCTTCAGCCGATATACTTACTTCGGCTGAAGAGTACAAAGAGTTGGTTTAATCCAGCCAACCACTCTTCAGCCGATATAACTTACTTCGGCTGAAGAGTAGTGTGTTGGTTTAATCCAGCCAACCACTCTTCAGCCGAACTTACTTCGGCTGAAGAGTAAAGAGTTGGTTTAATCCAGCCAACCACTCTTCAGCCATAACTTACTTCGGCTGAAGAGTACAAAGAGTTGGTTTAATCCAGCCAACCACTCTTCAGCCGATATACTTACTTCGGCTGAAGAGTACAAGTGTTGGTTTAATCCAGCCAACCTCTAAGTTGGTTTTTCCAGCCAACTTAGAATAATGTTTGGTTATTCGACCAAACGTCCTGCAGCCTGGATCCTAATCCTGGCTTAGGAAGGGTGTTGGTTTAATCCAGCCAACCTCTAAGTTGGTTTTTCCAGCCAACTTAGAATAAAGTGTTTGGTTTTTCCGACCAAAACGTCCTGCAGCCTGGATCCTTATCCTGGGCTTAGGAAGGTCATAGTTGGTTATTCCGGCCAACTATGTTTACAATACTACTTTCTAAAGCTACTTTCTACTGAAAACAATAATGCTGAAAAGAATCGATTGTTTTATTGAGGAAGTAAAAAATTACATACTTAAAAGAAAAAAGCTAAAATAAAACAACTTGAGATTTGCCGTTCCATGGCCTGGGAATTGCTTTGCCGTCCTCATCTTCCAAGTGGTATGCCCCTTTGCCTGCTAATCCGACCACTTTGTAAGGTCCTTCCCAGTTAGGTCCTAGCTTGCCATCTCCTGGAACTAAGGTGTTTCCCATCACTTGCGCAGTACCCAATCTCCGATCTTGAATTGCCTTGGATGCACTGTTTTGTTATACTTTCTAGACAACTCTTGTTGGTAGGAGGCGATGTGAACCAATGCTCTGTCTCTTCTTTCTTCTGCAAGGTCAAGCTCTAATGCTATGGCTTCGCCATTTAAGTCTGGATCAAAGTTTTCGCTTCGGATTGTGGGGAGGCCAACTTCTAATGGGATGACTGCTCCATGCCATAAGCTAAGGAGAATGGTGTTTCTCCTGTTGATCGTCGGCGTGGTGCGGTAAGCCCATAAAACATGAGGGAGCTCTTCTGCCCACTTGCCTTTTGCTCTTTCTAACCTTTTCTTCAATCCGTCAAGACGACTTTGTTTGAGGCCTCTGCTTGACCATTTGCTTGGGGATATGCCGGTGTAGAATTGTAGAACTCTATCTTGTACTCTTCACAAAAGCCTCTGAAAATCCTACCATCGAATTGAGTGCCGTTGTCTGAGATCAGTGCCTTTGGTATGCCAAATCGAGTGATGATATTCTGCCAGACAAACTTCTTCACATCTTTTTCCTTGATTGACGCCAAGGCTTCTGCTTCACCCACTTTGTGAAGTAGTGTTGCGGCAAGAAAGAACTTCCTGTTGCCTGGAGCTGTTGGAAGTGGCCTACTATGTCAACCCCACATTGCGAAAGGCCATGGACTGGTTAAGGTAGAAGTTCTCTGGCAGGTTGGTGTATTTGGTGTGCGAACTTTGACACTTTTCGCATTTTTTAACATACTTCTCTGAATCGCTTGCATGTATGGCCACCAATATCCTTGTGAAATGCCTGTATGCCATGATCTTCCTCCTTGATGGCTGCCGCAAACACCCTCATGTATTTCGAATAGGAATGCTTCCACTTTGCTGGGGTGAACACACTTCAAGTAAGGTCCTGAGAACGACTTTTTGTATAATGCCAAGGATGGAGAGAGCCAAAATCGCTGCGACTTTGCTCTATTCTGTTGGCTTCTTTCTTCTCTTCTGGTAGGTGCCGTCTTTCAGGAACAGTATGATGGGATCCATCCAAGAAGGGCCTAACTCTGCACAACATACCTCTTCTGCTTCTGGGTCTTCAATGCTTGGTCTAGGCAGTAGTCGATTAGTAGTGGGTGAGGAATGGAGGTGTCTGCCATTGAGGCGAAGCCTGCTAGTTCGTCTGCTCTGCTGTTTTCCTCTCTG
Organism: Camellia japonica; assembly: GCA_030407325.1. NCBI lineage: Eukaryota > Viridiplantae > Streptophyta > Magnoliopsida > Ericales > Theaceae > Camellia > Camellia japonica. The sequence goes on along the minus strand of JAPPVO010000016.1, from coordinate 81,077,163 downwards.
CCGATCTGTTCTATCCTCACCACTTCGAACTTTATCTCTGTTCTGACCAATTCTTGGTACTTGGCCATTCTATCATCCTTTGCCTCGTAGTCGCCAGATATTTGATTCACCACTAGCTGTGAGTCGCTGTAACCATTAGCTCGGTGGCCTTCATGGAATGCTGACTTGAGACCTGAAGCGCTTCATACTCCGCTTCATTATTTGATGCTGGGAAGCCAAGTTGATTGCTTGCTCCACTACTAGCCGTCGGGAGAGATGAGGACTATGCCAAGTCCTGCTCCATGTCGGTTGGATGCTCCATCCACAAAGAGCTTCCACATCTCTCCTACAAACAACTTCCAGCATGTGGAGGGATCAGATGATGTTGTGGGGTCTGGAATGTCGCTGGGCTTTCTTCATGATCCATAGTTGCAGTCTGCCCCTTGTCTCTGATGGACCAAGTCATTAGTGTTGGTGAGTTTTGACTTGGTGTAGTAAGGTCTTTCCTCCTCGCCTTTCTACTCTGGTCTGCCTTGGGCTCTGGCTGAGTTACCTGCACTAGGGGTTGCGCTATTCCGGCGTCAATCTCCATCCCTAGTTCGGTTGTGTCAGTCAGGTCGATTGGGCAGACTTGGTGGCTTCCAGGAGTGAACTGCGACGAAGTCTGCCAAAGATTGGGCTTTTACTGCGGTTCTGGGTTGGAACTTGATGTCATATTGTCCCAATTCCACTGCCCACTTCAGAATTCGCCCAGAAAAGTTCGCCCTTTCAAATAAAGCCTTGAGTGGGAAGGCTGTGAGAACAACTATGGTGTGGGCGTGAAAGTAATGTGACAACTTCCTTGAGGCCATCATTAAGGCCAAGGCCAGTTTCTCCAGTGGCAAATACCTCGTTTCGGCACCTAACAATGTCTTGCTGACATAGAAGATTGGAAGTGTTGGATTCTGCTCGAACCAACACTGCACTTACCGCGTGCTGAGAGACTGCCAAGTAGAGGAAGAGTTCTTCTCCAGGTATTGGGGTGACAAGTAGTGGTGGAGAAGACATGTATTCCTTCAACTCTCCAGAGCTGGTCGCATTCTTCGTCCCACTCAAACTTAGCTTTTAATGACTGAAAGAATGGACGCAATCTGTCTGAAGACCGGCTGATGAATCGGTTAAGTGCTGCTGCCATGCCGGTGAGATGCTGCACTTCTTTCACTGAGTTAGGCCTTCTAACTCCTGAATTGCTTTGATTTGGGAGGGGTCTGCCTCAATACCCCTGTTGGTCACCAGGAAACCCAGAAACTTGCCAGACCCTACACCGAATGCGCACTTAGAAGCGTTAAGGCGCAGCTTGTGTTTCTTCAGGATCTGGAACATCTCATCTAGGTCCTTTAGATGGTCATCCGCATCCTTGCTTTTGACCACCATGTCGTCGATGTAAGCCTCCATTGTTCTGCCTAACAATGGCTCGAACATCTTTGTGACCATTCTCTGGAATGTCGCCCCTGCGTTCTTTAGGCCAAAGGGCATGACCTTGTAGCAGTATAGTCCTCTTGGAGTGGTGAAGGATGTTACTTCCTGATCAGGTTCGTGCATGGCTATCTGATGGTAGCCTCTGTATGCGTCAGGAAGCTAAGCCTGCTGTGCCCAGCTGTTAGGTCCACCAATTGATCTATCCTTGGTAGGGGGAAACTATCCTTCGGACATGCTTTGTTGACCGTCTTGTAGTCGACGCAGACACGCCACTTGCCATTCTTTTTGGCACCACGACGTGTTGGAGATCCACTTGGGGTAATGTACCTCTCTGATTGCTCCTGCCTCCAGTAGGTTACCCACTTCTTCTGCCACTATCTCGGCGTGGTGGAGTGCCGATCTGCGTGTGCGTTGAATGACTGGTCTGGCAGATGGGTGGACATTGAGTTGGTGGCAGATGAGGTTTGGATCAATGCCTGGCATGTCGTAGGCGTCCAGGCAAACACTTCGATGTTGGAGGTCAGGAATTCCATAACCTCCAACCTCTCAGCGCTGGATAACGACCAAGCAAGAAGAACTTATCCGGGTTCTTTTCGTCGATTCTTACCTCCACCAAGTCTTCCACCGCTTTCTGATCAGCCGCTTTGCCAACCTCTGCGAACAGTTCATTACTCTCAGGTTCTTCAACCGAATGAACATATCCTTTGGCAGCGCGGCTGCCATTCGTTGTGACGAAGCATTGTTTGGACATAATCTGGTCCCATATACTTCTTCAATTATTCCGGTGTCGTTGGGAAATCGCATCACTTGGTGGTAGGAGGATGCCACCGAGCGCATGGCATGCAGCCATGTTCTGCCCAAGATAACGTTGTAGGTGGAGGGACCTTTATCACCCAAAACTCCACTTGTTTCGTCACGCTCCCTGCTCTGACTGGGAGGATAATTTTGCCGACGGGCCATTCTGGCATGGAGTTGAATCCGATAAGGGGAGATACGGCAGGCGCCAAGTCTTTATCCTGCAACTTTAGTTGCTTGAAGGTTTCATAATACATGATTTCACAGGAACTACCTTGGTCGATCAGGATCCGCTTGACGTCAAAATCCTTGACTCGAAGAGTGACGACCAAGGCATCGTTGTGAGGGCAATAAATCCTTGCCAAGTCTTTGTCTGAGAAGGACATAACATTTGTGGCCTCTATCTTCCCCTTTTTGGCGACTGGTTGGACACTTAGTACCTCTCTGAAGTGCTCAGCCTTTTTGATTGAACCTCTGAGCTCGCATACGCGCTCAGGTTCAAAAACTCCATGTATTACGTTGATGATGCCTTGAGGTGGAGCGTCGTTTGGCATTCCATTGGGTACATTGTGGTCCTGGGGGGCTGGCTGCGCCCCTCCTTCTATGTATTTGTCCAGGTGACCCGCCGCCACCAACTCTTCCAGATGCTGCCTCAATGGTGTGCAGTTCTCAGTGCGGTGCCCCTTTTCTTTGTGGAAGGTGCACCTCGATCTGTCATCGTAGTCCTTCTGAGCTTCGCCTAACTTAGCTGGCCACTTGACGAAAGGCTCGTCTCGAATTTCGCTAAGTATACGGTAGATCGGTTTTTTGAAGACTGTGGTGATGGCAGTGCGGACTCTCAACCATCTTTTGTCTTGGTCTTCTCCGTTGTCTTTCCTGCCCTGTCTGTTTCGGTTCTGGCGATCTACAGCATTGACCTTTGCCGAGGTCTTCTTCTCTGGTGTTGTGGTCGCGCCAGATTTTGCCTTGGTACGAGCGCCATCCTCTTCTACCTGATGTGCTGATGCACTCTCTCCATCAGGGCTTCCATTGTGAGAGGTGGTGTCATGGTGATAGAGTCCCTTAGTCTATTTCCGACTGGAAGGCCTCTTTTGTACTGCGCAATGGCGAGGTTAGTTGGGCAGTCCCCAATCTGGTTGAATGTCTCCCAGTAGCGACTGTTGTATGACCTCAGGGTCTCCTTGTCGCCCATATCGATGGAGAGTAACTGGTCGATCTCCACCGGGGTTTTTGTGTTTGTTCTGAATCGCGTTACAAATGCCTCCGCCAATTGCGCCCAGGAGGCTATGCTGCCCTCTGGAAGCTTCTCAAACCAAGTCAGGCCTAGGTCACCTAGGCTTGAGGGGAATAGGATGCACATCAAGGCCTCATTCCGCCGGTATACAGCCATGACCTGGCGAAAGTGGCTTAAGTGTGAGTAAGGGTCCGTCTTCCCCTCATATGTTGTGAATTTGGGCTGTAGGAAGCCTGACGGTAGGGGCGCGTTCTCTATTGCTGGGACGAATGGTGAGGTCTGCAGCCTCGCCAATGCCTTGTCCGCTGGTTCGTAGGCCGGGCGCGGTATTGGCATTCCAACCTCGATGCTTCCATGCGTCCGAGGAGCCAACCGCTGTAAGGCAGAAACTCTGTGTGGATCGCGCGCTCTAGCGTCCTCCTTCCACCGTGCTTTCTCTTCTAGCACGGTCCGTAGGTCGGACGATCTGGGCAGCTCTGTCTGCCTGGACCTTGTCTGGTGCGTATGCGAGGGCCAGTATGTGCTTCCCCCGGTGTGTGACCTTTCAGACCTCGCCCTCTCAGACCTGGAGTGACGAGTTCTGGAAGATCTGGATTGCGTGTCGCCTGTCCTGGGGCTCTTGTTCTCCCCTTGTGAGGGTGTAGTATTCCTACTACGACTTTCCGAGTGGCGAGGGGGCGTCTTGTTTGTGCGCCCCTCTCCTGTCGCCACTTCTTTTCCTTTCACCTGGCGCTTTAGGGATTCCATGTCTGCCGCCATCCGACGGATCAATTCGTCTTGTTCTCTGACGCGGTCTTCCAAAGTTTGAGGATCAACTCTGCGTCTTTGTCTTTCTGGGCTTTGCGAACGAGAGGGATGAGGGCTGTTATTCCGCCTTCGTCCCCTTGCATCTCTCCTGGAATTTTGTCTGTGTGATTCCAGGTTCGCCATGGGAGTGACCACGGGTAGGCCTTCGCGCACCCCCTTCTGGAGTTAGTCCGTCGACGACGGACTGAGGTAATTCTTCGTTGTTCGCCATTGATTTTTTTAGGAGAAAAAGCTTGATCAAGAGGTTGTTCTTGTCTGATTTCCCACAGACAGCGCCAATTGTACGGGAAAGAAATACACCTTCTCGTATAATCCTGTTGACCAAGTCTGCGCTCCTCCGTACGACGTCGTTCAACTACCTGAAAATACACACGTGAGCTAGCCGGCGGGTGTGTGCCGGAAACCTCTCCGATGCCTAAGTCAGTAAGCTTGACAAATAGACAAAAGCTCTATGAATTCAGGGAGTAAAGTTGCATTACCTCTTCAAAGGTGATATTGATGAGCTTATATAGGTTTCGCGTGGCACAGTCTTGGTAGGACTCTTATTTCTCTATGTAGAGTCCTTTTAGGATTACTCCTCCGTGCGTAGAGTCCTCCTAGGATTCATACTTCTGGAAGATAACGTTTATCCTCCAACACCCTCCTCACTGCTTAAACCAAGTGAGATGGTTCTTCCATGGCCGAACTACTTTAAGGACCGAAATAACTATTACTTCGGCCCTTATTTTACTCTCCCTCACCTCGGCTTTCCCATACTAAGACCGAGCTATCCATAAGGGCATTAAAACCGAGCTTTCTGCAAACCATAGCTTACTTCGGTCTCTCACATGCTACAACCGAAGTAATCACCGAAGACCGAAACATCTGAGCTACTCCACTCAACCGGAGTAGAACCAAGTCCTCCAAAGACCGGGCTATTCACCACGACTGCGTGACCGATCTATCTTCAAAGCTACTTCTCCAAACCGGAGTAACTTAGACGGCCTTATCTACGCGAGCCTTTTTATTTCGGCCCTAAGGCCCAACACCCAGCTCGGCCCACTTCGGTTACAAATTACCCTCTCACTTACCTTTGCCTTTCTTAGCCTTCCTCACTTTCTGCCTACTCAATCTTTACTCATTTCTTCTTTTTCAGCCCTCCCTTGCATAGTTTCTTCAGTCTCACTTCCTTTTATCTTTTTCTTATGGCGGATAATACGCAAGTGCAGAATGATCCCTTCACCATTGAGCTGGAAGAAGGCACGGATGAGAGTGTTGACAACTCGAATCTATGTCTGATCGGAAAGATCTTGGTCCCAAAACTTCTCAACAAGCAAGTAGTCTCTCGTATTATTCTTGGAGCTTGGAAAACCAGGACTGAGGTGACCATCTCTTCTTGGGCTGATAACATTTATTTGTTTAGCTTTTAGAATGAAGAAGATAGAGCTTTGGTTTTGAAAACAACCCCTTGGTCTATTATGGGTAACCTTCTGGTTCTTCAACCACTCGCTGTTGATAGAGCTATATCCTAGATGTAGTTTACATATTGTCCATTCTAGGTTTAGGTCCATGGTTTTCCCGTAGACAAAATGACAAGAAAAAATGGCCAGATAATTGGGGAATTGATAGGGAAACTCATTGGGGTTGAAGCTCCAAATGATGGCCTTTTACTCTCTTGAAGTTTTCTCCGAATTCGGGTGAAGTTAAATATCACTATTCCTCTACTAAGTGGGTTTAAGTTGCAAAGACAGATTAAGGGGTCAACAGAGATGAAAACTATCTGGGTCTCCTTCAAGTATGAAAGACTCTCTAATTTTTGTTATGACTGTGGAAGAATTGGCCATGACAAAACTCGTGTAAGTTTTTGTCCCGAGAGGCTGGTCGTCTTTCTGGTTATGGTCCAGAGTTGAGAACTGAGGTGTCCAGAAACATAGGTCTACTAGTGGAATTTTACCAACATTAGATTGATGAATTGGATGAGCGTTTATGTGATTTACTTCGGCATAATTCTAACCTCCACCGGAGCATGGGGATGGCCTAAGGGCAAAATCGGAGATTGGCCATACCAGTACTACGGGTAATGGAGCACGATCGCCACTATCATCCTCTCCTCCTGCAGAAATGGTTGTGCAAGCTAAGTCGCCACTACGTCCGCCATGTGGAACAATAGGGGATACAGCTGGGGTTAAGGCGCACACGCAACTACCTACAAATCCCCAGATTTTGTCACTATCTGAGGTACCTTTATCACCACCTCCATCTCTTATTGTCACTAAAATTAGGCCTAACCAAACTGGGCCAGCCTATTACATTACTAAGCCTTCAGAGGATAGCCCCAACTCCTTAAATAGCCCACATTCACTCCTGTCTAAATGTCCAAGCCCTTCTCTGGAAAGCAACCATTCCCCTAGTCCAACTTCCTCACCAAAAGCCCTATCCCTGTGTAAAGGACTTCCAGCCAACCTCCTATCTAATGTTTTTTATGGACTATCTTTAAAAAGAAAGGCCAATGAAGAGGATTTGACTGGCCCAAACCCCACAAAAAACTATCAAAATAGCCCAAGAGTCTTTTAAAGATTTGAGCCTTTCCTTAACTCAACTTCCTCCCCCAATTCTTTTCCCTTTATCAAACGTTGGAAAGCCCTAGGCTAGAAAGGGTAAAGTGGATAGACCTCCCAAGACTAAAGGGATATCTGCTAGTGTGTTGAACCCCAAGGCTTATTCAATGTGGAAATTCGGGATAAGCTGCTTGTAAGGATGGATTCAGCAGATTTTATATCTCAGATCCTTAGTACCTTTCCTGAGGAGTCTGAAGGAGATGGAAATAACAAGGCATTGGTGGCTGGCCTTCAACAGCCATGGGCCATGCTAATTATCAGCTGGAACTATTAGGGGATAGGGCGACCTTTGACAGTCCAAATCTTTAGAGGGTTATGCATAACCCATTGTCCTGGAGTGGTTTTTCTGATGGAAACTAAGAATAAAATGGTAGTTTTGGAACGGATTAGGAGAAGGCTCAAATTTCTAAATTTTAGTTATGTGGATCCCGATGGCACTGCAGGGACTAGCTCTCTGGTGGTCTGATGAGGTGGATATTGATGTCAGATATAAGAATTCAAATATCCTTAGATGTGTGATATCTTATTCAAGTGCCCAGTGGCTTGCTTCATTTATTTATGCTCCTCTACGAGCTGTTAATCGTGATGGTTTCTGGAATCAAATCTGTCAGGTTGCGAGGAAAAACCAATTGCCTTGGTTGTGTATAGGAGACTTCAATGAGATTGGATCAGTAATGAAGAAAGAATGTGGGTCTGTGCCAAATCTGCGCGAAATCAAAAAAATTCAATATGTTATGAATGAGTGCACTCTTGTGGATCTAGAATTCAAAGGCAATGTTTTCACATGGTCGAACAATCATCTGGGGTTGAGTATTGTACATGAGCGAATTGATCGAGCCGTCTCTAATGTGGCTTGAAGGGAGGTATTCTCATTTGCACAAGTGTTCCATGATATTATATTCGGCTCTGACCATTGCCCACTTTTGCTCAATACCTGTATTCCAAATAGAGTTCCTTGTCTTTTCAAGTTTGAATCAATGTGAACTACCTCTCCGAATTGCAAAGCTGTTATTCAAGAACATGGGCAGATGTCTCATTCGGGATCACTAATGTTTCGATTTTGTCAAAAACTCAAGACTTGCTGAGTGGGACTCAAAGCCTGGAGTATTAGTGAATTTGGCAACAATAAGCTTAAAATCCTTTCTTTGAAAGAGCAATTGACTAGGCTACAACCTTTCCATCCTTCTAAGGAAAACACACATGCCTAGCGTTCTCTTCAAGCTGAGCTTTCTAACACTATGCTTCAAGAAGAGATGTTCTTACATCAGCGATCCAGAGTAAGATGTTTACAATATGGGGATCACAGTTCTTCTTTTTCTCATGTATCAATTATTCAAAGAAGACAGAGAAATCAGTTAATTACTCTTTAGAATGATGATTGACACTAGTTGAATATTGATGAGGGGATAAACTTTCACCTGTTAGATTATTTCTCTAATCTATTTAAAAGTGAGTCTCCGAGGGATATGGATATTGCTTTGCAAGGGGTTCGACAATCGGTTACAGCTGCAATGAACTTAAACCTCACTAGACCTGCGTCAGACTCTAAAATAAAAAAATCAACCTTTCAATTGGGTCCTCTGAAAGCTTTGGGTCCGATTGGTTTTTCTGGGATTTTTTACCACCAGTACTGGGATATAATCGGGGAGGAAGTGAGCAAAGCAGTCCGAAGTTTCTTTGAGAATAGACATCTTCTTCGAGAATGGAATCAAACTAACTTAGTGCTTATACCCAAAGTTCCAAACCCGGTAAAGCTCTCCCCGTATCTTTTTGTGCTGGTGGCTGATGCCCTCTCTGTTTCTTTGACCAAAAGTCTCCAGGAGCATCGTATCATGGGGCTTAAAATCAAACAAATCACCCCTACATCAACCCATCTATTCTTTATGGGTGATGCACTATTATTTGCCAAGGTTGATGTGTCGAAATGTCAAGCTTTGAAACATATTCTGGATTCGTATTGCATAGCCTCGGGTCAGCTCATTAACTTTGACAAATCTGGGATTGTTTTCTCATCCAACACTCTTGATCAAGCACGTCTGGATATTTGTGGTCTCTTGGGCATTCCTCCTAACCAAAAGACTTCTAAATACCTGGGTTTGCCTTCATGTTGGGGTAAGTCAAAGTCTGAGGCATATAGTTTTCTCATTGATAAAGTTGTTCAGAAAATGCAAGGATGGAAGCAAAGCTTATTGTCATAAGCCGGTAAGGAAATTCTTGTGAAGGCAGTGGTCCAAGCAATTCCGACCTATGCCATATTGTGTTTTTCTCTCCCAAAAAAAAAAAAAATTTAGCAATCGCCTTAACTCCTACACAAACAATTTTGGTGGGGTAGAGACTCAGAAGATAGAGGGATCCATTGGGCGAGTTTGGAGTGTCTTTCTTTAGCCAAATCCCAAAGAGGAATGGGATTCTGGTTTTTTAAAGCTTTCAATCTTGCTCTTCTAGCAAATCGGGCTTGGAGATTGTTAAAATATCCCAATTCTTTCTGTGCTCAATTTCTGAAAGGAATCTATTGCCCCTCTTTGGATGCTTTATCGGCAAGAGGGAAGAGGTGGGCGTCATGGGCTTAGTTGAGCATTATACAAGGGAGAGACCTTCATCATAAAGGCCTTCGGTGGCAAGCTGGAAATGGACAGTCTATCAAGTTTTCGAAGGATCAATGGATTCCTTTTTCTATAAATTTTACTCCTCAAAGTTTGAAACCTATTGGGTGCCAAGTGCAATGGGTTGGGGATGTTATCAATCAGAACCATACTATTTAGGATAGAGAAAAACTGATGGGGATTGTTAGCCAAGAGGATGTTAGGAATATCTCTGTCATTCCTATCTCCTTAGAGGGCCAAGATGATATTTTGATATGGCACTACACTGGCAAAGGCAATACTACTCATTAGCTTCCTCCTCTGCCCAACCTCCTAAGAATTTCTAGAAATTCATTTGGTCTTTAAAGGTCCCCCCGAAAATTTGAAACTTCTGGTGGCAAGTTTGTAGCAACAAACTAGCGACCAAAGAAAATTTATTTCGTAAGAAATGTGCTCTATAGCATTTCTAGTTTAGACTCGACCCATTCGAGTTTTGGATCAAGGTTTCATTGTCTTATATAGTTGTTCATGTCTTATTTCCCCTTACTTCCCTTTGAGTTTGGCTATTAGGATGTGTTGGTGGTATTTGGAATAGGTTGGTAGCTTGTTTTTCAAACTGTTGTTATCCAGAATTCTACTTCTTTGCTCGAGTGGCACTTCTTGCACTCAAGCAGTCTTTGTGAACTTCCAGTACTTTTGTAGGTCTGCAGAGACATTGGGAATTGGCATTTTCCGCTCGATCAGTCTTTCTTGTGCTTGAGCAGTGTTGGCTTAAGCGATCTTTGTTAAGCTCGAGCGGTGGTCTTCTATCTGCAAAACTTCTAGGAGTTTGTATTCTTTGCTCAAGTAGAAATTCCTGCGCTTGAGCTATCCCATGTTTTTGTGTCTAGACACTTGAGTGACACTTCTTTCGCTCGAGCGATCTGTGCATATATCAATTCGCAAGGTCACTTTTCTAAGCCACTTTTTCATCTCTCTGTCTCTCTCTCTAAACATTCTAAAATCCTAGATCTACACCCTCTCTCTCTCTCTCTCTCTCTAAAACTCTACTTCTCTCTACAAATACACCTAGATCCGTCAAGTTCTTCACCTATGTCCATTTGTTAAAAAGGTATAGCACACTATGGGCTTCCTTTTGATCCAAACAAAGTTGGGTTTTGGGCGTTATTGAAGTTCCATCACTCTTTATCTCGTCTTCTAAACTTGAAGTGGGATTCTTCTCACCTTCTTTGAGTTTTAACATAGTTATTTGCAAATTCTAAACAATATGGTGATTTTAGGAATTTTTTAAACAAATCTAGGGTTTTGGGTTAAAGATCAAAAGAGGGGCTTTTACAATAGATTCTTGGTAATGTTGTGGTGTGGAAATAAAGTTGAGTTGTGATAAAATTGTTGATTTTGATACTTGGGATTGATATTGGAAGAAAAAGAGGTTTTGCCCTAATAATGTCAAATGTTGATTTTAAATAAATTATGAAATTAGTATCGGGAATATGAAATTGGATTGGTTTTGATGAAGATGGTGGAGTTGGATATGTATTATGTGATGACCGACCTTCTTTTTCCTTTTCTTCTCTTTTTCGCTTCGTTCTCTTTTTATTTTCGTTGGATTGAAAGGTACAGAATTGGTTTCTTGGTGCTTATCTTTTTCGGTGTTGTATTCGATTGTTCCGGAGGGTGTACGGGTGAGTCTGGAGTGCCGGGAGCGAAAAAAAATTTTGGGTGGCTGGGCTTGGGCCGCTCGAGCGGTGGGCTAGGCCGCTCGAGCGGTGGAGGCTTGGACCCAGAAATTGCATACTGTCTAAGGGTGCACGAGCGGATAAGTGGGCCGCACAAGTGGTCAAGGTGGCCGCACGAGCGGCCAACTGGGCAATCCGAACTCTGTTTTTTTCCCTCTTTTTAATCCGAATGTATCTCTCATTTTGGTCATCTCTCTCTCACTCTAAACCCTATTTTTCTCCCCCTTCTCTCTAGAAACCTCCCTCAAGCATTGAAACCCTTTGATTCTTGCAATCTTTGGGCCAAGATCCTCATCCTCTTTCTCTAAATCTTGAAGCTCAAGAACTAGGGCTTCTCTTGGTGTGGTGTTAAGTGAAGAATCAACCATCAAAGCTAGGGTTTCTCTTCTCCATCTTCTCAAAGACTTTGAGGTAGGGATTTCTTGAGTTATATATACAAGTTTTGCTAGATTAATGTTGATTTAAAAAGGGTTTTGAAGTTTTGAGTTGATTTCTTTGATTTTGATTTCAAAATGAAGAGGGTCTTGAATGTGAGTTTGTATTTCAACCTTTTACTATTATTTTGTGGGTTTTCCTCTATTAAACTCATGGAAAATGGTGTGATGGAGTTCCTATAAGAAAATGATGGAGTTTTGTTTTTAATAAAAACCCTAGAAAATTGGGGATTTTCTTAAAAAGTAGAAAGGCCTATGGAAGTTCTTCTTTTCTTGTGATTGAAGGATGAAAGAGCATTGATTTTATGATGTAGTTGCTAATAGCAATTTCTTGATGTATGTATAAAATGGAGGTCCATTTTTAAAGTCCATTGATAAATGTATATATGTGTAGAGTTATAAGATGGCAAGTTGTTGAGTGCCATAGATGATGTAAAAATGTTTGATATTTATGAAATGGGAAAATAAAGTGAAAGATGACATGCTGGACATACTGAAAGGGTTAATCATGATGAATCGTTATTGAGAAATTGTGATGGTGTGTTGAAGACACGTGATTATTTTGCAAAATGAGAAACGTATTTGTGAAAGTGAGAAAGGTATTGTTTATTATTGTTGTTAAGGGCTTTTTGAAAATGGAGAAGTGTTATGAGATTTAATTATTGCATCTCATTTCCATTTGATTTAATATTCACCATTGTCTATGAGTGAATTATTACCATTTTGCATTCTCATCATGTTTACTTGAGAAGGATTATATTGTAATGAGAACTAATGGAAATGTTATGGGGTTAAACGTTGGTAAGTCGAATAAGGGGTGTAGATGAATTGATAATTGGCTTAGTGTCCAGGTGAAAGACCAGAAAACCGCGCGAATAGGTGTCGAGCCTTCTGATTAATACCGGTAAAAATGACAGTTTGGTAGTGCTCGTAGAGACTACTTGCAGACACCAGCCTAGGAATTACCAGTGTCATATTTACCGCCCCTGTTGATTTAAATATTGGAAATTGGAAATTGATGAGATTACAAAATATTATTGAGAACATCTTGATTTTGAAATAGTGCATTGAAATAAAATTCTCCTTCATTATTGGCACTTGCATGGCATTACATATGCATTTCTTTTTAACGTTGATGGAATTAGCATAACTGTATATACTTTGTGAGGAATCTCTACTGGGCTTTATGCTCACCCCTATGGGAATTGGTGCAGGTAAAGATGTGGCGACCTCGCCAAGCTAAGGGCGTAGAGATGTTTTGAAGAAGAGTAGTTTAACTCTTATTTTGTTTTGTTATTCTTGTAAGCCAAAGGCTAATGTGTTTGGGTCCGTGAGACCATTATGTGTAACCGGGCTATTGCCTTGGAACTTGTAAGCCCTTGAGGGCCTTATTCGTTGTGGTTTAAATGATTTCTGTTACATGTTATAGACTCATATACTAGTCGTAAATAAATGTATAATGGCATGTGAGAAAACTTTTGTAAACATTCAGAATTATGTAAATGAAACTGGTTAATATCTCATTTTGGGAGTGGGTTGATGTTATAGCTATATGGGTTTATTTTCGAGGCGTGACATATTACCGCTCACATCTTGAAAATTTGGAAAGTTTATCTTTATTGAAAATTGTTTATCTGTTTAGAAATATCTGTTTTGGGCTATCGGTGGAGGATAGCTATAATTGTTGTAGAAATTGTATAAGAAGTAAGGAAATTGAAAGTATTTTCTTATCCATTTGCATCGGGCATTATTTCATATTTATACATTGGAAATGTTTATCGTTTTGAGAAAAAGGGAAAATCTGGGAAACATGTATTGTCTCGTTGAAATAAGTTGGCCTGAGTGTCCATGGTGAAAGTCCTAAAAACTGCACGTATACATGGATGCCAATCCTGCAGACGAAATATCCGTAAAATGGCAATAGTGGTGCTTGTATAGCCTACGTATACATGAGTGCCAATCCCGCGTACGAAATATCTGTAAAATGACAATAGTAGTATTTGTATAGCCTACGTTTACATTGGTGCAGGTTCACGATTTCCCACGGACGAAATTTTCGTGAAAAGTTGTATTTGTTTGAGATTCCCAGAGTGTTATTCACCGTCCTATTTTCTATTGTAAAGGAAATGAATCATGATGTTAACTTGGCATTGCATAGTTTTGGAAAGAGATATAAAATGTTTTGGCACACGCATTGCATATGCATTCACCTTGTAGCTTTATTAAGATTCATATATTGTGTTGAATTATTTCTACTGGGCTTTAGCTCACCCTATGTGGGAAAAATTTCAAGTGCAGATGATATGCCTCCGCTAAGGCAATAGCTTAGGAGGACTTGGGGCAAGGGCTTCATTTTGGTGATTTTGTATATGTTTTGTACAGGCCAAGGGCCTTTAGCTGTATTGGACTTAATTCACTTTTGTTATAACCAAGCATTGTCTTGGAAAGTTGTAAGCCTTTAGGGTATTTATTATCTATTTTACTTTTATACCTCATCTCTGGTTATAACACATGCTATAGAATCAGGGTTAGACTTGTGAATGTATATCTATATATGTTACCCTTTTGTACAAATAATTGGGATTAATGGAAGATAATTATTTCATTGCATATTATTACGTAATTCATATTGTGGATGGTTTATTGTAATTATTTTGGGGCATTTCATGCTCCCTCTCAATATTTCCCTGTCTATCAAGAATGTACTAAGTCCATTGAGCACCTTCTTTTCCAGTGCAATTGGGTGAGAGTTATTTGGTTTGGGTGTAATCTAGGACTCCGAAATGGGAATGACCCAATTGTTTCAGCTCTCCAATGGACCTTATCTTTAATGCAAACTTGCTCAAATGATCATGATAGAGTGGAGGTGGTGAGTAAGGTTGCCTTGGTTGGTTGGTGTATTGGAAAGCCAGAAATGAATGGGTGTTCAATCATTGTTGTGTGGACCCACAATAGGTAGTTCGACAGGCCAATGCTTATTGATGGGAAATTCAGCATGTACTGAATCAATCTACAGCGATTTCACAGCAAAATTCTCCACCAAATACAGTTGGGTTTGACCTTTACCTGGCTCTATGAAGATAAATTGTGATACCAACTTCTCTATTCATGAGGGCAGAGCAGCGGTGGCTGTTATTTTAAGGGATGACCAAGGAAAGCTTGTTAATGGAGTAGTCTCCACTGTCTACTCTTTTTCGGTTAGACAAGGAGAAGCACATGATATTCGCTTGGCTTATCTGTTTCTCCAATCTCTGGGTCTTTCGAATATTCAGGTGGAAACTAATAACAAAGAGGTGATTGCATTGTGTATTTGTGAGTTGGTTCCTCTGTGGGATTGTTCTGCTATGATCCATGATATTCAGGTCTTGAAGTTAACCTTACATGCCTCATTTGCTTGGATACCTAGGAAGGCCAATGGAGTAGCTCACAAGCTAGCAACAGCTCATCTTCATGGTGTTCTTCCTTTTGACTAGGTTGTAAATCCCCCAGTTGCTCTTTCAGAATTGCTTTCTGTTGATGTTCCCCTGTAGCCTTCGGGGGTTTCTAAGCTCAAAAAAAAAAAACAAAACAAAACAAAACAAACAAACAAACAAAAAAATAAGGAAGAAATTGTAAGAATTGAGCTCATATCATGACATGCATGGTTAGATTTGAAGAATTTAGCTCAAGATTTTGACATGCATGACTTTATTTCATGGAGTTCTTGTTCACACATTTGATTTCTTGCACGATTCTCCAAATTTGAGGAGAAAACTCCATGAATTTTGAAATTAGAACTCAAAGTAAGCATGTTTTGTAATTTTCCAATTTATTGAAGTTTTAATCTTTCAATTAACAAATTGAGTTTTGTTGGAAATTTATGTCCATATTTTTATGAATTCTTGCATGGTTCATGAAAAGTGAAGAGAAAACTTTAACAGTTTTGAATTAGAACTCATGTATGCATATTTTGGTGATCTTATACTTCAATTCAAGAATTTGAAGTTTTGCATGGCAATTGAGTTTTGATTTGAAGTTACGATTTTTTGTTTAAAGTTAGATATGCTATATTTAAGATGTTTTTGAAGAGTTTTAGGCCATGAAATGCATGAAAGTGAAGTTTAAATTACAAACATTGAGTTCCAAAAATTAAGCTGAAATTCGAATTCTTTGAAAACCTAGACCGCATGAATGGCCTGAGGCCCCCCACGTGCGGCCAACCTCCCCTGTTCCAGTTTGCATTTGTTTTTATTGCACGTGTGGAGCACACGTGCAATGGTGGTTCTGCATGTGCGGCCAAGCCCTCTGCACGTGCGATTTTTAGGCCAACCTCCGTTTCATATTCTCTTCATTTTTTCGACTTTTAGGTCTCCATTTGCATGGTTTTCACGTATATTTCAAATTCATATGCATATCATGAACACAAAATAAATTAAAGAACGAATAAAAACAACTGAACGAACAAGTAACGAATGAACCAAATAGGTTTAAGAATCGACTGAATGAGTTGAACATGTTTTCAGATATTGTGCTTGAATGTGTTTGTGTAGGTCAGATGCCGCATTCTAATCATGTGATTCAGGGAGCCAACTATGAGTAACAACCTTGTAAAGCTATGTTCAAGATATAAGTATTTTTTTGAATTATATAATGCTCTGTTTCTGAAATGGTGTTTATTAACTGAATGAATGATTGTCCTATTTATGAAATGTACTCGTGGCATCCATAGCATCTGTTACTGTTACTGTTACTGTTACTACTACTGCTACTATTACAGAGATCTATGTCAGTTCTAATCTTTGGAACTACTGTTTACTATAGTAATGACCATAAATTATAACTGTTCGGTCTTATATAACCTACTGTATTGTTTTGCTATTAGATCTACCACGTATGACTGCTATGATTTCAATATTAGATCTACCACGTATGACTGCTATGATTTCAATATGATTTGATATGTTATGAGATACTGATTCACTGATGAAATTGACTATTTAAAATTACTGAAAGGACATCATTCATTACCCTTTTACACCGCTGTTATTCACTGGGCTTTAGCTCACCGTTTTATATATGCATGTTAGTGATCAAGTGCAAGACCGGACTTAGTAGTGTCAACTTGAACTGTGCTTCATGTTAAGCCAACTTCTGTGCTTCACTGCGAGGTTCCAACTGAGTCAAGCTTCAAGACTTCATGGGTGGTTTAGAGTTCACCCTTTTGTCTTTATAATTAAGTGTTTCGAAATGTTACTGAAATTTGTTTTGAATGTTATTATGACCGTTTCGTTTGGTTATTGGGATTTAATCCCTAGATTATATTATGTGTTGTACAGAAGTTTTATCTTGGACTTATGTGTACATATATATGTATATCAAAGTTTATCTTGTTCTATTTAAGTCTGCACAGGTTATTGGACGTTATATATTATTATTTATAGGCTTCCGCCAACCCCTATTATTGTATTACTGTTAAGCAGGCCTTTGGTAATCTCAGATTACTGGCCTGTAACTTCTCTAATCCCTTGGGGCGGGGGTTGGGTCATGACAAATGGTTTGGAGAAAATAAGATGAAGAAGAGGCACAAAAAGAATATGACACCTTCATAAAAAGATACAGTAACAAGAATGAAGAAAATAAAATGTCATTAGCATATACTAATGTTAATAGTATATATATACCCATAGAAGTATGCATAAAAGGATTTAATAATTACGAACTATGTATTTACTTAGATAGTGGATACTCAGTGTGCTTTGGGGAAAAGGAAACTTTTTACCAAGTATATGTGGAAAAAGCAAAATCCACCATTAATAGTTCGAATAGCTAACAATACCACAATGATCCATGATGGCACAATATAAAACTTAGTTATAGAAATAAATTCAATTGCCTTTGTTATTCCCAAACTCTGGGCAACTGATCAACCATTACATGATTTAATCACGGGAAATAACTTTCAACAATTATATAGCCCTTGTACTCAAATATTGCATTATATTATTTTTACAATTAACAATAAACCGGTTGAGGTTTTAAAACTAAAACAACTATTACACATAACAACATTGACTTCGTCTGTATCAAGCTTGGTATGGAGGTAATCTCTCCAACTGATCGCAAAACTGCACTAAGTATTAAAGAACTTAATATTCAGGAAGAAATTCAAAAAGATCAACAAGAAAGATGTAAAAATTTGTTTAGTGATGATCCCTTAAAATTTTGGCACAAAGATAAAAGTATAGGTAAATTAGACCTAATTGACCCTAATAAAATAGTTAGAGTAAACCAAATGGTATACACTTATAATGATAAGAATTCATAACAGAAATGGAAGACCTTAAAAGAAAAGGATTAATTAGAGATAATAATAGCCCACATAGTAGTCCAGCATTTATGATTAGAAATCATGCTGAGATTAAAAGAGGAAAAGTTAGAATGGTAATAAATTACAAAAAATTAAATGATAATACCAAAAGAGATGGTTATTTTATTCCAAATAAGTAAGTCGTTTTTAATAGAATACAAGGTGCCTCCTGATTCTCAAAAAATGGATTGTAAAAGTGGATACTGACAAATCAAAATGGATAACAACCTTTAGTGCACCACAAGGACATTATGAATGGCTTGTAATGCCCTTTGAATTAAAAAATGAACCTCAAATATTCCAAAGAAGAATGGGTAACATCTTTAAAGAACTAAATAATATTTGTCTTGCATATATAGATGATATTTTAATCTTCTCTAGATCTATAGAACAACATAAATAGATATCAAAATAATAACTGACAAATGTAAAAAAAACATGGAATAGTTTTAGGTGAAAAGAAATGTATATATGCTCAAAAGGAAATAGAGTTTTTAAGATTAGAAATGAAAGCAGGGTCAATAAAAATGTACAGTCATGTTCTCAAAAAAATTAATAAATTTCCAAACAAAAACACGAATAGAAAACAATAAAAAGGTTTTTAGGATGTTTGACTTATGCCTTAGATTTTATAAAAGATTTAGCTAAAATAAGATAACCATTACAAAAGAAATTTATAAAGGATGAGAGTTGGACTTGGAATTCAGCCGACTCTACTTTAGTAAAATTCTTAAAAGAAAAATGTAAAAATTTGACTACCCTAACCCAAAATGAACTAGTAATAACAGATGCAATTAGCAATCATTGGAGTGCAGTGTTAAAAATAAAAGAAAATAATCAGCTATGTAGGTATTGTAGTGGAAGTTTGAACCAAGCCGAATGTAACTATCCTACAATGAAAAGAGAACTATTAGCCATAATTAAAGAAATAGAAAAGTTTTTAATATTTTTGGCACTAAAACTGTTTTTTAATAAGTATTGATCGCAAAGGCCTAGCAGGCTTCGTAAATAAGAATTTATCTAACATGCAAGCACAAGGGAGACTTTTACGATGGAAACTCCGGTTAAAACAAATTACCTTTGATATAGAACATATTAATGGTAATAAAAATAGTTTAGCAAATAATCTAACTTAAGAACTTGCAGATGACATTCACATCCACAAGACTCACACCGCCAGAGAAATAAACACTCTTGGCAGAAACTCAAGAAGTGCTGCACTTGGTGATACAAGATAACACTGATATTATCAGAAAATTATAGACAGCAAGGAAGAGCCATTCCGTGAACGAGCTCATTAGGACCACCTATTTAGTTGCCAAAGCCTCATTAAGATTAGAAGTATTAAAGTTATTTCTCCAGCTCCCCTGTGAT
Source organism: Camellia japonica (assembly GCA_030407325.1). Taxonomy (NCBI): domain Eukaryota; kingdom Viridiplantae; phylum Streptophyta; class Magnoliopsida; order Ericales; family Theaceae; genus Camellia; species Camellia japonica. The sequence continues at coordinate 81,057,818 of JAPPVO010000016.1, read as the reverse complement.
ATACAAAATAAAATAAGAGAATGTACATACGTTAAGTTATTTCTACAATGGTATAAGGAAAGTATCATCCATCTGGAAACTCAGTGGTGCTACTTTAACGGAAGAATAGCTATGTACAGTTATCGAATGTTAAAAATGTCACTCAATCCAAACAAGGTTATTAACCCAAAGGATCTTTTGGTGTAGTTGTGGAAATTCAAAATAGTCAATAAATTTCACATTCCACCTTATCCTCAGAGTACCATGTTTTCTCAATTCACAAAATTTCAACAATTCATGTTCAAATAATCTATGAAGTCTACAAAGAATGTCCAAGCATAGCACCCATTACATTTACAACTGCACAAATGGAGGAAAATGATGGACGTCTAAATATAGCTCATTATTTGATAAAGCTAAAAGACAAGAATGACGTGATCCCCTATAAATGTGATTGATTCAAAGATTGAGAAAAACCTTTTATAGTTGATCCAATAGAAGTAAGGGCAAGAGGATTTTTCTTAATATCCCAAGAAACTACAGAATTAGCAAGGGTTGGGTTTAAATTAGTTCTTATGGTAGAACCACCTTTGCAATAACACCATCATTGGCAGAAAAAATAATTGTTCTAGGATTTCCTTATGAATCAGTATATGATTACTTGGACCAGGTAGATTCTGGAATATATTTATCTAAAAGAGGATGTAAGGTTTTGGGAAAGTATCTAATGGAGCAAGATCTAGAATATTGGGATGCAATGTTTGAAGAATATGATGGTGATTATGATCTCAATGACGTCATGGGTGATAAGGGAGTATGGAATCTGGAGAATGTAATAGATTGACAAGACTATGGACAAGTTGGCAAAACTAAGGGCTGAGTGGGCTACACCTCCATGTAACTACTCCACTAGCTTGTCTCTCGTTCATAAATAACATGTCATCACCATGTGACCACACCACCTGCATGCTTGTCTCTTGTTTGTCTTTTATCAACAATAAAATAGTATGTAAAATATTTTATATTTATAGATTAGGATGAAATCCAGACATAAAGTCCAGAAGTGCCTATAAAAAGGCCTTCAATGAGAGCAAAGGGGGTACAGATTGCCTAGAATATACTTGAAACTAAGAAAAAAGTATGAACCTCAGGCTTTCTTAGAGAAAACAATATTCTAGCAATCTAATAGTCTATAGGCACCCCTTTTCCTTGTAAATTTTCTGTTCAATAAACAAAAATCTTTTATTTTTCAAAAAAGAAGTGTGTTGCTTCTATATGTTAGGTTGTTGATCTTAGGTATCCTACATATCAAAAGAAATAGCTTCTAAAGTTACGATCTAAGAGAGGAAACGAAACAGATCTATGTTGAGCCTGATCTAAGGAAGGAAAGGTTAAGATTAACTACCTCTATAAACTAAAAGTGTGCCTACGCCAGAGCCCTACATCGACTACGTTCAGGTAACGATCAAAATCTTTAAATATTGTTCTTATTTTGGAAGCATAGTGAGCCTAAAATCAAAACATCTTAAAAATATAAGAATTAATATGTGTTTTTTTTAGTGAGTGTTTATCAACATTTTTATGTTCAAGATTTATTGTTAGATCGTAATCAATTAGTAGTACTAATCACAAACTGTCAACAATGTCGTTATTTTCTACAAAATCTACTAAATATTGGTATTGCTAGAGATATAGAATTTACTAGAAAAAGTGTTAATAGAATAACTCAAAAATTATATATTATCTAGTTTTGTGAAAACCCTAGATTTTGGAGAAAATTTGGAGGAAGGTTGAGATCATGTGAAATTTATAAATCATAGAGATTTTTTATTGTGAAATGATGAAGAAATTGGCGTGTTTGCTACAATTGTTGAATATCCATGAAATGGAAGGTTGTTGTTGAGAATTTGATAAGCATAGTATGTTGATATACTAGTGGTGAGAGAATGGAAATGATGGATTGTTGTTGTCAATCCTTGGAATATATATATTATGTATATATATGTTGGATAGAAATGTTGTAATTTATCACAATTGAGAATTGTGTTGTTGAGATTGGAACTTGTTGGGAAATGTGGAAAAGTTACTATTGTTTTGATATATTGCATTGTCATTTCATTTCATTTTCATTACTTTTCAAATTGGCATTTTTGAAGTTACATTTTGAAAAAGGAAAAAGAATTGTTTTGAGAAACAAATTTTGTTTTGAATCATTTTGGGGTAAATACGTCGGTAAGTCCAGATATGGGGTGTAGAATTGAGAATTAAGTTGGCTTGAGATCCATGGTGAACTATCGTAAACACTCACGGAGGAGATACCAAAATCCTTCTGATTAGGAGCTGATAAAGTGGCCTTAGTAGTGGCTGAGACACTACTTGCAGACACTAACCTAAGGGATTACTTGAATCGTATTTACCACCCCTTGATTATACATTGAAATCATTGGATTGATTATGTTTGTGAAAGAACATCTTGCATGAGATTTTTAAATGACAAAAACTTGCATTTTTTAGCATAGCATGGCATATGCATCTATCTAATGAGATAGCTTAAAATGTATATACTTTGTTAAGATTTCTTTACTAGGCTTTATGCTCACCCCTAGTGGAACTGCTTACAGATAAAGATGTTGTGATTCCATCAAAGTGAAGGCATGGAGGATTATTTTTTGGAGCACGAGGCTCATTTACTTATAATTGTTTTTGTCAAGTCAAGGGCTAATATTTGTGAGTTGTGATAACCATTTAATTGTAACTGGACTTAAGCCTTGGAACTTGTAACCCGTAAGACATTATTGTGTTTAAATTTCCTTTATATTCTAGCCTCATGCTATAGATTTATATCTTAAGAATTGTGAATGTATTGGTGCATGTGGGGCTTTGTCTCTCTTGGATATATGTCATGATTATATATATATATATATATATAGAGAGAGAGAGAGAGAGAGAGAATGAATGAGAATCATATGATTATTCAGTTGTGAAGGATTATGATTAATGAGTTAATCAGGTTTATTGAATGTTAGTTATTTGGGGGCGTTACAATTACCACTACCAAACCACTACCTCTACAATCACCGCCACCACCATCACTTGAACCATTACTTATTACTACCACCACTACTACTGATGCTACAACCATTACCTTATGACCACTCACACCACCACAACCATTATAGCGAGAACCACCACTCTACTACCACTACCCACCACTGTTGCCACCACCGCAACAACCATTACCTTAACACCACTACCACTACCACCACCACCACCACCACCACCGCCACAACCATTACATTACCTCCACTACCAAAATTTTTACAAAAATCACACCACCACTAGCACTATCACAAGAACTACCACTTTACTACCACTACTTGTCACTACTACCATCACCACTACAACCAATACTGTCATTGCCACAACACTAGCTTACCACTGCCACCACCATCAACCCCACACTGACCTACCACCACCATCCTACTACCACTACTATCACCATCACAGATGCTCCCACCAATACCACTACTCACACAATCACTTCCACAATTGTCATGATCTATATGAAATTTTAACTTATTTGTTACTAACTTAAAATAAAGAAATAAAGAAAATAATTCATTCCATTAATTTAGAGGCATATCCAAACACGAGAATAAGAATTATCATTTTATTCCTATGTTATTCCATGTTGGCAACCAACCAATGGAATATGAATGAACATTTCATTGCATTCAACCTTGTATTCCATTCTTACACTCATTATGTTCTGTTAGGTTTTTGTAATTGACAATCCCGTCTGACAAAACTCCTTTCAGTTGTAAATTTATTCGATCGTTTATTTCAATGAGGCTATGAGTATTTAGATGCGAATCCAACCCGAATTGTGCCTATGCAGAGGAGATTATGATCTTAATCCTATCATGTTTGCCACTTCGCTGACTATGTCGGGGATCGAGCTGTCCGATCAGCTCGCGGGGGTCTAAAGGTCAGCGCCCCATGGTGGGTCCGAGGTAGCGCTTAGGTGAGGTCGAGGGCAGTGCCTAGGTGCGGTCGATTGTGTGCTTGAGCGAAGATGCAATCCTTTCAGAAGTTTCACTCACCTGCAAAAGTACTGAGAGTTATATTTTTACGCTCGAGCGGCCTTTCCTGTGCTCGAGCGTAGATCCTTGTTCTGAAACACGCATTTTAGTCAGACTGCTCGAGCATCCATTCTTGCGCTCGAGCAGAGATCGCGATTCTGTTTACTATAAATCTGTGATTAGTTCAGTTTCTAGGGTACGGCTTCCAGATCTTCTTCTTGGGTATTAGGGTTTTCATCTGGAGCTTCTTTGCTTGTTTCCTTTGATATCTGTTAGAGTTTATATCATGAATTGAGTGGATTATATCAAAGGGTTTGTTTACTTGTTTTATTCACAAAAGAGAGAGTTGTTCTTCGGTGGATTCCGTGGAATTTGGGCATGAAACTTTGGTGGATTCCAGAGTGGTTCATCGTCATGGATTCGACATCAGCATTATGGATTCAACATTGGACAAGACAATTCCGAGGTGAAAACGGTGGTGGAAGCGGCACATTGGGGTTGGTTCAATTTGGGCGTGGATTCGCTAGATAATTGAGAGTACATTTGTGCAATTCTTTTTTTGTCTTCTTAGTGGATTGTTTTGTGGCTTTGGCCAGTAGTTTTTTTTATCACAATTGGAGGCGCTCCAATTGTGGTTTTCCTTCGTTAAATCGTTGTGTCGATTTGTCTTTGATTGTTTGATTGTGATTGTTATTTACTGGTTAAAATTGATACATAATCACAAATAAATATCTCAGGGATTTTTAGGTTTTTTAATTGGTATCAGAGTAGATTGCTTTATTTTTTATTTTTTTAAACTATCGGAGCGAGATCGTGTTTGATTTGTAATAATGGATTCAATTCATGAGGGAAATTTTATGGTTCGACCACCCCTACTTGGCGGATCTAATTATTCTTTTTGGAAAGCTTAGATGAGATCATTTTAAAATCTATTAATGAAAGAGTTTGGCAATCTGTCATGTGTGGGTGGACCGAACCAACAATTATCATTGATGGAGTAACTTTTCCCAAACCAATTGATAAGTGGGACACAACTGATTACCAAAATAGTAGCTGGAATAGTAAAGCTATCAATTCTCTCTTTTGCGTCGTCACACCAGAAGAGTTTAGTCATATTTGCAATTATGAAGTCGCAAAAGAGGCTTGGGGTATCTTACAAATTATTCATGAGGGCACTCCTTCTGTTAAATGCTCAAAATTTCAAAGGCTTACGTCTAATTTCAAATACCTTTTAATAAAAAATAGTGAGACCTGATGAATTTTATGCGAAGTTGAGTGACATTGTAAATTCCAGCTTCAATTTAGGTGAAAAAATATCGGAATCCAAGATTGTGGGAAAAATTTTGAGGTCCTTGGTCGATCGGTTCCAACCAAAGGTTACAGCTATTGAGGAGGCTCAAGATGTTGACAACCTCAAGCTAGATCATTTGGTTGGAAATCTCCAAACTTATAAGGCACATATGAATTTAAAAAAGAAACAAAAAACTGATATTGCCTCATAGAATTGGAAAGGATTCTGATGAGGATTGTGAAATAGATTCCAAGATTACAGATGCTTTTGTAAAACAATTTAAAAAGTCTTTTCTGAAAAAGAATCCTAATATTTTGGAATCAACTCATAAATCCAAAGGCAAAGATAAACTCAAAATTAACTCTATAACCAATAAGAGAAAGGAAAGATAGAAGGGAACTCTGAAAGAGTCCAATGCTATGAATGCCAACGATTTGGCCACTTTGCTCAAGAATACCCTAATCGTTTGAGGAAGAAGAAAGCCTTCACTATCACTTGGGATGATGAATCAGAGTTTGATAAAGATGAAAGTGACAACGAAGCACAAGGCGAAGAGGGGCATGAACAATTCCTTGCTTTCATAGCGGCTTCCGAAACTGAAAGACAAATAGAGTATCCAAAGAGGCCGGTTGAGAATGTCACTGATAATGAATCCTCGGGGAGTGCTGATGAAGAGCTTCAACAAGCTTATGAAAATTTGTATAAGGAATCTCTTAACTTATCTAAATTGAATGTCAAACTCACTATCAAACTCAAAGCCTATGAAAGTGAGAATGTCAATTAAAGAAGAAGATTTCCGAGACTAGGAATGATGCCATCAAGATTTCTAGTGATCGACAAGCTCTTTGTGCAAAACTCTTGACTTGTGAGACAGAAAGGAATGAGCTACAGCTAATCTATGCAACATATGAAGAAAATATTGAAACTCTCGAGATGTCTCAAGTTGCCTTGGAAGAGCTAGTCATCAAGAAAGAGGAAGAGCTCAAGTGTGCTATGGGTACCATTAGACTTTGGAACAAAGGATCAAAGACTTTGGACAATATCATTGGGTCTCAACAAATGTGTTGTGACAAGAGTGGCATTGGCTTTTGTGGTAACAAAGAGCAAAAAACGGAGTGCATCTACATCTCATGATACTAGAACTCAAGGAAAAGAAGAACAAAAAATTCAACATGAGGATAGACTTCTTAATCTTCCTAGAGTTGATAAGGCCAAAGAAAAGAAGGTACACCTTGTTTTTATTTGTCATCATTGTGGTATGCATGGTCATATTCGCGCTTATTGTTATGAGTTGCATGGGAGAGTGTCTCATAGAGATGAAGAAATTCCAACATCTCGTGGGGTAGGAGACACTTCATTGGTGGTAATGAGGTCAAGGGTCATATTAGACCTCGTTATTTTGATTTGCTTGAGACCAAACATGAACAGAGGTTGTGTTTGCCTAGACCTAGGAATAGGAAGTTGGAAACCAAGTCGAGACGGGGTTCCCATTGAAGGTGAAAGGAACCACAACGTCAAGACACCACCCAAGAACCGCAATTCTCACAACTTTGTTCATACTAAAGCGGTTTGAGTAAAAAAACTTGACTTGTGTTAATTTGTTTATTCATTTTATTTATTTTTTTTTTGACTTTTTGCTTTTGGTTTTTTGTTTGTTTTTTCTTTTTGGGTCTTTTAGTGTGTGCTTGTGTAACGGCCCAAAATAGTTATAATAAACCAACCGTAATGATACATAAATTAGAGTACGATATCCTTCCATTTCATGAAATTCAGTTGTACAAAAGAGGTGGTACATGCAAATATACATTCATAAGTCCTAACTCTGAATCTATAGCATGTGTCAATAACGAAAATAAGAAGTAGAAATTAAACAAATAATGAAAATGCCCTGAAGGCTACAACTTTCCAAGACAATGCTTGGTTACATCAAAAGTGAGTTTTAAGCTCATTCATATAAAGCCCTAGGCTTGTACGAACATCAAATACAAAATAAAAAAACTGAGCCTTCAGCTCCACAATCCTCCCAAGCTAAGTCCTTGGTGAAAGCATCTCACCAATACCTGAAAATGGTTTCCCATATAGGGTGAGCCAAAGCTCAGTAGAAATAATCCAACACAATATATGAATTTTAACAAAGATATAATGGTGAAATGCATATGCAATGCTCATGTCAAACGGTTTACATTTCTTTCTCAAAATCATACCATGCTCAATTTATATCACAATTCTCAAATCATATTCTTTACCATTAAAAACAAGGGGGAATTCTCAAACCAATACAACCTTTTACGGATATTTTGTCGGCGGAACGGCACCCATGTAAACGTAGTGTATACAAGCAGTACTATTGTCATTTTATGAATATTTCGTCCGCGGGAATCGACACCCATATATTCGCACATTTTTCAGGACTTTCACCCTAGACACACAGACAAACTTAATTTGGTGATACACACCTCTTTCTAACATTCACCCTTTTTTTCTCAAAATCATATATATTTACAATGTATTATATGAGCACAAATGTTCAACGCACATGGATGAGAAATTAGTTTCAATTCACCTAAAACTCATGTAATTTCTACAACAATCATAGCTATCCTCCATCGATAGCCCAAAATAGATATTTCTAAACAGATATAAAATCTCCAATACAGATAAACTTTTCAAATTTTAAGATGCGAATGATAATACATACCCAAATCCACTATCCATATCAACATCCATCCAATTTCACATTTCCAACATCAATTTCATTTATTTATACAAAATAAATATTTGGGACATTTAGGACAAAATCCATTTTCTTCCAAAATCTAACTCAAGCGTAAAAATCAACAATTTGTTCACAACTCAACCTCATTTCCACTCCCCCAACCATTTTCCATACAACCATTTGAAAACCCCTCTTTTGATTTTAAACCAAAATCCTAGGTTTGTTCAAAATCCTCCAAAACCACAAGATTTTTTATGAAAAACAAATAGCTAAGTTAAAAATCATAAAAGAATATAGAAAATCCCTACCTCGAAACTAGAAGACTAAGGAGAGAGCAGAGAAACCTCAAGGAATCCGAAATTTAACTCTATTCAGATGAAAACAAAGCTCTAGGTGAGCTCTACCTTTCTAACAAAAGGAGTAGGGTGGAGAAATAGGTAGATCTTGGTGTATTTGTAGAGAGAGAGTAAGTCTTAGAGAGAGAAGGTCTTAACTTTAGGGTTTTGAAATGTTTAGAGAGAGAAAGAGATGAAAAAAGTGATGTAAAAAGTGACTTTTACGAACTAATATATGCACAGTCCGCTCAAGCGCAAGAAATGACGCTCAAGCTTCTAGACACAATAAATTATTCTACTCGAGCGCAAGAAGTGACACTCGAACGTAGATTATACACTCCTAGTAGTTTTGCAGACAATAAACCAACGCTCGAGCTCAAGAAGGGTCGCTCGAGCCGAGACTGCTCAAGTGCAGGAATCATCGCTCGAGCGTAGAATACACTCTCCTAGTAGTTTTGCAGACCTACAAAAGTACTGAGAATTCACAAACCCCGCTCGAGCGCAAGAAGTGATGCTTGAGCGGAGGAGTAAAATTCTGGACAAGAAAAGTTTGAAAACTAAGCTACCAACCTATTCCAAATGCAACCAATATAACCCAATAGCCAAACTCAAGGAGGGAAAAGAGGAATAAGACAAGAACAACAATACAAGTCTATGAAACCCGAGTCCAGAATATCAAATAGATCGGGTCTAAAACCAGAATCGTTGTAGCTTGTTCATTTTCTATCTTGTTGTGTTTTTAAAAATAAAAATAAAAAAATCCAAAAAGATCTTTTTAGTATAGTTTTGCAAGCTTGAAATTTTTGAGAAGTTCTTGGTGCATATTGGAATTGATGAGAATATCCATTACATGCTAATATGTGTGTATTTTCTGTGGTTATTACTCATTTCGGAGTGTGTGTACTTTGATTAGTATGTCTCATTCTGTACACACTCTTGGATTAGCAAATATCAGAATCTTCCACCTTAGTGATCAATTTTCTTTATGGACTTCTAGTATTGTGTCTTCTGCTTTTCTAGAGGAATTGACCTAACTAACACATCATGGGTGATGTTGAGTCTCTTAACCACCTTCCATCTTTTTGCATCTCCACGGCTTTCCCCTCAGTTCTTTGCAGTCAAGGCATGAGAAAAAGGCTACCTCAAACTTACCAACCAGGCTATCCTTATTGTATCCATGCTTCTTTGGGTCGGTTTCCATACTCTTGAGCGTGAAAGCCGCCAATGAGTGTGCAAAAGAAATTAAAAAACAAAAAAAAAAACAAGATTCTTTGATTGAGGGGGGGAGCCTCCACTTTTACTCAACAAATACCCCTTGATTCCTAGTGGCTTGACTTTCCTTAGTTGTGTTTAGATTCTCTTGCCGGAGGTCCAGCCATTCAGATCACTACTAGGATTTGAATCTAGTGTTTGACGAACTCCAAGAGTCACACAGACACTTTTATCATGTGATCTATGCTTTTCACATAATGCATCACTTTCTTTTATGATGAATCTTCTAGAGGTTGTACACATTGTGTTTTCAAGTAATTGTGTTTCTTGGATAATCTTGTGTGTTTTAAGGTAAAAATCTGAAATTCCTTACTTGCTTCACCATTTTTTTTTTTTTTTTTTTTTTTGTCTTTTCTTCTTGTTCATTGTTTTCAGTGTTTGTGGTTGCTTTTTGTGAGAGGGAGTTTGGTTTATCATTGCAAGGGTTTTTTTTAGCATGAACTTACATTGATTGGTTTGGTAAGGGAGGTTGGCATTAGTTGGTTTGCATGTTTCTATGCACCGCTTCTTTATTACTTACTTCTCGCATGCTATTACTTTTTACATCCAATTGTTTTGCTTGTGTGGTTTATGATCTTGCTTTAGTTGATTGAGCTTTCTTTGTCAATTCATGACAAAAAGGAGGAGAATTTTGAGGGAAAATTTTGTTTGAGCATGTTGTTTTTTTGTTTCTTGTGGGGATTTTCATCTATTCATGCTGCATTTGCTTGAGTGTGTTGTTTTTTTGTTTCTTGTGGGAATTTTCATCTATTCATGCTGCATGTTCTTAAAATCTCCAAGTTTCATCTATTCATATTTCTATCTCATGCTTCAAGATACTCTTGTCATATATCTATTGCTTTTTCATATACTCTTGTGGCACTAATAGTTGTTTTACAGATTGTGACCTTGAGAAACAAGTTTGTTTTTGTTGGCTGTAATGGGTTGGGGTGATTAAGATTTTATTTGTTAGGTGTGTTTTGTCACAGAATTGCCAAAGGGGGAGATTGTTAGGTTTTTGTAATTGGCAATCCTATTTGACAAAACTCCTTTCAGTTATAATTTTATTCGATCATTTATTCCAGTGAGGCTATGAGTATTTAGATGCGAATCCAATCTGAATTGCGCCTATGTAGAGGAGTTTGTGATCTTAATCCTATTGTGTTTGCCACTTCACTGACTATGTCGGAGATCAAGCTGCCCAATCAACTCGCGGGGGTCCAGGGGGCAACGTCCCGTGGCAAGTCCGAAGCAGCACCCAGGCAAGGTCGAGGGCGGCACTAGGCGCGATCGATTGTGCACTCGAGCGAAGATGCAATCCTTTCAGAAGTTTCACTCGTCTGCAAAAGTACTGAAAGTTGTATTTTTACGCTCGAGCGGCCTTTCCTACGCCCCTGCATAGATTCTTGTTCTAAAATACGCGTTTTAGTCAGACCGCTCGAGCGTCCATTCCTGCACTTGAGCGGAGATAGTGATTCTGTTTGCTATAAATCTATAATTAATTCAGTTTCTAGAGTACGGCTTCCAGATCTTCTTCTTGGGTATTAGGGTTTTCATCTGGAGCTTCTTTGCTTGTTTCCTTTGATATCTGTGAGAGTTTATATCATGAATTGAGTGGATTATATCAAAGGGTTTGTTTATTTTGTTTTATTCACAAAAGAGAGAGTTGTTCTTCGGTGGATTCCGTGGAATTTGAGCCTGAAGCTTTGGTAGATTCGGAGTGGCTCATCGTTGTGGATTTGATATCGGCGTTATGGATTCAACGTTGGACAAGACAATTCCGAGGTGAAGACGGTGGTGGAAGAGGCACATTAGGGTTGATTCAATTTGGGCGTGGATTCGCTAGGTAATTGAGAGTACACTTATGTAATTCTTTTTTTGTCTTCTTAGTGGATTGTTTTGTGGCTTTGACCCGTGATTTTGTTTTTCTCAATTGGAGGCGCTCCAATTGTGGTTTTTCCACGTTAAATCATGTTGTCGATTCGTCTTTGATTATTTGATTGGGATTGTTATTTACTGGTTAAAATTGATACATAATCACAAATAAATATCTCTGGGATTTTTAGATTTTTCATGTTCCTTCATGCCAAGCATGCTCTGTTTGGTTCACTAGAATGAGTTGAAATGGAATGGAATGATCATTTCTTAGGTTCTCATATGGAATAACTATTATCTTGAAATGGTGAATGATGATTCCATTTGTAATGTATTTTGTCATTATTTTTTTAGTTAACCACATATGGAAATAAATATTTTGATCAAATGATCATTCTATTTTGCTTCATTCCAGTGAACCAAACACTACCTTAATGTTACCATTTGCAAGTTATGACATTTGTGAATTTGATTACCACAAATGTAATTTATTATCACAAATTTATTTTTTTAAATAAATTTGTAGTTTATTATGCAAAACCGTGCATGGCATGGGGATTATGGTAATGTTACCATATGCAAGTTATGACATTCATGAATTTGATTACCACAAATGTCAGTCAATCCTATGAGAGTCCTAACTAAAATATATATATATATATATATATAATAAAAAAGTTATAACCAAATACCATTATACGGACTGGATAAGGGAGGGATTGTAATCCACTAGACTATTTGGTTAGACTGAATTTGTGTCCTATGTTTGTTTAGTCATTGGATTAGATGTCTAGATCAGATTATTCTATTAAATTTTATGTTTGTTTAGTCATGGGGTTAGATATTTGAATTGGACTATTCTAGTGAATCCGATGTGCATCCTATTTTATTTAATTTTTTTACTAGAACTTTTAAAAAATTAAATAAATAGAACATCAACAAAAACTATATAAATTTATTCTAATTTTTAGTTGAGATTTTTTAATTTTATTTTAATTTGAACTTTTAAATAAATTGAACTTTTAATTTTATTTTTAATCAAATAAATTGAACTTTTAATTTACTAAAATTATATAAAATTTACTAGTCCAGATGGACTCATAATCCGGTACAAAATTTTTGAATCAAATAATGGACTATTCCATCCACCGGACTGTGAGTCATATCCCATACTCTTATCCATCCAAACCAACGTGCTTAAGGTATGATTAAAGAGCTATTGAATTATAATCAAAATAATATTATAAACAATATCAAAAATGTCATAACTCAATCCTTTAGAAGTCATAACTTAAAAAAAAAAAGTTATAACTAAATAATTCATGAATTATAATCAAAATAATGTGATAACTAATATTATAATAAATCATAATTACTACTCCAAAACATTATGATCAAATATTATAAAAATCATAACCAAAAGTACATATGACACCCACCCAAAAAGGTTGTGTACTATAAAATTCTTCAAATTTTAGTTGACTTACAACATACTTCTGTCTCACATTTTTATGTCCCCAACACTCATTTCCCAAACCAAATATTTACTGAGGCACATATACATATGATATTTGTGCGTAAGCACTGGTTAAATAATTACACATCAGATCTTACTATTGAATACTGACTGTTTATTTATTATTTTTATTTATTTATATATTTATTTATTTTGGTTAAAAATAAATGAGATTAAAAAAAAAAGTCTTTTGAATTTTATTGTTACAATATCCACTGGCACATCGTTTTTACTTTAACAATTTGTCAAATTTGAAAATGTACAAATAAGTGTTTGAGAATTAATTGAATGTAAATGAGAAATGGTCAGAGTCCGGGAGCAAAATTCTCACTTGCAATTAATTTACAATTAGCGTATCACTCGTGCTATGTACGGAATAAAATAATATATTATTTATTAAAAATATAATAATTATATTTAATTTTTTTATATTTTATCTCATATAAATAAAATTTTATATATAAATTTAAGGATTTTTTTTTAAACGTTTCTTTACTATAATATTAATATAAATAGATTAAAATTGTTATATTGACAATTAATAATTAAAATTGTACTCTGTTATTAAAAAAATTGACATAATTCTAATACTTTACTATTTTAGAATAAAAATATATTAATTTTAAAAAATTATCATATTAATTTTTGACAGGGAAATAATTAAAGAAATTTTAAAAACTTAACATGTAAATAGCTAAATCACGGTTAAACCAGCAAATCATTCCAACCAAAAATGATCTAGCTTAATCAGTTAGGTCAAAAGACCAACCGGTTTACATAAAAATTAATTAGTTAAAACTTAAATTTTATTTTATTAAAATTTAAACTGTCACTAAGGGGTTGTTTGGGATGATCTATATAAATGCACTTTTTGACTTTTTGGCTAAAAAAGTAGAGAGAAAAAAATATGTATGTTTGGGATAACTTTTTAACTTTTTACGAAAAAATATATAATAAAATATTGTATTCAATATCAAAATTACTCTTGTACCCTTCCAGACACATATTGTGTGCATTCAGTGCATTGTTCAATTTTGTTGACTTTGGAAATTTGTAGCTTACAATTAGCCACGTCAGTGCATTGGGTAAAATGTGTAAAGATAGATACACTAACATTCACTTTTTCTTATTGAATTCAGAAGGGCAAATTCGTACTTTTGTCCTTTGTTTATTCAACATTTTTTTCCCGCCTAGACATGGGAATAGTGTTAACTTTTTTACTTTTTTAGTAACTTTTTTAGTTTTTGGCTTTTTTAGGGGATGCCAAACATCCACTAAATATGGAAAGTAATCTATTAATTTAAATTTAAAATCAACACAATAAATTTAAAATTATAATAATCTATCTCATAATTTATAAGTTTTAAATACAAATTTAAAATTATCACAATTATCTCATAATTTTTGTATTAAAGAGCAGTAAGAGTGACATTAAGATTATCGATATATCTATATATTTTATAAAAAAAATACTTTTAAGGAGAGATATTATGAGAGTTTCAAAATCACATACAAAATTATTTTTAAAATCAAAATCTCTATGTTGGATTGTAAAATAAAAGTTAAATGGAAACTAACTAATCGAGATTTTATTAATTTTTTAAAATTAAAAAAATTAAAAAAAAATTAGTATGAGATATTGATCATAAGGCTTCTCATTAAAAATCTCATTTTGCTTATATAAATGGGAGCATAAGATTCACTTTTTATAAGTGAAACAATTCACTTTTTTCTTCTTTTCTTGATATGGAATTATAAAATAAAAGTTAAATGAAAGCTAGCCAATGGAAATTTTCTTAATTGTTTAAAAGTTAACAATTGTTTGGGCGGAAAGTTTATTTCGAATCGAGCAATCTTAGCAGTTTAATCTTTAATTAAGTTAAACTTTAATTTATTTCGAATCAAACAAATTTAATCAATATATTTTGATAAAACTGCTAAAATCGCACTTAAATCAGCGACTCAGTCAAACCGCAAACAGTTCAAAGGACCAACCAACTTATACAAAAATTAATTATTTAAAATTTTTAGATTTTATTTTAATTTTTAAATTTAAACTGTCTTGAACTGAAACATACAAAACATTACAATATTAAATGGGAGCATAAGGTTTATATAGTGAAACAACTTATTTTTTCCTCCTTTTCCTGATATGGGATTGTAAAATAAAAGTTAACAGTTGTTTGGACGAGAAATTCATTTATAATCAAGTAATCTCAATTATTTAATTTTTAATTAAGTCAATCTTAGTTTATTTCAAATTAAACAAATTTAAGTAATATATTTTGATAAGGGTCTGGACTGTCTCCAGTCCAAATCTGGGACAGTCCAGTTCAGTTCGGCCCATTGGGCCTACTTTTGGGTCCATTTTCGACAATCAAAACCATTCACATTTTAGGGTTTATTGCGTACATTATTCTTGTAAAAACTTACGTCAATTGGATAATGGATACTATGTATTCGGATCACTTTTGTCTGGAAAAAAATAGACAGCCAGAAAATTAACGGTTCATAAAAAAGTGATCCAAAATACATAGTATCCGTTATCCGATCAACGTGATTTTTTACAGGAATAATGTACTCAACAAACCCTAAAATGTGAACGGTTCGGATTATCAAAAGGAGGCCCAAAATTGGGCCCAATGGACCGGACTGGAGCCTCCAGTCTAGGTGGGGGATTGGAGGCAAGCCCCAGCCTTTTGATAAAACAACTAAAACCGTGGTTGAACCAGTGAATCAGTCAAACCGAAAACGATTCAGCCTAATCGACCAAGTCAAAAGACCAACCAATTTACAACAAAATTAATTAATTAAAACCTTTAAAATTTAAATCATCTTGAATTGAAACATACATAATACTATAATATTAAATGAGAGTATAAGATTTACTTTATATAAATGAAACAACTCACTTTTTCTTTTTTTTCTCGATGTGTGATTGTAATTACTTTAAAATTAAATATTATAAGAGTTTTAAAATCTCATACAAAATTATTTTTAAAATCAAAACGTTTATGTGGGATTGTAAAATAAAAGTTAAATGGAAGCTAACCAATTAAGATTTTCTTAATTGTTTAAAATTGAGAGAGAGAGACAGAAAAAAAAATTGGTATTGATTATAGGGTTTCTCACTAAAAATCTTCTTTTACTTATATAAATGGGAGTATGAGATTCACTTTATATGAATGAAACAATTCAGTTTTTCTTTTTTTTCCCCATGTGAGATTGTAAAATAAAAGTTAAATGGAAGTTAATCAATGGAGATTTTCTTAATTGTTTAAAATTAAGAAAATTCAATAATTTATATAAATTGGAGCATAAGATTCACTTTATGTCAATGAAACAATTCATTTTTTTCCTTTTTGTCCCGATTTGGGATTGTAAAATAAAAAGTAAGTGGAAGTTAGCCAATGAGAATTTTCTTAATTGTTTAAAATTAAGAAAGTTCAATAATTTTAAAATGAGAGTTTAGAACTTCTAGAAGGCTTCTCCCTCACCACTTCCTTTATAAAATTCACTTTATATAAGTAAAACAACTCACTTTTTCTTTCTTTTCCCGATGTGGGATTGTAATACTTTATATAAGTGAAACAACTCACTTTTTCTTTCTTTTCTTGATGTGGAATTGTAATTATTTTAAAGTTAAATATTATGACAGTTTCAAAATCTCATACAAAATTATTTTTAAAATCAAAACTTCTATGTAAGATTGTAAAATAAAAGTTAAATGAAAACTAACCAATGGAGATTTTCTTAATTGTTTAAAATGAAGAAAATCAAAAAAAATGAGCATGAGATATTGATCATAGGGTTTCTTACTAAAAATCTCATTTTACTCATATAAATGGAAGTATAAGATTCACTTTATATAAGTGAAACAATTCACTTTTTTTCTTTTTCGATGTGGGATTGTAAAACAAAAGGTAAATAAAAGCTAACAAACATGAATTTTTTTAATTGTTTAAAATTAAGAAAATTCAATAATTTTGGAATAAAGGTTTGGAGCTCCTAGAAGGTTTCTCCCTAAAAACCTTCTTTTTCTTATATAATAGATATAGTGAAACAAACTTTGCTTTTTCTTCTTCTCCTGATGTGGGATTATAAAATAAATCATAAACTAATTAGAGTTTTATTTTTATATGGTTAAATGAAAGTTAGCCAATGAAAAAAAAATTAATTGTTTAGAATTAATAAAATCAGTACGAGAAATTGTGATTAAACTCACAAATCGATCAAACCCAAAATGGTTCAGCCTAATCGGTTATGTCAAATGACCAACCAATTTATACAAAAATTAATTAATTATAACTTTTAAATGTTATTTTAATTTTAAAATTTAAACTGTCTTCAATTGAAGTATACACAATACTACATAAGATTCACTTTATATAAGTGATACAACTCGTTTTTTTTTTCTTTTTCCAATGTGGGATTATAAAATAAAAGTTAAAAATTATTTGGATGGAAGGTTTATTTTTAATTAAGAAATGCAGTCTTTTAATCTTTAATCAGATCAATTTTTAATTTATTTCGAATTAAACAAATCTAATCAATATATTTTGATAAAACCGCTAAAATCACGGTTAAACCAACAAATCAATCAATTCAAAAATGATTTAGCCTAATCGGTTAGGTCACAATTAATTAATTAAAATTTTTTAAATTTAAACTTTATTGAATTGAAACACGCACAACACTACAATATTAAATGGGATGAAAGTATAAGATTCATTTTATATGAGTAAAATAACCTATTTTTTTCTTCTTATTTTCCCAACATGGGATTATCAAATAAAAGCTATCTATTGGAGATTTTCTTAATTGTTTATAATTAAGAAAATCAAAAAAATTAGTATGAGATATTAAAACTCTCACAAAGCTCCTCACTAAATGAGATGGGAGTATAAGATTCCCTTTATATTAGTAAAACAACTCATTTTTTTCTTTGTTTCTCGATGTGAGATTATCAAATAAAAGTTAGCCAATGGAGATTTTATTAATTGTTTAAAATCAAGAAAATCAAGAAAATTGGTATGAGTGTGCAGCCAATTGGGCCCTTTTCGGGGCCTATTTTGATAATCCAAACCGTTCACATTTTAGAATACATCAAGTAGAACATACCTGTAAAAAATCAAGTTAATCAGATATCGTTTACCCATTCATCCACTCACATTTGTATTCAAAAATAAATAACAATTGTAATTTAAAGTATTAAACTGAATACAAATGTGAGTGGATGAATGGGTAAACGATATCCAAATAACTTGATTTTTTACAGGTATGTTCTACTTGATATATTCTAAAATGTGAACGGTTTGGATTATCAAAATGGACCCCAAAAAGGGCTCAATTGGCTGCACAGCAGTGGCTGCTGTGCACCCCCGCACAGCAGCCACCTCAATTCCGCAAAGGTATTCAGACTACACACTTCACTAGTATAGGTTTTTTTTTTTTTTTAATTAATAATTTATCTACCCAATTTGTTCAGTTCAAATTCAATTAATATAGCGGTATTAGTTTATTTTATTTTTTTGGGTTCAATTGTGAATTTTTTGATTGAATTATTGTCGGGTTTCTCATACATTTGCACCCATTTGTTATTTTTCTGATTCAATAATGAAATTCTTATGCGAGACAATTATAAAAGTACATACATTTATATTTTATTACAAAAAAAATACCGTGTCCGTGTTAAAATTTCTTTTTGTTTTATTTTAAATTTTTATGACTTGAGAATTAGTATTTCAGTATTTGCACGACCCATCAAATAAAAAATTTTAGATCGGCCACTGCTTTATAATATAAACCACTGGTAGTTTGGTTTAAGCAGCCAAAACATTACAGTTCTAAATCAAACGAAGAATCAACAAAGAAGATACAATCACAAATCCATCAACAACAAAAAAAAAAACCTAAAATTCTTACTCAGATTCCTCAAACGAGGCTTCGATTCGGAGAAGAACAAAACCCACAGCAACTCCGATAAGAACAAGCCCATTCATGATTGCTGCAATCTTGAATATCTCACCAGCGGCGTTACAGGTGGAAGACAGAGCACCACCACCACCACCTCTGCCTTGTGATGGAAGTTTCAAAGAGCTAACAATCTTGGCAAATGACTGTTCAGTGCAAACAGGAAGGCCTAAAGAGGCCACATTGTTATGAGCTTTAAGCCCACTAAAACAGTTCATTCCACCAATGTAGTTTACTCTGGTTTTTCTCCTCTGGGAGGACTGGCCTGAGCTCACGGTGGCGGCAAATGTTGCCGCAGAGAGACTTGCTGATGCTGATGCTGATGCTGATGCTGTTGCCATTGTCATCTTACCCACAACCTGCTATAGATATATATATTGAAGGGTTTAGCCCAAAAAATAAAGCTTAAATAGTACACATAAACAGACTAATGTAATTAAGGAATATAAAAAAGTGTTGTTAATCTATGCAAGAGTAAAAAGTTTACCTGATTGGGGATGGGGTTTGAAAGTTTCTGGGAATTGAGAGAGAGCAAGAGAGAATAAAATGAGGAGGTTTTGTGAGGAGAGAGATGAGAGGAGTTGGATAAGGTTGGAATGGGATGGTTGGTTGACAAATAGATTGGATGCTGGCCAAGAAAAGTGAGGCTCGTGGCAACAAAATTGGGAAAATATAATATATATATATATATATAGTGTGTTAAAATAAGAATGATAAAATTAAATTAATTTTGATATTTATAGTGTTGAAATATTTGATTTTAATAAAATATTATTTTTCAAGTGCACTTAAATTAGATGTCCATTTCTAAAACATTCATGTTGTGTTTGGTATGAGAATTCAAAGAGGGATTTGGAAAATAAAATAAAAAATGTGGTGAAATGTAAATAAAATATACCTCCATTTCACCTAATTTTACACCTTTTTCCTTTCCCTTTCCAAATCCCTTCCCAAATCTCCCAATCAAACACAACATTAGGCTAATAGTCCCAAGTTTAAATTTTTTTGAGCCCAAAGGAAAGTGTTTGTCCAAATAAATACTTATATGTAGGGGTGTTCGCGAATCGGTTTTGTGCGGTTTGCGGTTCGATTTTGACCCGCCTACATATATGCGGTTTGGGAAAAAGTCAACCCGCAACAGCCCGAAGTGCGTTTGCGGTTTGTGCGGATAGGTTTGTAGATGTGCAGGCGGTTGCGAGTGGTTTACGATTTACACTTTTTTCTTTAAAAATTAATTTTTTAAGTTTTTTTTTTCTACCATCGAATATAGGCATTAGATTCATTTTATATATTTGTGATCATTTGACAATAATTGTCTAATGAGTTTACAAATAAAAATTAAATATCAATGCATTAAATGAAAGTATCCAAAACAAAAAGATCCTACACTAACATTTTTGCCATGAAAAAAATGTATATCAATGCATTAAAGGTTGTACTCAATTAGAATTGTCAGTTCAGTAATCAATAATCAAACTAGAAGCTTCATCGACCACCAGAAGAAAAATTTTATTAGGAAAAAGTGGATGAGTCATCAATGAAAATCATATAAGAAACCAAGTTTAGGACTTGATAATTCTACGACATTAAAAAAGTTGAGAAATACTTCAAAATAAGGATCCTAGTGTCATAGAAAACATGATGGTGCTCCTGTTAAAGTTACAAAGTTGGTATATAAAAAATAATAATAATAATAATAATTAAAGTGCGGGCGGTTTTTGCAGGTTGCGGGTTTAACCCGCGACCCGCCCGCAACCCGCAAATTTGTCATATTTCAAACCGCATCCACCCGCATTATGTTTGCAAAACCGTCCATTTATATGCGGGTTGAGCGGTTTGAGTGGTTCGGATAAACCGTTTATGTTCTAAGTTTACTTATTTGTCTATCTATTCAAATGTTATCTATTTGTTTAAATATCAAACTATCTGTTCAAATATACCGTTATTTATCTATTTGGCAACAGCAACTTTTTCTGTAATTTTTCAACCCGTGTAATTCTTACCAAATAAGATTAATCTTGGACTAAATGCTTAACGCACCCCTCAACTTGAATTTACCAACAATTTTTCCTTTCTTTTTAAAATGTCCCCAAAAAAATTGTTAAAGGAAACCCTAATTTTTTTAATTATTTCAATTTAAACTCTCAAATTTTTAAAATAATATCAATTCTAACCAATAACTCACAAATTAGGAGCAATTTAGACAATTTAATCATTTTTTGTCAGTGGTGCTAAACAGTGACAATAGCTATTGACTAGAGAAGGAACAAGGGGGTAGCAGTGAGCTGAGAAATGAGAGGAGTAACATTTGACGGGAAAAAGAGATGAAGTGATAGCAGTAGATTTGGAAAGATGAGAGGTGGTGATCGATGATGGTAAGGGTGAGAGATGACTGTCAACAATAATGAAAGAAAAAAGAGTTGTTAAATTATCTAAATTGCCCATTCTCCGTTAGTAACTAACAGATACAATGGATAGTTAGAATTGATACTATTTTAAAAATTTATGGTTTGAATTAAAATAAATAAAAAGTTAAGGTTAGATTTATTACTGAGGACTTGGTTTATTTTTATAATAATTTTCCCGAAATATTATTAGTGAACCTTATCATAACAGAGATAAAGAGAATGTTTTACACATTTTACCAATGCCAAAACTAAAAAAAATTCTTGATTCCGAGAGGTTATGTATGGATAACAAAATCTCAAGAGAGAATGAAAATATCATTATTACAAATTTCATTGCCAGTAATAAAATTACCATCAATGTTATTGAAGTGTTTAGCTTTGTGAAGAATTTTGATTGAAAAGTTTAAATTTTAAATATATTAAGTCCAACTAATTTTATTACTCTCATATAGTTAACATTCATCTAGGATTGTGAGATTTCAAAGTCAATTATATTCTTGCTTAGGTTGAGAAATGATTATAAATCTCCTATTTCAATTCGTTTCAAAGACTGGAATTACCAAAATCCAAAAATCACATTTTTATTCACTTCAAAATTCCTGGCATCCAAACAGATACGTCGCAATGCAATGTTATCCATTCCAGAATCCATACAGAAAATACCATGCCTGCTTGGAACTCATAAGCATTTGCACATGTGCATCTCTATCCCTATTTACCACCGCTGCCACCACCACCACCACCCGTCCCACCACCACCCCAAGTGTACATTAGTTTTAAGGACACATCAAAATATAAGAAAATTATGAAAAATATTTTCTCAAATTTTTTTTCCTGCTAAACCAAACAGAGCGCATGAAAATGTGATGAGTTAATCCAGCATTACTGGTGTGATACAGCTTCTTCTTACATCTCTTTCAGCACTATTCCTTTCAGCCTACTCTTCATTATCAATTTTGATGACCATGCAAGTATTAATTAGACTCAGAATTGACCATGTGTTGTGCTGAAATGGAAGATTGATCCAACTTCATTATGGTAATCATATCCATAACTCAAGTCTGTGTAAATGCAACCATCCAATCAAGATCATACCTTGACCATCTGCAGCAGTAGGTCATCTGCCTTCTTAAGCTATCTAAGGTCTATGAATGGAGGCACAACTGAAACAACAATGCTAAGTGCTCAAAAAAGAAAAGAGAAAAAAAGACCAGAAAAGTACTCAAAATTTAAAATTTGTTGGTTCTGGTTCGATAATTTTAAAACTCCATTGGGTAATGTGAATCTTGATGAGTCTTGTACATTAACTACTCAACTACAACATCCAACTTTGCGGTAAGTTGGCAGGGGTAGGGCCCCCTTGCCCAAAGGTGGGTGTTTGGAGGCCTTGGCCCCAACCTGAATTTGGAGTAAGGGTATTGTTGGTATTTTCCACACTTGTGACCTGTTATTCTAATTCTATTTATATGCAGTTAAGCCGATGCTATCACTATATCTCTTATAACTTTTCTAATCAGAGTGTAACTATGGAACCGTAGCAACCATGGACATAATCCTAGTTTTGGGGTGAATCAAGTAAATATTGTGTTTGTTCTTCTCGCTTTTTCATATTCTACAGACCCTATTTCAGTGTTACAAATTCCTAACAGACTCAACCATTAATTAAAAACCCTAATCAAAAACACATTTTTATTAACAACTGAACAAACAATGCAAGGTTTCAAGTTAAACTGAAAAGCTGATGGTGATAGTGATACATGATACATCAGCATTGGCATACCATTTGTGCAAACCACATCAGTTGATAGAACAGAACACCCCAAAACACATGAAGAAAAGTCACTGCATCCAAGCAAATCAGCAACCAAGACAAAATGTTAAATGGATGCAACAAAATCAATAGTAACAAGAGGGCCGCCAAAGAGAAATAAGTACCTGAGAAAGTTCAGTTAAGTTTCACTTCAGAAGTCAGAAGGTTTTTTCACCGCCTTGCATGCGAAATATGGACACTTTCAGCACATTATCCTTAGCCTGGATCAATTCAAAGACACAAACATCCCCTTCCACCAAATGATTTTCCCTCATAAATGTTGACCATCCCTTGGTTAGATTTAGCACCCTACCGTCCACACAAAAGCAACTTACTTTCCACCGTTTTCCACCAGAAACCTGAAGTTCAATGAATTTCAAAGCCGGATTCAGATGATTCCGTGCAAAATTGGCTGGCACATACTGCACAAGCAAGAAGAATTTAAATGTCAAAATGAAATCACACTCGTACATATTATTCGCATAGATATTTGGTTGGCTTCCATGGTTCTATAACACATAGTTTGGATCGTTTGTCAACGCTTCCAAATTTCATTTTCATTTTTTTGGAAACTAGAAACGAAAACTTCTTCGATATATTGTTTTCATTTTCATAAAAGTGGAATATATTCTACAATTTTCAAAAAATTTGGAAACAAAAAAAAATTTGTTTCCAAAACAAGCTTTCATTCTCTTTCCTCCCTCCCCCATCACCCATCATTGTCCACCACCTGCGGCCACCTCTGACCTCCAATGAGCAACTCTTTGGAGATGTTCGGCTACCCTTGGGCTATCCAATGGTCTAGCCACTCCGTGACTCCGACACACTCCAACGGCCACCACCTCCAGCAACTCACTAAACATGTTTCTTCTTCTTTCTTTTCTTTTTTTTCTTTTTCCTTCAAAATATTTGTCTACACCAAACAAATTTTCATAAATTTAAAAAAAAATAAAAATACAAAAAAAATCTTGTTTCATGTTTTATGTAAATAGAAAACATAGAACATTGTTATCAGAAGAATATATTCACAACCAAGGAAGCAACACAAATGGCTCTGCCATATTGAAAATAAGATTTTAAGGGCTAACCAGAACACAACGACGGTGAACATTATATTGCCGCAAGATGGCTGTAAAAAATGGATTTTCGGGCTTGAACATCATGGCAGCATTAACCGCCTTCTCTCTTTCTTGGGTTGTCACTGGTTGCCTCGTGACAGAATTGCTACAAGTATTTACACCCAGAAATTCTACTTCCTCTTCATCCTTTGCTGGATACTGTTTTCCATGACTTGGTTCTTCAGAAATGCTAATAGTATTTCTTGGATAGTGAATCTCACAAGCAGTTAAATCAAATATATGAACATTGAACTTTGAATTTTCTTCATATTTGAACAATACGAAGAATCCGCAGCTGATAGAATGATGCTCTGCAAATTCTTTCCAACCGTCGTGAAACCAAAGCATGTTGTCAGCTTTTTCCACTCCCAAATGCCAAATTCGACCATTTGGAACAGTTAACATGACAATACTAGTGAGTTCATTCCCATATTTCGCAGCAAACTTTTTTGGGATCCTCTGGAGATCAATCAAATTAAGGTTTATTCATTTGTCTAGTGGATGTAATCATCAGGCAAACAAGTATTTTCATAAGATGAATGTAACTCCAAAAATTGCTGATGTTAGATTGGCCAATTATGGAAACCAAATAAACTACCCAAAGTCTCCACTAGTAGAGATGGCCTTTTGTTTCTTCGCTTATAAACAAAATGACCAAAAATATCCCATTAGGCATTAACTAATATTTAACTTTATCAAGTTAGCCCCATGAAAGTTTTCAATTGAATCAGTCCATAATTCTTTGCATATTCTGTCAACTAAATTACGGATACAATTGCACAAGAAGATCTTTTGCCATCATTTGTGAACTAATGAAGAAAAATGCAGGATTGTTATCAGGAAATAAGTCTTTTTTCTCCCGTTTCACAAGCCCCTAAATCTCTTCCTTTGCTCTAATGTCCTCCAGTCACACGATGTCATGAGAATCATCTTGGGATATAGCATTTTGTGCCTTTCACAAGCAATGTAATGAAGATAGGGTGTCAACTAGAAGAACCCTTTGTTGAAGCCAATGGTGAACCAAGTCTTGAAAAAATGAGTAAAAAGGTTCTAGAAAAAAAATGCATACATCATATGATAAAAGAAATGAAATAATTGTGGTCTCTAACTTTACAAGACGAGAAGAAATGGTTAGGTTTTCTCATTTAAAGTAAAAAAGCAAAGCATAAGAAATAGGGATACAAGTAACACTTCTTTTTTCTTCATTTATATTTTGATGGGCAATCTTAGTATTATAAAAAATATACAACCAATCAAAAAAAAGCCTCTAAATGCACCCAATAAAAAATGTTGGACACCCATTTCTAAATTTGAATTTTGGTTTTTATGTTTAAACATCCCAACTCTACTTCCACCCACCCAACCACCATTTGCCACCTCTGCTGCAAGTGTCACCTCCTCCACCGACTTGTCCCCAATCCGATGCTCACTTCCCTCTCCTCTTCTCTCCTACTGCTCACCATCCCCTCGCTTTCCCTCCGCCCTGATAGCCCCCCACTTCTCACCTTCCTTCCTTTCAAACCTTAATCCTAACCCTTAAAGACAGAGACATCCACAAGGGATGGAGGGAGAGATAAAGAGTCTTGCATAGAAAGGGAAGGGTAGAACGGGACTGTGGTGTGGCAGCTAAAGGTAGGGAGGGGTTGGCAACTTGGATGACTGCCAGTGGCGGCGGCTGCGGCAGCCAGAAGGAAGTGGCGACTAGGAGAATAGAATGAAAAATAATGGTATTGGCTTACCTATGAATGAGGTAGAGGCCATGTATAAATATATTCATGATACAATTTAGGAAACAATATAAACAAGTCTCTAAATCCGTGATTCACACAATCATGGATTTTATACAATCTACTAAAAATAAAATTATTCTAATTCCTATATTCAACACTCCCCTTCAAGCTGGCATGAAAACATTCAATAAACGCAGCTTGTCAATGGATGACTGGAGCAACATCAGTCCCACAGACTTTGTGAACATGTCTGTTGTTAAGTGTTAGTGTCTATGTCATCCATGACACACCATGACATCAGCCCTATTCTGATGTCATCCATGACATCAACCCTATTTTATGATGTAATCCATGACATAAGCTTTGATCTACTTTGACTTATAAATAGGCTACTTCATCTCATTGTAAAACACACAATTCTACATATCAATAAAATCTTCTTTCTCTCTTCTTCTTCATCTATATTTCTGACGTAGTATCAGAGCCATATCTTCCTCCTTGAAGATTTCTTATTCTTGTCCTTGTTTCTTCGTTTTTTACTCCAGATTTTGTAAAATATATATATATATATATATATTCAGCATGTTCAACTAGGGCCGAAAATAAGCCCTATGATTTTATTTTAATTTTTTACTCATTATTTGATTGGTTTTCTATTTTTCCTTATTTTTTGAAAAAATGTGTGGTTTTTCTTGAAATCATTGATGGTGAGGTTTTTAGTTGATTTTTCTCTTCCTCCTTAGTCCTTGGGAGCCGACTGGTGCATTGTTGGCCTTTGTTGTTCGTGTTTTGCAGTTTCTGTGGGACTTCTCTCCTTGAATGACTGATTTGGCTCATATAGGTGTTGTCCCAACAATGTTTGCTTGGGTCTAGCTTTGTTTTTTGGGCTCTACAGGTAACATATTGGTCCCGAGTTTATTTTTTTAGACTTGCTTCTGTTTGTTTGGGTTGTCCCTGTTGTGTGGTTTTAATTTTGAATGGCTAAGGGTGAGAATAAGGATCCTTCGGTCAATGCGGACTATAGGCAGCATCGTGTTGTGACTCTTAACGATAGTCCATCTCTTCAAATCAATCCTGTGAAACTTGATGGCACCAGCTACCTGATTTGGTCCTGCTCTTGTAGTCTTCCTATTGCTACTCGCCGGTTGACTGGTTATATTACCAGTGATCTTCCTCAGCATGCCTATGATGATCCTTTGCATACTCAATAGGTGTCTGAGAATGCTTTAGTTATGACTTGGCTCATTAACTCTATGCAGCCTACAATCAATAGGTCTTTTCTTCTACTGGATACTGCTTATAAGATTTGGACCGCTGCTTCCCAAATGTATTCTCAGTAGGGTAATGACACACAAGCATGAGTTAAGGAAGAAACTTCGAGGCTTGGATCAGAAGGATCGCTCACTCGCGGTGTACTATGCTAAATTAAGTAGCTTTTGGCAATAACTGGATTATTATCAGTTTCAGGCTGTTTATTCCAAGGATGCAACTTTATTTTAGCAAACCGTGGAAAAGAAGCGTGTGTATGACTTCCTTGCTGGCCTTAATTTGGAGTATGATCAGATTCGCCTTCAAGTGTTGGGTCGCTCTTCTTTTCCCACCTTACGAGAGGTTTATGCTCTTGTTCAGCAACAGAAAAATCGGAGTGCTATGGTCCGTCCCTCTATTCAGCATCGATCTGCTTTGGTTGTGGCTCTACTACTTGTGATCCTAAGCCTAGTTCAATTCAGTTTCATAGTAAGGGTATCATAGGTGATCGAGATCGTTTAAAGTGTGATTATTGTGGAAAAGACCGACATGATCGTGAGCATTGTTGGAAATTGAATGGTCGCCCTACTCGGGGTCATGGCCGTGGTAGTACAGCTCATCCACAAGCACGTGTGTCTAAGATTGCAACTAGTACTTCTTGTGAACCCAATACTCTTTCCAAGATGAATTACACACTCTCAGGCATTTGATGGCTCGACTTGATTCTCCATCTACCATAGTGTCTTCGACTCCTACTTCTTCCAATTTTGCCCACACAGGTACTCCTGCTAGTGCTCTTAGTACATCCTCATCGCCTTCTTGGATTATTGATTCTGGTGCTACTAATCACATGACAGGTGCCTCTAGTATTTTCTTTACTTATTCTCCTTGTTTTGGGCGGGATAAGGTTAGAGTGGTCCAGCAAGGGTTCTGTTCATTGCTCATCTTTACTTTCTCTTTCCTCTATGCTTCATGTTCCTAATTTTTCTTCCAACTTACTTTCCGTTAGTAGCCTTACTACTTCCCTAAACTGCTTAGTGATATTTTTTCCTACTCATTGTGTCTTTCAGGAACTGGCTACGGGGAAAACGATTGGCAATGGTAAAGCATATGGTGGATTGTACTTTATGGATGTTGTTCCTCCTCCATTACCGTTGTCCAACACTTAGCCTCTTCAATGCACTATTGGTTATCCTCTTCCCCCTCCATCAATGGCATCGTCGTTTAAGTCATCCATCCTTTAGTATTTTAGAAAGACTTTTTCCTTCCTTAGTTTGAGATTATTCTAGGAACACTTTTGTTTGTGATGCTTGTGAACTTGCTAAGCATAAACGTACTTGTTATCCTTCAATTAATAAAAAAAGTATATTTCCTTTTATGCTTGTTCATATGCCTCCCCCCGTAGTGTCTACTTCAAGATATCGTTGGTTTGTCACTTTTATTGGTTGTTATTCCCGTGTGACTTAGGTCTATCTTTTTCGAACTAAAAGTGAGGTTTTTCTTGTTTTTGCCTTTCCATAAAATGGTATGCAATCTCTTTAATGCTACCATTAAAATTCTTCGGAGTGATAATGGGACTGAGTATGTTGATGGAGCTTTCCGAGCATACCTTGAGGAGCATGGCATTCTTTATCAGATTAGTTGTGTTGGCACTCCTGAGCAGAATGGAGTTGTTAAATGCAAGAATGGCCATCTTCTTGAAGTTGCTCGCTCACTTTTGTTTACCATGAAAGTTCCTAAGTCTTTTTGGGATGATGTTGTTCTTACTATTGCTTATTTCATCAACCGTATGCCTTCCAGTATCCACCAATTCCAAATTCCTCTTGCACATCTTCCTGTGGCTTATTCCACATCTTCCCTTCCTCCTCAAGTTTTTAGGTGTGTTTGTTTTGTTCATTTGCAACCTCGTACTCAGGGAAAGCTTGATCCTATAGCCGTGCATTGTGCCTTTCTTGGCTATTCTTCTACTCAGAAGGGTTACAAATGCTATGATCCTCACACTCGAAAAGTGTATGTCAGTATGGATGTCACCTTCCGTGAATCTGAGTCCTTTTTTACTTCTTCTCTGCCATCTCCTCCATGGAAGAGTGTTATAGATGAGATTGCGGATGAGATGATGTCATATCAGCATGAGTTATCTTTTTTCACTCCTAGTCAGCAGGCTGTTATTTGTGGTAAGAGGGAGCCTAAGAGTGGTTTTGGTGTTGAGCCTGACATTGGGGGCCATTTGGATAAGGTTGATTTTAAGACTTATTCACGACGCCAAAAAGAGCAACCATCTCTTGTGCCACCAAGTCAATCAGCATCCCTTGTGCTGTTCCAGATCCTGTTTCACTGATTCTACAGGTAATGTACCTCATTCTATTTCTTCATCAATAGTTGACAATCCTGTTACTAATGATTTGAGTTTTCCTATTGCTCTAAGGCTTGTACTCAACGCCCTATTTCTAAATTTGTATCCTATGATTATTGTCTCATGTAGATCGTGCTTTTTTTTTGGCTCTATCTTCTGTGTGTATCCCATAGGGTTGGAAAGAAACTGTTACTGATCCTAAGTGGAAATGAGCTATGATAGAAAAGATGCAAACCCTAAGCAAGAATAATACATGGGAGTTAGTCTCCCTTCCAAGTGAAAAAAAATCAATGGGATGTAAGTAGGTGTTCACCATTAAGCAGAAGGCAGATGGGACAATTGAACAATACAAAGCAAGACTAGTGATCAAGGGATATACTCAGACGTATGGAATGGATTATCAAAAAACGTTTGCTCCTGTAGTAAAGATGAATTTCATTCGAGCCAGCCTTTCATGTGCAGCTAACCTGGGGTGGCCTTTGCAACAACTAGATGTGAAGAATGTCTTTCTTCATGGGGATTTAGAGGAGGAGGTTTATATGGATGTGCCACCAGCATTCTCCTCTCAATTTATAGTTGGGAAAGTCTGCAGTTGAAGAAGCATTATATGGTTTGAAACAGTCTCTTCGGGCTTGGTTTGACAAATTTTTGAAAGCAATGTTGAGGTTTAGGTATAAGCAAAGCAATGCAAATCATACCATGTTTGTCAAACACAATGCAAATAAGGTAGCTGTGCTTATTGTATATGAGGATGATATAGTTGTGACAAGGAATGATGAAGAGGATGTGACACATCTGAAGATGCAGTTGACTAAGGAGTTTAAGATCAAAGATCTCGGCCCGTTGAGGTACTTTCTTGGAATTGAAGTTGCCAGATCTGACAAAGGCATCTTCATTTCTCAAAGGAAGTACATTCTAGATCTTCTTGAAGAAACAAACATGTTAGGCTGTAAACCAACTGATTCACCTATTGAGGTTAACCATCATCTTTGCAGTGGTGTTGGTAACTCGGTGGAAAAGGAAAGGTACCAAAGACTTGTTGGACGGCTTATAGACCTATTTCATACTCACCCAAATATTGCCTATGCAGTTGAAATAGTAAGCCAATTTATGCATGATTCTCGTACAACACATTTGGAGGTTGTGTATCGCATTTTGAGGTATCTTAAATCTACCTAGGAAGAGGGATTTTGTTTTCTAATCAAGGACACTTGAGGTTGGAGGCATTTACTGATACAGATTGGGCAAGTTCTGTAGATGACAGGAGGTCTACATCTGGTTACTATGCTTTTGTAGGGGGTAATTTAGTCACTTGGCGTAGTAAGAAGCAAACAGTGATGTCCCAGTCTAGTGCAGAGGCAGAATACCGAGCTATGGCGCATGGTACTTGTGAACTCATGTGGATTCAGTCTTTGTAAGTGATATAGGAATTGTTTGTGGTGATCCTATGACTCTGTACTATGACAACAAAGCTGCCATCAGTATTGCTCACAATCCTGTTCAACATGACAGAACAAAGCATATTGAGATTGACCGACATTTTATTAAGGAGAAATTGAATAAAGGTTTGATGTGTATGCCTTCTGTGAAGTCGGAAGATCAATTTGCTAATGTGTTTACCAAAGGTCTTAGTAGTAAGGTCTTTCATCCAATTTGTTGCAAGTTGGGCATGAGAAATATATTTGCACCAACTTGAGGCGGAGTGTTTAGTGTTAGTGTCTATGTCATCCATGACACACCATGGCATCTGCCCTATTCTGATGTCATTCACGACATAAGCCCTATTCTATGATGTAATCCATGGCATAAGCCCTATTCTATGATGTAATCCATAACATAAGCCCTATTTTATGATGTAATCCATGACATAAGCCCTGATCTACTTTGGCTTATAAATAAGCTACTTCATCTCATTGTAAAATACATAATTCTACATATCAATAAAATCTTCTCTCTCATTTTCTTCTTCATCTATATTTCCGACATCTACTAACTGCTGAGAAGAAGAGACAAATGATGGACTCACAATGCCAGTCTGAACCTTTTCTCTAATGAAATGTATGTCAACCTCGATATGCTTGGTACGCTCATGAAGGCACAGAATCAGAGCATAACATAATGGCAGATTTATTATCACGAAATAAAGAGGAAGGCACAGTCTCCTCAAAACCCAACTATGTAAAAATAGAGTGAAGCCAAAGAATCTCACATGTCCTATGTGTCATAGCCCGATACTCGACCTCTACAGAAGACTTAGAAACAACTGCTTGCTTCTTATTTTTCCATGATGTAAGATGATCATCATAGAAAGTACAGAAGCTAGAAGTGGAACGCCGATCAGTCCTAGATCCTACATAGTCAGCATCGGTGAAACAGGAGAGCCTAGATTGAAAGCCAATCCCAAGTCAAGAGAAGTCTTCAAATACCTCAAAATGTGATGAACCATGTCAAGGTGCTCTGTACGAGGTGCATTCATGAACTGACTCACAACACTAACCGCAAATGTCAAGTCAAGTATAGTGTTGGTCAAATAAATGAGGCGTCCAACAAGGCGCTAATACATGCCTGGGTCATCCAACAACTCTAGTGACTTAGGATCCATAGGAGTAGAAGCAGGTTTACACAGTAACATACCAGTATCCTTAAGCAAGTTAAGAGTGTACTTCCTTTGAGACAATGAGATCACCTGCCTTAAACGAGCCACCTCAACTCCCAGAAAATATTTGAGACATTCTAGATCCTTCATATCAAAAGTTTGGCCTAAGTCCTTCTTTACTTGACCAATGCCGACAAAGTCATCACCTATGAGAATAATGTCATCTACATAAACTAATAAGGCTATACACTAACCCGCAAAATTACGACGAATGAAACAAGTATGATCTGAGTGACACTAAACAGAGCCCACAGATATGATAATAGAACTAAAGCGACCAAATCATGCTCGTGGAGATTGTTTCAAACCATACAAAGATTTGCGTAACTAACACACTTTCCCCAAATACTCCCCTTCAGCCCGAAACCCTGGTGGAGGAGCCATTTAAATTGTCAAGGAGATCCCCATGAAGAAACACATTCTTGACATCAAGCTGATGAACAGGCCAAGAAAGTGATGCTGCAAGGGAGATAAGGAGACGCACAAAAGTAAGCTTGGTGACAGAAGCAAAAGTGGCGCCAAAATCTTTTGCTAGGAATCTGTGTGAAACCTTTGGCCACCAAGTGGGCTTTGTAACGATCAACTGAGCCATCAACAAGGTACTTGATAGTGAACACCCATTTGCAACCAACAATGCTTTCCCCAAAAGTAAAGGTACAAGATCCCAAGCGTGATTCTGTTCTAAGGCCGCTATCTCAGTCTGCATAGCCTCTACCCATTTAGGATTTTGAAGGGCCTCAGACACAGAAGAGGAATGGACTCCAACTCAAGCTTGCCAAGGAAAGAACGATAAGAATCAAAAACCCTGTTATAGGAAAGATATTAGGAAATGGGATGATTAGTACTACTTAAATAACCCCAACGATCTGGAGGATGTCAATCCCAAGGTGGGTTACGACGAAGATGTAGAGGAGATGGAGCTAAAGGAGAAGAGTTACATGACCTAGAGATTGAAGAGGCGGCAGGGGACAGCTGAGTGTGTGGGCGACAAGAGTATACCTGCAATGGAGGGCAAGGAGGCAAAGATTGAAAAGAAATGAGGGGAACAACCTCATCCTCAACCTCGTCCAAACTAAGCACCGGGTGAACACTGGAAGTAACGGAAGGAGAAGCCTGCAAAGGAGGGTTAGTACCAAAGAAAGGAAGATCCTCACAAAAAATAACATCCAAAGTGTGGTGAGTGAAGAGACACATGATCATAACACATATACCTTTTGGACATAGTAGTACCATAAGAAGATACAACGAATAGATGTGTCATCTAACTTAGTGTAAGTGGTACTCCAATTTTAAACAAAACAGGTACACCCAAAGATACAAGGTAAGAGAAGAAACAGAGTGGTAGTGGGCATAAGGATATGAAACAGAGTGAGACCATGCAACACACGACTAGGGGTCCTATTAATGAGGTAAACAATAGTAAGGAGAACCATATGCCAATAAGACTTGGGAACACCCATACCCTGAAGAAGACATCGAACAATTGACAAAATATGACGGTCTTTGCATTAAGCAACACCATTTTGTTCAGGGGTCCAAGGACAAGTTGAAGAATATTAGTTTGATTAAGATGGGAACGAAATTCATTAGAAATATATTCCCCACCATTATCAGAACAGATATTCCTAACAACAGTATGAAACTGAGTTTTAATCGTTTGTCAAAACTGAACAAAAATGGAAAACAAGTTAGACTTATAACGAAATAGATAAACCCAAGTGCACCTAGTGTGATCATCAATAAAAGTCACATAGGGAAAATACCCCAGACATCAGAATGTATAAGATCAAAGGCACTAGGAGCACGAGTCATATGAGGGATACAGCTAGTACGAGTATACTTAGACAACTCACAAACCACACAATGAAATTTATAATCTTTGCAAGCTTTATTAATTGAAGGAAAAAGTTGACATAAATATTGAAAATTAACATGACCCATACGAGCATGCCATAATTCTAAAGTCTGAATCTTAAAAACACAAGACATGGAAACAAGCAAAATACAGGCTTGAAAATTAGCTAAAGAAGAAGAGGAATGCTCATCCGGTGGATCCCCAAAGTAGTAAAACCCATCACACTCATATCCCTTGACAAAAATCATCTTCAAACTTAGGTCCTGTAAAAGGCAAGAAGAGGGTAACAAGATGACAACACAATTAAATTGTTTGGCACGAAGACTAACGGATAAGAGATTATATGCCAAATTTAGAACATGTAAAACAGACGATAAAGTAATGGTAGGGGATAAAGAAACTACACCCTTATGACGAACAAAAGAGGAAGAACCATCAGCAAGACGCACAAATTGGGCAATAGTATTAGGGACAGGAGAAGAAATAAAAGAAAACTCACCTATCATATAATTATTAGCCCCATAATCCATAACCCATGAGGGACTAGCAGGCCGAACATGGAAAGCAATAGAAGTACCGATAACAAGGGTGGCAGCAGTAGAAGACAATGGGCCATGAGAACTAGTAGTGAGAGATCCAAGTTGAACCTGAAGCTAACTAATATGAGTCAGTAACTACTGTAAATTAGGGATATTAGGAGACCCAGGAGGAGGAGTAGCCTCCACTAAAGCAACAGTGTGAGGGGTGCCAGTACCACGAGGGTGAGAAGAACATTGCCTCAACTCAGGATAAAGTTTGAAGCAATCGAGCCTTAACATGACCAAAAGCACCACAATGATGACGAGTAACTAGACTAGTAGAACCCCGAGAACCAGACTTTGCAACAAGAGCCATCTAATCAAATGAAATCGGAGACACGAGAAGAGGGCTCGGCTGAACCAAACGCCTACGGCACTCATCACTATCAATGGTGACAAAGGCCTCATAGAGAGATGGGATGGGTGATGTGTTTAAAATATGAGTTCGAAGAGATTCAAACTCAAAGTTTAAACCCATCAAAAACTGATAAGTGTGCTGGCAAATAAGACGTTTAGACACAAGAAAGGCAGCATCTGCTGGAAACTCATTTAAGGGCTCATATTGAGCCAACTCTTCCCAACGGGCCTAAAGATAGCCAAAGAACTCTGCCATAAAAAGTCCCAAAATAGACTAGGAGGCACGAGCAATGTCCTGATAGGGCTCAAAGATGCGAGCATCATTATGAGCATGAGCATACATCTGTGACAAGGCACACCATAGAATCAGAACTGTGTCGCAATAAAGGAACATATGGTAAATACGATCCTCTATAGAATTGAACATCCATCTCAAGATAATACAATTATCAATATCCCACCAGCATGGGTAGGGCCTGTCACAGCAGGCTAAGTAGTAGTAGGTAAAAGCCAATAGGCATTCCCCTTTCCCCCTAAATAGATTTAAGGAAGCAGCTCCATACAGCAAAATTTTTCCCATTCAACACCATACTCATAATACAATGAACAAGAGTGCTATAAGTGAGAGAAAAATCAAAACCAACTGGGACAGGTTTTGTGGGTACATCAAAAGAGACAATAAGAGATAGTTCAATCATAGTGGAATAATAGAGGTAGAAAAACACACATAATCACAGGAAAACAGTCCGAAACAAGGCAAGAAGCTGGAAAAAACTCAACGGCTTATCTAAATAAATGCTACTGAACAAACTTAGTAGCCCACTAAATATATATATATAAAAATAAAAACTAGAAAGAGTGCTTAATACATCAGCATAACACCCTAGAAAGGGTAAAAGAGGGCTCGAACCACCCTAGAAGGGTTGCTGAAGCACCTAAGACCAGGAGAAGACCTGGTCGGCACCTATTAAAGCCTTAGCAGGGATAAAGAGAACCTACCGATGGGAGAACAAAGGTGGAGAAGGGGTTTCAGGTGGTCTAGAAGTGGTTTCAGGTGGAGGGGAGGTATGTCGGGTGAAGAAGAGGGGATGGGTAGGGTTATCGAGGGCTTAGGGAGAGAGAAAGGGACTGCCGATGGTGACAGAGGTAAGAAAGAGGCTACGATTTCTACAACTATTCTCTAATACCAAATAGAATGAAAAATAACGGTATTAGCTTACCTATGAATGAGATAGAGGCTATAGAGGCCATGTATATATAATATATTCATGAAACAATTTAGGAAATAATAAAAACAAGGCTCAAAATCCGTGATTCATATAATCGTGGATTTTATACAATCTGCTAAAAATAAAAATATTCTAACTCCTATTTTCAATAGGGAGAGCATGTAGAGAGAAATGGAGGTTTATAGAGAATTAAGATTTTGTCCTTGATGGTAATTTGACTTAGGAATTTAATGGTATTAAATAAATAAAAAACATCAAACATAGGTTGAAACAATTTTTTTTAGGGTGCTTTCCCCAATCAATTTCTTATTTTTTTGAATAGAGACCCAATTTGTTTCTCACCAATCCTCATCAAATTTTGTGAGAAATGAAAGTCTCTCCATTTTCCTTCCTCTCTCACCATTTCTCACCTAATTTATAAATTAAATAGGAGAAAAGTTATGTTTCTCATAATTTATTAAAATTTCTCATCAAAGCACTCAATCCAAACAGCCAGTAATATATGCATTTTATGAGTGATTTCTTATCAAATCATTCAATCCAAAAAAGTACTGTTCTGTTCACTCAATCCAAAATTACTATACTGTTGTTGACATCATATTTTATTTTCCTGTCGATTGTGGCCTATCAATAAGCCAAATCTAATCTAATTGGTTGTAGCCTATCAATTATGGTCTGTCGATTTAGACCATGAATCATCTTTTTACAAATAAACTATGGCCACAATTATTATTATTATTATTACTATTGTTGTTGTTTTTGTGCAGGACACTTGGCACTTCTTTAATTCCTTGGAGGTTAAGAGAAGTTGAAGGAGAAGTTAGGTAGATTTGATGGGATGAAAGACAAGTGGCAACCTAGGATGAAGATGGAAGTTTTTGGAAGTTGTAGGTGGTTAGCGGTGGTTATTTTCTACATCTATAAATTCCTCTAATGGCTAATGTAAAGGGGATTCTTCAATCCATTCGCAACACTTGTGAAATCTAGGAGTAGGAGTGACTTATCATAGGAGTAGTGCTTGTACTTAGGTGTAGCAGTTAATTAGTGATATTGTAACCTGTCGATCTTATAATTTTTGACACTTGTAATTTGTTTATTGTAATTGAGTAACAAAATCCAGTGTTAATTATCAATTTTAGTGTGTTTTGTACTTCGTTTATTTACATTACAACCTCCAAAAAAAGTCCTTGAAACAGTTAAGACAGAGAACACCAACCATATTGGTTGATTTGTTTGTTGTTTGTGAAGATTGGTTTTGTCCATCAACTGAACTCTGTCGATTTATCCCAAACTAGATTTTTACTAACATAATTTGGCACGTCTAGTGGGACCTGTCTAATATGGAGTGATGACAAAGAAGAAGCAAATGGACATGCATGGAGATCCAAACTTAAACTAGTGGCTCAAACACGGAAATAAGAAATGCTTTACTTCTTCAAATAAAGCAATTTATGAAAAGCATGTGTCAGATACATAGATGAAGAAGAAGACGAGAGAAAGAAGATTTTATTGATATGTAGAATTGTGTGTTTTACAATGAGATGAAGTAGCCTATTTATAAGCCAAAGTAGATTAGGGCTTACGTCATGAATTACATCATAAAATAGGGCTGATGTCATGGATGACATCAGGATAGGGATGATGTCATGGATGACATCATAGAATAGGGCTGATGTCATGGATGACATCAGAATAGTATGTGTCATGGATGACATAGACACTAACACTTAACACTTCCCCTCAAGTTGGTGCAAATATATCTCTCATGCCCAACTTGCAACAAATTGGATGAAAGACCTTACTACTAAGACCTTTGGTAAACACATCAGCCAATTGATCTTCCAACTTCACAAAAGGCATACACATCAAACCTTTATTCAATTTCTCCTCAATAAAATGTCGGTTAATCTCAATATGCTTGGTTCTATCATGTTGAACAGGATTGTGAGCAATACTAATGGCAGCTTTGTTGTCACAGTACAGAGTCTTAAAATTCCTAAGTCTTAAAATCTTAAGAATAAGTCTTAAAATCAAGCTTGTCCAAACGGCCCCCAATGTCAAGCTAACACCAAAACCACTCTCAGGCACCCCCTTACCACAAATAACAACCCACTGACTAGGAGTGAAAAAAGATAACTCAGGCTGATATGGCATCATCTCATCCGCAATCTCATCCATAACACTCTCCCCCAGAGAAGATGGCAGAGAAGAAGTAAAAAAGAACTCAGACTCATAGAAGATGACATTCATACTGACATACACTTTTCGAGTGTAAGGATCATAGCATTTGTAACCCTTTTGAGTAGCAGAATAGCCAAGAAAGGCACAACGCACAACTTTAGGATCAAATTTTCCACGAGTACAAGGTTGTAAATGAACAAAACAAACACACCCAAAAACCTGAGAAGGAAGGGAAGACGTGGGATAAGCCACAGGAAGAAGTGCAAGAGGAATTCAGAATTGGAGGACACTAGAAGGCATACGGTTGATGAGATAAGCAACAGTAAGAATAGCATCACCCCAAAAAGACTTAGGAACTTTCATGGTAAACAAAAGTGAGTGAGCAACTTCAAGAAAATAGCCATTCTTGCGTTCAGCAACTCCATTCTGCTTATGAGTGCCAACACAACTAATCTAATAAAGAATGCCATGCTCCTCAAGGTATGCTTGGAAAGCTCCATCAACATACTCAGTCCTATTATCACTCCAAAGAATTTTAATGATAGCACTAAAAAGATTGCGTACCATTTTATGAAAAAGGCAAAAACAAGAAAAAAACCTCACTTTTAGTTCGAATAAGATAGACCCAAGTCACACGGGAATAACAATCAATAAAAGTGACAAACCAACGATATCCAAAAGTAGTCACTATGGGGAAGGCCCCCACACATCCGTATGAACAAGTATAAAAGGAAATGTACTTCTTTTATTAACTAAAAGATAACAAGTACGTTTATGCTTAGCAAATTCACAAGCATCACAAACAAAAGTGTTCTTAGAACAATCTCAAACTAAGGAAGGAAAACGTCTTTCTAAAATACTAAAGAATGGATGACCTAAACGACGATGCCATTGATGAAGGAGGGGAAAAGGAGAACTAGTAGTGCACTGAAGAGCCTGACTGTTGGACAACATTAATGGAGGAGGAACAATATCCAGAAAATACAATCCACCATGTGCTTTACCACTGCCAATTGTTTTCTCCGTAGCCAGTTCCTAAAAAACACAATAAGTAGGAAAAAATGTCACTGACTAGTTTAGGGAAGTAGTAAGGCTACTAACAGAAAGTAAGTTGGTAGAAAAATTAGGAACATGAAGCACAGAAAAAAGAGAAAGTAAAGATGAGCAATGAACAGAACCCTTGCCGGAGATAGAAGATAAAGTGCCATCAACCACTCCAACTTTATCCCGCCCAGAACAAGGAGAATAAGTAGAGAAAAGACTAGAGGCACCTGTCATGTGATCGGTAGCACCAAAATCAATAATCCAAGAAGGCAACGAGGATGTACTAAGAGCACTAGCAGGAGTACCTGTGTGGGCAAAATTAGAAGAAGCAAGAGTCGAAGGAAGTCTAAGGAACTATGGTAAATGAAGAATCAAGCCGAGCCATCAAACACTTGAGAGTGTGCAACTCATCCTGAGAAAGAATACTAGGCTCATAGGAAGTACTAGTTGCAATCTCAGACACATGTGCTTGTGAACGAGTTGTACTGCCATGGCCACCACCCCGAGTAGGGAGAGCATTCAATTTACAACAATGCTCACGATCATGTCAGTCTTTCCACAATAATCACACTTCAAATGATCCCAATCACCTATGATTCCCTTACTACCAAACTGAACTGAACTAGGCTTAGGATCACGAGTGGTAGAAACCACAACCAAAGCATATCAATCCTGAATAGAGGAATGAACCATAGCACTACGCCGACTTTCCTCTTGCTGAACAAGAGCATAAGCCTCACGTAAGGTGGGAAAAGGAGAGTGACCCAATACTTGAACGAAAATCTGATCATACTCTAAATTAAGGCCAGCAAGAAAGTCATACACATGCTCCTTTTCCACAGTATGCTGAAATAAAGTTGCATCCTTGGAACAAACAACCTGGAAACTTTGATAATAATCCAGTTCCTGCCACAAGTTACTTAATTCAGCATAGTACACCGTGAGTGAGCGATCCTTCAGATCCAAGCCTCGAAGTTTCTTCCTCAACTCATATGCTTATGCGTCATTACCCTTTTGAGAATACATTTGGGAAACAACTGTCCAAATCTTATAAGCCATATACAATAAAAGAAAAGACCTACTGATTGTAGGCTGCATAGAGTTAATGAGCCAAGTCATAACCAAAGCATTCTCAGACACCTATTGAATATGCAAAGGATCATCATAGGCATGCTGAGGAAGATCACTGGTAATATAACCAGTCAATCAGCGAGCAGCAATAGCAAGACTACAAAAGCGGGACCAAATCAGGCAGTTGGTGCCATCAAGTTTCACAAGACTGATTTGAAGAGATGGACTATCGGTAAGAGTCACAACATGATGCAACCTAAAGTCCGCACTAACCAAAGGATTCTCATTCTCACCCTCAGCCATTGAAAATTAAAACCACACAACAAGGACAACCCAAACAAACAGAAGCAAGTCTAAAAAAATAAAAAACTTAGGACCAGTATGTTACCTGTAGAGCCCAAAAAACAAAGCTAGACCCAAGCAAACACTATTAGGACAGCACCTATATGAGCCGAATCAATCATTCATGGAGAGAAGTCCAAAAAAACTACAAAACAAGGACAACAAAGGCCAACAATGCACCAGTTGGCTCCCAAGGACTAGGGAGGAAGAGAAAAAATCAACCAAAAACCACCCATTTTTCCAAAAAATAAGGAAAAATAGAAAACAATGAGTAAAAAATTAAAATAAAATCATAGGGCTTATTTTCGGCCCTAGACTAGTCGAACATGTTGAAATTTTTATTTTTATTTTTTTTGACAAAATCTTAAAAAAAATTAATAAAAAAAATAAAAAATAAAAAACAAGGACAAGAACAAGAAATCTTCAAGAAGGAAGATATAGCTTTGATATCATGTCAAATATATAAATGAAGAAAAAGAAGAGATAAAGAAAATTTTATTGATATGTAGAATTGTGTATTTTACAAGTAGCCTATTTATAAGCCAAAGTAGATAAGGGCTTATGTCATGGATTACATCATAAAATATGGCTAATGTCATGGATGACATCAGGATAGGGATGATGTCATGGATGACGTCATAGAATACGGTCGATGTCATGGATGACATCAGAATAGGGCTGATGTCATGGTGTGTCATGGATGACATAGACACTAACACTTAACAACATGCTTCCACATGAAAGATAAGAAATATTTGCAAAACTGAAAGCCATATTTGAGTGCAAACCGTTATTCAAGGTATGAAAATAATGTGGCTCGGGGGGTTAATATACATGTTTTTAGAGAACCAAGCCATGAAGATGAAATGACTACAGAAGGTTTTCATAAGCCATTAATGGCTAAAAAAGAAAAAAAGCCATTTTGTCAAATAGTATTGAAAATAGATCACAAAATGATGGTGAAGATTTAATTCAGGGGCATGATTTTAAGCCAAACATGGTTGAACATTATGAGCAATCCACATTTGTTGAATTTGAATTTTTTGACATTGTTAATTGTCAAAATTTTGGTTGCGTTTGGTAGAGTTTTAAAATTATGATTTGAGAAAAAAAATTTGTTTGGTTATGAGTTTTGAAAAGATTTTTAAATTGAGTTTTGAATTAAGTTTTGAATTTTTGATGTGACATATGAATTGAGAAAATTTGTTTGGTTATGAGTTTTAAAAAGAGTTTCAGAATTTAATTCAAAAAATTATAACTCATAACCAAACGCACAACTCAAAACTCCATTGCAAATTCTATTCAAAACTCATAATCAAACTCTTTTTAACATTCAATTCAAAAAAATAATTTGTCATTTTGGTGTTAAAAAAATTAATTCTATATTTAAAAAATATCAAAAACAAATATAATTTTTTTTTTTTTCCAAATAACAAGTGGCGATTGGCAATTGCAAAAAAAAAATAAATAAATAAATAAATAAATTTACACTGTTCCGGTCAACCAACCAAACGTCCGGGGGACGTCCAGGAGGATGACCGGGTAGACACAAAATTCAAAAACTCCCCTGCTTTTCAAAATGGAGAAGATGAAAGAGAGAGATATGCCAAACGTGAAAAAGAAATATGTTTTGAAATGTGTGGTGAAATCACATTTTCAAAACTGTCCAAATGGAGGGTGCAAATGGAGGAGTGGAATTATGATTTGAGAGCTTCATCAAACACGGCCTTTAATTTTCTAAAATCATTTGATATTATGATTTCTGCTACCCAACGACCACCATGGGTTTGTTGTTCACATCAAAAGTTGATTTTGATGAATTGGTTAACAAAAACAATATCTTATTCTTGTAAGTTTGATATGGCCATATAGCAGGCCATAATTGGCCAACCAATAATGGCCAATGGCCAATTGTTTATACTTTGAATGAAGTTTGATTGAGTCAAAGCAGAGGGCAGTGACAACTTTGAGTTTGTATCTGTTACATACTCGACAAGGGAGCATCAAAACACACACACACACACACAACAAAAAAAACCTCTGTTAACTACATGTTAGTAGTTTTGGTTTCAAAATTTAAAGAGTGCTAAATGTTAGAAGTGTAAACATACACATTCCTTCAGTAAGTACGAAGGGTTTAAATTACACCATTTATGGGTAATGTAAACATTTAGAAAACATTGGTTCAAAATTGTTTGCACCATAAATTAGTTTCTATCGATCATGGCCTATCGATCATGGCCAAATCTAGTCTATGGATTTTAGTAAATATGGGTTGGTCTAGCTTTTGTCCTTTATATCATTTAAGGTAAAAATTTTGCCTTAAATGAGAAGGGCATTGTTGACACCATATTTTATTTTCCTATTGATTGTGGCCTATCAATAGGCTAAATCTAATTTAATTGGTTGTAGCGTGTCAATTAAGAAGGGCGGGCCTGGCGTAGCGGTAAAGCTACCCCTTGGTGACCTGGTGGTCACAGGTTAAAGTCGCGGAAACAGCCTCTCCGCTTGCGGAGGTAAGGCTGCGTACATCAATCCTTCCCCAGACCCCGCTTAAACGGGAGTTTCTTGCATTGGGTACGCCCTTTAGCCTGTCGATTATGATCTGTCAATTCAGACCATGAATCATCATTTTACAAATAAACTATGGCTGCATTGATTATTATTATTACTGTTGTTGTTGTTGTTGTTGTTGTTGTGTAGGACACTTGGCACTCCTTTAATTCCTTGGAGGTTAAGAGAAGTTTAAGGAGAAGTTAGGAAGATTTCATGGGATGAAAGACAAGCAGCAACCTAGGATGAAGATTGAAGTTATTGGAAGTTGTTGGAAGTTGTAGGTGGTTAGCGGTGGCGCCGGTGGTTATTTCCTACATCTATAAATTACTCTCATGGCTAATGTGAAAGGAATCCTTCAACCCATTCACAATAGTTGTGATATCTAGGAGTAGCAGGAACTTATCATAGGAATAGTTCTTGTACTTAAATAGTGATCTTGTAGCCTGTCAATCTTGTACTTTTTGACACTTGTAATTGAGTGACAAGTTCCAGTGTTAATTATCAATTTCAGTGTGTTTTATACTTTGTTTCTTCACATTACAGCCTCCAAAGAAGTCCTTAAAACAGTTAAGGCAAAGAAGAACACCAATCGCATTGTTTAATTTGTTTGTTGTTTGTGAAAATTGGTTTTGTATATGGACTGAACTATGTCAATTTACCTCAAACCAGATTTTTACTAACAACTGTTCTCTATATTTCTAAGAATTTCTCATCAAATCACTCAATCCCATATTTGCATGCTTTTATTTAAGGTAATGAAGCAGCAAGCATATTCCAGACATTACAGTAAAATCTAGAGAGAAGAGTTAAGTATTTTTACCAGCTTGTTGTCATGAATGATGGAGGGGAGGATAATCTTGTAGAAACTTGATGAGGATGATGACGACAATGTCCCCCTCACCGGCATATTTGGGCGGTGGCTATCACTTCCCTCGCCTCCCATTCTGCGCTGCCGCTGGTCTCCTCTCTCTCTCTCTCTCTTTGCAAGGAGGAATTATTTTGTGTTAATTATAGGCTGAATAGTGGTTGCTTTATGGAATATGGAGAAAAAATAGGAAATATGTTAATAGAATTGGAAAAACGTACACGTGAGAGAATTGTTTGGGAAGTGTTAATATAGTATTTTTTTTTTTTTTTAATCTGTTTTATCATATCATTTATCTAGTTTTTAATTTTTTTTCGTAAAAAATAAAAAATATATTATTTAAAATGTATACTTATTTAACATTTTCCAACCAATCATTTAGTTAATTAGGGTAGAGTCCTAAAATAAGATTTAAAAATGTTAGGTGTTTTTTTTTAAAAAAAAAATTCTCAAAAATTTTATAGACTGCTCATGTGGATGTAGATAGGGCTTATAATATATGGGACTCATATGGAGTGTAGAATTTTAAATG
This sequence comes from Camellia japonica, assembly GCA_030407325.1. NCBI lineage: Eukaryota > Viridiplantae > Streptophyta > Magnoliopsida > Ericales > Theaceae > Camellia > Camellia japonica. The sequence goes on along the minus strand of JAPPVO010000016.1, from coordinate 81,012,867 downwards.
GTTTAATTGGAATCCCTAATATTGCAGAAAAAAAAAAAAAAAAAAAAAAATTATCATATATGTTGTAGTATGTAATTTAAAACACGAGTTTTACCACTTTTGTCTTACACGAGTATAAGAAAACGTATTTACTTTATAAGTTGCACTTTAGTATTGGGTTATAGTGATAGTATAGAAGTAGCATTCGATGCTACCACCTAATGGCCCAACTTAAATTTTAAAAAATTATCTGGATAAATTTTAATTTCACCAAAAAACTTAATACACTTGTACCTTCCGTTACATCCTATGCATGTCAAAGGCATAAACACGTAAGTTGAGCTTTTACTCAAGCTTCTTAATAAATAAATAAATAAATTATATTTTTTGATAAGACTTTGCTTAAGGGCAGAGTCAGAAAACGTTTGACGATTTAGTTTGTGACTTATCCCAAAATAGCAAGCAATCTTTTCTAATATTTTATTTAAGCAATCAAGATTAATTGAGCAAACCAAATAACCAAGTTAGATGAATACCGTCAAAACCATTCAAAGTAAACCGAGGAAGAAAGATGTGTGGCAAACCTCCACCGCCCTCCGTACTGAGCACATCACAATCACACAGGACATGTCGTGTCTCCTGCTTGTCCCCTCATGCCACTTGGACCTGCAGGTGTACGATGCATGTCTTGAGAAAAGAATGCCACGTGGCATCTCATGAGAGGAGCAAGACGTTCCAAGAACATGTTCCTCCTTAGCAATTAAAAATATACACGCAACCAAAATATATACCCCAAGTATCTCACTTTCATCTCTTACATTCCTCCACCAGAGTTCTATCTTTGACTAACTTGTTTGTAGGAGGGCCCTAGAAAAGGATGCCTGCTAATGAGTTCTTAAGAGTTTGTCTGTAGGTCATACATAGAAGACCCGAAGTTCAACCAACTCGCCTCACTCGATCGTGAATCCAGTGACAACCATAAGCCCACCGTATACTGATAGTCATCAAAAGTCACAACAAGTAACTGTATCGTTTACCATCATAGCCATTTTTGACAGTGATCTTTTCATATCTTTAAGTCATGCCAGCATTTTTTTCTTTTTCTTCTTCTTTTTTTTTTTTTTTAAAAAAAAAAATTCTATTATAATTTAGTTTGGAAAACACTTGGCTTCCAAAGAAGTTTAAATTCTTTAACGACTTAATGCATTATAATTTATGTGTGCAGAATCTGATCGGTGGTGGCTATGTGGTGGCTTTTGCTGGGAGACAATAATATGCAGCAAGATCAGTACCATACCAGTGTTAGTTGCAGATAATACTCATACAATAACTAGTTTTACTCCAGTTGCTCCCAAAAAAAAAAAAAAAAACCTAGTCAGAGAGAGAGAACTCTGCAGTTTGCCTTGACAACCAAGATTGTGCAATACCAACTTCCAAGTGTGAAGGCAATGGCGTATCTGCTGGCTGCAACCTGGGCACACAGTTGGCTTTCTTTGGCACACGTAACTTAAGAACGATGAAGTGCTCAACTCCTTGTATGAGGTGGCTAAACTCTGCCAATACTCTCAGTTTACCCTGTATTTCAATCTTCACAATACCATCACCAGCCCATTTAGCAACTTTTTTTAAGCTTATATGGTGAACTACGCTATATGATATGCTAAGAATAGCTAGAATTTCTAGAAGAAGATGCCATTCGTAAAGAATTAACAAAAAATATTGAAAATTCGATTGACTAAAGCTGAAGCAGCTACTTTTGAAGTAATAGAAAGAACAGCTACGACTGGAGTGAGAATCAGAGTTGAAAAGAGGACTCCTCACTTCTTTCTCTCATTCAGAACTGTGCATGAGACTTTTATCTCACACCCCTCCCAAGTGATAAAAGATAGAAGACCATTAGAAATGTCTACAAAATGCATTCAAGCTTCTCCATACAACAGTACTATCATTGCCCAAAGATCCAAAGAAAGAGATTCTCCTGTAGAAATTTCTTAGCAACATTAGTACCTTTACAAAAACAAAAAGAAAAACAAAAGCATGTGTTGGTTGATTCTTATACAGCCACCGCCATTTGCATTTCTTTATGGTCAAAAAAGGAGGTTTTGTTCCCAAAATGCACAAATTCTGAGTGAATCTAATGGTTATGAACTACCACAGTGGCAAGAGCAGGCTATGCACAACGCTTTAAGTCAATCATCATCATCATCATCATCAGTATCAGTATCAGTGCTGTCATGATTATCATCCTCTTCTTCATATTCATCATCGCTGTACTCTTCCACATTGTTGTTGTCCTTAGATTGAGGGTTTGGGACTCCATCATGAGTGAGTTGCGAGTCAACACCCTCATCATGCAAGGGTGACTTCACTTCTACATCTGCAAAGGGGGATTTATCAGCAGAAACTAGGTCTCCATCAGCTGGCTCTTCTTGCTTTGTTTGAGAACGACGGGTTTGAATGAGATAGTGTGCCACAGACTTGAAGCCACGTTTTGAAACCTGTAAAATGAACAGACATTGGTCATTACTCCTCTCCTATGATGCTCTTTAAGGGTTTGTTTTCTCTACCAATTGGCCTACTGTCTCCATTAGACGCCCAACCATAGAGCACCATAAATGTTTACTCGCTATTTTAGAACCCGAGGTGTTTTGATTCAAAACCTAACAAACCAGAGAGGAGCAAATAATATCTACTAAAAAATTACATGAAATAACCCAAGCTTGATTTAACCTTTGTATAAATAGCAGCAGTAGGTTCCCATCCTTTAGCACGTCGACAACGACTACAATTGCAAATTCCTCGACATACAGGGCAAATCCAATTTGGATTTTGGTTTGCTTCCAAAATGTTCTCCCCGTATCTGCGAAAGTAGCACAAATTGAACACAGAATAAGTCCACTGACATTTGCCACAGCTGATGTATATCTAATAATTCTACACCATACATATAGCACTTCTAGGTTCAAATTGTACATGTTACATAGCATGTTTCGAAAACTTTTCTTGTTATCCCAGAACAATTAATAGCAATTTCAAAAAAAAAAAAAAAATATGTGCATGATATGGGAATTGTCCCTTCATTTGACAAACAATTGGAGCATGTCTTAGCACTGAGATTACATGTGAAATGAAACTGACAATGCTCAAGGCAAAGATAGGGAGTTACAAGTAAAAAAGAGTGGCCCAGAACACAAGGCTCCTGGTAAGGCGAGGTTAGGGGAGGGCAAGATGTATGCAACCTTACCAACACAAGCAGCGCAGAGCAAAAAAAATGAACGATGCTTGTAATTTGTAAAGTTTTGATCTTTTTTTTCTTTTCTTATCTTTTTTTTTTTTTTTTTTTTTTTTGTAGTAACAAAACATGCATGGATTGGTAATTGAATATCTACGCATCAATTGAGTTAAAGTTTATCCAACACCATTTCACAATGGTCCCTTCAAATGACTACAGGCTTCAGCACCACAAAATCTTATGCATACACCAAGCTTAAATGAGCAAAAGTGAAGACAAGTAAAAATAGAACTTTCTTTTAAGGATGTAAAAAAGACGTCTCAAATATTTTTTTGATAGACAATATATGTTTTTAAATTTACCTTGTGTATAAGCAATCTCCACAAAACTGCCCTCGGCCCAACTTGCACTTGCTGCAATTGGTACGGTGACCAATAGTTTTCTGCCTGTAAGAAATCGGATCATAGCTGATTATGATTCACTGCATATGTTTGCTAGGACAAAGAATGTATATCATAATTATAGAAACGAATAATACAAACAGAAGGGTGATGCATTTACAAGTCATTGATAGCAATCAAAGAAATAAACAACAAAATACAGTATAAATTTAATTGAAGCAAATTACAATGATGATCATATTTTAATTTCACAAGAAATTACAGAAACCCATTTTGTAATTTCTGGGATCACAAAAGATAGGCTTCATTTTTAACTCTTAAGCTCCCCTATTTATTTTAAAAAATGATGAAGTCAATGGATTATATTATGCAGTCACTTTCCTTGACAGATTATGCACCCTGCTACTTGCAGAGCTACGATGCCTACGGTTACCAACTAATCGGCCAACATAAAATGAACAACTCCAATCCAAACCGTGGTGCCTACTCACTCACCAAATGTTACAAACTGACCAAGTTCCAAAAGTCTCACAGCTGATGAAACATGCAAAAAAGATCCATAACCCTTTGGAATTGCAGCGTGATCAAGTCCTCACTAGAATTGGCAAACATCCCTGTTGTTAAAAATTGAAGGAAGCCAGGCATCATCTGTCTGCTCCATTAATTCCACCTACAGCAGCAAACAATTAGAGCCGAGTCGAGCTTTGCAAGGCTCAAGCTCAGCTTGGCTCATTTATACTAATCATGCCCGATCTCAGCTCGAAACTCGATAATAAAGAAAAATTTGGCTTGACAATCGAGCTCGGTCAACTCGTTAAATATTATTCTATATCATATAACTCAGAAAATATGAGGAAGAAGAACTCAGAAAATATGAGGAAGAAGGAATATATTTCTATTATATTCAAAAAATCTTATACTACAAGACCAAACGAGACTCCTTATATAGGAGATATTACAGACATTATCATAACCCACTAACAGCCACTAACATATTATATACTGCCACTATATGTCCACTAACAGCCACTAACATATTATATACGCCACTAACATATTATATACTGCCACTAACAGCCACTAACATTCCTGATTCTATACAGCCTTTACTTTCCCTATTTACATAGGAAAAAACAGATCCTAGAATATTGACTAATATTAAGGCAATAATAATCAAATTTCCAGCACTCCCCCTCAAGCTGGTTTGAAGATATCTTCCATAGCCAGCTTGCTAGTCAGCTTATCAAATTGCTTCTTGTGTAGTCCCTTCGTTAGCACATCAGCTAATTGTTCACCTGTTGGAAGGTAGGTCATACAGATTATGCCAGCATTGATTTTCTCCTTGATGAAATGTTTATCCACTTCTATATGTTTTGTGCGATCATGTAGAACTGGATTATGAGCTATAGATATAGCTGCTTTGTTGTCACAATAGACCTTCATAGGTGTCGGGTGAGAAAGCTTAATTCTTCAAGAATTCTTTTAATCCACATTACTTCACAGATTCCATGGGCAACAGCTCTGAACTCTGCTTCTGCACTACTTCTAGCTACCACATTCTGTTTTTTACTCCGCCATGTAACTAGGTTCCCACCTACAAAGGAGCAGTATCCGGATGTTGATCTCCTGTCTGTAACACTTCCTGCCCAGTCTGCATCTGTGTATACTTCAACTTGAAGATGTCCATGTTTCTTGAACAGTAAGCCTCTCCCTGGAGTTCCTTTCAAATATCTTAAGATCTTATAAACGGCCTCAAAGTGCTCTGCCCCTGGTGAGTGCATGAACTGACTTACCATGCTGACTGCAAAGGCAATATCAGGCCGCGTATGAGACAAGTAAATCAATTTCCCTACAAGTCGCCGATATTGTTCCCTCTCTTTGACTTCTTCAGCCTTAGCAGCTTGTAACTTCAAGTTAGGCTCGATCGGAGTCTCCACCATCTTACAACCAAGCATACCTGTTTCTCCAAGGAGATCAAGAACATATTTTCTCTGATTAACGAATATACGTTCCTTGGATCTTGCAAATTCCATTCCGAGGAAATACTTGAGGGCTCCCAGATCCTTAATGTGAAATTCTTTTGCGAGTTTCTCTTTGAGGGCTGCTAACTCTGCTTCATCATTACCAGTTAAAATGATGTCATCAACATAAACAATCAAAATTGCAATTTTACTGTCTTTTGAATGTTTATAAAATATTGTGTGATCTGCTTGACTCTGCGAGAAGCCACAACTGATAACTGCCTTCCCAAAGCGTTCAAACCACGCTCTTGGTGATTGTTTGAGTCCGTATAATGACTTGTTCAATCTGCATACTTTGTCGCTACCAAGTCTCTGCTCAAATCCCGGCGGTAGGCTCATGAACACCTCCTCTTCAAGATCACCATTGAGAAATGCATTTTTAATGTCAAGTTGATGTAGAGGCCAATCTGAATTTACTGCAAGAGATAACAGTACTCTGATGGAATTTATTTTAGCAACAGGAGCAAACGTCTCCTGATAGTCGATCCCATAAGTTTGAGTGAAGCCTTTAGCCACAAGTCTCGCCTTGTATCTCTCAACGCTTCCATCTGCGTTACATTTTATCGTAAACACCCATTTACACCCAACTGTTTTCTTGTCTTTGGGTAGATCAACTATCTTCCAAGTACCACTTCTCCTTAAAGCATTCATCTCCTCCATGACTGCTAATTTCCAATTCGAATCATCCAATGCTTCCTGTATATTCCTTGGAACAAACAAGTGTAAATCCTAGATGTGAAAGCTCTATGGTTTTTAGACAGTCTTTGATAGGAGAGGTAATTTGCAATAGGATGTTTAATGCAATTTCGGACACCTTTCCTAATTGCTATAGGAAGATCAAGGTCGGAAATAGAAGGAATAGGATTACCTAAAATTTCGATGCCAGAACTCGGGTGGACATTCGGGTCATTAGGGGACATTCGGGTTATTATTCCTTAGATGAAATCGCTTTCTAGTATAAACCTGAAGCTTAGAATTTAGATCATTTGGTAGTACTTCTCCCCCTAAACAAGAATCTTCTTGACTAGGCACCATAGAACTTGGTTCTCCTAAGTGATCATTATCAGACAGATGTGGTTTTTGTGTAGGATAAATGACATTGGGGAGCGGGATAGAAATATCCCAAAAATTGTCTTCTACTACTCCACTTGTCTCCCCCTGAAGAGAAGTGTTGGGGAAATAAGATTTTGTTTCCACAAATGACACATCCATACTCACATGAAATTTCTTGGTTTGAGGATCAAACACTTATACCCCTTTTTGTTTGAAGAATAACCCAAAAAAACCATTTTATAGCACGGGGGTCAAGTTTTGAACGAAATTGACTGGGAACATGAACATAGGCAGTACATCCAAAAACTTTGGCAGGTAAATCAGAAAACAACCTCGTGTCAGGAAAAAAAGTTTTGAGACAATCAAAAGGTGTTTTGTATGTTAACACCTTTGTAGGCATCCTGTTTATCAAATAAGAGGCTGTTAAAATTGCTTCACCCCATAAATATTTAGGAATATGCATGTAAAACATTATAGCACATGCTACTTCAAGTAAATGTTTATTTTTTCGTTCTGCAATGCCATTTTGTTGAGGGGTATCCCGACATGTAGATTGATGAAAAATCCCCTTTTTTGCCAAAAACTCACCCAACTGCTCATTGAAATATTCTGTTCCATTATCAGAATGTAAAATACCAATTTTGGTTTGAAATTGGTTTTCAATCATATTGTAAAAATTTTGAATAAATTTTTCACGTCAGATTTTTTATTCATCAAATAAATCCAACATAAGCGGGTATGGTCATCAATAAATGTAACAAACCATCTTTTACCAAAAAAGTAGTGATTTTAGAAGGGCCCCAAACATCACTATGAATCAAATAAAAAGGTTTGGAAGCTTGGTAAGGTTTTGGCAAATAAGTAGAGCGATGAAATTTTGCAAAAATGCAACTTTCACAATGAAAAGAAGAACAATCAATCCCTTTAAATAATTCTGGAAATAAATGTTTCAGATAAAGAAAACTAGGATGTCCTAGCCTATAGTGCCATAGCATTATTTTTTCTCGAACATAGATTGAACTAGTACTATTAAAGCTCTAAGCTTTTTTACTACTAACAGGTACTTCATCAAAGTAGTAAAGACCTTCAAGCATCCTAACACGCCCAATCATCATCCCCGAGTTCTGGTCTTGAAATTCACAATGGGATTCAAAAAATGTAACACGACAATTAGAATCCTTAGATAGTTTACTGACAGACAAAAGGTTACAGGCTAAGTTGGGGACGTGAAGAACAGCATTGAGATTAATTTTCTCAGTTAGTTTAATAAATCCTTTTCCTGCAATAGGTGAAAAACTACCATCGGCTATTCTGATTTTGTCATGACCAGAACAAGGGAAATAGGTACTAAATAAATGGGAAAAACTAGTCATGTGATCGGAAGCACCGGAATCTATGATCCACGGAGAGAAGTTTAGGCAAGAGAAGGCTTTAGGATTTCTACTTGTTTGTGCCAAAAAAACACTAGGAGTACCGGATGAGGAGTTGGATTTTATCAGCTTTAAGAGTTGATCAATCTGCTCTTTGTTGAAGGGACCTGAATCGGCTTCATTAGCAGTAGGAAAGCCACGATTCTTCTCTCCTTGTTTGCTGCTTTTCCAGTTGACAGGTTTACCATGGATCTTCCAACACGTTTCGCGTGTATGGCGAGGCTTGTTGCAAAAATCACACCAGACCCGTGGCTTATCATCAAACCTGCGCTGGTAATTTGCAGCCTTGTTGGCCGCAGCATCGCTAATTAAAGCAGAAATTTCAATTGACTCACCAGTACCTTTTTTCTTAAGCATGACGCTCCTTCGGCTCTCTTCCCTTCTGATTTCGGCAAATATTTCGCCAATGGATGGGAGAGGAGGTCTGCCAATAATTCTTCCTCGCACTTCATCGAACTTAATGTTGGACGTGACTTCCGACATGGCTATGACGGTTTTAGGGCTGCTGTGTTTTTGTTGCTCTGATACCAACTTAGAAAATATGAGGAAGAAGAACTCAGAAAATATGAGGAAGAAGGAATATATTGCTGTTATATTCAAAACTTCTTATCTTGTGAAGAGAAAACTACACTCCTTATATAGGAGAGAACAAGAGCTACTATTTGTGCCACTAAGATCCACTATCACCACTAAGAGATCCACTATCACCACTAAGAGCCACTACCTATCTCCTTACATAATATATACATCCATTATAGCCACTATTTAGATTACTATATACATCCATTATAGCCACTATCTAGATCACTAACATAGTGTATATAGACATTATCATAACCCACTAACAGCCACTATATGTCCACTAACAGCCACTAACAATAATAATCAGATTTCCAACAACCTATATGTTGCAAGTTATAACGACCCCGGTCTTTTCCCATTTGGTTGTTGTATCCGGACTAGGTTCCGTGGATCCTGTCATTATTTAATTGTTGTTGTCGTCCTTTAAATTTCTTATTTTGAGTTATAGGATGTATTGGGCAGGTTTGTTGGGTTTAGAAACCAAGTGTTGCTGTCCAGATTTTTGGACCTTCGCTCGAGTGAGGAGTTGGCCGCTCGAGCGAGCTTTTGTTTTAGTCCTTCGCTCGAGCCAGGGTTTAGTCGCTCGAGCGAGAGTGGAGTTTTGTGTCTGGTGGCTCGAGCCAGTGTTTTTTCGCTCGAGCGAGCAATTGCGTCTAGTATAGACCTGTGAGCAGTGGTTCTTCGCTCGAGCGAGATTTCCTTCGCTCGAGCGAGCGAGGTGTATGTTTTTGAGTTCTTCGCTCGAGCGAGAATTTTGTCGCTCGAGCGTGCTTCTGGATTGCAGACCTGAAGCATTGCATTCTTGGCTCGAGCGAGACTTTCTTCGCTCGAGCGAGTCTTTCTTGTGTCTGGTCGCTCGAGCGACCAATCCTTCGCTCGAGCGAGCCTGTCAGGTTTAAATAGGCAGCAGAGGGGAAAATTCAGTTTTTTTAATATTCTTTTGATCCAAAACCCTAGGTCCGACTTCTCTCTCCCTCCACTCACCTTCTCTCTTAGATTTCATCTCTTTTTAGGGTGTTTCTACCCTAGGTTCTTCATTAAAAAGATAGAGGGGATTGAGGGCTTCGTTTTAATCTGAGAATTTAACGGTTTGGAGCACTTTGGATTTTGGGTCATCATCTTCATCTTCTCCATTCGGGTTATTTACTTCGAGGTAGGGATTTCCTACTCCATATTATAGGTTTTGTCTTAAGTTTTGGTATTTTGATATGTTGGGGGTTGTTTGGTAATTTTGGGAAAAACCCTAGTGTTGTAATAAATTAATTTGTAAAATTAATTTAGGGAAAACTGGTGAATTTAGCAGAATTCATAAAATTGGGAACATTCGAGATTTAATGGTGTAGTTGAATAGTTTAATCACTTACCTATGAAAATGTTGCGTTTATGCTTATCGATACATTTATTTCCTGTTTAGAAATAACTGTTTTGGGCTATCGGTGGAGGATAGTCGTGATTGTTGTAGACATTGCATGGGGATTAGGGAAAACTGAAACTAATCACATTGGTTGAGTCATTGATTTTGACTGTTGAATTAATACCGAAAATACGTGTATTGATTGAGTATTGTATATGACAAGTATTTAATACATTGTATATGCTTTTGTTTGGGAGGAGATAGGGGATGTACTCCACGGTTTAGGAGAAGATAGAGGATGGACCTCTAAACCAGATTTTGTTTGGGAGAAGATAGGAGATGGACTCCATTAGCACCACTAATATGTGTGCTTATTGATTTATGGAAGTGTTTTTACATGTTGTTTATACAGCACTAAAATGTGTATCAATCGGGAAGTATGGAAGTGTTTTGGTATGAGCCTTAGTCTCGTTTGTTTTGTTGATATGGGAAGGAATGTTAATGTGATCTATAGTTCACTGTTATAGTTTGGCCAGGTTCTGAGCCACATTGGTATAAACGGAAAGTTGAATAAATAATGGAAAGTGAAACGTGTCATGAAACTGTATGTTGATGAAATGGATATTTGTGTTAACCATCTATTGAATGCTATTGCTTTATTCAATGCTTATATTTGGTTTAGTATATTTCTACTGGGCTGTGGCTCACCCTATACGGGAACATCATTTTCAGGTCCAGGTGATATGCTACCTCCAAGGACTTAGCTTGGAAGGATTTGGATTTTGAAGACTTGTCTTTAGTTATTTGCTTTATTTGATATTACATGTAAACATTCAGGCCAAGGGCTTAATCTGTAGTTGTTGAATGTAACAATTTCTATGTAACAATTTCTACCTACTCCACCTACAATTTTTACCTACTCCACCTACAAATACTCCACCTACTCCACATTAGTTAGTGCTCCATTAGTTAGTGCTATAGTTAGTGCCCCATATAGTTAGTGATATAGTTAGTGATCCATTATGGTATAGTGCTCCATTATGGCTCCATTGTATCCCATTTCTCTCTATAAAAGAGTGCTCTTGTAAGAACATTAGATATCAATCAATAATATCAATACATTAATTTCCTTCATGGTATCAGAGCTAAGTTAAGAACTTAGTAATTCCGCTTCACCGGCGGGCGGCAGCCTCGCCTTGGCCGCCCGCCGGACAAACCCAAATTTCCTTTAACAGTTTCATTGTATTAATCTGCTCCATTAGTTGTGATATCATCCATCTTTTCCAGCAGAAATTCTGAATAAAGCTGGGTTTGTGTTAGAAGCTCATCCAATTTGGTGAACTGGGTGTCATTCAATTGTGGTGTCTCAGGCTCATTTGTTCTGTCATCTTCTTCCTTCACCCGAGCTTCCAACAACTTCTCTTCTTCCTCAGCCATGGCTTTTGATATAAGAGAAGAATCTCCATTTTTTGCATCAAGGAGTATTTCCTCCTTCAATTTGGCTCCATCTTATCAAATATGCTGTTAGTGCTCGGATGTGCCTTCTTCTGTGGGGGGATAAAAAATCACCAGAAAGTGCAGCGTTTCAATAAGGCAGCTGCAGTGGTGAGCTCAGGATTGTTGTTGATGGCTGTTATGGGCATATTGTTTCCAGCAGTACTTCACGTCACACACACAGAGGTGCATTTTGGGACGTCAGAGTTATCCCTTTCTAGATTTAGCAGCTGTATAATGCTGGTGGCATATGCAAGCTACCTTTTCTTTCAGCTTAGGAGTCAACACAAGTTCTATGGTCCAGTGGATGAGGCTCCTGTTGATGAGGAAAGCAATAGTAGTACAGAAGATTCTCCTGAAGAAGAGGTTCCTGCTATTAGTAAGTGGGAAGCAATTGGGTGGCTTGCTATTTTGACTTTGTGGGTGTCTGTACTATCTGGATACCTTGTTGACGCTATACAGGGAGCATCGGACTCATGGAACATGTCTGTGGCTTTTATTAGTGTCATCCTGCTTCCAATTGTAGGAAATGCTGCAGAACATGCAAGTGCTATTATGTTTGCCATGAAGGACAAGCTTGACATCACACTGGGAGTCGCAATTGGATCATCTACATAGATATCTATGTTTGTTATTCCCTTCTGTGTAGTTGTTGGCTGGTTCATGGGACAGCCAATGGACTTGAATTTTCAACTCTTTGAGACAGCCACGCTCTTTATCACAGTGTTAGTGGTGGCATTTATGCTGCAGGAAGGGACATCAAACTATTTCAAAGGCTTGATGCTTATTCTAAGCTATCTTATTGTTGCCGCTAGTTTCTTTGTACATGTCCTGCCCCGGCATATCAAGACAATGCTCTTGGCTCCACAGTTCCAGAAGCTGATTATGTTTGGCGCATAATTCTAATGTTTGGTGCGATCCCGGCTGCACTTACTTATTACTGGCGAATGAAAATGCCTGAAACTGCCCGTTACACGGCCTTAATTGCCAAGAATGCCAAACAGGCCGCTGCTAACATGTCCAAAGTATTGCAAGTTGAGCTAGAAGCAGAACAAGAAAAAGTTGAAAAGCTTTCTGAAGATAAAGGCAATGATTTTGGTTTGTTTTCAAAACAGTTTCACCACCACCATTGGCTCTTTCAAAACAGTTTCACCACCACCTTATTTTATTCATCTCGGGGATCAACCCCAATCACATTTTTACACCAAAAAAAAAAAAAAAAAAAAAACAAATCAACCACAACCCACACAACAACAACCGGCCTTATTTTTTCGCCTCTTCAGCTGTTCTCTTCTTCTTGCCTTTGTCTTGGGCCTCCCTTGCCGTGTTGCCTCCGTGTTTCCCACGCCGCCGAGCACGTTAACTTCCCGTTGCTCCTCAACCGTCACATATGGCGGCCCTCCAAATCTGAGCATCACGGTGGCCTTCCGCTTCAGTTCCTTGTTTTCTGCCTTCAGCCCACATATCTCTGCTCGGGCATCCTTATACATGCCCTGAAGCAGAGCCAGTTGGGCGTTTAACTGCTGCACCTCATTTGTCCTACTCTGAAGCCGGTGCGACAGGTTTGAGACCGCAGTCATGGTCTCAACACATGACTTCAGTGTGTAATAATTCGCCTCAATATCCGATTGTGCAGCCATTCTTTGCTCCACAGACAGCATCGGAAAGTTCAAAGGCGCAAAACCAGGGGCGCTTGGTCCAGGGGCGCTTGGTTGCGGTTCAAGGGCACCTGCCCCGGCCATCTCTCTTGTAGACTCGTTGAGGTCGGGAAAGAGAGTGAGACCACGGGACGAAGAGGCTATGTTCTGGGTAGCTGAACGGGAAGAAGAGGCCATATTCAGAGTTGGTTGGAGAGTGTTTCAGAGATAACAGCTCTCAGAGAACGAAGAGTCTTTTTTTCAGAAGTTTTTCAGCTGGTTTGTTATGCATCAGCGGCAGCCTCGCCTTGGTTTAAATAGGCAAGGCAGACACGCGCCTTACGCGCCTCTCAACGCCAGACAACAAATCGGCGCGCCTTTTGATGGCTGTCGGGCACATCTTTTGATGGCACGCTTTTTGATGGCACGCCTTTTGATAAGATTGGGCACGCCTTTTGTGGGTCCGACAAGACTCTGTAAACTGTCCCGACTTTGATTCCGGTTAGCTTCTATATGGATCCGACAAGACTCTGTAAACTGTCCCGACATTGATTCCGGTTAGCTCCTATATGGGTCCGACAAGACTCTGTAAACTGTCCCGACTTTGATTCCGGTTAGCTTCTATATGGGTCCGACAAGACTCTGTAAACTGTCCCGACATTGATTCCGGTTAACTCCTTTAAGGGTCCGACAAGACTCGGTAAACTGTCCCGACATTGATTCCGGTTAGCTCCTATATGGGTCCGACAAGACTCGATAAATTGTCCCGACATTGATTTCGGTTATCTGCTACAACGGTTCGACACAGCCATATAGTGTCTTCTACAACGGTCCGACATGACCCCGTAAACTGTTTTCTACAACGGTCCGACATGACCCCGTAAACTGTATTCTACAACGATCCGACATGACCCCATAAACTGTCTTCTACATCGGTCTGCCATAACCATACGGTCTTCTACAACGGTCTGACACGACCATACAGTGTCTCCTATCCACTTTTATTTTATTTGTCAGATTATTTTTTTCTGTTTTGTTACTCTCTCCAAACTTAAGTTGGTTAGTTCCTAACCCCCTTGAGTTTGAGGGGGGCTGTTGAATGTAACAATTTCTATGTAACAATTTCTACCTACTCCACCTACAAATACTCCACCTACTCCACATTAGTTAGTGCTATAGTTAGTGCCCCATATAGTTAGTGATATAGTTAGTGATCCATTATGGTATAGTGCTCCATTATGGCTCCATTGTATCCCATTTCTCTCTATAAAAGAGAGCTCTTGTAAGAACATTAGATATCAATCAATAATATCAATACATTAATTTCCTTCAGTAGTTGAGTTAGAACTCATATTTTTGTGGCCAAGTGTTAGCTTGGAAAGATGTAAGCCTGTAGGGCATTTATTTTGATGTTACATGGGATGTCTTTCAATAAAAGTACTCTGATGGATGATATAATAATTGGTTTTCTTTTATCAATGCATGTTAATGTTATATATATATTATGGGTTTATTTTGAGGGCGTGACAACTTGGTATCAGAGCGTACCGGGTTTGAATACTTTGGGTACGTGGGAAGTGATTAGTATCACAATGGGTTTGTCTCACTTGATAGAGACTTAGATGTACTGTTATATGCTTATATGATAACATGTTTATGTGACTATGTGGATATGGAATGTAGTTTCTAGGATGTTGATTGGACCCTTGAGTTTCTAAAAGTCTTGTTGGAAAGGCACTTGATCAATGTTGTTTCCAACCGGAACTTTAGTGACGCCTCGGAACTATCATTATCCAAGAATGAAATTCGTAGGTGCTTATGTGATTATGTGCTTACGTGGAGTGAATTATTGTTGTCCAATGCATTAGGACGCAAGTGTTATAGTTTTGGCACACTTATTAATGTGCTAACGTCTTTGTTACCTTTATTAGGATGTCAGGACGAGGACGAGGACGTGGTAGGCGTGGTGGGCAGGAGATGCCTATACCGGATGAGATTCCGGCAGTACAGGAGGAAGTTGGCCAGGCCAATGTGGCCGAGCCGGTAGGCCAGCAGGCTATGGGCGCTTTGGCCCGAGAGATAACAGGGGCATTCAGGGAGTCAGTAGGCATTCTCAGAGCTGAGAATCAGGCTCAGGTTCATGTTGCGGATGCAGGGCCTTCTTTTCTGAAGAGGGAGTTCTTCCGGTCTAACCCAGACGAATTTTTAGGTGATCCTAAAGAGCCACTTAAGGCAGATGAATGGCTCGAACAGACAACGAAGGCGTTTGAGATGCTAGGCATCGAAGACGAGGTACTGAAGGTGACCTTGGCATCTTTCCAGCTTAAAGGGGATGCGGGTCAGTGGTGGAAGTTCACTAAGAGTCGTATAGGAGGGACTTGGAAGGCTTTTGTTGACGCTTTCCAGGAGAAGTTCCTGTCTCCAGCTGTTAAGGAGAAGTTGAGAGATCAGTTCTGCCAGCTTAAGCAGAACAGTTCTTCAGTGGCCGAGTTTGAGGCCGCATTTACTAGCTTGTGCAGGTTTGCACCCGAGTTGGTGGTGTCTGAGGAACGCCGTTGTATTGAGTTCGAGAAGAAGTTGAGGCGCAGCCTCAAGTTAAGAGTTGTAGGGTCTATGATTCGAGATTATGGGCGTCTGGTTGATACTGCAGCCCATACGGAGATCATGATGCAGGAGGAGGAGGAAGGGCAGAAAGGCTCCAAGAGGAGTCAGGATGGACAGAGTGATGGTAGGAGACAGAAGGGTTTTAACCCTCAGCAGTCTCAGGGTAGCTTTTCTAGATCGACTTTTCCTGTGCCGAGTGCTAGTTCTGGGAAAGGCAGCCAGGGAGACATTACCTGTTTCAAGTGTGGTCAGCTAGGCCACAAGTCTCCAGCTTGCCCGCAGAAAGGAGGAGGACAGAGAGCAGCGTCATCTTCGGCTGGATCTCAGAGCCAGAGTCAGGGTAGAGGCCAGCCGCTCTCTTGTTTTCAGTGTGGTCAGGCAGGGCACATGAAGAGGTTTTGCCCGCAGTTGAGTGGCACATCTGGTGCATCTGGTTTGAGGCAGACTCAGAGTCATCAGCCAGCTCAGTCAGTTCAGGCCTCGAGGGCCAATCAGGGGGCTTCATCGTCCCAGTCTGTGCAGCAGTCTTATGCTCCTAGGGGTGAGCAGGTTGATCAGAGACCGTCTGGGCGCGTGTATACTGTTACCGCGCAGGATCTTGTACCGGCTCCATCAGTTGTGAGAGGTACCTTCTTGTTTTGCAATTCGGTTGCTAGTGTATTGATTGATACGGGTGCATCTCATTCCTTTGTGTCTGCTGCATTTGCATTTATTTTGGAGTTGGAGTTAGCACAGTTAGCATCTCCTATTTGTGTAGTGTCACCCCTTGGGGGTAAATTGATCTTGAAACAAGGTATTAGGGGTTGTGATATAGAGGTCGCCGATCATAGGCTTCCGTTTCCTTTTGTAGTTATGCCCATGAAGGGCTTTGATGTTATTTTGGATATGGACTGGTTATCGTCATACCGGGCAGTTATTGATTGCTACCGCCAGAGGGTCACTTGTTATACCGTGAGCGGGGAATGTTTCCATTTCTTGGGGGACCGGGTTGGTAGTGTTTTGCCACCGGGGTATGATCCGCGAGGACGGAGTGAGCTTAGTGGTCTACTTGCTAGCTTTGAGAGTGGTGAGTGTGATGAGACCCAGACTGTGTTGCCAAGAGTGGTTTGTGAGTACTCGGACGTCTTTCTCGAGGACCTTGCTAGTTTGCCACCTCACAGAGAGATTGAGTTCTCTATTGACTTAGTGCCCGACACGGCGCCGATTTCTATGGCACCTTACCGTTTTGCCCCAGCTGAGTTAGTGGAGTTGAAGATCCAACTCCAGGAGTTGCTAGATAAGGGCTATATACGTCCAAGTGTTTCGCCGTGGGGAGCACCGGCCCTCTTTGCTAAGAAGAAAGGTGGTGCTTTGAGACGGTGTATCCCGACCAGAGTGTGAAATACCGAGACCGTTTGTTTGTGACGGAGTCTTGCCGAGAGGGAGTACTCCGAGACTTTCATCATTCACGCCTTGCGGTGCATCCGGGAGGCACTAAGATGTATCGGGATTTGGGTCGCCAGTTTTGGTGGCGGGGTATGAAGAGAGATGTGGCAACTTTCGTGTCCAAGTGCCTTACTTGTCAGCAAGTGAAGGCCGAGCATCAGAGGCCAGCGGGTTTGTTACAACCCTTGCCTATTGCCGAGTGGAAGTGGGAGCATGTCACTATGGACTTCGTTGTAAGTCTTCCGAGGACTCAGCGGGGTAGTGATGCTATTTGGGTGGTTGTAGACCGGTTGACTAAGTCGGCGCACTTCATTCCTATGCGCGTGAGAGATTCGGTAGATCATCTTGCCGACTTATATATTCAGGGCATAGTGAGGTTGCACGGGGTCCCAATGACGATCGTCTCAGATAGAGATTCTCGTTTTACTGCCAAGTTGTGGCAGAGTTTGCAGAGTGCCTTAGGCACTAAGTTGACCTTTAGCACGACTTATCATCCTCAGACTGACGGGCAGTCCGAGCGTACTATTCAGATCCTTGAGGATATGCTTCGGGGTTGTGTTCTTGACTTTAATGGGTCGTGAGAGAGGCACTTGCCTTTGGTGGAGTTTGCCTACAACAACAGTTTCCAGTCTAGTATCGGTATGGCACCGTTTGAGGCCTTGTATGGCCGACCGTGTAGTTCTCCTGTTTGTTGGGCCGAGGTGGGTGATGCACCTTTGTTGGGTCCGGAGTTGGTGAGGGAAACGACAGAGAAAGTTGAGCTTATCCGTAAGAGGCTTGTTACAGCCCAGAGTCGTCAGAAATCTTATGCCGACCGTAGGAGACCTTTGGTATTTGAGGTGGGTGATCATGTCTTTCTGAAGATATCACCTAGACGGGGATTGATGAGGTTTGAGAAGAGCGAGAAGTTGTCCCCTCGGTTTATTGGTCCTTTTGAGATCCTTGAGAGGATTGGCGAGGCTGCCTATCGTTTAGCTTTGCCACCGCAGTTATCCGGAGTTCATGACGTGTTTCATGTGAGTATGCTTCGGAAGTATGAGCCGGATCCATCACATGTGTTGGATTGGACCGACTTAGAGATTGACGAGGATGTCTCGTATGAGGAGAGACCGGTTCGGGTCTTGGATAGGCGGGATCAAGTTTTGCGAGGCAAGACCATCCCTTTGGTAAAAGTTCTGTGGAAGCATCATGGAGTGGAGGAAGCCACTTGGGAACGTGAGTTGGAAGTCCGCGAGAAATATTCGGACATGTTTGTTGATATGTAATCTTGTACTTAGATTTCGTAATATTGTTGGACTTAAGAGCTTTATATATGTCTCTAGTTGTAAAACATTGAGAATGCTTTGGTTAATAAAAGTATGTTTTGGAACTTGCCTCAATATGGAAGTTGAATGTAATTATGTTGAATGTATTGTAGAACTGGAATAATATCATGAAATTGAGTATGATATAGAAATGGGAATCTTGTATATTGAAAACTGTTGAAATTGAAAGGAAAATTGCATATTGATAATGCAGATTGATATATACATATTGTGAGATGCCTCTTGATAAGAGATGAAATGACCGGTAATGGGTCAAGGTGTTAATTATTGTAATATAATATTGTTGGAAATTGAGAAAAACCTATTTTTTTCAAAACTTATGCTTAATTTCGGGGACGAAATTCTTTTAAGGGGGGGAGGTTATAGCGACCCCGGTCTTTTCCCATTTGGTTGTTGTATCCGGACTAGGTTCCGTGGATCCTGTCATTATTTAATTGTTGTTGTCGTCCTTTAAATTTCTTATTTTGAGTTATAGGATGTATTGGGCAGGTTTGTTGCAGGTTGGTTGGGTTTAGAAACCAAGTGTTGCTGTCCAGATTTTTGGACCTTCGCTCGAGCGAGGAGTTGGCCGCTCGAGCGAGCTTTTGTTTTAGTCATTCGCTTGAGCCAGGGTTTAGTCGCTCGAGCGAGAGTGGAGTTTTGTGTCTGGTGGCTCGAGCCAGTGTTTCTTCGCTCGAGCGAGCAATTGCGTCTAGTATAGACCTGTGAGCAGTGGTTCTTCGCTCGAGCGAGCGAGGTGTATGTTTTCGAGTTCTTCGCTCGAGCGAGAATTTTGTCGCTCGAGCGTGCTTCTGGATTGCAGACCTGAAGCATTGCATTCTTGGCTCGAGCGAGACTTTCTTCGCTCGAGCGAGTCTTTCTTGTGTCTGGTCGCTCAAGCGACCAATCCTTCGCTCGAGCGAGCCTGTCAGGTTTAAATAGGCAGCAGCGGGGAAAATTCAGTTTTTTTAATATTCTTTTGATCCAAAACCCTAGGTCCGACTTCTCTCTCCCTCCACTCACCTTCTCTCTTAGATTTCATCTCTTTTTAGGGTGTTTCTACCCTAGGTTCTTCATTAAAAAGATAGAGGGGATTGAGGGCTTCG
Source organism: Camellia japonica (assembly GCA_030407325.1). NCBI lineage: Eukaryota > Viridiplantae > Streptophyta > Magnoliopsida > Ericales > Theaceae > Camellia > Camellia japonica. The sequence continues at coordinate 80,993,245 of JAPPVO010000016.1, read as the reverse complement.
TTTTAATCTGAGAATTTAACGGTTTGGAGCACTTTGGATTTTGGGTCATCATCTTCATCTTCTCCATTCGGGTTATTTACTTCGAGGTAGGGATTTCCTACTCCATATTATAGGTTTTGTCTTAAGTTTTGGTATTTTGATATGTTGGGGGTTGTTTGGTAATTTTGGGAAAAACCCTAGTGTTGTAATAAATTAATTTGTAAAATTAATTTAGGGAAAACTGGTGAATTTAGCAGAATTCATAAAATTGGGAACATTCGAGATTTAATGGTGTAGTTGAATAGTTTAATCACTCACCTATGAAAATGTTGCGTTTATGCTTATTGATACATTTATTTCCTGTTTAGAAATAACTGTTTTGGGCTATCGGTGGAGGATAGTCGTGATTGTTGTAGACATTGCATGGGGATTAGGGAAAACTGAAACTAATCACATTGGTTGAGTCATTGATTTTGACTGTTGAATTAATACCGAAAATACGTGTATTGATTGAGTATTGTATATGACAAGTGTTTAATACATTGTATATGCTTTTGTTTGGGAGGAGATAGGGGATATACTCCACGGTTTAGGGGAAGATAGGGGATGGACCTCTAAACCGGATTTTGTTTGGGAGAAGATAGGGGATGGACTCCATTAGCACCACTAATATGTGTGCTTATTGATTTATGGAAGTGTTTTTACATGTTGTTGATACAGCACTAAAATGTGTATCAATCGGGAAGTATGGAAGTATTTTGGTATGAGTCTTAGTCTCGTTTGTTTTGTTGATATGGGAAGGAATGTTAATGTGATCTATAGTTCACTGTTATAGTTTGGTCAGGTTCTGAGCCACATTGATATAAACGGAAAGTTGAATAAATAATGGAAAGTGAAACGTGTCATGAAACTGTATGTTGATGAAATGGATATTTGTGTTAACCATCTATTGAATGCTATTGCTGTATTCAATGCTTATATTTGGTTTAGTATATTTCTACTGGGCTGTGGCTCACCTTATACGGGAACATCATTTTCAGGTCCAAGTCATATGTTACCTCCAAGGACTTAGCTTGGAAGGATTTGGATTTTGAAGACTTGTCTTTAGTTATTTACTTTATTTGATATTACATGTAAACATTTAGGCCAAGGGCTTAATCTGTAGTTGAGTTAGAACTCATATTTTTGTGGCCAAGTGTTAGCTTGAAAAGATGTAAGCCTGTAGGGCATTTACTTTGATGTTACATGGGATGTCTTTCAATAAAAGTACTCTGATGGATGATATAATAATTGGTTTTCTTTTATCAATGCATGTTAATGTTATATATATATATATATTATGGGTTTATTTTGAGGGCGTGACACAAGTTCTTATAGTAAACAATCTCTAGGTTTCTTCTTGAACAGAAGGACACCCTTTCCTCTGTTTTGGGCCTGTTGAAAAATTTTATTTAACATTTCCAAGGTTTGGAAGCCTTCAACAAGAAAAGACAAGTAGCACAACTCTCTTTGAGAAGTAGGGGTTGCTTAAGAATCAGAAGAGATGAGCACTTTTATCCTTGGCACGTCACATGCTTCATGTTTTTGTTAGTGAGAGAGGAACCAATTTTTTTTTTTTGAAGATGTCATGGACTTCTTGCTAGTGTTTCCATCACGTGGGAAATGAAAATAACAGGTCAACAAATAAAATAAACATCATTAATATGTCAGGGTCCAACATCTGTTATAAGTGAGACTCACTTAGACAAGCATTTGTACTTGTTTCTTTATATGGTCTACACAAGGCATACTTCTTCAGTTGTCTCTTAATCGTGCAATTAAGAGAGGTAACTAGAGTTCTCTTGCTGTTAGTGGAAATCACTTTCTATTGGAAAATAATGTTTATGAGTGTAGTGAGAAACAAAGGGTCTTGCGTCCTGGATGACCCAACTTAACTAATGGAGATTGTAGTCCCTGATGACTCTAGAGCTTAAAGAACAAGTTGAGAGTACTGAGATACAGCCCAATTAAGCCTCATCTGGCAACTTGGCTTTTTGGCTTAAAAAGTCAAAAAAAACACACTAAAAACGTAAGTTATGCATATCAGTTATTCACATTTTTCCATACAACTAAAAAAAGTCATTCTCAAACATTTTTCCTTTGCTAAAAAAGCCTAAAAGTCACTATTAAAAAAAAAAAAAAAAAAAAAAAAAAAAAAAACCTAAATGAGGCCTTAGTATGGCATCTACATGGTTCTGACATTTAAGGGTGTGTTTGGATCTTAGATTTGTGAGGGATTTGTGGTTGGCAAACAAATGGAAAGGGAAAAGTGATTGAAGTAGAAACTATATTTTATTGACTTTTTCCTACTCTTTCTTTTCCCACCGCAAATATCTCTATAAATTCAATATCTTCAAGTAATTCCTTATGTACTTTTATATTATAAAATACAATCGTTCGGGAAAATATTTTATCTTTGCCAAATCCATAAAAAAATAGTATTCATTCAACATCACTAATGCAAACTCTATAAAATTAATGATGTCAACTCATCAAATTATCTTCTAAAAACCACCCAAAAAAAAAAAAAAACATGACCACCACAAAAATTCTAAAAAGAACTTAATAAAGTCATGTAAATTTTATGTCTAAAATGGAAAGCATATTCCATTATATCAAACCATTTTTAACATATTTGGTCTAATGCACATAATGATAAACTAGAAGAACAACAATTATAAAATTTAACTCACTCTCCAATGTTGTGTACAACAAAAAGCTCAATATACCTGCATTGATGGCAAGACTTCCCGAAGAAAGGATCGTATATTCGCTCCCCATCTTCGCCATATCCATCCACATTCAGAATCCAAGCTGTCACACAATCCCCCAAAAGCTTCTCATCCTCTTCTGTATATATCTCCGGCTTCGAACCCTCTTTCATAACAATTTCAATTTCATCACTCTCCTCCGATTTGTCTTTCTTCTTTGGAGCGCTCACTTCCTTGTAAGTAACCCGAGTCACTGCCATCAACCTAAACAAACCAACCAAAGTTGAAAATATCCGTTTGGGTGCTGGGAAAGGGGAAAAGAAAATGAAAGTAAAACAATGCCTCTCATGGGCATCTCCAATCCTTAGACTCAAACCTATATCAAATTTAAAACACACCCCACTCTTTGACCTAAACTTAATACAAATTTGAGTTCACTCAAGTTTTCACCCAAAATCTAAGGGATACTCAAATATTCACTCAAAATTTTCAAGGCAGACCACTCTGCCATTAGTGAAGCTTTTAAAAAAAAATTATGCTTAAATTCCGAGTTTGTCGGTTAGAGTGAATAATAATATCAAACTAAGATTTGGCTTTTTTTCTCAGGAAACAAACAGAAGGGAAACAGGGGTACCGAGAAGAGCGTCTGGGGGGATCAGAAGAGGGCAAAGAAGGCTTCTTCTGAGAAGGGTTTTTTTTGGGACGCTTTGAAGGTGGGTTGAGCTGTCGAGAGAGGTCCAAAATCCCAAGTTTCTGCATTCTCTGGAGATTCTCTTTGATTCTTTGGTCTCTGGACTGCTCGTACCCTGAAACTTCATCGTTCTTGACCTCGTTTTCTGTCTCTTCTTCTGCTTCAATCACTGAGTTATTTGAGGAGGGCCGACCTCTCTTCTTCCTCTGCTTCGCCATTGTCGTCTCTCTCTCTCTCTCTCTCTCTCCCAAACTATGTGCAGAAGCAACCAATGAGAGGTCGACAAATGTAAAGTCATGGAAATGGCGGGACGAGAGACGCAATTATATTATATTCTGTGCGGACACTGGGTTGGCCGGTTGGGTTCAAGTTGTGGGCCACAGTCACTCACTCCGGTTGAATTTTTAGAATCTGTTTTTTAATTCATTTTAAAAAGTAAAAATTAATTTCATAAAAATAAAAATTTAAAAATATTAAAAATTTAATTTCATAAAAATAAAAATTTAAAAATATTAAAAAATTATTTTAAACAAAACAAGATTTGAATTTTGTAAGAAGATAAATTTTTAATTTTGTCAATTTAAATTTTTTACTTTTATTTTTTTTAATTTGAATCATTTGTCTATTTTTAATAAATAAAGTCGACAAAAAAATACATATTTTAGTTATTAAATTTAATAAAAATAGATATTTTATATCTACCTAAATTAAACTTAATGACTGAAATACTATTTTTTTTTGTCGGTTTAAATTAACAAAAATAGATAAATTATTTAGATTGAAAATAAATCAAAATATTAATATTTAAATTAATAAAATTGAAACCTTAGAGTTTATTTTTTTAAAAGAGTCAAACTCTAAAGTTTTTTTGTAGAATAATACTTGGTAGCTCGAAATGCCATTGGCTCGACTGCCCAAAACAACGTTGTTTTGGGCAATTTTTTTTTTTTTTTTTTTCTCTTATATCTTTGAAATAGAGGAAACAGAGGAAGAGAAGAAAAATAAAAAAGAGAGAAGAGAAAGAGAAAGAGAGAGGAAGAGAAGAAAGAGAGAAGAGGGAGGGCACTCCACCCATCACCGATGCCGTCACCATCTGTGTGTGTATACAGATCTGTATAGATCTGTGTACCTCCCTCTCTCTCTCTCTCTCTCTCTCTCTCTCTCTCTCTCTCTCTCTATGTATAGATCTGTGTGTGTATAGAGAAGAAGAAGAAGCACAGCACAGTTGTTGTTATTGTTGATGATGTGTAGATGATGATGTATTCTACAAATTTTATTTTTTTTTTGGGTGATTATTGGTTGTTTTTTCAAATTCACAGCTCCCTCTTCTCTCATCATCTTCATCATCTTCATCTTGTTCATCTTCAAAAAGAAAAGAGAAAGAAAAAAAAAATCCAAAATGACGTCGTTTTGGAATTCGAGCCATTCGGGGCGAACCTCATTCAAGTTACGTAGCGGAACTATTTTTTGTATTGTCCCAAAAAAATCTGAAAATAATAAATTTAGTTTTTTTTTTTTAACTGAAGTTTAATTTTTGCAAAAACACAACATAAATTGCCTCAATGGATTTCGGATCTATTAGAAGTTAATTAATAGTTACAGGGCATGTCAGCTAATGCTTGGAGAGGTTGTGATTAGTAAAAAGCGTAAGAGTTTACGATTTTATATTAAAATATGAAGAAATTACAAAAGACATAAGAATTAATAATTGTATGGTAGCATAGAGCACCTAAAAATTTTTCTATCAAAACACTCCCTGAAATTATAAGGATCAAGCACCAATAAATCCCAAATTTCCAAACAGTAAACTAGTTAATCCTGTGTTTTATTTTATAGACCCAAAGGTCCCATAATAAATGAAATTACGATAACAGGGTGCAGTACCAACACATTTTTCACTGAAAGGAGAGGGTTAATGTGGGATTTCGCAATTAGTTAAATTACACATTTGCACCAAGCTCACTATAGGATTTTATCATTTCCTTCGTTTGCGAGCGAATCCCACGCTATCAGGAATGGAAAAAATTTGAATTCTGATGTTGATTTGATTGGTTATGCATTTATATTGTGAATCGTGTTATGTTGATGAGAGATTGTTGGTAGCAGTAATTACACAACCCAGACACGAAGCGATGGTGAAAACCTACATTGGTTGAACGTCGAATTTGGGTGAACACCAAACGACGTTGACAGACAGACGCTGAACCAGTTGTGGAGAAGATGACTCCGAGGCAGCAAGGTTAGTGATCTTCGTCTTGTATGTAGTTGATGTTGGATGTCGTAATGTTAGGGTTTGTTTGTGGAAGGGTGTGGGTTTTGTAAAATTTGGGTTAGATAATCAATGTTTGTTGTGATGCGTCTGTGGCGTGCGTATGGTGTTTGATTTCCTAGAAGTTAGGATTGTACATTGGATTGTGCGGGTGTAAGTTTGTCAGTGTCATGTAGTTTCCAATCTGGTGTTGATTTTTGTGGTGTTTGGGTACGTGATGTTATGTGATTTTTCAATATTTGGTTGACGTGGTATTCAACAATCCAATATTTTTGTGTTGTTGCTTTGTGTAATGTTACTAGAACTAGGGTTCATGGCGAAATCTGCATTCAGCTATGCAATGTAGATTTGGGCATAATTTTATGAATGTCCAAATGGGTTTACAGGGCATAGTAGGCCCCTGTTTATGGAGAGTGTTAATTGCAAGTGTGAAAATGTGTCATATAGTTTCTGTAAGTCGTGTGCGGGTAAGTCATTTAAGTTAATGTGGGACATGTGAATGTTTTTTTTGGCGAGTCGGGTGTTTGTGATTGCAGTGTTATGTATATTAAGAGGAGTTGGATATCGTTGCCCGTTTGTGTTATGGTTATTCACTGAGTGGTGAACAAACCAATTGGTGGGTGTGTTGGTTTTTGACGTATGTACATGTCATTGAATGTTATACTAAGCAGGTCAAATTGGTTGTTAGAGAAACAAACATTAGAAAAACGTATTTTAACCCTGCACAAGTGTGGTGGGATTTCATTTTATACATTATGTAGTGTGATATTGTTGTGGTCGGACGACTGCTTATGGTGTAATACTTATATTGTTGTGATACGTTTATTTACCCATGTGTACATCCAAAAAAACCATAAATGGCTGCCATAGCCACCCACATTATTACGTTCAATATACGAATAGTGGCGTCTATGTCGTACGCATTAGGGTGATGTGTGCTTGCTAGTGTGCTTTAAGGACTTGATAAGGTAACGTTCACAGGGTATGTGCAGCAGTGTTGTAAGTTTGCATTACGTGTCCTAAATGTTATCTGCCATTGAAATGCGTAATGCTGATTGAGTTAATTATTTTAAGTAAACAAAGTACTTGCATAAATCAATTAGTTAATGTTTTGATGCGGGAGTAGGGTGGAAATGGTGTACTAACAGTTGGTTATGATTATGACAGGTAATTTACAGCAAAATCAACTCGTCGTAGTGCAGGAAGGACCAAGCATGAACCAAGGTTCGCTGTATCATCGTCCACCAAATTGGCGGTGCGCCGACAAAGCAGGCTGTCTTTCAAGAAGCAAAAAATAGGCTCCAACATTGTGAAGAAGCCGGTGGTCGACCCGTCGAAGCTAATGTATTGCTCAAATATGGCGAGGGTAATTAAAACAGTTTCTGAAATTGAGTTGTGTGAAACCCATATACGGTATTTGCAGAAAACACACTTTTGGCTAATGATCAATGCCAATGAACATACCACCTAAAGGAGAAAACGTACAAGAAATGTGACTTGACGGTGTGCCGCATAATTCAGACGTACAATCCATCGGATGAGAAATTTTACATTGGGGGGGAGGGAATACCACTCCGCAACAGTGATGTGCGGCTCATTTTTGGGATACAATGTGGGCGAGAACAACTGGACTTGAACTACGAGACAAAGCTATCATCGGATTTTATTCAGCGTCGTTGCCCGAACATCGGGCGAATATCTTCGAAAGCTATCAAAGATCTGCTGCTAGAGGCATTACGGGGGACGACCGCAGTTGATGAGGAAGACGTTGCGAAACTATTGTGCTTGTATATATGCGCGAAGCTTTTTTTTGCAACGATGGGGGGAGTCCATTGGTTGGGCATACGTACAAGTCATCGACAAATTTGATACGCTACGCCTTTATGACTAGACAACTGCAATCCGGAATACATTAATTGGGTCACTAAAAGAATTCCACAACCGGCCGAAAAAGGTGACTAGTTGCGTGGTTGCTTTATTGGTAAGTTGTTTGTCAAACGTTTATTACAAATAAAAAAATGTGTGTGCATAAAGCATTATTGTTTTGCTCATTCATTGACTAATTTAGTAACCTGTTCCTTTTTCCAACAGTTCTTCATTTGCAAGCATACTAGCCTAATCGAACCTGAGCGGCCTAAACTTTTTCCACGATTTTGTAATTAGAATATTAGCAGACTAATCAGCAGGGTCAAATTATTGGACTTAACAGTAAAAGATGTATTTGAGGTTGGACAAATAAACTTTTGTGTTAACCTCATTTAGTTTTTTGCGACATGGTAACGAATGGTTGACATTGCTTGTCTCTTACACAGGTGAGTTCCCAGAAGTTGTCGGGAATGGTACTTGAACGCTACCAACTGAACACCAACGCGGCTACGGCGGAATTGGCAGAGAACGTTAATATGAATGTTGACACGACTAATGTTCTAAACGTTGTGCCCGAAATAGTGTGGGATGGTTCTGTGCATGGCAATGTTAATATGGAACATGTTGAACCAAGTTTGGACTGTTGGAAAATAAATTTCCCAAATGGTGAACACATTGAGAGTGAATTGGATTCAGCAACAATAACCAGCTCTGCGAGTGGAGCTAAGAAGCATACAATTGAAAAACCCATTGTCGGGGATACGACACCGACGCTGTTTCCTGACCTGCTTGATTTGTCTAGCACACCACAAGGGGAATACAATGGTAATAAAGCAGAAACACTGGAGGAGGCACTGAGAAAAGCCATGGTTAGGATTAAGGAGCTGGAGACCGAGTTGAGGAAAAAGTCCGAACATGGCCAGGAACTGGAAGGGAGAGTGAACGCCATGGAACGGTTGATTGGTTTGCAATGCATAGACATATACATGGGTTTTGAAAGTATGTTACGTTCAAAAGACGCTGAGATAGAACGTCTGTCAGGGGTTGTCAGTGCATTGAAAGACAACATCGTACGATTGGAAGACCAAATAGACGACCGTGAGGCGCATGAAGCGACTTAGACAGTAATGAAAACAACACGGACCCTGAAAACAACATCGAGCGGCAGTGGGGGAATAAAATATGAGGCAAAATAGGAGGAACATGGCATGAGTCCGGTAAATTATACGCTAACAAACGCGAACCCCAACACCCTTTATGGAGAGACACCAGAGGATGTGTTTGAGGGGCAGATTGTGAACGACCGTGAGACGGGGGTTGGACGACGTAATGTACTGCCTGAATGTGGTGGAGTCGACTACAAATATATGAATTCAGAAAATGCAGTGGCGGACACCTTTGAGAGGAACATTGAAGGGCCCAGTGGGACAATTAACGTCGGAATTGGGGCTTGTGTGGGAAAAAAACACCCGTAATTTTTGTTGAAAAACAGAATGACTCCAGAGCTTAGCTCATTAATTAAACGTGTGAAGGAGAAAGCGAGACAATCATGGAAGCTACTAGATTACGAGTACCCCGATCTAGTTGGATGTACAAAACACGCATTGGACCGGCGTATTGGAATTGTGGGTGTTGTTGGTGACGTGGTGGACGTTGATAATGATGCAGCGTTGAAGAAGACGTGGGCCAGATTCAGAATGAACCATCGACACGCTTGTAGACACCCCATTTTTTACCGTCCATAAGACTTGGACGCGACTGATGGTTTACATGGTGGAGAAAATTGTGCAGGGGAAAGGTCCAATTTCTTCGGCAAAAGAGAGAGAGTCAAATCTCAACTTTATACCCCTGTTCTAGACCAAAACAATCTGATCAAAAGATTTTAGACTTAAAACCCTCTCTTTCAAAACGTTTTTGAAAATAAAGTTTCTGCGATGTTCCGAGCAAGGACAAAGTGTCAAACGTCGCGCTTTTGTCAAACGTCGCGCTTTTCGGTAAACCGAGCAAGGACAAAGTGGAAATGAATGAAAGAGAGATGAAATCTTTGAAAAATCTTTCAAAACACCTTACTTAGGGGTTTGGAGTTGAAGAAAAGAGGAGAAGAGGGAAGAAATCCAGTTGGGGGTAAAACGGGCATGAACCGTTAAGAGAGAGTCGAGCAGCCCTCGCCGAATCGGGCCTATTCATTTGGATACTTGGAATCAAGCTATGAGGCCACCACCGTTGGAAATCTTACTCCCGGGGCTTCATTTTGCACTCAAGAATCTCCTAAATTCAATCCCGACGGAGGAGATATGGTTGATTGAAGTAGGGCATCATCCGGTTGGACCGAAATCTGCGCGGCTTCACGGAAACTGGCATAACTTTTCCACAGGAGGAATTTGGATGCAAGGTTTGTGCCATTGGAAAGCTAACTTCCGGGGCTTCAATTTGGATACTTGAATGGCCACATTTGGACTTCCCAAGCACCCACTGGCCACTTTTCTTTCTAGAAGCCCACTTTTTTTTTGCCCTGAATATAGCTGGCTGGCCAGAAATGCTAGAAAAAGTAGCTGGCGGCCAGAAAACCCAGAAAAAGTAGCCAGCCGGCCAATTTTCTAAAAAAATGAATTTTTTTTCCTTTTTAAACTAGCCGACCATTCTTGCCCCTAGGAGTGTATTCTAGCCATATATTTTGTTTTCCACTACACCCATGTCCGAGGGTTTGGCCATTTTGGGGGGAAACTTGGTTGGTTTTCCCCCCCTTTTTTCCCCCCATTTTCCCCTCTTTTTGCCTATATAACAGCAGCCCCAGCTCTGGTTTTTAGGATTAGAAAAACTACTTTGAGCCTCTTGTATTGAAGCTCTCCCTCTCTACACTTTAACTCTCTAAAACTCCAAGTTCCTACCCCCTTTACTCTACAACCCATAGCACAACCAATCCAACCTCCATTCCAACACTTGGAGCTGGTTTTTCAGAGGTAAAGAGCATCCAAACTTGGTCCAAAAGGCTGTCAAGGTTGAGTCTTCAAGGGTAAGTCCTCCTCCCCTCTTTTTGACCCTTTTCTTGGTTCATTTCTTAGCCCTATTTTCTTGCTGTTTTGAGCTCCGACCAAAACTGAAAAGGTCATTTTTTTGAGCTCATTTTCATCTTTCATTAAGGATCTTACCCTGTTTGGGACCCCCCACCTTGCACTTTCTTCATTACCCTCTGTATGCCATTATTTTGCATGGTATTTTTAGCATATGTGTAATCTGTTTTTGAGCATGATATAAACTGTATTAGGCCTATTTTGAGCCCTCTTAAACATTGAAGAAGGGCTCAACCTTGTTTGGGACCTCCATGTATGATGTTTCATTGCCCCTCTTTGGTCCCTATTTTTGCATGCTTTGTTAGCTCATTTTAGCTTCTGTTTTCGGCCATGATCAGAACTGAAAGTGGCCATATTTTTACCCCCTTGTCATGTTTCATTAAGGGTCTTTGGCTATTTGATGAATTTTTTGTGTACTTCATGTTATACCCTCTTATGGCCTTAATCTTGCATTGCATTTTGAGCATCTTTGCATATTGATTTGGAGGCTATCATAAACTGTAAATGTTCATATTTTTGGTCCCTCTTCAGTGTTGTAGAAGGGTATTTTTCTGTTTGGGCATTGCATGTACCACTTGCTTCATTGCCTCCCTTGCGGAGCCATTTTTGTATGCCATTTTTGCCCTACTTGTGATTGCTGTTTGGCCTTGATTTGAACTGAAAAAATGTGAGTTTTGGGGCTTCCTTGCTTCTTCTTTTTCATGTCATGTACCAATTATGCATGCTTCGTTAGCTGTAAGCCATTTTCATGCACCAAAATCCATGTTTCAGGGTCATTCCATGCATCGAGTTTCATTTTACCGAGTTTCGGGGCTGTTTTCCCCCTCATTTTGCTACTGATTTTTGCATGTTTGCATACCATATTCCATTTCCTTGCCATGTCTCATTAGAGTGGCATTTCGGTGCCTGAGGGTCCGTCCTCGGTTTGCGTGCACGCATGCGCGCATTTCAAGGTGTCTTATTGTCATCTGATGGCCTCCTATGTGAGTGTGGCTGAGGCTCTCTCATGTTGGTATAAGCCCATTATTGCATTGCGTATGCCATTTCATCCATAGCATTGTGTATGCTCGGTCGTGTATCACCTCGTGTAGCGTGTATGCCATTCCATAACATTGTGTATGTTAGGATTGTATCTTAGTTGCATTTCACGCATATCATGCATATTGCATCGTGTTCGGGATAGGAGTTAGCCCCGGCACGGGAAACGAGGTACGTTCCGTACTCCGAGTGACGGAATGTGTCTCAATTCCCCAGTCACCGACACTCCGGATTATCCATGATGGAGTTAGGTTTTGTTGTGTTTTCATGTGCATTCATTCCATATTGAATTGTGCAAATCGACTCCTCAGCCATCATGCATCGAGATGCGTGATTGGTGGCACGAGAATCGAGGCATGCATACATTTGCGAAAATACATTGCTATGCCCTTTTCCTACTCTCTGTTGCAGCAAAATCAAGAATCAGCAGTCTTCTGAGGCTTGGCGCGCTTTCCAAGAACAATTGCAAAGCAGAGGCTAATTGGGGCATCCCAGTGGATTTCCGCGCAAGGCAGCCCGAACATGCATCATTCATCACCCGGAGCGGAATCAAGGCAGTCCCTGGCTTGCATGCCAATTTTACAGCTTTCTTAGTTAATTTGTTAATTAATTAATTAGGAATTTGTACATTATTTGGACTGTATTATTTGAACTGTACTATTCTTTTATTCGGGACTGTATATTTATTCGGACCCTCTGCGCGAGGGCATAATTGTAATAAGTATGGGTGAGTGTGATGTATGTCTTCCAACCCCACGTCTTTCTTCCCTTTTATTTACCTGCTTATGATGGTTAGATTAGGGCATATTTCAATTAGCATACAGTATGACAGCATATTTGCATCATTCATCTGTTTTGCATGCACCGGGCTCGGCGCATCATACAAACTGCATTTGTATTTCAATTCCAAATTGAATACGTGTTAGTTGTAGCATTCCACATGCCATGTTTAGCATAGCCGAGCCTGCTATAGTTTGCATTTTTGCATGTGTTGCATTAGGCAATTCTGTGTATCTAAGATCATGCATGGATTTCTAATGAGCTTCTGTTTTGGCTTGGAGTACTCGGTGAGTTTTTATGCTTTAGCATCCTTGCATGCGTGTGAGTGACTGCCATGAATAGCATGCTTACCATGAGGCTAACTGCTTATGTGATATAACTGCCTCAAATGCCTGTGGGTGGAGGTTGGGTTATTTGGATTGGAACAATTCATCAAATGTTTGTTTTAAGCCCACTAGATAGTGGCAAAATCATGTTTTCTAAGCCCACCGAGTGTGGCAAATTCACGTCTTAGCCTACCTGCGGGTAGCACCATCAAACCATTTTTCAAACAAACAAACATGAAGTGTTTTGTTCTAATTCAAACGACTCAGTCTATACTTGTATGTTGTGCGCATCACATAGTAACCTAGGTTAATAACCGGAATAAGAACGCACAATGTTTTCAAAATAAGATATCATGGTTAGTAGAGGCCGGTCTTTGACCGGGTGAGCGGGGGTGCTCACGAAGTGACCTTCCCCAATCGTACCCAAGTTCCCGAGCCGAGGCAACTTTGGTGATGACGGACACGTGGCCTTTGGCACCGAGTCAGGGTTTCCTAAATTTCCCATTAAAAAAACATTTAGGTGGCGACTCTATATCTGGCAAAGCAGTCCATGTTTGGCATTTTTTCAAAAAAATCTGTTTTCAAAATCGATTTGCCGGATTTGGACTCTTTGGTTCAAGATTAAAAACCGTGACATTTGAGTCCTTGAACTGTAGTGACCCCAATATGAACGGAACGGGACTTAACCCTCCCGGGGCGTTCGGGGACGTCTACAACGCTATTTAGAGAATGCTCAGTGAGGATGAACAGAAGCAGCTGCAGGACGTATACAGTTTCGAGAGTGAAGGGTGAGCTTCTATTTACAAAACATATCATACTTTCTGTATGGGAAAGTAAATAAAACTGAATTGTTCGGTATGATTTCCCGTTATTGTAGAGCTATAATATGGGACTGGAAAGGGAGTGCCATTTACGTATGTTTCACGGACGTGCAGGCTTTGGTATAACAGGCGAGCATAAACGGAAGTGTAAGTCTCATACACTTAACACTAAATATCTACGTATGCGAATTGTATAATTTGTTCCACTAACAGGCCACACATTATCTTGACCATTAGGTGATTGATGCATATGCCGATATACTTATGGATTTGCAGAGGAGGGCAGCTGCAGAAACTGAATATGAAGACCGATTGTACTTCTACTGTAGTATATGTTCGGCACGATGAACAGCCCTCCCCATCTACTTGTATGCTATGTTCACATTTGTTAGTAGCGTATAATTATACATTACGCATGTGTGCAGGACATGATGCGGAACCCAAGTTCAACATCCAAAGACCAGTACCTAAAAGTCCACTTCAACGCTTCCAAGGAAAGCATGTACATACATTTCCCAATATATTACTCAAACCATTGGATAATCATGGTGTACGATTCAGAATGTGGGACATGGCATTATTACAATTCAATAAGACAACGGAAAGGCAGCCGAGATGATCATTTCACTGAAGCTTTAAAAACGGTAACATATGACTTTTTTGTTATTTGTTTTTATAAATTATTGCATTATTTACCAATGTCATCAAACATTCGGCCATCGTTATGTACAGAAGCAGTGGGTGGTTGATTACACAAAACGTTTATTGGAAGGGGGACCAATGGCCGATGTCGCTGCAGCAAAAGAGTTTGACGGGACACTTGAGGCGGTAATGCGATCTCCTCAGCAGAAACCAGACTTGTACGTGTTTGTCAACTGTATTTTTGTTAATTTCGCAATGTGCATAATTGTAATCCCCCTCTCCCTTTCCCGTACATATTAAATCTTATAGTTGATGCTAATGTTGCAGTGCTGACTGTGTAATTTTGGTGTGCATCATGTGACAATATGTGAACAATGTCAAGATTGATAGTTCAATGGACGGCCTTACCACAACTATGTTCCCAGGAGTGTTGGTGAAGACATTCATTAATAACCTGAGGCGAGGACTCCACACTCAATTGCCAATGTAATCCAAGTGTTAGTGATCCGTTTGAACATCTTTTTCAGTTAAAATTAACTGCCAAGATTTGCATTATTTTGCCGTCCAGTGCTAATAGTGGTATAGTTAAATTTTGATGTCTTTTTTTTTATTGGTTAGCAATGGCACGACTAAGTATGCATATTACATCTGACATGTTTTGGAACGGTATAATTCAATTGAATCATTTGTTTTGATGTATGGTTATATGTGTTGAAATGTAATCATTTTGGCACAAATGTTGTCACGTTCACACAAATCCAACCTGATTGGTACCACATGAATTTCGACGCTGTTCGATAAAATCAAGTGATTTTTTTCCACTATGATTTTTCCACTGGTTTCAACGCTAGCAAATGACGACTTTATTTGAGTATTCCATTGTAATTATTCTGTAAACAATGTGTGGCATGATTGAGTTTGGTTGAGTATGGTTGTATTTGTGATGGTAATTTGGACATTTATTTTTGAGTGAAAACGAATGTGTTAACCCAGGGAAATGGTTGGTACGAATAATAAGGCGGCTCATATCTGTTACATGATATGATGTTAGTATGTGAGGTGGTGTTGTTGTAGTTATGTCATTTCTTCGTTGTTGTTTGCCCATACATGTTGCACCTAGTTGTGTTGGTGTTTGAATTGTATGTAATGTCACATACAACCATCCAATAGTAACAACCCCTTAATGCACCACAAAACCAACAGAAAAGGAAATGATTTTGGCAACACCCAATGATAGAATTCAAAATTCAAGCATCCCCAAAACCAACATGGAACACTGTTAACATACCATCATATCATTAACCCTACACAAAACGAAATAAATAAATCAGAAACACCATTATGGCAACATATCAAATGGCAAGGAACACATACGTAAACATACTTTTAACCCATTATTTCGAGAAGAATATTAAAATATTTAACTAATGTAATATATAAACCCATTCCAACAGTTCGACGCCTATATCGGTTCCTTGCACGTCTTCCTATTATGGTTGCCCATTTGTCCACACCGCCCACATCGAATATGTTGTACAACCTCACCTTTAGATGGAATCCACTTCCGCCTGGGCTGCCAAGAGGCCGCTTGACCATTGGCGGAGCGATGAGGTAATCCTTGGTTCTAAAAGACGGTTTGCCAGCCGTTGGGATTGGGTATATAGGTGCAAAGTATGATGCCTGAAACTTGGCGACATGGTAAAACAAATCGACTGAGTCATAGATATCTCTACCACTGTTCTGGAATGTAACAACAACGTATGGACATGGGAACCCATTCAACTGCCACTAAAAACATGAACAAGTACGCCTCCCCACGTCAACCAACACCGACGGGTGCGAGTGAACCTCGTATACATTATCATCAGCTTGCCTTACAACTCACGACCTACCCGCTTGCAATGTCTCTCCTAACTTTTTCTCCATTTTCAGACACAACACGAAAGACCACGTAGTAGCTTTCATACACCACTTGGTCCTTTTTTCCATGATTTTTTCCCTAATTTTATCGACCAACTGAGTGATCGGCAGATGACGTACTTCACGAATCCAATTGTTGAATGATTCCAGTGCATTGGACCACATCTCACCGTAACGTTGACCCCTGAATTACAAAATTAAAACACAGAGTGTCGTCGTTAGATTAATGAACATAAAAAAAATATACAATTTTTAGCCATCACCCAAAAAAAATGCATAGCCACAATTGATGGTCGAATGTGACGTAAAAAAAGAAAATATAATTTGAACAATCATACATTAACACCTGAAATATGCGTTAGCCCAATTATTATGATGCAAATCTTTCAAGAAATTTTCAATGATCACCGGACTTGACTGTTTCAATATCTCCAATTTCTGATTGAAACATGTTATTGTGGGCGCGTACGCGCATTCCTGCAACTTCCGCATAAGTCCAACCTTGTGCGTTGCGTTGACATATTTCATTCGGTCACGCAAATTCATTTGAAGGTGTAACAAATAGAAAACATGATGTGCCAATGGAAAAATGGTTGCATTGATTGTAGGAGGCCAGTGTTACGGTCGGAAACAAACGTTAGCGTACGTTCATTGTTGACAACCTGTGCCAAATGCTGCAAGAACCACTCCCAATTGGCCGTGTTTTCTGAATCAACTATTGCGAAAGCCATCAGGAATAAACCTGCAAACAGCACACTGTTTAATTTTTTTCGTTTCAAACCAAATCATACATATCACACATGTATATATCTCATAAAGGTGGAATATTCTGCTAATGTTGTTGACATTCGAAACCAAAAATAGCATGGTATGCAACAACGTGTGTAAAACAAAAAATAATAACTCCACCAACGTTGGTTGCCGTCCTTCGCAGTCGCGGCAAGTAAATTCCTCTTAAACTGACCCTTCAAAAACGTCTCATTCAAAAAAATCAAAGGGCGACATTGATTGAACCTATCTATGCATGCACAAAATGATATAAAATATCTAACAAATCTTCTGGAATTTTGATTGAACTCAAGGTTAATATAACTATTTGGGTTCTTCTCTATGACCTCATCACTATACCACCCGAGTTGGTCAAACGACATTGCATGATCCCCATACACTAGACCCTTTGCCTTCTCAACCCCCAACAACGCAACACGATAACTAATCTCTAACCCATAATCGTTCTTCATATCAAACACTATATCTGTCGGGTGTGTCAACGGTTGGCTATGCACCTTGTTCACTATCACATCAGACACCAATTCAGACCCGACGCGTGGGTTTCGATATGTTCATACAGCAGCCCCACAAGTGTGCACACTACTCCACCTTCTCAAACATAAAATACTGTTCAATAGTGAGACCTTCGCATGTACTAACTACGAGCAACCTAACGACGCTGTAACCTTGCATATAGTTGTAATCCGTGTTGAATTATTTTTCAAATACTAGTATTGAAATCCACACTCGACAGCATACTTTGAAAGAACGGACCGAAACTTATTTGCGCCCTCTCCAAAACATTGACCCATATGTGTAATCCCATATTGCCACTCGGCAGACAAATAAGATTTTGACTTGTGAGGACAATATGTTGGCAACAAATCCATCTGGTCGTCGAAATCGAACATCGACCCAACAGGTGGATTCTGCACGGCATGCTTCGAGCAATCCACCCCAACCAATTTACGCGCCGACTTGCCACCCCGTAATTGAATAATAACAT
This sequence comes from Camellia japonica, assembly GCA_030407325.1. Classification (NCBI taxonomy): domain Eukaryota; kingdom Viridiplantae; phylum Streptophyta; class Magnoliopsida; order Ericales; family Theaceae; genus Camellia; species Camellia japonica. The sequence continues at coordinate 80,975,315 of JAPPVO010000016.1, read as the reverse complement.
TGGCATTCCGAAGACCAAAAGGACTTGAAAAGGCACAACATGTTTTGAATATCATCGTCGGAATCCACCTTAAACTTATTATAATCGGGTATGTCGAACAACAAGAATACCAACCCTGGAACCAGACCATCAAACTTCCCACAAATAAAATCCATCACACTGTCAAACGTGGATGCGTGACGCAACCTAAAAATAGCATTAGTTTGGCCATATGTGCACAATAACAAAATCCGATCATCCACCCCTACACAAAACACAAACATGGCGCTCCCACATCAGTATATTCCCAAAAAGATCAGAACATCGCACGTTCACAACATAAAAATAACAACAAAATACAAAAATTGTACCCATTAGGCACCAAAAACAACCACCAACAACACGACCCACCCCACCTCACAACCAATAGGGAAAAAACATGCACCAATCACCAAAAAAGAATAAATAAACGGAAGCCACTAACCTTGTGCCATTCCAAACAACAAAGAAATCTGCAATACCAATGTCACACACGTAGTTCCAGCAACGAAAATGACCTTCCAACAACAACCAAAAATGGCAAATTCAACACTATACAGAACCAACAAGTCAAAAAAAAAACACCCATCGTGATACACTCCGCAAAATCACACACGCACATAAACTTTTACAAAAAAAAATCCAATCAAAAGGTTATTTCAATAAAAAAAACTACAACTTTCTAAACCTATTTGGGACCAATCAGATCATCAAAAAACAATTGGGACTAAATGGATCAACATTGCAACAAACAGGATTTATGGGTAAATTTTCCAAATTATAAATCAATCTTAATTTATTTTATTTTATTTTTGAATGTCATTTAAATGGGAAGGATGGATAATTGGACAAGGGCCCATGTTTTCTTAAAGCTCAGCCCACTCATTATGCTCATTGTTGTCGAGTCTAGCTCGAATTATTTGATTTAAACGTAGACTTTGGTGTGAATAAACAAATTCAGACAAAAGTTGTACTCGTGCTTGGACTTGAGCAAACCCTTTCACATTATGGGTTTAGTCTGGATAGATTCTTTGCCTGATCAAATCCACCAAAATTGAACCCCTAATTGTTGATAATAAACTTAAGAATGTTTTGACTTGAGGCCCCATTTGTTTTTAGAGTTAAGTTGGATAAAGTTATTAGTATGAAGATTGTTAATAAGGGGATTAAAACAAATTGTATTTGTTTGATAACTAATGAACTAGCAATAGTTCTTGTTCGTTTTTGGATATAGGAGCATGATTAACTATATAAAATTTCACAAATACCCTTATTGCATTGCTATCAAATTTGGACTATTCAATACCAACTAATAAATGCATTACCAATTAAACCATTCCAAGTAGAATTTTTGTGCTAATTGGCTTCCACATAGGATGAAAATGCTCAATTTACAGAAATTAAGATGATTCTTTGAATAAGTCATAATTTTCCACATTGATTATAAATTTTGAACTAAAATGATTTCAAGCTATGAAGTCTATTATGCATATTGATAAATTTGCTTTACAAATTTCTTCCTTTGGAATTCACAAATCATATAACATTATAAACAAGAAATTAGAAAAATTCAAGAAGGTTTCACAACTTGCTAACGGAAGGAAAAAGCAAAACTATCAATCCTATTATGGGCAAAATAGTGAGTGCCTATTTGGCATGCACTAAAAAAGTGTACTTTTTGACATACATACAGTTATTTGGATCACATCAATCAACATCTATCAATATCTCCTCTCTACTTCTCTATCCACTTTCTCTATTTTTTTACACTTTTTTTTTATAAAAAGTCAAAAAGTGCACTTATTTAAAATATCCTAAACCACCCCTAAATTTTCTCTTAATACTAAGGGATTTTTATTTGAGTGCTACAATTAGCACCCCACTTATTATTATAGACCCCTTGATATTTTAAAATTCTTAGGCCTTGTTTGGTTTGTTTTTAAGAAACAAATTTTGGAGAAATTTTTTTAAAATTTTCTTTGGTTAGTGATTTTGAAAAGAAAATTTCCAAAATCACTTTCTATCTCTTACACATCAATCAATCACTTTTTCTCTCTCATTTCTCATTCTCAATCACTTTTTCTCTCACACGCATCTACTCAACTACAACAAAATATTAAATCATCCCAAACTCCCATACTCCAAAATTATTTCCAAAATATACAACCAAACAAACCGAAAAAAATTCTAAAATCTTTCCCTAATTTTTTTTATAAAAAATTATCTTCCAAAACCAAACCAAACACACCCATAAAATTTCTCTCCTCCCCTTAAATAATATCTATCCTTTTAAAAACTTCGCATCCACTCCAATGCACTCCCCCACACCCTAAAAGTCATTCATCTCCCAAAACTCTTTAAGACTGAAATCTCCCAAAACCCCAGTCAATCACTCTACTACGAATCAAGACAGAAGAAAGACAAGTTTCACAAGTGAATAAGACCTCTGTGATTCAATCTTTTGGCACTCCATCTTCTTCATTTTCATTTAAAAATAAAATAAACTAAAATTATTTGCATATAATTGAATTCTTGTTTCAATCTTGTTACTCTCTTTAGTCATTCTTTCCTAATCTAGATCTTTTAGCCATTCCTTGCAACTCTGTCCAATCTTGAAATATATGTGAAGACCATTTTTCCATATAACTTTGGGGGCTGAGATCTCCCATATATCTCCTTCTTTATTTTTTTTAATTGGAATTCACTGTGATCTCCTATATACCTAAATTTATTTATTATTATTATTTTTTATAGTTCAAATTATTTTGTTTGGCTCAAAGTTTTTGTTTTTTTGTTTTTTTTTTTTTTGACTTCATTATTCTGCACGTTGATTAGTCATATTATCTAAGTTCTAACTATCCAGTCTCAATATTTTTATTAACAAATCTTTTATGAAATTGCTTCCATGTTATAGAAAATTAGGATGAATCATCAAAATGATAGAATGTGCTTGTTCGAACAATTGTGGTGTGTTATTTATTGGATTGGAATTCACTGTGATTGTTTGTTGTTTATTGGATTGGTATTTTAATGGGTTGGTAATGAAAGTATGAAACTATTATTTGGTTGATCCACCATGTTCATTTCATACTATGTGAATGTTGAATGCAACAACACAGTGGTACTTTGTCTGTTATGTTGGAAATTGGAATTGCAGTAAACAAAGAAAAATAATGCATGGCTAAATAATTTTATTTGACAAAATCTTCTTTATATGAAATGTGACTATTGTTTTCTGTAAATTGAAATCCTTTCACCTCTAGTCCCATGAGATTTGATTGCTCCCCCACTCTCTTATAGACATATTTCCATGTTTTGTAAGTTCTCAATTATAATTTTTTTCCTTAAATTTATTTGGGATAGGTGATATGTCTTTAAACAAATTTTCATAAGAAACATTTTGAGATGTTTGCTAACGATTTAACAAGCATTGTGGCCCTCTGTTAGCAGGATGGCAGAAAAATGCCTGATCCAAATAGATACAAGGTTTTGTTAGTTAGGTTCAATACTGTACGGGAAAGAAATAAACCTTCTCGTATAATCCTGTTGATCAAGATTGCACTCCTCCGTACGTCGTCGCTTTACTCCCTGAAAACACAAACGTGAGCTAGCCGGCGGGTGTGTGCCGGATACCTCTCCGATGCCTAAGTTAGCAAAATAGACAAATAAATAAAAAGCTCTGTGTATTTGGGAATCAAAGTTGTGTTACCTCTCCATAGGTGATGTTTGTGAGCTTTTGTAGGTTCCGTGTGGCACAATACTAGTAGGACTTTTACTCCTCCATATAGAATCCTCCTAGGATTCACACTCCTGAAAGATAATGCTTATCCTTCAATACCCCCCTCACTGCATAAACCAAGTGAGATGGTTTTACCATGGTCAGACTTCAATATGACTGAGGTAAGCATGGCTATGCCAAGCCGCAGACTAGACCAAGATAACTTTATCTCGGCTCTTCCATTCACTGCTCTTACCTCGACTCTCCCAATGCCAACCATGGTATGTTCTTGACCGGTATAACCAATACTCCGGTCCCGGCCAGGATAACTTGTGTACTTGACGACCGAACTTACCGGATAACTTTGGGACCGGAGTAACTTCAAGCCTCTCTCGGACCGGAGTAACTTTACGCCTCTCTTGGACCGGAGTAACTTCACGGCCTTTTTATTCAGCCCTTCGTACTGTGGCTCATAACGACCAATTACCCAGCTGTAGACGCGCCCGTGGGCCTCATGCTACAGTTCGGACTCGATTCGTGTCACGGTTCTTAATCTGAACCAAAGAGTCTAAATCCGGCAAATCGTTTTGAGAAAAACAGATTTTGTTGAAAGAAATGCCAAACATGGACTGCTTTGCCAGATACAGAGTCGCCACCTAAATTTTTTATTTTGGGGAATTTAGGAAACCCTAACTCGGTGCCAAAGGCCACATGTCCGTCATCACCAAAGTTGCCTCGGCTCGGGAACTTGGGTACGATTGAGGAAGGTCAGCTATGAGCACCCCCTCTCGCCCGATCCGAAGATCGACCTCTACTAACCATGATATCTTGTTTTGAAAACATTATGCGTTCTTATTCCGGTTATTAGCCTAGAATTACTATGTTATGCGTACAACAAACAAGTATAGACCAAATCGCCTACATTGGAACAAAACATTTCATGTTTGTTTTGAAAACGGTTTGCTACTCGCAAGTAGGCTAAAATACAGGTTTTGCCACCCTCGAGTGGGCTTTGGAAAAAATGGCTTTGCCACTATCTAGTGGGCTTAAAACTCTCAGTTTTAATGCATTTATTCCAATTTAGGTAATTTGACCTCCATCCACAGGCATTCAAGCAGTTATATCACATAAGTAGCTAGCCTCATGGTAATCATGCTATTATGGCAACACTCACACGCATGCAGTATGCTAAAGCATAAAAACTTACCTAGTACTCCAAGCCCAAAACAGAAACTAATTAGTAATCATATGCATGATCCTAGTTCATGTTAAGATGGCTAATGCAACGCATGCAAGATGCAACTACGGTAGGCTCGGCTATCCTAGAGATGGCATATGAAATGCTGCAATTAACATATATTCAACTTCGGAATTCAAATGCAGTTAGTATGATGCGCCGAGCTCGGTGCATGTAAGACAAATGCATGGATGCACGTATGCATAGCATAAGGTGTGCTAATTTAAATATGCCCTAGTCTACCATCATAAACAGGTGAATAAAAGAGAAGAAAGACGTGAGGTTGGAAGACATACATACACTCACGCACACTTATTACACAATTGCCCTCGCTCAGAGGGTCCGAATAAATATTACAGTCCGAATAAATAATACTAAATTAATTATTACAGAACTTTTAATTTAATCAACAAATTAAATACAGAAAGAAGGTGGCCACAGCCCTGCCTCGGGACGCGTAAATGATGCATGCTTGGCTCGTCTCGCCCGGAAACTCGCTCCATAGCACTGTTGCATTTGTTAACACTGCCCTGCTCCTCTGAAGACTACGAAAAGCTTGGAACATGCTCTATGGATGTTGGGGAATGCCACCGGCCAAAGGGAGGAACCACCGGCCACCTTTTTGCACTATCGGCCAAAATTAATGGCCGGGCTGCACTAAACTTAGCCGACCGGCCAAAACTCCCTGCAGAAACTGGTTTTGGCAGCAACAAAGGACAGACAGTGTATGGCATGGAATTTCAAACAAATGTAGGCATGGCCACACTCCCTATCATGCAATGGACTCAAGGGAGCATGGCCCTCGATCCTTGGGCCATCAATTGTGCATTTTGATGCATGATGGCCTAAGAGGCCAAGGTTGCAATTCAATGAGAATGCATGCAACACATAAATGAATACCAAGACCCCATCATGTCAAAGTCAAGGGCCTTGGCGACCGAGAGTTGAGACGTGTTACATCACTTGTAGTATGAACACTTCTCACCCCTCGAGTTTGGCTTGACACCCCAAGCCAAACAATGCAATGCAAGTATATAAGCATGGCTCAAACATGCAAATGAAACTAAGGCACAAAGCATGTCAAATATGCAGCAAGTATGTGAGAGGGCTCAACATTGAACTAACATGCAAGTAAGATACAATGCAAACATGCTTCTAATGTAATGCAACATGCTCATGCAAAGGTGGATGTAGACCACAAAGAGGGAGACCTCAGCCCATCCCAAAAACAGTAGCTAAAGATGCCAAAATAAAGGTACCAATCATAGAAGACAAACATGCCAATCAATGAGCCCAAAACTAAGGTATAAAAGCCAACTCAAGCACACCTAAAGGAAGACAAACATGGACATTGAGACCAACAAAATCAATGCTATAGCATGTGAGAATGAGCCCTCAAAACCCACACATGGCCTCCCAAATGATCCAAAGACATAGGCATACACAATGCACATTTCAAGGCATGAAATCATAACACTTCAAAGCATTGAAAGGGACACAAAGGACAATGTAAGACCACATTACATGGACTGAAATATGATCCCAACCGATGCCAAATGATGATAAAGGCTAAGCTAAGCATGTTAGTGACCCATACACTCAAGGCTCACAATCCAAAATGCAAAGCAACTATATCAAACATGCTAAACATGACCAAATCAGTGGCCAACAGACCTTAAGCATGGAAAAATATGACCAAGGACTTCACAAAGCAAGGCCAAAATATGATAGCATGGTGGTCTAATGATGTGATGCATTCCTAGGCAACATGGAGAAATATAAAGCAAGTATAATATGCATGCTAAGGGCCAACAAACCACCATTGAACAGAGATATAATATGACCCAAAACACCCAAAAGCCTCTGAAAAGTAGCCATAAACAACTAGACATGCATGCTACCATATTGAACCAAAACATGCACAAATGAAGCACAAAAGGGGAAAGGGGTGTCCCTCCCCTATACAAGACCTCAAACCTCCTTCCTCACCACTGAAAATCCACTGGATTTCAATGGTGAGAAGGCCAACACACCAAGGTAAGCAAGGCTTAACAAAAGAGTACCAAAAGAGGCCAAAATGGAGCTAAGAGGGGGAGGTCGACCCCAAATGCCCAAACAACCTTAATAAAAGATCTCAAGCATGAAAAAATAAGACTTTTTCTAGTTATACACAAAGTCTAAAACAATATGCAAGACAGGTAAAAAAGCAATGCAAGATTGGGGAATCTAAAGTAAAGAGATTACTCTTAAAGAACCCTTGATGAACAGCCAATGCAGCCCTCTTCTTTTGATCAAAATCAGTCCAAAAACTCAAGAACAAACCCTCCAAGCCCCTCAAGGTTGAAGTAAGGTGTGATAGTGTGTGTCTTGGTGCAAAACTAAGGTAAAAATGCACTTTTAGGCCACAAAACACACACAAGGGAGGAGAGAGAGGGAAATCTAGAGAGGGAATATATTTGACAGATATATATATGTGTATTTCTGGTTTTTTGATCAAAAAACTCTAACCCTCGATAAAGGAGGAAGAAGGGTTCTTATATAGACATAGGAAATGGCTTGAAACTTCTTCAAGAAGCTAAGTGAAAAGGGGCAAAGGGTGCAAAGGAGTCAAGGCTTCTAGAGGAAGCTAAGACAGCTGGCCAAGCTTCCCCAAGAAGCTTGGCCAAAGGGTTCAACCTTCTAGAAGGAAAAGGGGGTCAAAGGCTCAAAATGGTCATCCCTGTGCATAGGGAGTGGGGTCTGTGCCTCCAGCTGGCACAGCTGGCATGCACCATGCCTGAGGGGGGTTCAAAAGGGTCACCGGCTGGCAAAATAGATCACCGGCCAAAAAAGGTATCGACCGGCCACAAGATGCCGACCGGCCATTGATAACAAGCAACAATGGCCGTGGCAACAAGGAATGGCCAGTGAGGGAAAGGGAAGGCCGGTGGAGTGTGGGGATGGCCAACAAGCCATTCCCTGCCTTCCAAGGCAAAAAACAAGTGTTTGATGCAAAACCAAACACTAAACAAACAAGTTAAGAGATCTTGAGAGGCAGTGCAGCCGAGGCCTCCGGGAACTCAAAACGAACACGAACAAGAGTGATCACTGAGTGTTCAATCAGTGACGTTCAAGTCTTGAGGACGGTCAAAAATGGGGTGTCTACACCAGCTCGGCCCAATTTTCATATAAATTACCCTCTCAATTGCCCCTTAATTCCATCTGCATAGCATGATAGGGATACTTGTTTATCAGCCGAGCTAACAATTTTAGCTTGACGACCGAGCTAAATTCTTAAGCCTTTCCAGTCGAGCTAAAAACTTTTTAGCTTTTCCAGCCGAGTTAAAAAACCCTTTCAGCCATTCCAACCGAGCTAAATTCACACCGGGCTGTACCTGTCCGGTCAAAACGTCTCTTCAATCACAGCAACTGAATCGCTTCTCATTCCAATGGACACGTGTGTAGACACCATTTTGACCGTCCTCAAGACTTGGACGTCACCGTTGGACACTCGGTGATTATCCATGTTTGTGTTCGTTTGGAGTTCCCGGAGTTCTCGGCTCGCGCGGCCTGCCTCAGGACTTCCGAACTCGACCGTTTTGTGTTTGGTTTTGCACCAAACACTTGTGTTTTGCCTTGGAAGGGCAGGGAATGCTTTGTAAGGCATCCCCACACACCACCGGCTGTGGCTAGAGGCCACCGGCTGGCTGGTATTGCCATCGGCACTTTATTGTGCCGACCGGCACTATTTTGTGCCGACCGGCACTAAGTTTTGCCAAAATGGCACTCTTTGCCGGTCGGACACTGTGCAGTTGCTTTATGAGATATTTTCAGACAGCTGTATAGTTTTGGTTCCCTCCATACACGTGTATGGAGGGATGACCCTCTTAGTTAGCTTAGCTTGTAAGCTTTGCAAGCTTGCTTGCCTATAAGAGGACCACTCCTCTTCTTGGCTTAGGGTTACAATTTTTTTTAGACATTTTAGACAGAGAAGAAGCTCTGGTTTTAGGTTAGAAGTTTTGTATCTATCCTATTTCTCTTCTTTCCTCTTATTTGTACACTAGGTGTTTGTGACTTACTATTGCTCATCAACACCTAGTGTTTCACCTTCCTTTGGTTACTAAGGTCCTAAGGGCTGGTTCTTGGTGTTCTTGACTGGTTTGGAGCTCAAGGAAGCCACAAATCAACCTTTGTGAAGGTGATCAACAAGGGTGAGAAACTTACTTTATTTACCCCATTTTTGCACTCCTTTTTTACATAGCTTAGAACTATTTTGTGCTTGGTGATCAACACATAAAAGTTCTGTTTTTTAGTCCTCTGATAGTTTATTAAGGGTACTTTGTGGCTTTGGGTAGGTTTGGCCACCCTTAGGCCTTGAAAAGGCTCATTTTTGTGCTATTTTGTTGAGATCCGAGACTTTGGTGTTTGGGGCCTCTTCACCACTGAAATCTTGAGGATTTCAGTGGTGAAGATGGTGCCTTGAAGTCCCAAGAAGGAGAGGGCCACCCCCTCTCCTTGTTGTCCTTGAAAAGGGCAAGTTTTGGCCTCCAAAGGAGCACCATGTTTGATTGTTTGTTGAGCATGTCTTGGCTGTTTTTCATGCTTATATTGCCATGATACAACATGTTTCTAAGTTGGTTTTAGTACTCTTTGCATGATTTGCATAGTTGCTTTGTAATGCCTTAATATTGCCTTAACATGCCTAGGTTGTATGCCTTTGTTTTTAACATGTTCTAGGCTTAGATCCATGAAGCTTGTGTGCTTATTTTGTCATGCTTTAGGTCTGTCCATACTTGTTTTGGTCGACCATGACTTATATCTCATAGCCTCTTGGTATTTGGCTTGTTGGCCTTAAGAGCATGAGTGTGTAGCATGCCTTGCTTGCATTATTTTTGGTGGTTTGGAACCATTTTGCATGCTATTTCAGTCCTTCATACATGTTTTTTTGATTGCCTAGCATGCCTCTTTAATGCTTTAAGAGTATGTGTTAAATGCTCCATGTATTGGTCATGTTGCATGCCTTTGTGCTTAAGCCTCTTAGATGCCATCTAAGTAGCCATTTGGCTTTGTTTTAACATGCTAAAACTCTGTTTTAGGTTGTTCAATACATGCCATAGTTGTTTTGCATAAGTGTAGTTTAATGCTTCCATGACTTGCCTCAAGTGTTGAACCTATGTTGCATGCATTTGTTTATCTTGCCTAACATGATTTGGCATCATTTCATAGCATGATTTTCAGAGCCTAAATTGCATGCTAGTTGTCCATTGTTGTGCCCCTTTAAGTGTGCTTAAGGATTGTATGATTGTGCTTAAGTGTTGGTGCCTTAACTTGTGCATGTGTGCATGTGTGTTTGGCCCCCTTAACTTAGCATTTTGGCCACTGATTTTAGGACTATTTGAGTTGCCTAATTCATGTATAAGACCATCCTTCCATTGGTTTGCATGCTTATCTTGTATGCTTGCTTAAACCCTTTGCATGAACATATTGCATAGTCCATGTTGCATGTCTAGTTGACATGTTTAGGGTTGCATTTGTATTGTGCATGTTTGGCCTCTTGAAGTGAAGTATGATGGAGGTTGAGCACCCTTATTTACTTGTTTGCATTGCATGCATTTGAAATCAAAGTTGTATCCTTGGTTCTTAGGGCCATCATGCATGGAGATGCGCGATTGGTGGTCCGAGAACCGAGGCACATCTGCCTTTGAGTCAAAAACATGATAAGGAGTGTGTTTTGGTGCATACATGCTTTGAATTACATTGCCATGCATGTTGTTGTCCTCTGCTGCTGTGAGTTGCAGGTTTTGCAGGCATTTTCTGCCGACCGGCACTATTTAGTGCCGACCGGCAGTCAATTGGCAGCCGATGGATGAGTCTAGTGCCGGTGGCCTCCTCCTTCAGCCGGTGGTGTCCTATCCCAGCCAGTGGTGATCCCTAGTGCCCTGAGAGGCACTCCTGGGACTTTGTTAATTTTCTGAGGAGGAGAGCAGAAGAAACAGAGGCAATCCGTGCATGGCAGTGCGGTTCCAAGCCAGTCCCAAGCGCGTGTTGCATCCGGCCCTATCCCGAGGCGATTTACTGTTTAATTAGATTAATTATTGTATTTAATTAATTTAGTTGATTTGTAATATTTTAATTAGCTTGCATAGTTAATTTGTATATTCTTTTGGTCCCTCCGAGTGAGGGCGAATTTGTAATAAGTGTGGGTGAGTGCGGTGTATGTCTTCCAACCCCCACTTCTTTCTTCCCTTTTATTTACCTGCTTACGATGGTAGATTAGGGCACGTTTAAATTAGCATACCTTATGCAATGCATGCGTGCATTCATGCATTTGTTTACATGCACCGGCCTCGGTACATCATACAAACTGCATTGCAATTTTCAATTCCAAAATGGAATACGTGCTACTCGCGCATTTCACATGCCATGCTTAGGATAGCCGAGCCTGTCTAGATTACATTCCGTATGCGCTGCATTAGTCACTTAACATGAACTAGGTCATGCATGTTTGCTAACTAGTTCCTTGTTTTGGCACGGAGTACGATGTAAGTTTTACGCTTTAGCATGCCACATGCGTGTGAATGTTGCCATGACAGTATGCTTACCATGCGGCTAAGTGCTTACGTGTTATAAACTGTTTGAATGCCTGTGGGTGGAGATTGGATTGCGTGAGTTGGAACAACTCATTGAAATCCGTATTTTAGCCTACTTGCGAGTAGCAAAAACCAACACGTTTTTCGAGACAAAACGGATATGCAATGTTTATTTCCAAATTAGGCGATCTAGTCTATACTTGTTTGCTGTGCGCATAACATAGTAATTCTAGGTTAATAATTGGGATAAGAACACGTAACGTTTTCAAAATCGGATATCACGGTTAGTAGAGGCCGGTCTTCGGACCGGGCGAAAGGGGGTGCTCATAGCTGACCTTCCCCGATCGTACCCAAGCTCCCGAGCCAAGACATTTGGTGATGACGGACACGTGGCCTTCGGCACCGAGTCAGGGTTTCCTAAATTCCCCCATTAAAAAATATTTAGGTGGCGACTCTGTAATCTGGCAAAGCAGTCCATGTTTGGCACTACTTTTCAAAAATCTGTTTTTTCTTCAAAACGATTTGCCAGAATTGGACTCTTTGGTTCAGATTAAGAACCGTGACAATTTGAGTCCGAACTGTAGTGAACCCAATATGAACAGAACGGGACTTTAACCCTCCCAGGGCGTTCGGGGACGTCTACAACGTGGCAGACTCTTATTGGCCCAGCATAGTTGTCACACCGTTCTTCGTACTTCACAATTTTTGAACAGTCCCGCCAAAAAAGCCCTACAAAGAAAAAAAACCCCTTTTTTTTCCGAATCACCTCCTACACTATTCACCTTCTCTTCCTCTTGCTCTCTCTCTTGCTTGAGTCTCCATTGTTTCGCAACTGTGAAGCTTGCGTCTGTGGTTGTTTTCTGCTTCCCTTTCCTTCCTCTTACCTTGGTGAGTAACACAGATCTGTTCTATTTTTCTTTTTTTCGCACTTTTTTAATCCATAGCATTTGTTTTATGTGTTTTCACAAAACACTTTTTACTTCCATTTTCTGCCTTGCCTTGCGTTTTCTGCAAAAACTTAGTAATAGAACAACTCGGATTCAAGAAATAATATGAGAAAACACTAGTTTTGATCGAAAATCATAATATAACCGGAGTAAAAAGTTGTTTGTAGTTGACGTCAATCTAGGCAGACCATTTAACCAAACTAACACTTCATGCTATATACCAGTAGCTTTAACAAGTCAAACCATCTTTTGATTTAATTTAGCCGAGCTAATAAACCGAACTAAGTTTGTGTAATAGTGCGCTCGATAGTCTCAGCCACGGCCGAGCTATAACTTGGGGCTAGACCAGCCTTCGTAGTTCAAACCGAACTAAGAGCGCTGCCCCTAGATTCTCAACCGGGCTAACAAAACCCTTGCATAAACCGAGATAACAAACACCTTGCACAAACCGGAATAACAAACCCCTTGCACAGACCGAGCTATCGAACCCCTTCCTAAAACCGAGTTTAGGACTATATTTATCTTGCCTTTATTTCTTTTAGCACGGTCCCATGATCTGTGCTTAACACTTTTGTTTTTCACTTTGCAGACTTTAGGCTGCCCAGGCACTTTTTTTGAGCACTTAACCGAGCTACTGAGCACCTTTCTCCGACCGAGCTAACACTCAGCTTAATTTATACATAACTTAAGAGTAAATGGGTAAATATATGTTTCTAGTAGAAACACCTAGTGGCTTGGCCGAATTCCGAAGAGAGTATAATATTCCTGACGATGTCCATCTCACCTTAGCTAAGCAAGATGACACACCATGGGGAAACCATGGCTTTGTACCTTTTACCTTCTGTCCATAATAGAAACCGGACTAAGATTTCCTGTTCAACCTTACTTTGTGAATTCCTTAGGCAAACTAGGATATGCCCAACCCAGCATTCCACAAACTCATACCGTATAATAAATGGCATAGCTGAGCTAAATCGCCGGGCTGGTATTAACCTCGGCTTAGCTGAACTCTTCCATCAATACTCCATAGGATCAAAAGAAGATAACTGGGTCTATTATCTAAGAATACGCCGCCGCAGAGAGAAAATAATAAAGGACACACCGGATAAAGACTTGAACGATGATGATTTTTTCTGGGTATCTGGGAATTTTGAAGACCACCAAGCCCAGATCCCTGGTCGTAGAATAAACTGGGATAAAGGAACCCCCGGTATAATTACTTCGGCTCTATTGCATGTTCCTCTTTATTTCGGTTTTCTATTCCTGAACCGAACTGACAGTTGTCTTCTTTATGCAGATTCAACCCACCTCAAATCACTGTATAGCTACCCCAACATAGGCGTACTTCGTGCCGCTCTACGATATCCCGAAAGAAGTTGGGCCAAGCCACTGAATTTTGAACCGACGTATAGATACAGCAGCCAACGAAAAGCCAGAGTAACTGATTTTTTGTTAGAAGCTTCACCTGAACTGGACCCCACATTGCCCCAAATCAATCTAGTCCCTCTGACTACTAAACAAGAGATGGCCAAAAAGAGAGCCGTGCGAGCCCTCTTGACCGAAACCAATCCGACCGAGGTACCACCAGTCGGTCAAACACAAGAAACCGTTGTAGCCTTGCCAACCCAACGACCTTCGTCATCGCGGCCAAGCAAGCGTGCTCAGACTTCCACAACCGAGCCACGCCTTGTCGACGAAGACGAAACCGTGATTCCACAAACAACTCTTCTAAGCCCTCCACCGAGCCCAGCACCGGAGCACTCCGACCAAGCTACTTCCTCCAAGTGGGCTCCTAAAATTACCTTTCAAAACCGTGCTATCACTGATACTGATTCAGTAGTCGCCGAAAAGGACCATATGATGGCATTCAACCTGGCTAAAGGTGTTTGCCTTCCAGCCGATATGAGGCATCACGACCATCTAACCGAGCTGAAGGCTCTTCGTTCGTCAACAAAATCAATGGTGCTGGTAAGTTGCCCTTTTACTTGATTTCAATGAAAATTTTCCAACTTTTACCTCGGTTATATTGAAAAAGTGCCTCATCATTCTTTTGCAGGCCATACAGAAAACCACATCGCTCACAAGCGAGGTTGGAACTCCGAAAAAACAAGGCAGCAGGCCATGGCAGAAGCCGATGAGCAGCCGAAAAACGGCCGAGCTAAAAGAATCCCAACAGAAGACGCCGAGCTAGAGGCCGATGTAGCCCGTCTGACCGGGCTAGTTGACTCGCTCAAGCTGATGTCGATAAACAGGGCCACCGTGGTGAGAAGGAAATAAATACCTGCGCGAGCTCGCCAAGCTCGAAGGGAAAAAGAAAGCCGAAATAACAGAGCTTGAGAAAAAGCTGGAGGACACAGAGGACCGGGGCTTTAAAGAGGGTGAAGCCCTGTACATTAAACAGTGTGAAGCGGCAAAGGATCTTTTCTCAAATGCGGGTGGAGGTGCCGTGGTGCAGCTCGGTTATGGGCCTGAGACCAAGGTTTTCAATCCTCCTCAGTACTTCATACCGAGCTCCCTGGTGGAGTATGCAGCCACTACTCAGAAACAATTTCTCGAAGCTTCGGATGATGAAGAAACCGAGCCCAATGATACCCCGGTCATTAACGAATCTGCCGATCAGTCAGTTTGGTTGGAGCCAATGGTGGAAGACCTGACTAACGAGCTGACGACTGAAACCGTGCTCTCAGCAGAGACCAAGCTCCCAATCGAGACCATGCTCCCGTCTGAAGCCGGGCTCCAGGTTGATATTGACGCTGACCTTGATGATCTGTTTAACTGACTTTGTATTTCTCTTCTTTTTGCTTTTTTCTTTTCTTTGTTTTTGGAAACAGATTGTAACCGGGCTGAGGCCCCACCCTTTGTACTCTCTTTAACTTTTCAATGAAGTCTGCTTTTTGTTCCAACCTTTCTTTCGGTTGATCTCTATGCTTGTTCTTTTACTTTCTAACTGAAGTCTTGGATAAGGTACAACATTTACTTGCCGAGATACTTTATATCGGTCTCAACATTGCAACTATAAGTATACCTGCCAACCACTCTTTAGCCGAGATACCTACCTTGGCTGAAGGTACTAAGAGTTAGTTTAGTTCAGCCAACCATTCTTTTAGCTGAGATACCTATTTCGGCTAAAGAGTACCAAGTGTTGATTTAATCCAGCCAACTATTTTTTTAGCTGAGATACCTATTTCGGCTAAAGAGTACCAAGTGTTGGTTTAATCCAGCCAACCATTTTTTTAGCCGAGATACCTACCTCGGCTGAAGAGTACCAAGTGTTAGTTTAGTCTAGCCAACCACTCTTTAGCTGGTATCCTTATTTCGGCTAAAGAGTACTAAGTGTTGGTTTAATCCAGCCAACCTCTAAGTTGGTTTTTCCAGTCAATTTAGAGTAAAGTGTTTGGTTATTCCGACCAAATGTCCTGCAGCCTGGATCCTTAGCCTGGGCTTAGGAGGGGTGTTGGTTTAATCCAGCCAACCTCTAAATTGGTTATTCCTGCCAATTTAGAAAAATATTTGGTTATTCCAACCAAACGTCCTGCAGCCTGGATCCTTATCCTGGGCTTAAGAGGGGTGTTGGTTTAATCCAGCCAACCTCTAAGTTGGTTTTTTCTAGCCAACCTAGAGTAAAGTGTTTGGGTATTCCGACCAAACGTCCTGTAGCTTGGATCCTTATCCTGGGCTTAGAAGGGGTGTTGGTTTAATCCAGCCAACCTCTAAGTTTACAATGCTCCTAACTCACTAAAACTATCTTTTACAGAAAATAACTTATACTGAAAAGAATCTACTTGTTTTATTGAGAAAGGAAAAGGAAAATTACATATGCTTGAAAAAAAGTTTAAAATAAAATAATCTGAGATTGGCAGTGTTCCATGGCCTGGGAATGGCTTTGCCGTCCTCATCTTCCAAGTGGTATGCCCCTTTTCCTGCTAATCCAACCACTTTGTAAGGTCCTTCCCAATTGGGCCCTAACTTGCCATCTCCTGGTATCATGGTGTTTCCCATCACTTTGCGCAGCACCCAATCGCCGATTTTGAATTACCTTGGATGCACTGTTTTGTTGTATTTCCTGGATAACTCTTGTTGGTATGAGGCAATGTGAACCAGTGCTCTTTCTCTTCTTTCTTCTGCAAGGTCGAGCTCCAAGGCTATGGCTTCGCTATTTAAGTCTGTATCAAAATTTTCGCTTCTAATTGTGGGGAGGCCAACTTCCAGTGGGATTACTGCTTCCATGCCATAGGCTAAGGAGAATGGTGTTTCTCCTGTTGATCGTCGAGGTGTGGTGCGGTAAGCCCATAAAACATGGGGAAGTTCCTCAGCTCACTTGCCTTTTGCCTTCTCTAACCTTTTCTTCAGTCCATCCAAGACAACCTTGTTTAATGCTTCTGCTTGGCCATTTGCTTGAGGATATGCCGGTGTAGAATTATAGAACTCGATCTTGTATTCTTCACAAAAGCCTCTAAAGATTTTGTCGTCGAACTGAGTGCCGTTGTCTGATATTAGGGCTTTTGGTATGCCAAACCGAGTGATAATATTCTGCCTGACGAACTTCTTCTCGTCTTTTTCTTTGGTTGATGCCAAGGCTTCTGCTTCCACCCACTTTGTGAAGTAGTTGGTTGCTGCGAGAAAGAACTTCCTGTTGCCTGGTGCTGTTGGAAGTGATCCTACTATGTCTAGGCCCCACATTGCGAAGGGCCATGGGCTGGTTAAGGGTAGAAGCTCTCTGACAGGTTGATGTATTTGGTGTGCAAACTTCTAACATTTCTCGCACTTCTTCACATACTTCTCTAAGTCTGCTTGCATATAAGGCCACTAATATCCTTGCGAGATTGCTCTGTATGCTAGTGACCTTCCCCTTGATGGCTTCCGCACATGCCTTCGTGTATTTCGAACAAAAATGCTTTAACTTTGCTGGGTGTGAACACATTTTAGATATGGTCCTGAGAATGACTTTTTGTACAATGCCATAGAAGGGGAGAGTCAAAATCGCTGCGATTTTGCTCTTATTCTGTTGGCCGCTTTCTTTTCTTCTGGTAGGGTGCCATCTTTTAAGAACAGTATGATGGGGTCCATCCAAGAAGGGCCTAACTTGGTGCAACATACCTCTTCTGCTTCGGGGTCTTCAATGCTTGGTCTAGGTAGGTAGTTGATCAGTAATGGATGAGGGATAGAAGTATCTACCATTGAAGCAAAGCCTGCTAATTCATCTGCTTTGTTGTTTTCCTCCCTGCCGATTTGTTCTATCCTGACTACTTCAAATTTCTTGATTTTTGTTCTGACCAACTCTTGGTACTTAGCCATCCTGTCGTCCTTTGCTTCGTAGTCGCTTGAAATTTGGTTTACCACCAGCTACGAGTCGTTGTAAACCATTAGTTCGGTGGCCTTCATGTAGAACGCTGATTTGAGGCCTGTAAGAAGCGCTTCATACTCCGCTTCGTTGTTTGATGCTGGGAAGCCCAGGTTGACTGCTTGCTCCACTACTAGGCCGTCTAGAGAGATGAGGACTATGCCGAGTCCTGCTCCATGCCGGTTGGATGCTCCATCCACGTAGAGCTTCCACATCTCTCCAACGAATAACTTCCAGCAAGTGGAGGGATCAGATGATGCCTTGGGGTCCAAAATGTTGCTGGTGTTTTCTTCAAGGTCCATGCTTGCTGTTTGCCCCTCGCTATTTGTTTGTACCAAGTCTTTATTTGTTGGTGAGTCTTGGCTTGGTGTAGCATAGTTTGCTTCTTCCTTGCTTTCTTTACTCTGGTCTACCTTGGGGTCTGACTGAGTATCCTGTACTAGGGGTTGCGCTATTCCGACGTCAACTTTCATTCCTGGTTCGGTTGTGTCCGTCAGGTCGACTGGGCAGATATGATGACTTCTTGGAGTAAATTCAGCGACGAAGTCTGCCAAGGCTTGAGCTTTTATCGCGGTCCTGGGTTGAAACTTGATATCATATTGTCCTAACTCTACTGCCCACTTCAAGATTCGCCTAGAAAAGTTCGCCTTTTCAAACAAAGCTTTTAATGGGAAAGCTGTGAGGACGACTATGGTGTGAGTGTGAAAGTAGTGTGACAACTTCCTTGAGGCCATCATCAAGGCCAATGCCAGTTTTTTCAGTGGCAAGTACCTTGTTTCGGTGACCAGCAATGTCTTGCTGACATAAAAGATGGGCAGATGTTGGATTCCTTCCGCACGGACCAACACTGCGGTAATTGCGTGCTGAGAGACTGCCAGGTACAGGAAGAGTTCTTCTCCAGGTATTGGGGTGACAAGCAGTGGTGGAGAAGACATGTATTCTTTCAAGTTTTCTAGAGCGCGATCGCATTCTTTGTCCCACTTGAATTTGTCCTTTAAAGCATGGAAAAATGGTCGTAGTCTGTCTGACGACCGGCTTATGAACCGATTGAGTGCAGCTGCCATGCCGGTGAGATGCTGCGCTTCTTTTACTAAATTTGGCCTCTCTAGGTCCTGAATTGCTTTGATCTGAGAGGGGTCTGCTTCTATACCCCGGTTGGTCACCAGGAAGCCCAGGAATTTGCCAGATCCTACTCCGAATGCACATTTAGACGCATTGAGGCGCAACTTGTGTTTCTTTAGGATCTCAAACATCTCACCTAGGTCCTTGAGATGGTCATTCTTATCCTTGCTCTTGACCACCATGTCGTCGATGTAAGCCTCCATTGTTCTGCCTAACAATGGCTCAAACATCTTGGTGACCATTCTCTGGAATGTTGCCCTTGCGTTCTTTAGGCCAAAGGGCATGACCTTGTAGCAATACAGTCCTCTTGGAGTTGTAAAGGACGTGACCTTCTAGTCTGGTTCGTACATGGCGATTTGATGGTAGCCTCTGTACGCATCAAGAAAGCTAAGTTGGTTATGCCCCGCCGTTAGGTCTACCAATTGATCTATCCGTGGTAGGGGGAAGCTGTCATTTGGGCATGCTTTGTTAACTGTCTTGTAGTCGACGCAGACACGCCATTTTCCATTCTTCTTTGGTACTACGACTGTGTTGGAAATCCATCTGGGGTAGTGCACCTCTCTGATTGCTCCTACCTCCAGTAGGTTTCCTACTTCTTCCGCCACTATCTCGGTGTGGTGGAGTGCCGATCTGCGTGTGCGCTGAATGATTGGTCTGGTGGATGGGTGGACATTGAGTTGGTGACAGATGAAGTTGGGATCAATGCCTGGCATGTCGTATGGTGTCCAGGCGAACACTTCGATATTAGCGGTCAAAAATTCCAAGACCTCTAATCTCTCAGTGCTGGACAACGACGAACTGAGTAAAAAGAACTTATCCGGGTTCTTTTCATCTATTCGTACCTCTACCAAGTCTTCCACCGCTTTTTGATTAGCTGCTTTGCCGACATCAGCGAACAATTCATTACTCTCAGGTTCTTCCACCGAATGAACATATCCCTTGGCAGCGCGGCTACCATTCACAGTGACAAAGCATTGCTTGGACATGATCTGGTCTCCAAAGACTTCTTCAATTACCCCCGCTTCGTTGGGGAACCGCATTACTTGATGGTAGGATGACGCTACCGATCGCATGGCATGCAGCCATGTTCTTCCCAAGATTATGTTGTAAGTGGAAGGGACTTTCAACACCCAGAATTCCACTTGTTTTGTCACGCTTCCTGCTCTGATTGGTAGGATTATTTTGCCGACTGGCCATTCTGGCATTGAATTGAATCCAATCAGGGGAGATACGGCGGGTGCTAAGTCTTTGTCTTGTAACTTCAATTGTTTAAATGTTTCATAATACATTATCTCACATGAACTACCCTGGTCAATCAAAATCCCTTGACGTCAAAATCCTTGACTCGGAGAGTGACAACCAGGGCATCATTGTGGGGACAATATATCCTCGCCAAGTCTCTATCTGAAAAAGACATGATGTTCGTGGCCTTTGTCTTCCCTTTTTTGATAGTAGGTTGTGTACTTAGTACCTCCCTTAAGTGCTCGGCCTTCTTGATTGATCCTTTGAGCTCGTATACACGCTCAGGTTCGAAGATTCCATGTATCACATTGATTACGCCTTGAGGTGGGACGTCGATTGCCATCCCGTTGGGGTTATTGTGGTCCTGGGGGCTGGTTGCGTCCCTCCTTCAATGTATTTATCCAGGTGACCTGCTGCCACACAACTCCTCCAGGTGCTGTCTCAATGGCGTACAATTTTCAGTGCGTGCCCCTTTTCTTTATGGAAGGTGTACCGTGACCTTTCGTCGTAGTCCTTCTGAGCCTCTCCTAGCTTAGCAGGCCATCTGACGAAAGGTTCATCGCGTATCTCGCTTAGAATCCGATAGATTGGCTTTTTGAATACCGTGGTAATGGCAGTGCGGACTCTCAACCATCTTTTATCCTGGTCTTCTCCGTTGTCCCGCCTGCCCGTTTTTGCTCAGACGGTCTACCACGTTGACCTTTGCTGAGGCCTTTTTCTCCGGTATTGCGGTCGTGCCAGATTTTGTTTTGGCACGGGCGCCATCCTCTTCCACCCTGATATGCTGATGCACTCTTTCCATCAAGGCCTCCATGGTGAAGGGTGGTGTCATGGTGATTGAGTCCCTTAGTCTGTTCCCGACTGGAAGGCCTCTTTTATACTGTGCAATGGCTAGATTGGTGGGGCAGTCCCCAATCTGGTTGAAGGTCTCCCAATAACGACTATTGTAGGATCTAAGTGTCTCTTTGTCGCACATGTCAATGGAGAGAAGCTGGTCGATCTCCACTGGCGTTTTGGTGTTCGTTCTGAACCCAGTTATGAACGCCTCTGCTAGTTGTGCCCAGGAGGCTATGCTGCCTTCTGGAAGTTTTTCAAACCAAGTCATGCCTACGTCGCCAAGGCTTGATGGGAAGAGGATGCACATCAAAGCCTTGTTGCGTCGATATACCGCCATAACCTGGCGGAAGTGGCTTAGGTGCATGTAGGGGTCTGTCTTCCCCTCGTACGTGGTGAATTTGGGCTGTAGGAAGCCTGATAGTAGGGGCGCGTTCTCAATTGCCGAAATGAACGGCGAAGTCTGCAGCCTCGCTAATGCTTTGTCCGTTGGTTCGTAGGCTGGTCGCAGTATTGGCATTCCTACCTCGACGCTTCCATGCGTCCAAGGAGCCAACCCCTGAAGGGCAGAAACTTTGTGTGGGTCGCGCACCCTGGCATCCTCCTTCCATCATGCCCTTTCTTCTAGCACGGTTCGTAAGTCAGACGATCTTGGTTACTCCGTCTGTCTGGATGATGTCTGGTGCGTACGCGAGGGCCGATAGGTGCTTCCCTCTGTATACGACCTCTCAGTCCTCGTTCTCTTAGACCTGGAGCAACGAGTCCTGGAGGTTCTAGATTGAGTATTGTCTGTCCTAAGGCTTCTACTCTCTGCTTGTGATGACGTGGTATGCCTACTGCGATCTTCTGAGTGGCGAGGGGGCGTGTTGCCTTTACGCCCCTCTCCTGTCGCCACCCTTTTTCCCTTGATCTGGCGTTTCATGGCCTCTATATCCGCCGACATCTTCCTTATTAATTCATCCTGTTCTTTCACGCGATCCTCCAGAGCTTGAGGGTCGATCCTCCGCCTTTGTCTGTCAGGACTTTGTGAACGAGAGTGACGGGGGCTGTTATTCCGCCTCCCCCTAGCATCCCTCCTGGGGTTATGTCGTTGGGGCTCCAAGTCCGCCATGGGAGGGACAGGAGGCAAACCTTCGCGCCTCCCACCTCCTTCTAGGGTTTGTCCATCAATGGCAGACTGCGGCAAATCTTCGTTGTGCGCCATTACTTTTTATTAGCAAGGAAAACTTAATCAAGAGGTTTTGTTCGTTCTATTTATTCCCACAGACGGCGCCAATTGTACGGGAAAGAAATAAACCTTCTCGTATAATCCTGTTGATCAAGATTGCACTCCTCCGTACGTCGTCGCTTTACTCCCTGAAAACACAAACGTGAGCTAGCCGGCGGGTGTGTGCTGGATACCTCTCCGATGCCTAAGTTAGCAAAATAGACAAATAGATAAAAAGCTCTGTGTATTCGGGAATCAAAGTTGTGTTACCTCTCCATAGGTGATGTTTGTGAGCTTTTGTAGGTTCCGTGTGGCACAATCCTAGTAGGACTTTTACTCCTCCATAGAGAGGCCTCCTAGGATTCACACTCCTGAAAGATAATGCTTATCCTTCAACACCCCCCTCACTGTATAAACCAAGTGAGATGGTTTTACCATGGTCAGACTTCAATATAACCGAGGTAAGCATGGCTATGCCAAGCCGCAGACTAGACCGAGATAACTTTATCTCGGCTCTTCCATTCACTGCTCTTACCTCGGCTCCCCCAATGCTAACCATGGTATGTTCTTGACCGGTATAACCAATACTCCGGTCCCGGCCGGGATAACTTGTGTACTTGACGACCGAACTTACCGGATAACTTTGGGACCGGAGTAACTTCAAGCCTCTCTCGGACCAGAGTAACTTTACGCCTCTCTTGGACCGGAGTAACTTCACGGCCTTTTTACTCAGCCTTTCGTATTGTGGCTCATAACGGCCCATTACCCAGCTCGGCCCAATTTTCATATAAATTACCCTCTCAAGTACCTACAGCAATGTGGAGTTATAAAATTGTTCCCTTTAATGTTATTTGCTTGTAAACAAGAGAATTTGTATCAATGATGACTGAGTTAATGTTGGAAGACCATATAGTTTAAAATGCTTATTATGCATAAATAGATTACTGTTTGTGGTTTTGAAATTGAAAACCTTAGTTGATTTTATCATATATTTGTGTGCAACATATTAACAGTTCATATCAAATAAGGTATCACAACTCAATTGTATTTTTGTTAAGGTTATAACAATGTTAAAATTTAAGTTAATATTCTACTTATTCATTTTCAACCCTCATTCCCTCTCTCTCTCTCTCTCTCTCTGTTCTATATTTTTAAAACTTTATCAACAATTGGTGATTAGTTTTTGGTTGTTTGATTGTTTGATGTCGATGAACCCATTACTTAATTTATCTAAATATTTTTAGTATATGGCATATATGATTGTCAATGAGCATGTGGGTAATTTTGATTTTGATTGTGTAATGTAATGGAATCATCATAATTTCTATTTATGGATCTAGGGTTTGTCAACTGTTGCATACAATCGTATTATTTCCTTTCATTTTTTCTTCCCTAACAAGTATGTTTTCACTTTTTTATATTTTATTTTTATTACTTTACTTGTCTTACCTTGTAAAACATTGTGTCTTCTAATTGATGTAGTTAACTTATTGATGCTAATATTACAACTCGAAAGTGGCCAATGGCATCTTCAAGGCGTAACAATGCCCAAGTAACTCAAAATGTTGGTTGAAAACGTTGTGCTCGTAAGGTCCAAGTTGAGGAATTTCATGGTGATAAACGTGTTATGAATGATATTGATGGTAATGAAGAGCAAATGGACATTCCTTCCATTGACCACCACATGGACATTCCTAATGTTGACTATCCCATGGGCAATCTTGATGTTGACGAGGCCACAAACATACCTGATTCAAGTGAAGAGCTTATTACACCTTTTCTCGGGGCCCAGTTGATCCTTTCATTTTGACAAATTTTAGTTGTCATGTAACAACCAAAATTTGAAATAATGAGGTATAGCTTACAAACTATTGTCATATGTTAACTATTTACATTAAAAAAAAAATTAAAAAAATTGAGATATGGATCACAATTTTGTCATGTAATGATGCAGTTACGGGAATTGTTGAGATACTTGAACCATGGTTGTTAGATTGTTGAATGGTCTTTGACATCGGAAAGAGTTGAAAACTCCAAATTTGTGGACATTATTAAACATTCAGGACCGTATTCCTTATCCAATTACTCATACAGATTTGTAAACAAGTTAGTTTTCTCTACCTTTGTTGAAAGGTGGCAACTAGAGACCAACAATTTCCACATGACATTTGGTGAGATATTTGTGTCGTTAGATGATGTATGTATCATATTAGGAATTCTTGTGACTGGATCTACGACTGCCAAGTATTGTCTTTTGTATAAGTATGTGGTGTATTGCCTGAAGTGGAGCGAAGTGAGCCAGTTTTGCATCCATGGGACTGTATGCCTAAGCCTAATTACATGGATTGGTATTCTCGTATTTCCCATGTCACTATTCAAAATCCGGCACCTTAATCTATATAAGACCCATGCTCTAAGGCATCAATAGCTCACAGTGACTCACATCGTATTTGAAAAGTTATAGCACGTCCAATAATGCAATTGGGTTACGTTGAAACCATTAGTTCTCCGGAGTCATTATACAATGCAGTCAAACGATACAAATGTTGGAGGGCTAGCACTTAGATGAAGAATAACACTCCTCACCATTATAACACTTCTCACCAAAACAACACTCTCTACTAGAACAATAACAGTCCCCATTAGAAAGTATGGTTTACCGCCCTCGCCCTCACCTTCACCTTCGCCCTCGCCTTCGCCAAACCGACATTGGACACACTTGAGGATTCATAACCCATCAAAGTTTAACAATTTTGATTAACAAAGATAAGTAGCATCAACTAGTTTCATTAACAAATAAAACTAAAATTCATCAAATAATCAAAAACATGTTATAAACATCCATATATACTTTGCTAGAACATCATATGTCTACATTGAACTCTATTATCTCAGTTGTCGTTATATTAGATCCTACGAGTGAAGTGAAGTGATGCACTCGGGGCATTGTAAGTTGTCTCCTATCCTGCTACAGCAAGTAAATAGTGGCGTCGCCATTTAGTTGCTGTAGGTGGCACTGGTGACCATGCACTCAGAAGACCTACAAATATGAAATAATTGTGAATTAAAATTACAAATAACTATTAATAAGAAAGACAAATTTATTTTAGTAATGTGGCTCATAATAGGTACCTGAATGAAATGGTTGTTGTTGATGAACCTGATACATATCTCCTTGCAAGAGGCAACCGACATTGGTATCGTCTTAAGAGGGAGGAAAGTGAGGCATTGATGAAAAGATAAGTGGAATAACACAATATTGTAAAAAGATGATATCAAATGACCCATGTTAGGCATTGTCATCCATTGATCAAATCAAGCATTTGATTCAAAGTACGCTAAAGTAATAGTTAACTCGTCAACTTTTTTCTTGGCCCCCAAATAAATTCTTGCACTGATCTATATGGGCATGTAATTCCTGTAGTAAATCTTTTCTCACTTGCAACCATCCATATTCCCCAAATCCCATCAATCCTGTCACGCCCTAGAAATATATGATCCGAACTAACCATTTCCACACCCCAATTATATATAGTACACAAAAGACGAGCGGAAGCTTAATTAAATGGCAACACTTTATATTCATTATATCCTTGTTAAGATTACAAGATCATATCACATGCATTGATACATTCAATGATTCTAAACCTGAATCTAAAGTATGTGAAAGACAAAGATTAATATTTAAACTATTGTAGTTTCATGCCTTACTGGCTACAAGTTTCCAAGATTATGCTTGGTTATAACAAGAGTGGGGCTTAAGTCCAATACACCAAAAGCCCTAAGCTTACACAAAAATAAGATACAAAATGAGCGTTCAGATCCAACTTCCTCCGAAGCTATCCTTTTGGCAAAGGCATACCATCAATACCTGAAATGTTTTTCCACGTAAGGCAAGCTAAGTCCAGTAGAGACAAGTTTAATGACATGTATGATGTTTAACAAAGCCATATGGTGAATGCATATAAAATGCTGTTACAAATCATGCGTTTTCCCTCTTTTTGAAAAATGCAATGCCCAAAGTTCAAATCATGATGTATATCTTCTTTTAAAGCAGAAAATAGGGCAGTAAATACACACTGGTAATCTCTAGGTACGTGTCTATAAGTAGGCTATAAAAGCACTACCAAAGTCTCTTTAACGATGACTAACCAGAAGGAAGGCATCCTAACCATGCGGATTTCTAGACTTTCTCCACGAACACACAGGCCAACTTAATAAACCATAACCACACCCCTTAACTAGATTCACCACGGTATTCATCCTTTTTTTTTATTCATTATCAAAACTGTTAGGTTTTTATTCTTGGCAACCCCGTTTGACAAGACTCCTTTGAGTTGTAATTTTATTCGCATTTTTATTTCAGTGAGGCTATGAGTTGTTAGAGGCGAATCCAACCCGAATTGTGCCTTTCAGAGAAGTTTGTGATGCTAATGCTTTCAAGATTGCCACTTCGCTGATTATGACGGGGATTGAGTTGCCTGATCAGCTCGCGGGGGTCCAAGGGGCAGCGCTTCTTGGCGAGTCCGGGGCAGCGCCTCCGAAGCAAAATGCAAAAATGCATTCCAAGTTGCCTGTCCGCTCGAGCGGACATTACCCCGCTCGAGCGGAGAATCCTTGGTTCCAGCAGTTTTAGTCGCCTGTAAAAGTACTGAGATGTGTGATTTTGCGCTCGAGCGGGTTCTATAGCGCTCGAGCGGACCTCTGTTACATCACGCGCATATTTTGCTGAAGCCGCTCGAGCGGGCTGTTGGGCGCTCGAGCGGAGATCGCGGGACAGATTCTATAAATTCGCGTGTTGGGTCAGATTTTAGGATTACTACTCCAGATCTTCTTCTTGGGTTCTAGGGTTTATATCTGGGGATATTTTGCTAGTTTTCTTTGATGTTTTGTTTGAGTATTCAACTCATGGTTTAAAGATTATACATCAAAGGTTTGTTTGTTTATTCTACACAAAAGAGAGAGTTGTTCTTCGGTGGATTCTGAAGAATTCAAGCCTGAAGCTTCAGTGGATTCTGGAGTGGCTCATTGTAAAGACAATTCCGAGGTAAAGACGGGGTTGGAAGAGGCACATAGAGGTTGGTTCAATTAGGCGTGGATTCGCTAGGTAATTGAGAGTATACCTGTGTAATTCCTTTAAATCTTCTTAGTGGATTGTTTTTGTGGCTGTTGCCCGTGGTTTTTTAATCACAATTGGAGGTGTCCAATTGTGGTTTTTCCACGTAAAATTGTTGTGTTGATTTGTCTTGATTGTTTGATTGAGATTGTTATATACTGCTTAAAATTGATACATAATTACAAATCAACATCTAGGGGATTTCTAGATTTTTCAAAAACAACACTTTTCAAATGCATAAGTATGAAATAATTAAATAAATGGAATGCATGAATGAATTTGGTTTTAGTCAACCCATCTCTTATGCAATTTTTACAACAAATCAATGCTATCCTCCACTAATAGTCCAAACAGTTATCTCTATTCAATATATTCCAAAATGGATAATATATAAATCAAGAGCATAACTAGTAATTCCAACAACCTTTTCATAGTAACATTGCCTTACCTCAACATTTTCCAAATCTCATTAATCTCCATATAGTTAAAATCATGAGTTTACGATAAACCCAACCACATAATTCCATTCACAACCTTGAGCACAACTCAAGGATTTTGGTAAAATATAGGGGTTTCTCATTTTGAAGACCTTTTCCTCTCAAATTCCTAACATTGCTTATAAACATCAACAATCCGATGAGATTTTTAAGAAAACTTTCAAGAAAACCCCTCTTTATGCATTAAACATACATTAATCAAACCCAAAATCTTCCAAAGTGTTAGTTTATCCAGATAACACATAATAAGGCTAAATAATATGCAAATCATTAAAGATGTCCTTACCTCAAAGCAAGAGGAAGAGAAGAACAACCCCTAAAAATTAATGGAGACAGAAACTCAAACTTTTCAAATTAAAACAACCCCCTCTTCAAGCTCAACTTTTAATCCCAAAGCACAAAGATTCAGAAATCCACGAATCAAGGTAGATTGGAGAATTTACGCAAGGTTTTTAGAGAAAGGTGAGAGCAAAAGAAAAAAGATATTTTGTAGAGAGAGAGATCAAAAAAGTGAATAAAAAGTGACTTTTCTTGTAGCTTTATTCAAACAAAACGCTTGAGCAGTGAAATCTGTGCTCGAACGTCAGACATAACATATCGCTCGAGCAACCAAACCTAGGCTCGAGTGAAGAAACCAAACTCTCAAAAGTTTATTTTTGCAAAACGATTGCTTGAGCATCAAACCGACGTTCGAGCGAAGAAAGCAAACTCTCAGAAGTTCAAATTGCAAAACCAAAACTGGGAGAAAGGAAAGATCGCTCAAGCAACCAAACCATCGCTCGAGCGAACTCAAGTTCACATAGTCAAAATCACCCTAGAATTACCAACCTCAACCTATTTCAAACATAATTTCAAAACTCCATTCTCAACTCAAAAGACAACATAGGACAAGAACAATTTAGAACAACAAGAATAGATGAAAACAAATATAACCCAAAATTCCAAAGGTGAAGTCCTAAAACAAAACAAAAATCTGAATTACATTCCCGTACAAGTCTCACAAGTAACCAGGACATCACAAATATAGCAATGGCTTAGAATCCACAATTACCATCAGCACCAACATTCTTCACGTGTTGAATATATGGCCTCAAACTTGTAAGAAATTTGTCTACAAAAGACAAGTTGGTTTGTTTTGTTGATTGAGGTGGATATACTTGCACACATACAATCCATTGTTAAACTTAGTTAATTAAGAAAATATAATTTTGCCCCCCTAAATTATTACTCAAAAATCAATTCAACCCATGTTCTTTTAATAATATCAATTTTATACCTCAATTATTTGATTTTGCATTAATTTTACCCCATCGTCAATTGGCGTCAATGATCAAACAAAAATCGTTGACATGGCACCCAAACTTCATTTGAAATTTTATTTTACCCCCCAAACTATCTTGAAATATCAATTAGACCACTGAATAAAATGAAGTTTGAGAGTCTAACTGATATTTTAGAGATAGTTTAGCCGATAAAATAAAGTTTCAAATGAAATTTTAGTGCTACGTCAACAACTTCCGTTTGATTATAAATGGTAAACTAACGGTAGGGGTAAAATTGATCCAAAATCAAATTGTTTAGCTGTAAAATTAATGTTATTAAAAAACAGGAGTAAATTGATTTTTTAGTAATACTTTAGGGAGAGCAAAATGATATTTCCTCTAGTTAGGCCTCGTTTGGGAACATGGTTTTTTAGTAACTTTTTAGTTTTTTTGCTAAAATATGAGATGAAAAAAAATAAATATGTTTGGAATGATTTTTTGATTTTTTACGAAAACATATGCAAAAGGTAGAGTGAATGGAAAGAAATTTTGATTTTTGAGTATTTATTGACTTTTTGACCTTTTTAGTGACTTTTTGACTATTTTGTCTTGTTGCCAAACGAGGCCTTAATATATGTTGTCGTACAAGTGTAAGACAAAACTAATTGGTTTGCATTTTAACCTTTGGTCGCTTCATTGATTTTAATTTCTTTGGACACATATTTTTCTTCAAACCTATACTTAGTGAATTTTTATCATGTCCAGATGCAATCAACTCAAAGGTAGATGGCTCACGACGGGTAGAAGTATATATTCAAGGATGGTTGGCTCTATGGATTAAGCTTCATTTTGGGTTCAATCAAGAATGTACTCTCAGGTATTATTATTGTGGGGACATATTTTTAAGGTGTTCTACATGACCGAGGTTATTAGCCGAGGTGCTACATAGATGAACCAAGTTGCCAAGATATGGTGCTACCATATTGGAATCTGAGATATTCAGACAAAGGACAAGAGTCTTAAATGGTTTGGGGTTCTCTATTTGGATAGAGATGAGACTCTTAAAAAAGTTAATTCTTATCTGAATAAGAGGAGTCCAACATAGATGTTATCCAGGAAGGAGATAAAGTCCTATGAATTAAGACTTCTAGAGGACACGAACACTGCTGGCTATAAGTGTAAGGTACCTCCGTGGGTATAAGGTAAGTTTTAATTTGTGAGTACTGTGATTGAATTGTTATCTTTGAGAGATAAATTGACTGACTTGATCGTCGGAGTTCTCCCAGGTGGACGAGCCACTAGTGTTTATTGTCTTCTTGTGTGCAGGTGTTAGGCTTCTTTATTCTTCTATGTGCTCTACAGCTAAGTTCCTAGGATCTCGATGAAGAGATCTAGTTTAGTTGTGAGGTCAAAAATCAACACCCACAATTTGGCGCCGTCTGTGGGAACTTAGTAGGAATAGATGGCCAACATTGGTCAAGGGGATTGAGTCAAAACGATATGATCAGTGAAGAAAATGAGCATGTTAGTCTTGTCGACGAAGGAGAAGAGGACGACTGCAAAGAAGTACAAGAGGTGAACCCAGAAGCAAACAATGCCACCAAGGGCAGCAATGGCCCGAGAAAGGGCAACAAGGATAAGCAGGATCAAGCCTCGGAAGAGTACTGCAACAAGAGTCTTGTCTAGATCTAGAAGGATCAGTGCATACGAAGAGATAACGATAATGGGGTGAGAGACCGGTTAATTTTATAAGTTGAAAGATAAAAATATTAATAAAATTTATATATAATATAGTTTATTACGAATAATGATTTATACTTAATAATAATTAGAAAAAAATTAGTAAAACATACCTCTCCAACTTTGTGTAATAGGAGAGGTCTAAGATAATTTTTTTATTAGTTAAGGTCCTTCAACATTTTCACAAAGAAAATTCGACTCAGAGAAATTTTGCTTGACTTAAAGAAATTTCGCCCAACTCAAAGAAATTTCGGGTCCGACTCAAAGAAATTTTAATTTTCATAGAGATATTTCTTTGATTTCACAGAGAAATTTCGAAGGCTACGTTTGGTTTAATTTTGGAATTATGATTTGAGTATAGAGTTGTGATTTAAGTGTCGAATTATGAGTTGAGTTTTGAAAAAAGAAAATTTGTTTAGTTATGAGTTTTGAAAAGTGTTTTGAAAAGTGTTTTAAAAAGAGTTTTGAGTTGTATTTTGAGTTTTGAGTTTTTGAATTTTGAATTTTTTTTGGATTTATTTTTCAAAATATTAAAAAATATTTAAGAAAATTTTATTTTTTATTTTAAATATATAATTTTTATTTAAATATTTTTAATTTTTTAATTTTAAATATTTTATTTTGTAAATATTTTACTTTTAATATTTTAAACTCAAAATACAACTCCACACTCAAAATCGTAACAAAACACATAACTCAAAACTCAATTTAAAAATTATTTTCATAATTCATAACCAAACACATAACTCGAAACTCCATGGCCTTATTTGGTTTAACTCTCAAAACACAATTTTTATAAAAAAAATTCCAAAATTTTGTTTGGTTGGAAATTTTTTTTAAAAAATTTCCAAAATTACTTTATCTCTCCTCTACATCAATCAATCACTTTTTCTCTCTCTCTCTCCTTCTCAATCACTTTTTCTTTTACACACATCTGCTCAACTATAACAAAATATGAAATCATCCCAAACTCCCAAATTCCAAAACTATTTTCAAAATATATAACTAAACAAACAAAAAAAAAAATTCTAAACTTTCTTCCCAAATTTTTTTTTGAAAATTTATCTCAAAACACAAACCAAACACACCCCACATCACTTTCAAAACTCTACACTCAAATTGTAACTAAACACATAATAAAAAAGTTAAAATATTTAAAAATATATTTATAAAATAAAATAAAATATTTAAAATAAAAAATAAATTTTTAATATTTAAAATATTTTTTAAAAAATACAGCATACAAATGTATCAAATATAGTACACATTAAAAAAATAAATAAATATTTAAAATATAAAATATTTGCCGTAAAAAAATAAAATTAAGAAACCTTTTAAATATTTTAAAAAATAAATTCAAAAAATTTCAAAATTCAACTAAAAACTATCTTCAAAATACATAACTAAACAAATTTTATCTTTTTAAAACTCAACTCAAAACTCAAAACACGACTCCATACTCAAATCATTATTCTAAAAATAATTTTAAAAATAAAATAATAAAATATTTTTTTGATTTTTTTTTTTTAAATAGAGTTTTGAAAAGAGTTTGATTTTGAGTTTTGAAAAAAGTTTTGAATTGTGTGTTTAGTTATGAGTTTTGAAAATAATTTTTGAATTAAGTTTTGAGTAGTTTTGAGTTCTGTGTTTGGTTATGAGTTTTGAAAAGAGTTTTAATTTTTTTTTATTGGAATCATAATTCCAAAAGAGTACCAAACGCAGACGAAATTTCTTTGAATCGGATAAAATTTCTTTGAATCAAATTTTCTTCTGTGAAAATGTTAAGAAACCTTAACTATTATGAAAATATTGTATGTTCTTTATCTTATAAAATCTTAATATCAGAAACCTTAAAAAAAAATTCCCCTAAGTTGGGGATTGAATTGATGTTATTAAAAGATTGGGAACAAAATAAAGAGAAAATTTGTGTAACATCTCTCTAACTTTTAGTAATGTGAGAGATCCACAATATTTTTTTTTTTGGCCTAAGATCCCTCACCAACATCCATATATTACAACCACTCTCTCATTCTCTTTCTCCTCTCTCTCCTCTCCCGTCGTAGCTTCCTCGTCTACCTCCCACGCTGCCTCTATGCAATCGTGACTCTCTCTTTGAATTGAGAACGGTAACAAAATTGAAGCAAACAACAATGGATTTTTCAATCTTAGGATTTTCCTCTCTGAATTCGATTTGCTCATCCAAATCTCACATCCCTTTTTCTCTTTCTTCAAGCTTTCCACTTGGATCCCTTCATCTTCAAAGCCATGGCAGCTTTGTTAGTGAGAAAACGAGAAAGAAAGAATCACAGTGAGCTTTTCAAATACAAAAATTTCAATCAGAAATAACAAGGATTTATGATTGACATTCTATAGAGAAAGTGTGATGATGGTATATATATAGTGTATGTATACGAAGAGAGAGAAACTTATGTTGAATCAAAGCTCCTTCTTTTCACTAAAACACAGTGTGGGTATGTCACCGGAAGAAGACCAGAATCAAAAGGACTAATTTTCAACAGCTGAAATTCAGAATGCCCAAATAGACCCTTACGGATTGTAGTTTATATCGATTGAGAGTGAATGCTCTCTATATGAAGCAAAGCAAATGGGACTGGAGAGGATTGTGGAAAGTCCAAAATGCCTTAAGCTTCTTTGTAATTCAAGAGGAAGGTTTCTTTAGGAATTGACTTTCTCTGTAAAAATTTTCTCCTCCATCTGAATTTTCTTTGGTGACATTAGATTCACTCTACTTTATGTGCTTGTTTGATCTTGTTGAAGCTAGTACTTTGGTTGAGATGACTTTCTCTACAATTTCTTTATCATTAGTTTGGTTGAAATGAATTTTCTCTGGCATTTAATTTATATTGCTTGTTTAATTTTCACTAATTAATTTCTTCCATGTGATGAATTTTCTCTGGAATTTGAATTTACTTTGACCACAATTATAATCACATTAACTTATGTGCCTTAATTGATTTTCTCTAGCATCTGAATTTTCCCTGACCTATCAAATTATGTTGCTTGTTTGATTTTCACTGGTTAGTTGTCTCACTGTGTGTAAATTTCCCCTTGAGATGAATTTTCTCTGGCATCACAATTTTATCTGAATACATTGGATTCACTTTACTTTATGTGCTTGTTTGATCTTATTGAAGCTAGTAGTTTGGTTGAGATGAACTTCTCCGCAATTTCTTAGTCATTAGTGCCTTGATTGATGTTAGAGAAAATTG
Organism: Camellia japonica; assembly: GCA_030407325.1. NCBI lineage: Eukaryota > Viridiplantae > Streptophyta > Magnoliopsida > Ericales > Theaceae > Camellia > Camellia japonica. The sequence goes on along the minus strand of JAPPVO010000016.1, from coordinate 80,941,235 downwards.
GTTTGTGAGTAGCTCAATTTTCTCTTATTTGTTCAAAATACAGAAAAAAAAAATTGTAAGCAAATCAGACAAAATTGGTCAAAACACATAAATATTTGTGAGCAAACCAGAGAAATTTAAAAATACAGATAAAATTTGAAAACACAGAGAAATTCAGCAAATCAGAGAAATTTCACAAATTTCTTTGTGTTTTGAAATTTCTCTAGATCGAAATTTCTCTGCTTTGAAATTTCTTTGTAAAAATTTGAGGGACTCCAACTGTTATGAAAATATTTCATGTCTTTTATGCTATAAAATTTTAATATGAGGGACCTTAAAAAAAATTTCCCTAATAATTATAACATATAAGATAGAAAATAAATGAGTAAAAATTAATGTTAAGTATAATATTTTAGTGTTTTAATTTTATTAACATGAAAAAAAATTATATATATTATATACATAAAAATATATTTAATAAATATAATCAGGACGGGAGTTGAGTAGAACAAGACGGGAGAAGCAAAAACCGTCCCCGCTCTACTCCCTCAACGGGCCGGGACGGAGGATGTAGGTGCGGATTGGGACTAGGCAAAATAACTTATACATGTATGTATGTATTATACTACTCCTTCTGTCTCAAATTATTAGTTCTTTATTTTATTTTTTATTATTATTGTTCCAAAATATTGTCATTTTTCAAATATATATATATATATATATAAGGACTAAAATAATATGAATTTTCTATTTTACTCTTCTTTTAAATTTATTTATATTACTATTTTTGATTTGTAACAATTATACTATCAAGAGTAATTTAAAAAAAATTAATAATTTAAAAATGTAATAATGAGGGAAATTCTAATATACACCCCTTTGAAAAGTACGTATTATATACACTCTTAGTTATGTCATTTTTATTTTACTTATGACCAATTCTCTTCTTTAATTATGACATTATTTTAATTATACCTCATGTTGTGTTTAGTTATGACATTTTTTTTTAAATTATGACTCAGATAATTAAAGTTATACAATTTTTCTTTTTAGTTATAGAACCCGTTTGTTTTCAGAGTTAGGTTGGGTGGATTGTTAGTAAGGGGAATGTTAGTGTTGGAATTGTTAGTGAGACGACTAAGAAAATTATATTTGTTTGTGATATATTTTAGTGAGGAAATTAACTATATGAAATATCATAAATACCCTTGGGTGTTTTTATATTTTTAATATTAAAAATTATATTTTACAAATATTTTTTTTACTATATATTTTAATATATATATATATATATAATGACATAATACCAAAAATACAAAAATACACAACACACAACATAAACAAAATAATCTTTTTCAAAACTAATCTTCTCACTAATTTTGAAACTCAATCATTGAAAGTCTTTGTTAATCCTTCCTCCAAGACCTATCATAATTCTAAGAAATTATGAATCTGCTTCCCTATTTTACAAACAAATATCGTTGTTATAATGGATCTTACATCTATCCTATTTCAATCGAGTTATGCTAGGGACCCCAAATCATCTACCAAACTTTCTATCAAGCCTCTTACATGAGTGTGTGACTCACACAAACACACATGTGAGTTTGTGTGACTCCCATACCTATATGAGAATTTTAATAAAAAATTTAGTAAATTATTTGTGATCTATAGCATTTTCTATTTCAATCCCCTCCTCCATGATCCAAAACAAAACTTTTAGACCATATTTGATTCACAAGACTAATAGTGAAGGTATTAATAATCTTATCAAATTAGTGTGGTATTCACTATCTAATTAGATTAGTAGAATAAATTATCCTCTTGTTCATTGTTTGAATTGCATTGGATAGAAAAATATATGAATGTAGGATTACAATTATATTTATTTTCTTTTCCAATCTTACACTCCATCAATGTTTTTTCACAATCTTTACTTTATCAAAATTTCCCCATAAACGTGGTTTTGAAAAAAAATTATAAATAAATAAATAAAAGAAAAATAAAAATACAAAATACAAGGTCATGTTTGGTTTGTTTTTTTAATTTTTTAAAAAAAAATATAAATTAATTGATAAAATAAATATCAAAAAACAGTTTTAAATTTTAAAATTTTATTTTTAGCCTACTAAAATATAAAATTATATAAAAATAATAAAAATTTTAATTTTTAATCAAGGATAAAAGAGTTTTTTATTTTATTTTATTTCTCAACTCAGGATAGATAATCCTACCCTTATTCCATTAATAATAATCCTAAAAGTTTATTAAATTAATTATCAATTGAATTAATAATTCTAAAATAAAATTTTAAAAGAAATACAAAATTATTGAATTAAAGAACTAATAATTTCAAACTCATACTCTCGTCGTGTCATTCAAACATGCTTAAAAACATTGAATTCCCTTTATTTTGGGACCGAGGCAGTCCTTTACGTACAACTTGCGTTAGGAAAGAATATTAACGACGATTCCACCTATCTTTCCCACAAAAAGACTCAGTCAGCTAAAGCAATCACACAGTCCCACCGATTTAAAAAACCCTAGCTTATTGTTAGGATAATCCGATCGGATTATGTTTTTGTGTTGAAAAGGTTTGTGACCTTGGATTTGATTTTTGGGATCAATCGTGTTGTTTGCTTCAATTTTCAGAATTGAAGGGTTCTGAGTTGAGAGACAATGAAGGCGGCCGAGACCTTGCAAGATCTGATCGAAGAAGCTAAGCTTCGTACGGTTTATTGGGCACTATTTATCTTCGCCGTAGCTTATTTCTTAACACGTAAGTACTTCAATTTCGATTCAACTCCACGCTTTTGTTGTCTACTTCAATTTCCTCTACTTGTTTTTAGAAATTGAGCATGGTTTCTTTGGTGTTTGGAATACGAAACAGTTGAATGTGATGTGAAGCGATGCCAATTTAATCTCAATTAGGGTTTGTGATTTTTTTAATTGGTCCTGGGTTGTTAGTTTCTTTGAAATTTCGTTAAGGTTGTTTAGTTAGATAAAAATAAAAAAAATTACAAATTTCTAATTGTTTTGCTTGTACTATTACGCCAAAATGTAGATGAGAGGATACTGTGGTGGTTGTCATGAACAGTGTTCTAAATTGTGGGTGAATTTTTGTTTTTTGCTGGCTCTGTGTCTCAACTAGATATTTCTAAACTTTTGTTGGTTCGTTGCAGACACGAGTAAATCAATGTTGATGAATATTCCCATATCAATACTATTTGTTTCTGCATTACGGATTTTATTTAATGAGGTGGAGTTCCGTTGGAAGGTGCGGAAGGTTCGTCAGCAGACATATTTATCACATTTAGAAAAGAAGCAGTTGTCCGTGAACGATTCTCGGCTTTCAACATTACCACCACCGCCAAAATGGAAGAGAAAAGTTGACTCTCCTATTGTAGAGGCCGCGATGGAGGAGTTTGTTAATAAACTTTTGCAGGATTTTGTTACAGATTTGTGGTATTCGGATATTACACCTGACAAGGAGGCCCCTCAGCTCATCCGTGTGATAATTATGGATGTTCTTGGTGAAATATCTGGAAGGGTTAAAGAGATAAACTTAATTGACTTGTTGGCAAGGTATTTTTCCAAGAAAGTTGGCATATTTTCTTTGGGGGACTTTGAGAAGTGTCCATAAGATTGTGCGTTGTTATGTAGTTGAATAATAGAAGCATTTGTTTGTTATATGCATCAGGGATGTAGTGGACTTAGTAGGGGATCATCTAGACCTTTTCAGAAGAAACCAAGCTGCTATTGGTGTGGACGTCATGGGAACATTGTCGTCAGAAGAAAGAGATGAGCGTTTGAAACACCATCTTATGGCTTCAAAGGAGCTTCACCCTGCATTGATATCTCGCGAGTGTGAGTACAAGGTGTGAGTGGAGTGTTCTGATGAAATTTTTTTACTTACTGATTTTACTGTTAGCATGCCATCTGATGTTTTTACTTGTTGCAGGTTCTTCAACGTTTTATGGGTGCGGTATTAGCTGTAGTGCTAAGACCCAGAGAAGCCCAATGTCCCCTGGTTCGATGCATCGCCCGAGAGCTCGTAACTTGCTTGGTAATGCAACCTATTATGGATTTTGCTAGCCCTGGGTGAGCTCCTTTAAACCTCATTTGTTTTCATCGAGTTTGTTGTTGCCAATCATTTGCACATATGTATTCCTCTGAATGTTTTATACTATACAAGGTCTACGACATAAGAACATCAGTATGAAAACAAAAAGTTGTATAGTTTGTAAAAAATCTTGTACCTTCTCATTGTTTCTGCTTTGAATATCTCATGTTTGCATAGGATACATAGGCCGCTCCCCTGTTTTGGTGCCTTTCAAATTTATTTATTTATTTATTATTATTTTTAATGAAAATAAAATTCCTCTCTTAAGTTTTTTCGATGTACAAACATTCACTAGTCTGATATAATAAAAGTTGTTGACTAACTCGTGTGTAATTTATGTTTATGAACAAAATAGAAATATTAAGGAAAGGATATTGAGTGGCGAGTGCTTTATCCTCAGCAACTAACTCACTTTGTTCATTTTTTTTCCTGCTGGTAAATTATCAATATGAAAGAAATTGAGTCTTATTTGTTTATATAAATTTTACTTTTTTGGTCCATTGAACATATAGTTATGCAAGTCATTAAAATCTACGTCTAAAAATTGACCTGTTGTGACAAAAAAGGAGGAAGGCACTGTTTATGAGAAAGGCTGTAAAAATAGCAAAATATACAGCGGCAAGCTATTACGTACATAATCACTTTGGGAAGACACAGCCCTTTGGCCCAAGGATAATGCTATTACTCATTTATTAAATGGGGAATCTGGTCAATGACCTTGCACAGAAAAAGAAACGAGTGAGTCAAGTGAGTGAAACTGTGATGCCCTTTGAAGACACTGCCAATTTACATGACCACATTCCACTGCTTATTTTTATTTTTATTTTTATTTTTTTTAATAAATCATTCCACTGATTATTATTGTTATGAAGTTGAAAGAGGCTAAGAGTCATGTCCTTTGCTTTGTCAAGTCCACAAAGAAGAGAGCTTATATCCTCTCTTGAAGAAGCGAGAAACAACATGCATTCAGAATTTTACATAATTTATGAATTCCAAGTTGCTCATGATGACTTGAAGGAAACATCAAATAATATCTGGTAGAGGGATATCCAAGAAAGAACAAATCTCATTGTTGTTCGGATAGAAATATCAACACCCTTTCAAGCATAATGACCAGAAAAAGTGGGACAATTTGAATTCAGTGGAGATGAAAGCTCAAAAGTAGATAGTTGAGGAACTTTAGTGCTTAATTTCATAGGGGACTTGTAAATGTCATGAAAAAATGTGTTGCCCCCCCTTTATTGTCAAACTTACCAAATAACCAAAGTAGTAGACAAAAAAAGATTTATGCTTGTCTGTAAAGTAAATTGTGACCGTTTCAAATATTTGACCATATGCTTTTACTTCCTAGCAAACCTTATGCCAAATACATTCTTGTGTGTCACCATTTTCAGTCTGTAATGGCATTTTGTAACATTCCATATAATATTTGAAACAGGGGCTGCTACTACAGCTGAAAGGGCTTCATAAACTGCCCTCTTGGCTCCACCTCTTAAATGTATTCTTGTTGTGTGTTCCTGTTATGTCTATAATGGCATTTTGTAACATTCCTTGTTTTTGAAATAGGGCTTCCATTTCCACAGCTGAAGATGCTGCATCAACTTCCCCTCTTCTCCACATGTGGGTCCTATATGCATAGAAAGGACTCGTGTGGATGAGGGACTGGGGGTGGTGCCTTTTTGGTTGTAATTATTCTCACCCAAGTCAGTAAAGTACTCTTTCTTTTAGAGAGCTTCTGGATAATTTTTTTATATACTATGTACATGAACGGTTTATTTTGCATATTTAATCACCCTATGTGAGGTTATATTGCCAAATATGCTACAACCAGTGTTTTTAGTCTATATAACAGCTTAATTGTTTGAAAAGTATATTAATTATTAGCTCTTCCGTACATTTGAATTTTGACCATTTTGACTAAACTATAATTTTTTTTCCAGGTACATTAATGAGTTGATTGAGTATGTTTTCCTTGCTATTAAGGATGATGGAAGTAAAGAGGCAGGTGAAGACCAGTCACCTAATGTAGTGAGTCATAACAGTGATCATGCTGTTGCTGCAGATGTTGCACCAGTTGAGTTTACTTCAAGGAAGAATGCATCTTCCTACAATCAAGTGACTGATTTGATGGTGTCAAGAACTGACAATCATAAAGAGATTTCCCCAGATGCTTTAGAAAATTTGAATTCTAATCTATTTGGTGAGGAACATTCGCGGCCTGCTGATTGGGCACGAATACTGGAGGTAGCAACCCAGAGAAGAACTGAGACTCTAATGCCTGAAAATCTTGATAACATGTGGACCATAGGAAGAAATTATAAAAAGAAAATTCAGAAGATTGCTGCTGGAGGACTTCAGGCTCCCATGACAAAGGGTTCAGGAATATACAATGCTGAACATACAAAAAGTTCGGTAAAGGAAATGTCAACTCATAGGCCTGTAATTTCTTCTGCAATAGAAGATAAAGTGCCGGTGCAGTTACCACCAAAATTACATACAGAGACTCGACTAAGTAATAGGAACAACAATGTGATCGATTTATCTCGTGGCATAAACAAGGAACAATCTATTGGAAAAGCACCTCTTGTTGGTGAACTTAAGGATACTGCTTATCTTACTGCTAGTGGGAATAAAGGTGGGCTTAAAAGATCAAATAGCACTTCTGCCCTAAAAGTTCAACCTAATATGGAAAAAACATCCACAAGTGAAGGTGGTGGGCCCATTATTTCAGAGTTCTATAGCCCAGATTTTTGCAGGCATACTGAATTGCATACTGCTAAGAGTGTTTCAGATATCGTGGTCCGCAGTGAAGGAATCCTCACTCCCAAGCTTAGGTGCCGGGTAAACTTCCCCTTACCCATTTTCCTTCGTGAAAAGTGCATAAATTTTACCCATGGCTATAAAGTAAACCCATGTCAAGACAGGATTTAAAGAGCAATTTTGTTTGTGTGTTTAATTTGTGGTTGTTAAACTCGCCTTGAATTTAAGTTTATATTTTTCTGTTTGTGTCTCATCACTAGCTTCTGATGCTTACCTGACGTCTACAGGTTATAGGAGCATACTTTGAGAAACTTGGGTCAAAATCATTTGCAGTTTACTCAATTGCAGTTACAGATGCAGATAGAAACACTTGGTTTGTGAAGAGAAGGTCTTGTTCTTATCTTTATATTTAATAGTTATCCAGGCTCATGTTTCTTCATTGGCTCCAGTGCTAATTAAAGTTGCTTTAATCCTTCATTTCATTAAGAAAGTTTCTAAAGCTTTTAGCTCAGCTTGCTCAATCCCTATCTTGGATGTTTTGTAGATCTTTTCATTTTTATTTATTTATACATCATCCTCATTTTTTTCTCCTTCCTTGCCTTTTTTTTTTTCTTTTTTCTTTGTGTGTGTGTGTGTGGATATTTTGTCAGCAGATACAGTAATTTTGAAAGATTACATCGTCACCTTAAGGACATTCCTAATTACACATTACATTTGCCTCCCAAAAGGATATTCTCGTCAAGCACAGAGGATGCTTTTGTTCTTCAGCGCTGCATTCAGCTTGACAAATATCTGCAAGTATAATTCATCCATCATCTGCAAATCTCATATAGATGTTCCTTTCCATCATGTCATTTTGATTTTGCTGTATTTCCCAGGATCTCTTGTCAATAGCTAATGTTGCTGAACAACATGAGGTGTGGGACTTTTTGAGTGTTTCCTCAAAGGTTTGCACTTCCTTGGAATATTGTTTTATCATCAAATACAATTGTCTCTTGTTATGATTAAGTCTAATAATTGTGTCTTGTTGATGAAGAATTACTCTTTCGGAAGATCGTCTTCAGTAATGAGAACCCTGGCTGGTATGTAGCTTTTCTTCGTGGTTGAATTATCATCCTAGCTTCTTACATTGTTTGGATCCTATTTATCTGTATGTGGTGTTATGAGAAAAATAAATTAATATGAAGTTTTGTAAGGGGATCACTGGTTTTGTAGTTAAAACTGTGCCTACTGACTTTGAGATTGTGGGTTCAAACACCAAGGCATCCACTTTGTGCAAATAATGCTAAATGTTAGATATATACCCCATCTACTCCACCCCGATCTCCATTTATTGAAGTCTAAACAGGGTGTACTTTTTCTTAAAATATATTTTTGAAGGCCTGTATTTGTTCATTATGACATTGCATTTAGGTGGTAGGCACATTGATCGCCTACCTTTAAGTCACAAAATTGAAATTGAGCTAGAATTGAAGAATCATTGGCAAGTTTTACCCAGTTGCTTTTTGTCAGAAAATAAGTTGTGATATGTGTGGATGTATGACTGCAGTTGGATCACTGGGTGTCTAAATTAAAATGTTTGTCAGATGACTTTACTCAGAATTCTTTTGAAGTAAGCATGTGTTGAATCAGATGAACCTAAACATAAATGCTGAAAATGTAATGTCTATGGATCTTTTAATTTGTTTGTCATAGTTACCAATATATATATATATTTCTTGTTTATCATAGGCTGTTTTTCAAAGTTAAAAGTCTGTAAGCTATAACTGGCTGACATTTTGGTGAATGTTACACTTCAGCTTGCTCAGTTCAAGAGAATCATCATCATTCATCATCTTCTTCTTCTTCTTCATTGTTGTCGCCTTCATCTTCTTGTTTTGGAAAATGTCAGTTCACTTGGACATTTTGTATGTTATTACTGGCTTAAGTGGGTTTGAAAATTCTTTTGTGACTGCATTTTTTATCTGTTGATATGTGCATTAATTTGGATAATTCTTACTGCATTCTGCATGTGGTTGTGAATTTCTTTGTGGTTCTTACTTCGAAATGGCATGTTGCATATATACCTTTTTTTTCGTGTTTCTGTGTATGTTGATTGGGCACAAGGCTTAGTTTGGTTTGGTTTGGGTTTCTTTTTGTGTGTTATTCTGGATTGAAGATGTTTACTTCTACTGCGTTGTTCTTGATGAATTACATCTTGGTTTGCGAGTTAGGAGTTCCCTTACACACTGACATAATTCTTCACTGCCAAAATTTTCCAAACACTATTTTAATGACGAGCTTCATTTTTATGAACTCTGTTTATCAGGAAATATAGGCTTCTTTATAATCTGTTCATGATGCTAAAGTGTTTTTTTAATAAAGCTATACGTACCAATTAGTGTATTAACGGATGATATGGCATAGTTTTATTGGCTTTTGAGGCTTTGTAATTTGTATAATGGGTGGGGTCTATAGTTTTGAAGTTGCAATGCTATAACATGTATTGGTACACTAATTGGTTTAGTAATTGGTGTATGTAGCACCACTGTTTTTTTTTTTTTTAGTAGGTCCTTGTCTGGCTGATTTCTTTTTTATTTTTATTTTTTCTAAATTTTTTTCGACAATGGCATTTATTTATTTATTTATCCATTCTTTTGTTGAAATCAAACAGTGAATGTGGATGATGCTATGGATGATATCATGCGCCAGTTCAAAGGGGTTTCAGGTGGCTTAATGCGGAAAGTTGTTGGTTCATCTTCCCTTCCTTATGAAGAAGGCTCTTTATCCTGGAATGCTGATGAGATTAGTAACCATCTCTCCTGGCAAAATACCACAGAATCAGCAAAAAGCCTTTCTGATAATGAGGACGGTGATAAAGATGGAACTCGTGGCCATGAGGAAGTGGGATCTAGTGTGCAAGCTAGTGGGTGGCATTCAGACAATGAATTGAACTCAAAGGGTTTCCCACCTAGGGTTGTTAAACGCAGTGAAACGTTTAGAAGCTTAGATTATGAGAAGAAACATGGTTCAGAGGCAGAATCTCTATCAGTCAGCCTGGGTGGATATCCTGCAATAGGCTTCCCAATAACCTCTGACAATCCGGTTGGAATGCCGCTGGAGGTACCGAGCAATCAGCACACTACATATTGTTTCATTTTTCACTCTCACCCTTCACCATAAAGATCCTTAGATTATTTCTGAAGCTATCTCTCAGATGATGTTTGCAATTTTTAGTTTGCTTAATATTTTGAATTTCTTCCTGCATATATGCCATTCTGCTTATTAGTTGTGTCTTGATTGTGCTCTTCATTTACAATGAAATAGAAATAGTAATCAACTTGTTTTACAAGTACGTTGTTTTGTTTGCTTACTCATTTTTGGATGCCTTTATTTTGGTTTTGCCTAAACTTCTGTTTGGTGATTATTTCATTGCAGTGGACACCACCTAAATTAAGCGTACCTGTGTTGAATTTAGTTGATAAGATATTTCAGCTTAAGAGAAGAGGCTGGCTAAGGTGAACCATATTTTACATGATTACTCGTATGATTTCTTTATAGTTTGAAATTTATACATTGCTTGGGAATAGAGACAATGCATTGTTGGACCATTGCAAACCTGGTATTTGATGCTCTTTTTTATTTCATTAGAAGAGAATTTGTTCCTGTATATTTTCATTTTGATTTAATTCCATTTCAGAACATGCTTATCCAATCCATGCCTTCCAATCTTAATTGTGGATTGTTAAAGCTTTTAAAAATATTAGTGATTGTGAGTATGTTTTTACTTTTTTGGGTAGATAACATATTTGACGACTTCACATGGACCGTTAAAGCAAGGTTAGATCAAAGAGTTTATATTGGAACTTGGAAATTAGCTAACTAGTTCTCTTAGTGAGAGAGAAGTGTGCAGATGGAATATATATAGGGAGGGAGGGGATTGCTTGACTAGCTCTATCATCTTGACTTCAGTAGTTTGTAGCTTCTGATGAATGCTTTTGTTTTTAGTTCTAACCTTTCTTTGCTTGCCAGTTGCCACTTATATACCCAACATCTTTGTTTCAGCTACATTAATCTAAAAGATTTTGATTGTGAAGAATTATTCCTGCATCAGTAAAGCTAAAAGTTTCATGTGCAACTCTTTTTTACTTTGCCAGTTCAACGTGGTTCATAGGTGATTATTTTCTTTCACTACGGTGATGTCTTTGCTCCAAATAGGTAGGTGTCACGTTGGGCAGGATTTGAGAAAAACTACATTGTGATTATTGTGTATAGGAGAAATTGGGTTTAAACTACGACAAACCATGTAGTGGGATGAATGGATACTAGGTTGGATGACTGCTGAGGCAATCTGTTTTTCTCGCGGGGGGGGGGGGGGGGGGGGGGGGTGGTGGATAGAGAGAGGCACACCTCTCTAGGGTTTTGGTGGAGAAGAATCAAAGGGTGTCCTCTATTTAGAAGAGGATCAAGCCATGCAGGTGATTGGTGGCATGACTCTCTTATGTTGGCATGATTGGTGGCATCCTTATCCTCAACCTAAGAAGCACAGACATGCCAACACGTAAATTTAAAAAAAATGCTGGGCATGACATGTGGAAAACAAGCACAGAATATATTTTATATATTTATTGTATAAATATTTCATTCCAAGATGATAAAAAAAATACAACATAATACTAATTCCTAAAATTTGGTGGAGGGTTAATGTATATAAATCTATATTAATTGGTGTGTCTTTTAAGTTATTTTGTTCAAACCTTTGTGTTTCATGTGTGTTTGACACATGTTAGGAAGTGTGTAATAAGTTTTGGTGTCAAACACATGTCAGACACAAACATGCACCTTGTTGGAATTGTCCGTGCTTATTAGACCTCATAGCTGAAATTTTGGAGATGTTCTTGGAGAAGGAGACAGGATCCTCTATTTATAAGTGGGTTTGGCCATGCAGGCTATTGGTAGCGTAACCCTCTCTTAGGTATGGAGAATGAGTGCCATCCTCTAATCGGGTTTGAGACCCCATAAGCGTGTGCTGAGCAATCTCAACTATAGTGCAGATGTACATAGTTGAGGTAACAACCTACCTGTTCTTGAAGAATATGGATGTTTTGATCTCTCTCTCTCCCGCTCTCTCTCTCTGTGGGTGGGCTGGGTTTTCTGTCACCTTGAGCCAACTAGCCATATGACCCCCAATATGTGAACTACTAGTTTTTCTTTTCTCTTCTTCTTCTCCCTTTTGTCTTGAAGTTAAAACTGCTTACTACCTCTATTTTGCCCTCCCAACATGTGAATTTTCATCTAGCGTTTTAAGGTTTCTCGTCGCCATCCTCAATATTTTTTTTAACCTGATTATCTTGGTTTGTTTTCTTATATTTGCTCCATTTCTAGAGTCAGTGATAATCCATAGATGGTGGAGTGCTTGAAGCTAAGGACTCCTAATAGCTCTACCTTTTCTCGTTCATTTCTTTTTGGAATGATTCATTTTCATTTATTCTTAAAGTTAACCCAGAGGATGCGACAATTGGCAACAGTCATCCTTCAAAAGTGGAGTTCGCGAGTTTTAAACTTATTAGCTTGCGGTGGCACTGCCACCCTAGCAGGGGGTTGTCAGTGTGTTTTCTTTTCTTTTGCTTAATGATCTAAAGTCAGATGTCCAGCTTTCCTAGCTGGCTTTGTTACTTTCATGATTGTTATATTTGTTCTGGCCTATTAGGGAAAGTAAATGTTGTTCCTTGTTTTGTGTGTGAACAATCACCCATAGCTTAGATTCTCACCCTTTTTATCCCTTATGACTGGAGAAAAGTGGGTTGATTGACCTTTGTGATAGATTATTAGATTATATGACATGTGATCATGCTGTAATTTGTTTGATCACCATTTAGCCTCAAAGAAGTGATTTTTTTTCTTTTTTTCTTTTTTGTCATTGCAGAAGACAAGTGTTCTGGATATCAAAGCAAATATTACAGTTAATGATGGAAGATGCTATTGATGACTGGCTCCTAAGACAAATTCAGTTGCTCCGGAGAGATGAAGTTATTGCTCAGGGTATTCGGTGGATCCAAGATGTAAGGACTGATCCATTATTTAATCATCTTCATTTTACTGCAATGGCTTGCTTGTCAACACAATATCTGATTTACGGTGTTGCAAGATTAAGAGCATTATAATCCAAGCTTTACATGAATATAGCAATATGCAAGGTCATTGATTCATATCCAATATTAGGTAGAACCACTTGAATACCCTCCTTTTGCCAGCATGAGAACAAGCACGGACTGGCAGCAAGGAGTTCACTGAATGACCAAAGCATCAGTTGCTTGCACTTGTGGATGTAAATTAAGGATTAAATTTTTATTTTTCTCCAAACCAATAAAAGAGAAATAATAATAATAATATAATAATAATAATAGTCCTTTGTTTTTGATTGTTGAATCAAACTTGGGTGTGTGTGTTTCTTTTGGATTCATATTTCCTCCCAAGTTCAGTTCAAGTTGAGTTTGGCAATGCCAAGTTCAGTTCAAGTTGAGCCTCACTTGTGGTCAGCTGGAACCTATGAAGCATGGGTACATCAACAAATATACTATTTTGCATGGTACTTTTGGATACAGACCGGATACACGAAACACGTACACAAATTTCTTTTTCTTAATTTTGTTGTACCCTCAAAGTACCTAGTGTGTACCCAAGTCGTACCTCAGCCAAAATATTTTCTTCTCTGCAGAGTTGAAGTTAGTTTCATTGGACTTATTTTTATTCTTAGCCTGATTTTAAAATTAAGCTTTTTTGTTTGTAAATTATTTCATATAATGACATTTAATTTTGCTTTATACCATACTTTCTACATTAAATATAAGTTGTATTTAACTATTTTTTGCATTACTCAAAATTAAAAATAAAGTTTTTTTTACAAATGTATCAAGTCGTACCTACACCCTATTTTTTTTAAGATGTTACCGTATTGACGTACCCATACCCATACCCGTGCTTCATAGGTTGGAACCCAATTGCCGCTCAAAAGTCTTAGTTGTCTTTATTGATTGTACTTGGGAATGAGTTTTGGCTTGTTTAGAGTCGATTAACCCATCCCATAGTGAGATTTCTTCACTTTTTTTTTTTTTGGGTACATAAATTAATATGAGCTTTATCCGGTTCTAACAATGGTTGAAACCTTAAGAGTTTTTATACAATACTATAGCTTCTTTCCACAGTTAAATTATATGAACTTTTAAGTTGTACTGATACATGTTTGTCTGGTTGTACAAGGTAGGCAGGACTCAGCCCATTTTCCAGTGCAGTTAAGGATAAAATTGGCTAGTTTGCATGCTATGCATGATTAGGACATTAGCACAAGTTTTTACATTTGATGCTGACATGAGGTTGCAGGTCAACGACTTCAAAATGAATTAAACTCAACATGCTTGAAATATTGCCTGGACTGCTACATTCTGTTGTACATAAAGATCTATAACTAACGGATGGTGTTGAATGTTTGCGTATCCAAATCCTATAAATGAAATAATTTTCAATGATCTGTTACGCTAGAAACTTTATTGCAGTTTTTTTAGGAAAAAGAAATACAAGAATGGGCAAAGAATCAATGGAAAATGTTTTTGTTTCTTCTAATAATGAATTTCTTTCAGGTTCTGTGGCCTGATGGCACATTCTTTACGAGATTAAATACTCAAAGCCAAATGAATGATTGTCAACCTAATCAGACATCTTTTCAAACTACAAGCCGTCACACTAAAGCTTCTACACCAGGGTCTTTTGAGGAACAGCTTGAGGCTGCTCGTAGAGCTAGTGACGTCGAGAAAATTATCTTGAGTAAGTAATTGCTATTTCTTATTCTTCCTCAATTTTATTTTTTATTGTTTTTTGGGTCTGGTACATCTTTGATAATTTGACTCTCTCTTGAAGAATCTTTATTTTCATTTTAAGTTTACTTGAAAATTTTTACCAAACATTTATAGGCTTGTGATAATGATTCCTAATAGTTTATATGATGATTTTCTTTTGGGATGGTTTCTGTATTTGATAAGTAATGATAATTTATTTATTTTTTATTGACAACAAAGAAATTTCTAGGTAATGATTAATGTTTACCTATTTATTTTTATATCAATATATGATAAAGAGCGCCCTATGTTATATTCAGAAAACTTGGGTCTTTTACTTCATTGTGGGCATAATTTATCTTTGCCTCCAATAAAGTTTTTCTACTATTAGTTTTGCAAAAATCTGAGTACTGGCGGAGTGAAAAAATATAATATCTATACTATATATTAAGTAAAAGGGGGGTTTAACTCTAAGCCTTGTGGGAGCTCCAATCTCCCAATCTAAATTTCTTGATTTTTTGATTTAAAAAAAAAAAAACCTTAGCATTTATTAACTTCTCCCAACCTCCAAGTCTTATCCTCATAATAACACTTTAATGCATTAAGAACAAGCATAAAAGAAAATTCTTTGAAATCCAACACATATGAATTCCTTGAAAAGTCCCAACACATATGATTATCCCTCATAATAATATTTTAATGCATTAAGAACAAGTATAAATTTTTTTTTTTGAAAGTCCAACACATATGATTATTATCAAAATATTAAATTTTAATATAATATAATAAAAAAAGACATTTAATTCCTTGAAAAGTCTAACACATGATTATTATCAAAAAATTAAACTTTAATATAATATAAAAAAGGAAAAAAAGAAGGCATTTAAAAAAAAAAAACTCAGCATTTATTGATTTGGTCAAAATCTTCTGATTAGCATTTATTAACTTTTTCAATCCACATGTCTTTCCACATGCCTGCATTTATTGATTTGGTCAAAATCCCTTAATCAGCATTTAAAATCCCCTCATATAAATAATTATAGATACAACTCATGCATAGTTATTGTAGTTCCCTTTTTAACTTCTCTCATACACTATGGTTAGTGATAAAATTGTTAAATTATTTTTATAAAAATCTTAAAACACATAATTTATATATTAAAAAAATCTAAAACAAAAATAAATATCTATAATTATCCCGTGCATAGCACGGGTAATAGGCTAGTATAATATAATACAAAAATGTTGGGCTGTTTTGATACCAAGTATATGGTTAATTTGGGTGTTGTGGATGTCTTATGCAATAGAATCAGTATAATACATTTGGAAAGGGATTCGAAGAGAGTAGTGTATTTTTGCCAGTTCTGGAATCTTCTTCTCTCTTTTTTCTATATTATGTATCTATCATGAATATTTAAGTACATGTTCATACATCTGTTCAACATTGGTTTGAGTTATATGTCATGAATATTTAAATACATATGCGGGCATTTTGTTTGACATTTGTTTGAGTTATATATGACAAATTGACAATGGCCTTGGCAAATAACCTCTTCTCTTTTGCTGTAGGAGTGTGCTGGTGTTACTGTTACACTAAAAAGGATGTTTCAATTCTTTTTTTTCCTTACATGGGCAGTATTACACTACCTAAATAATTAAGGGATTTTATGTGTTGAACTTTTTAGCAAAAGTTTGGTGCATATCTCTTTTATAAAGTTATAGGAGAGAAATTCCTGTAAAGGTGACAAATAAGAATGTGTGGTTTTCTCAAGCCATAAGGAGCCGATTAGCATATTAGTTGTAAGCATTCCTGGCAGGCTCTCCTATGAGACGTTTCCCAGACTTTAGCAGAAGATTTTCTGTAAATATGTGATGCTCCTTTTGTTTTGGGGGGAAGAAACATTTTCTAGCATTTGTTACAATGGAAAGTGAAAGTCAACAGTAAACATTTTCTGGGGTCAATGGAAAAGAAGTTTATTTAGGCGGAAAACATTTTTCTGGGCTAAAGTCTGAGCAATGCAACTATTCTACCCCTGCTGTCACCATCTCCATCACCCCTCCACCTCCACCTCCACCTCCACCTCCACCAGCTTGCCATCACCATGACCACCATCCCACCTCCACCACCACTAATACAACCACTATGACATTAGTTTCAAGGTTATAACCAAATATAGGAAAACATTTTTTGGGAAAGCTTTTGATAGAAAATTTTTTCAGCCTAAACAAATGGGGGGTCAGGATCAAATGCTTTTTTCTTTTATCGGTGGTCTTTTTTTGGTAATCGGGTGTCTGATTAAAACCCCAACTAATCTCAAGACCCATGCAAAGCGCTCCCTCCATGCAGGTCGAGCATATCTTGGGCATGGCCCCTAAGGATTGATAGCACTCAATGGGACTTGAACCTTAGACCTAATACTTCATGAGGCACCAAGGGCCGAGTGACTGTCCACGAGCCGACTCTAAAGTGGTCATGTTTTCTTAGATTCTTGTGAAAATTGTATACATTGGTCCTGAATAGCAATATAATATAACTGCTGTTTTCTTTTGTCAGATGGAGCTCCATCTACTCTAGTCAGCTTGATCGGGCAGAAGCAGTATAGGCGCAGCGCAAAAGATATATACTATTTCCTTCAGGTAAAAAAAAAGAAGCAGTCTCTAATTCTTTTGCCAGAAGTGCAAAGGTGCTGTGATTTCTTTTCATTATTTGAATGATCTTTTTAACCAAGTAGTTTCTGGTTTACTGTAAATTGCAGTCTACAATCTGTTTAAAGCAGCTTGCGTATGGAACACTTGAACTGGTCCTCGTATCTGTTTTTCCTGAGCTACGGGATGTTGTGCTGGATGTTCATGAGAAGACGGGTACTCAACCTGTATAGTAAGTTAAAAGTTTCATTTTCGTCACACTTTTCATCATTCCATTTGAGAGTGGATAGTTAGTTTCCCAACAACTGTGAGGTTCCAAATGAGGAATTCTTTGAAGATTGGGCTTTGGTGGCTTTGCCGTGAGATTCTTCGCCGCCCGCCCCCCCGGGGGGACGAAAGAGGAAATGAAATTTTGATAAATGTACAGAAATCAATTCTGGGATGTGGGAAATAGATCTTGTACTGGCTGTACAGAAACGTACTTTTAGAATTTGTATAGAAGTCCTCTTGAGTGAAACTATTGTAATTAATTGATTAAACACACCGGTCATGGGGATTTTTTTGTTTTGCACGGTTGCGGACTTGAGAATCATGAGCAGTAGTGGCCTCTATTCATTCATCACGTTAGCAATTTTTTGAATTTTTTTAAAATTTTATTTGAAGTGGAAGCATTATGACTTTTTATCTTTAGGAACTTGCATTTTGTATGAACTAAGCATTATCATGTTGCAGTTCTGCTTCTTTTCATCATGTACCATTGTAACTATTTTTTTTTTTTGGTAGTACCCTTTTCATCTTAAGCCATACTAACAATATAATGTACTGCATATTATATTTTGTTTTTGACCATTTTATATTACTTGGTACATAGTGATATATTATTTTCCTTCACAATTTCCCTGGGGATTATTTCCATACAAGAAATTAAATCATTAATAATAATAAAAAAAATGGTGGGAAAAAATGTGGACAATGTATTGAGAAGTTGTAAAACAATGGAAATAATTTTTTGATGACAAAAAGTCTGGTAAGAGTAAATATTGGATGTAATGATAATATTATGTGTCGTATCACAATCTAATGTGTAAGCTCATTGGGTATTTTCTTTAATAATTTTGTTACAATCAAATTCATTTACACTTCCAATAAACACTAGAGAGAAGTGCGTGGACTTCAAACACTGTCACTCTCGGTGTGTTTTTAAAAGTATAAATGAGTTATCTTTTCTCATTCTTTAAATGGAAAATGATTAAAAATCTCTAAAGAGCCTCTACAATGGTAGTATTTAATTTTGATTTGTTACACACCTAATGATATAGAGTTTAATCCTCGTCATATTATTATAAGTAAATTTATACATCTAAAATAAAATTGTAGATCAATCACACAAATAATAGGGAGTAATGTTAAAGGTTTTAAAAATTTTATCAATTTTTTTATTAAATGTCTCACATAAATGTGGGACTCACCCAAGTGAGACATTTGGTAAAAAATATATTTAAAATTTTAAACTTTATTTGATTAGAGGATTTAGGGAGGAATTTAAAAAAGAAAAGAAAAAAAATACGTAGAACTAGATAAAATATAAATATATTTTATTCATATTTTATCTATTTTTTTTCATTTTTTTTTTCCCTAAATCCTTCTCACTCAAACTAAATGGTCTCTAGCATTATTGAACAATGGGTCACAGATATGTTTACAAAAGTTTATGTGGGCAGCCACGTTCAATTACTATTTGGAAAAAAAAGAAAGAAAAAAAGAGGAAGGTAAAAACAAAAAAACAGAGCATCGTGTCGTGTGTCTCTTGAGTTTCTCTGCAACTCTTTCCCCCCAAATAGAGCAACACTGTAGAAGGAAGAAATAGCAAACGAACCAAATCATCCTCCGCAGAGGGACAACATCGTTCTCAAGTTCAAAGACATTTTTGGCACAGGTTTGAAGACCCCATCGAAAGAAGAAGGATTACACTCTATATACTCTGTCTTAGTTCTGCTTATCCTAAATCTTTTATATTCAAGTGTTTTTCTTCGAATCTCCAATTGAGTATTAATTCCTTTAGTCTCATCCACTAACACGATATCATCTGCAAAAAGCATACATCATGGCACATCATCCTGAATATCACACGTCAACTCATCCATAACTAAAACAAAAAGATAAGGATTTAAGGTTGATCTTTGGTGTAACCCTACTGAAATTGGAAATTCATTCGTCTTTCCAGCAAGCGATCTACTACACCTTTATACATATCCCTAATCACATCAATGTAATTTTTTGTTACCCATTTTTTCTCTAACACCCATCATATTATATCTCGATGCACACTATCATATACTTTCTCAAGATCGAAAAACCATATGAATGTCTCTTTTCTTTTCTTTATACTTTTTTTATTACTTTTCTCAAAAGATAGATAGTTTCCATTGTTGACCTAATAGGCATAAACCCAAATTGATTCTCTGACACTTTTATTATATCTTGTAATCGACGTTCCATCACTCATCCCACACTTTCATCGTGTGACATATTAATTTGATTCCTCTATAGTTGCTATAATTATGAACATCTCCTTTATTCTTATATATTGACACTTAACTACTCTCCCTCCAATTCTTTGGCATTTTCCTAGTCAATAAAATCTTACTAAATAACCTAGTCAACCAAACAATTCCCTTCTTACCTAAGCATTTTCATGTTTCAATAGGTATATCATCGGGTCTTAAAACCTTATTCAATTTCATATTCTTAAGTGCAAACTCTATTTCAAAGTCCCCAATCCTACGATAGAACCTATAGTCCTGGTTTTCTTTATTACTGTCTACTTCCTCCCCTTTTGACCTACCTCTATATTTCTCATTTAACAACTTCTCAAAATAGTTTTTTACCTCTCCTTAATCTCTTCATCCTTCGCCAGCACCTTAGAGTCCTCACTCTTGAAGCACTTAACCTGATTAAAATCTCTTGTTTTCCTCTCTCTTATCCTAGCAAGTTTGTATATTCTCT
The DNA here is from genome assembly GCA_030407325.1 of Camellia japonica. NCBI lineage: Eukaryota > Viridiplantae > Streptophyta > Magnoliopsida > Ericales > Theaceae > Camellia > Camellia japonica. The sequence goes on along the minus strand of JAPPVO010000016.1, from coordinate 80,920,910 downwards.
TCTCTCATTTCTTTCTAGTCTAGTGTATAGGTCATCATAGGCTTTCAACTTAGTCTCTCTCACTACTTTTTTAACCTTCTTATTGGCTAATTTGTAGCGCTTAAGGTTTTCCTCAATTCTATCATTCTGCCACTTTTTATAGCTCTCTTTTTTCATTTTTATTATCGCTTGGACCTCCTCCCTCCACCACCAAGTTTTCCTAAAGTTGGATTCCTTTCCTTTCGACTCTCCAAGAACTTCCCTTGAGATTCTCCTCATACAATTGGCCATCGAGTTCCACATAGTGTTAGCATCATCTTCTAAGTCCTAAGTACATTCTTTATCCATTCTATTCTTAAATGTGTCTAGTTTATCCCTTTTTAGGTTCCACCATCTAGTTTTGCAACGCCCACTATCTTTCTGGGTTTGGTATTGCCCTTTACAGCATAAATCTAGTACCAAAATTTTATGTTGAGACATCAAGCTCTCTCCAGGAATCACCTTACAGTCGCTACATTTTAGACGGTCCCCTTTTCTTACTAGAAAGTAATCTATTTGGCTCCTAATTGATCCACTCTTTAAGGTTATCAAATGCTCCTCTCTCTTTTTATGCATAGCATTGGCCACAACTAGGTCAGAAGAGAGAGGAGCATACCCACCATGCACCCTCTCATACCCTAGTTTATCTACTCCTACATGGCCATTGAAATCACCACCTATAAGTCTCATCCATTTGGTCCCAAAAAACTCTCTTAGTCTAATCATCTAATCCTACTTGGAGGGCATATGCACTAATAACGTTCACTATATTCTCTTCATAACTAGTTTAACTAATATAATCCTATCACCTTTCTTAATGACTGCAACTCTATTTTCTACAAGACTATTGGCAATTATTATTCTTACCCCATTCTTGTGTTTATCCTTGCCACTATAATGCAGCTTAAAACCGGTATCTTCTATTTTCTGAGCTTTCTCACCTATCTACTTAGTTTCTTGTATGCAAGCTATACTAACTCATCTTCTAATCATGACATCTACCAATTTTATAGTCTTACTAGTTAAAGTTCCTATATTCCATGTGGCTATCTTAAACCTATAATCTTGGACTAACTTCTTTATCCACGCTCATCCAGAAAAATGCAGAAACCTTTACTCATTTTTCACCGCACCCAGGCGTCGATGTGGCGCCCATTGCCCACTTTTTGAAACACTTGGAGGCAGGTGTAACGCGTCACTTAAGGGGAACGACCTAATATTTAATCGATTCAGAGTATTAGACTTCATGTCATAAAGGATCTGAATGGGTTTTTTACGTGTTGACTGTCGGCTACCTAACACACAACCTTCCTCCTTTACCCGGGCTTGGGATCGGCAGAGTTGTTAAGCAACTCTGCAGAGTTCTTTATCTTCTTATTGGTGATTACTTCATTTTCTTTGCAGAATTAATCATCATCATCATCAAGTAACATGGGTTGTATTAGGGAGGTGGAGATGATGATGAGAATTATGACATGAGATTTGTGAGCAGAAAATTACTTATGCAGTGTCAGAGAAGCAAGGATGTTACTATGTTATTGTCCGAAAAGGCAAGCAAGAGGAAATTGTATTTTGTTTGTGAGAATGAAAAATACAATCTAAACGCCTTCAATTCTCATAGAAGAGCACATAGTTAGAGGTTGATCAACTGTAACACCAAAAATTTGGAAAATAAAGACTTGATGTTGAAGATGGAGCATGAATTTTCTTTCTCAAAGATGTTGGTTGACAGATTCTCTAATTTGTATTGTAGTGACTATATTGAATATGAGAGTAAAATCAATGGTTGTAACATCTGTATTTGATATTGTTGATTACTAATTGGATTACCAACATTTGTATTAGCCATGGCTTTTTTGTAATGACTATATGATGTTGATTAGTAATTACTATCTGATGTTTATTATCCAATAAAATAAAATAAAAATGAACATTGTGTGGCATTAGAGCAGTCATAAAAAATGACATAATTTTTACCAGACTTGTCAAAGGCCATGCCTCAAACATATTTGTTATGCTACTCTTTACCAAGTTACCAAACTGACAACAAAAAGACCGTGACAACAAGAAACTAACAAATAAAATGACTACTCCAACACAATCAGGTCCAAAAAGTACAATAACAGTGCATTACATAAGACTACTTCAACACAACCAGTTACGACCAAAATCAAAGAAGGAGAATTCCAGTCCACAACATAGCTACCAAAATTGTAGGAAATAGTGACAAACAGATTCTTCATCCAGTGACTAGCAAGAAATAGAGTTGGTCATGATTCTGCGGAAAGAAAAAATAACAAAAAAATATTACATGCCATTTTATACAGTAAAAAGGTAAAAACTTTTATTCACTTCTGCCTTTATTTAATTGTTGGATCTTCATCTTGTTCAGTCAACATCTTTGTGAAACTTGGTTGGCTTGATTGAGGTGGATGATGATGTTCCTAATAAAATATAAAAAGAAAAAAAAGAAATAAGCTTCTAGCCAGAGTGTCTCAATAATACCTGGAATGGGTGTATTGCAAACTCTCCTTGTACCATATTTGGCTGCCCAAAATGTGGATTCACCCCTATGATGCTTGGATGGCCTATCATGTTTGCCTTATCCGAACTTTACTGTGGCTTATTTTTACATTTTTGCTCCATCTTTTTAGGACGTACTTGTTAGGCACACAATGAAACCTCCTTCATGAAGACCACAATGATATGTTGACACAATATTCCCCTAAACTAATTGACAATTACAAGTAGCTTCACTTGTGTCCTTAACAAAATGAACAATGAAAGTTGCACACCGGAGGTTTGATCCAAATGATACATCTTCGCCGATTTCATATACTGAAAAGTTATCACCTTCCTTACATGAACAAAACATAACAATAAATCTTTACTAAAAACTCATTTTGGAACCCTTTGAATTTTGCAATTGTGTAAGCTTTCTAAAATTGTTTCTCCATCTCAGATTGACTAAAACAAGGGATGTAAGAATTGAAACAACAGAATTCTTCAATATTTTCATTTTCAATTTTTTTGCCAAAGCATTCTCGTGTTGCTCAACAAATTGCTTCAAAGTGGTATTTGAGTTGATATACCCATCAAAGAATGAGGAGATTAGCATGATGTTTTGACATTGTTGAGAATGAGGAGATTAGCATGATATTTTGACATTGTTGAGAATTCGGGGAATTAAATGTTTAGTTATCATGTTTATTTCCATTGATTTTGTGAAAAACCGGGATATATACAATTGTTTAATATCTCTTGAGAATTACATATTGAGTAGAGATATTGATTTTGAATAAGCGGTTATGGGTTATTGTTGTTGCATTGTGGGAATTGTTGAGAGATTGGAGGATTTAAAATGCCATTACATTGCATTAACATCTCATCTCATGTCTCATGTTTACAAATCGTTACCACATTGACATAATGCCTTCTTTCTTTGGAAATTTATTTATTTATTGGAAACAAATATTGTTTTGAGTTGAGGGGTAAATACATCGGTAAGTCCGGTTAGGTAGTTGGTTATAAGTTAAGTTGGCTTGAGGTCCATGGTGAAAGTCCAAAAACAAGTGGAGTAGGTCTAATTTCCTTCTGGTTAAGAGCCAGTCAAGTGGTTTTGGTAGTGCTTGAGAGTTTATTTGCAGACACCAATCTAAGAATTACCAATGTCATATTTACCGCCCCTTATTTATATTTTGGATAATTGAATTGAGTATGTTTTCTAGCAATTGCATAGCATAAAAGTGTCAAACGAGAAAATCTATATTTTTGGCATGGCATAACATATGCATCTACCGCATGTGACTGTTAAATGTATGCACTTCATTAAGATTTCTTTACTGGGCTTTATGCTCATTCCTTAATGAAAACCATTTTTAGGTAAAGATGTTGTGATCTCGCCGAAGTAAGGGCGTGGAGGAACTGTTTTGGAGCACGGGGCTTGTTCTTTTGTTGCCTTATTTTGACAAGTCAAGGGCAGTACATTTGTGGGTTTGATAACTATTATATGTAAGCGGGCATAAGCCTTGGAATTTGTAGCCTGTGGGGCATTATTTTGCGCTTAGCTTACTTATTTACACTACATGCTATAGATTCATGTTCTAGGAAGTGTTGAATGTATAATTGCATGTGGGGTGTTTTATAAATCTCTTGGGTATATTATGAATACAAGCAATGAGATTGATGATTATATTGATGATAGAAATCATATATCTTATTTGCATGTGATAGATGTAGTAAATTGGAATTCGGATCATATTGATGAGTAATCCGAGGTTATTGAATGTTAATAATTTGGGCTATTACAGTCAATACCCATCGATGCCTCTCATCAAACAACCCATGCAACCATTCATTGTTTTCAAGTTGATACTTCTCAATGAATATACCCCAATTTTCTTCAAATTCTTCTTTTGTTAATGAATCATTGTAGACACCTCATTTTGACTGGCTTTAAGACTTGGGCACTTTCTGTTGATTATCCGATGATGACAATCAGAATGTGTTTCTCACAGAATCCTCAGAAGAGAGATGGAATTTGAGCTTTAATCCCAACTTTCACACATTTTTGGCTAAACTATTTTAGACTATAAAACCCTATTTTCAAATATTTTTCCAATATTTCTACAATGTTCCGAGGCTCCCATTTCAATTAAAATATTGTACTTTTCAGTAAACCGAGTAAGGACAAAGTGGAAATAAATGGAAGGGAGGTGAACTCTTTGAAAAATATTTAAAAACATATTCTTTATAGGTTTAGAGTTGAAGTAAATAGGAGGGGATGAAAGAAAACTGGTTTAGGAAAAGGATAATCATCAAATCGTTAAGAAGAAAATGAATAATATTCACTAAATTAGGCATATCTCTTTGAACACTTGAAATTTAAATGTGAGGCTACCACCATTGGAAAGTAGACTCTTGGGGCTTCAATTTAGACCTAAGAATCACCTAAAACCGAGTCCGGATAAGGGATATATGCCTGTTTGAAGTTGGGCTTAAGAGCTGATTTTGCTGACCCGACCCGAAACAGAATTAGTCTCGTTTTTTTTTTTTTGGTTTTGGTTCGGTTGGGACACCTCATCGACCCATTTTCTGATATATTCATTACCAAATGCATATATACTTCGCTTCCATAATCAAGTGCTTGATCCATAAGAGATAAGGCTCCACTTCTGTCTTCCATTAGCTCCATTAGTGTTCTATTAACTCCATTATCTCTCTTTTGTTTTCCACCTTGTCTTCCACCATATCTCCACTTGCTTAGCCTACATGTATACATCAGATTGTTGAGAGGAGCAAGATAATAGAGAAATAAGAGAACATTTGAGCTAGAGAAAAGAATGAAAAATGAGAAAAAGTTAAGTTTTTGAGCTAAAACACTCCTATCTTCCATATACATCCCGTACCTTCCATACAAACTGAAATTCCATCTTTTTTACAACCAAAACTCCTCCAAAAATTCAGAAATACTTGAATTTCAATAGCTTTGATCTAGAGGAAGAGTGGGTGATGGTAAAAGTGAACAAAAATAAGAGAGACAATCACTTTTCACCATATACACCTCCAAGCTATCATTTTAGCAAGAATTCCAAGCTTTCAAATTGAGGATTGAGAACATAATTTATATACTTGAGGGTGATCAAAAGGAAGTTTGGAAATCATGAAGTTCATCCTTTCTTGAAAAGGTGAATTTTCAATTTATTTCATTTTCTTGCATTTCTTACGTATTTTGCTCTTTTGCTTTGATTTCTTGTTATATTATATATTGTTGTAATATAATGGAAAGTGGTGAGTTGAGAGTCCTATATATATTATTTTTAGTTCTGTTTTAAGCATGAGAAAGAGACCTTCCATGCTAAATGATTTAATCTCTTTGGAGGTTCATTATTGGGCATTACATCTCTCTCATGCCAAGAACAAACTTCTTATTTGATGCTCTCTTTAGTAGTGGATGTAATTATCACTTTTGGACAAAATGATTAAAGAATGGAAATGTAATAAAAAAGGGCTAATAAAATTGGACTAAAAGAGGCACAAGATAATAAAATTGAGTTAGGTTCAATCAGATGTCATATTGAACCCATTGCATTTCTTACTTATTTTACTCTTTTGCTTTGATTTCTTATTATATTATATATTGTTGTAATCTAATTAAAAATGGTGAGTTGAGACTCCCATATATATTGTTTTTAGTTCTGTTTTTATTGTGGAAATCTAAAAAAACAGAGTTTGGCCGAGCCTATCGAGCTACCTAGCCCGTTAGTTGGCCGGGTAGCCACCTAAAAGTACACCATTGCGCCTGCAACCTTCATGACCATGCCCGCGACCTCTAGGCAAAACCGGGCAGCCTTCCGACATTGAGAAGATCAACCTCCAATGGTCTTTGAGGCGCTTGAAACTGCTATTTTCTTATGTTTATTTTATTTTAAGTGTTTGTGAGGATTTTTATATTGTGTTCTAATATTTATTTATCTTCCTCGGATTTGTAATATTTAAAATGTTGTAATAATTCCTCGCTCCCTTCTTTCTATCCTATTCCTTTACTTGCTTTCTTCATTTGTAAATATGCATCATATTTTGTTTTTCATTATATCCATGTTTGCATTCATGTTTCATACATCTTGATTCGGCTAAGTTTGTATTTGTGGATTTAATCAATTCCTGTGTGGTTATGTGCACTACCTCATGTTTTTGAGATGATTCACATATCATATCTTAGAAGCCGAATCTTTAGTTGCATCTCATGAGTGAATTGCATCGGGATCTTGTATAGAAGATCATGCATGTTTTACTAACTTTGTTTGTAACTGTTCGCGAGACGTTAGTAAATATGTAAGTTTATGCTTTAGCATCCTGCTTGTGTGTGTTTTTCTTATTATGTTTAAGCATCCTCCATGTGGTTACTTGCTTACTTGATACAATTATATGAATGCTAGTGGATGGAGGTTGTGTCGCTTAATTTGGAAAGATGCTGATTTTTCATGTTTGTAAACTCAATTTGTTTGGATTTGTACATCTTCAAAACTCTTTCAAAACTACATGAAATCAAGTTGTTTCAAAGTGGATGATATAGTCTAAACTTATATGTTTCACATAATAATTTTTTTTAGGATTTATTAAATAATCGGAATATAAACATATAAAGGAAATAAAAATCATATTTTGGTTAGTAAAGGCCAATCTTTTGATCGGGTGAGCAGGGGTGCTCAATTAATGATTTTCCCCTTCATACCTAAGGTTCTGAGCTAAGCATCCTTGGTTATGACAAACAATGGCCTTGGCATGAGTCATAGATTTTCTAATTTTCTCAAATAAATATTAGGTAGTAACTCTGAGATCTAATGACGCAGTCCATTTTTGGAAAATGATTTTTGCAATAAAGTGAATTTTCTAAAAGTTGCCAAATGTGGACTCTCGTCTACATTTCATATTGTACTCGTGAGACTAGATCAAAGAGACTGAGGGTTCGAACTGTTTAACGTGCACGGGTAGCCCCCGAGCGATGTCACAATCATAAATTGCATTTGCATACAAAACTTGATTGCTTCATATTGTTTGTACCCTCTCAATTTTTCAAGCAACTTCTTCATGATATGCTACAAACACCAACGATGTCGTGCATTAGGGAAAACAATCTTTATAGCTTTTTTCATGGCTTTGTCTTGATCTGTAATTATTGCATCAGTAGGATATCTTGACATGCATGTGAGCCAAGCCTGAAATAGCCATGTAAATGTCTCTGTGTCTTCACATGAGATAAGTCCACATCCTACTAATGTGGATTGCCCATGATGGTTAACCCCAACAAATAAAGCAAAAGGGATGTCATATTTGTTAACCAAGTATGTTGTGTCAAATAATGTGACCATGTCATCGAACTCTTTGAATGCCTCCATACTCCTTGCATCAGCCTAGAGTACATGCCTTAATTCACCTTCATCATTCAAATCCATTATATAGAAGAAATCCGAATTGTTAGCTTGCATTTTCAAGAAATTATTTTGCATGGCATTGGCGTCACCTTCTCCAAGCTCTAAGCCCCTAATTTGATACATGTAATTTTGACAATCTTTTTCTGGTAACGAAAGCTTCTCATGCCCCCCGGCCTCAATCACAAGAGAATTGAAGTTCTTACTCATTTTGATGCCAACTTTATCATTCAATTCAAGTCTCCTCTTCACATGTGGTTGAAGAACTCTGTTGGATTTCCTTAGGCTCATTTCATGATTATGGTTAAAATAGATTGAGCTTAATATCCACTTTTTATCAACCTGTAGTCTTGCATTAAGCCCAACCTTGCAATTTGTCTTTGTTTGCACTCCCTCCGTCCCAAAATAATAGTCCCTTTTGGGGAATCCAACTTTTTTTGGTAGTACAATTATTGCTTTTGAAAAAAGTTGATTTTCCAAAATTATCATTTTGATAGTACATTTTTTGGGAATATCAATGTCATAATTGTACTTTTTATATTGTTTATTAATTTAAAAGAAGGGCAAAATAGGAAATTTATATTATTTTTGTACTTGATTTTTGAAGAGGGACTAATATTTTGGGACAATGAAAAATGGAATAAGGAACTAATATTTTGGGACGGAGGGAGTAGTCAAAGTCTAACAAGGTTGCTTGTTTTGATTCTCGACTTTCCAGTATGACTACAAGAAACAGTTATCCACTTTTTCTTTCCATCAGTTCCCTTTTTTGAAGTTCTTTTAGCCACTACAAAACCGTTTCCCCTAGCATGGTTTGAGTAATACACATAAATCTCATCAATAGAATTGAAGGTCATTCCAACTTTCAGCTCTTCAATTTTCTCTGCAACATTTGTCATGTTTGTTTCATTCTTAATTTCATCTTCAACATTTTTTGTGTCTACTTCATTATCAATATCATCTTCATTCAACTCCATATTCATTTCATCTTCAATGTTGCTACATCATAACATACAACACTTTAACATAATATAATATCACTGCAATTATAACGTACATTACCAAAGATTTTTTATACTAAATAAAAAAAAAAAAAAACCAATCTATGTGAAGTTGAATATACAATTAGAAAAAAACTAATTTGTCAAAAATAAAAAAATAACATAATCTACATTATGAGAAATATGATTTTAAAAAAAGGCTTTGAATGATACCCAGGAGAAGAAAAAAAAAATGAAAGATACAGTAAAAAGGATGGACCAGGAGGAAAAAAGAAAACTAATAAATTTAATGACTTAAAAAAAATACCCTTTGTTAAAACAACATTTAGTCTTTGAAGAAGACATCATCAAAACATGTAGAGAAAACAAAAAAACTAATCAATATTCAATGGCTTTGGAAAAAAAAAGACTCATTATTAGAACATGCTATTGTTGGGTATACCTCCTTATTGGAGTGTGGGACCCAATTGGTTTTGGAAAAAGAGTTTTAATTTGGCTTGGTTTAGTATAATATTTTTATATATTATATTTGTGGAGGCCCAATTCAATTTGGTACAATTAGGGTTTGATTCAAAACCCAAGATTTAATAATATATATATTAATATATATATTATTTTTGGTTTACACACAAAGAAAGGTGCGGCGGCTGCTATAACGTTTTTCGGGTTCGTGCCTATTAATCATTTGGTGATTTTTGGTTCAAGTCAGTGAGTGGATTGGTTTCGGCAGCATTGGTGTTGATTTGGTTGTTATTTTGGGTCTTCTTCAACTCTGTTCTGAAGATTTTGGTTCATCTATTTGGTGAGGTCTTTCCTCTTGTTTATTTGTGATTATTTGGAATTCACCTAAGGGTGGTTTTGTGAGACCATTAGTGTCTCGTTTGTAATCGTTTGGAACTTATTTGGTTGATAGTGGAATCGGATTTCGATCCCGTGGACGTACCTCACATTGAGGGAACCACGTAAAAATTCTTGTGTTGCCTTTGATTTAATTTTTCCGCATTAGTTTTTATTCCCATTGATTGATTTACTTGTGGGGAATCATCGATTTTCCCTAACAACTGGTATCAGAGCTTACGGTTTATTTGGGTTATTTATTTGTGTAAATCAATGGAGGGGAATGTGGGTCGTATGTCTAGCTTCAATGGAAGCAATTGGGTAACTTGGAAAACTAAAATGGAGGACCTATTATTTTGTAAAGACTTGTATGGACCCATTGAGGGTGATAGTGGCAAACCTGCTGATATGAAAGATGATGAGTGGAAGAGGCTTAATCGAAAAGCCGTTGGTGTTATCCGTCAATGGATTGATGACAGTGTGTTTCATCATGTTGCTACTGAAACTTCAGCACATGATTTATGGAAAAAATTAGAGAGTCTTTATGATAGAAAATCAGCCACAAATAAAGCCTTTCTGTTTCGTAAGTTGGTTAATTTAAAATATAAAGAGGGCAGCCCTATTCCGGAACATCTGAATGAAATAAAGAGTATTGTTAACCAACTTGCTTCTATGAAAATTATTTTTGATGATGAGTTGCAGGCTTTGATGCTACTTAGTTCCTTACCCGAAAGTTGGGAGACTTTGGTTGTGACAGTTAGTAATTCGGCGCCCGATGGAGTTGTCACAATGGGCCAAGTCACTAGTAGCTTGTTGAATGAAGAAACTAGAAGAAAATCAGCGGGTTCCTCTCATTCGGAAGCATTTGTTGTGAGAGGCCGAAGCAAAACAAGGGGGAGGAGTAAGACTCCTCATGGTCGTGATCAAAGCCGTGACAAGTCAAGAGATGGTTCTTTTTCAAAGAAAGACGTTGAGTGTTATTATTGCCATGAGAAAGGGCACATGAAGCGGGAATGCCGAAAGCTCAAGAACAAGGAGAAAAGGCGTGACAAAAGTGTGGATAAGAAGCAAGAAGACACAACGGCAGTTACTACCGATGATCTCATGGTCGTTTGTGAAGATGATTGTATCAATTTTGTGGGCCAAGAGAGCATTGGGTGATTGATTCTGGTGCTTCTTTTCATGTGACTTCTCGAGTTGATTTCTTCACTACCTACACTGCAGGAGATTATGGTTCTGTTCGAATGGGTAATGAAGGTTTGTCCAAGATTATCGGCATGGGTGATGTTTGCTTGGAAACAAATTTGGGCTGCAAGTTGTTGCTTAAAGATGTGAGGCATGTTCCCGACATTCGCCTCAATTTGATCTCTACTGGGAAGCTAGATGATGAAGGCTTCAACAACAAATTTGGTGATGGAATATGGAAGCTCACAAAGGGTTCTTTGGTGGTGGCTAAGTGCAAGAAGACTCATACACTTTATTCGATGCAAGGAAAAATTTGTAAAGGTGTTGTCAATGCACTTGAAGATGATACTTCTACCGAATTGTGGCACAAGCGGCTTGGCCATATGAGTGAAAAGGGGCTACAAGTTTTGTTCAAGAAAGAGCTTCTACCCGGTTTGAAAGGTACACATCTTAAAACTTGTGTTCATTGTTTGGCGGGTAAACAACATAGAGTTTCTTTTCATAAAAATGTTGCTTCTAGAAAAGAAAATGTTTTGGAGTTGATTCATTCGGATGTTTGTGGTCCTTTAAAAGTTAGAACACATGGTGGTGCACTTTATTTTGTTACTTTCATTGATGATTATTCAAGGAAAGTTTGGGCTTATCTACTAAAAACTAAAGATCAAGTTCTAGAAGTATTTAAGCATTTTCAGGCCATGGTTGAAAGAGAAACAGGGCAGAAATTGAAGTGCATCCGAACAGACAATGGTGGTGAATACATTGGGCCATTTGATGAGTATTGTCGCAGCCAAGGTATTCGGCACCAAAAGACAGTTAAGAAGACTCCTCAACAAAATGGCGTTGCCGAGAGGATGAACCGCACCATTGTGGAAAGAACAAGGTGTTTGCTTTCACAAGCTAAATTGCCAAGATCCTTTTGGGGTGAGGCAATGAGTACAGCGGTTGACGTGATCAATTTGTCTCCTTGCTATCCTTTGAATGGTGATGTTCCTGAAAGAGTTTGGACTGGCAAAGATGTGTCTTATGAGCACTTGAGAGTGTTTGGTTGCCGAGCTTTTGTTCACATTCCAAAGGATGAGAGGTCCAAGCTTGATAGTAAGTCAAGACAATGTATTTTTCTTGGCTATAGGCGTGATGAATTCGGGTATAGATTATGGGATCCGGTCGACAAGAAAGTCATTCGAAGCCGTGATGTTGTGTTTCTTGAAGACCAAACAATTGAAGACTTTGGTAAAGGTGATCAACCGGAGCCAAAAACTAGTGATCTCATTGACATGGATCCATCTCCTTCATCTTCAGTTGATGATGAAAATGGGGGAGATGTGCAGCCACCTATTGAAGATGTGGAGGATGATGCTAATCCTAATGAAGTTGAGCCAGAAATTGAGGAAGAGCATCCAACTCAAGAACCGCCACCACAACTTGAGTTGAGGAAATCTACAAGGGACCGACAACCTTCAAGAAAGTATCCTCCCAATGAATTTGTGTTGATTTCTGATCAAGGGGAACCGGAGAGCTACCAAGAAGCAATTGAGCATGCAAAGAAAGATGATTGGAAAAAGGCCATGGAAGAGGAGATGAATTCCTTACTTGAAAATCACACTTATGATTTAGTGAAGTTGCCTAAGGGAGGAAAATTCTGAAAAATAAGTGGGTTTTCAAATTGAAGAATGATGGCAACACGTCTTGTTGTGAAAGGCTTTGGGCAAAAGAAAGGTATTGACTTTGACGAGATTTTCTCACCGGTTGTAAAGATGTCTTCTATTCGGGTTGTACTTGGCATGGCTGCAAGTATGAACCTTGAAGTTGAGCAACTTGATGTGAAGACCGCATTTCTTCATGGTGATCTTGAAGAAGAAATTTACATGGAGCAACCGGAAGGTTTTGTAGAGAAAGGGAAAGAGAAATTTGTTTGCAAATTGAAGAAAAGTTTGTATGGCCTCAAGCAAGCTCCACGGCAATGGTACAAAAAATTTGACTCTTTCATGATGAATAATGGTTTTTCTAAAACCACTTCGGACCATTGTGTGTTTGTGAAAAATTTCCCGGATGGCAAATTTATTATTCTTTTGCTTTATGTTGATGACATGTTAATTGTGGGTCAAGATTCTACCATGATTAACAGTTGAAATTGGAGTTGAGCAAGTCTTTTGCTATGAAAGATTTGGGACCGGCAAAGCAAATACTTGGTATGAAAATTGTTCGTGATCGCAAAGGGGACTGATTTGGTTGTCTCAAGAAAGCTACATTGAGAAAGTTCTTGAGAGGTTCAACATGATAAAGCAAAGCCGGTTGGTTGTCCACTTGCGGGTCACTTCAAACTTAGTTCGAATCAATGTCCTACAAGTGAGAAAGACAAAGAAGAGATGTTGAAAGTTCCTTATGCTTCAGCAGTTGGTTCTTTGATGTACGCCATGGTTTGTACAAGGCCGGATATTGCTCACGCCGTTGGTGTGGTGAGTCGTTTCTCTCTAATCCGGGTAAAGAACATTGGGCAGCGGTAAAATGGATTCTAAATATCTTCGAGGGACTTCGAAGGTGTGTTTGTGTTTTGGGGATGGTAAGCCGATGCTTGATGGGTTCACAGATTCTGACATGGCTGGTGATGTTGATTCTAGGAAATCTACTTCGGGGTATTTGATGACTTTTGCAGGGGGAGCTGTGGCATGGCAATCTAAATTACAAAAATGTGTTGCTCTCTCAACTACCGAAGCTGAATTTATTGCCATTACAGAAGCTTGCAAAGAAGAGTTATGGTTGAAGAAATTTTTGCAAGAGTTGGGTTTGAAGCAAGAAAAGTATGTGCTTTATTGTGATAGTCAAAGTGCTATTCACTTGAGTAAAAATTCTACTTTTCATTCGAGATCGAAACACATTGATGTGAGATACCATTGGATTCGTGATGTGTTAGATTCGAAATTGTTGCAACTCGAAAAGGTTCACACAGATGATAATATTTCAGATATGTTGACAAAGACTTTGTCGAGGGACAAACATTTAAAGTGTCGAACTTTGGCGGGTATGGTTGATGTCTCCACCTAAGTCGGTAGGGGGAGAATTGTTGGGTATACCTCCTTATTGGAGTGTGGGACCCAATTGGTTTTGGAAAAAGAGTTTTAATTTGGCTTGGTTTAGTATAATATTTTTATATATTATATTTGTGGAGGCCCAATCAATTTGGTACAATTAGGGTTTGATTCAAAACCCTTAATAATATATATATTAATATATATATTATTTTTGGTTTCACACACAAAGAAAAGTGGCGGCTGCTATAATTTTTCGGGTTCGTGCCTATTAATCATCTTTGGTGATTTTTGGTTCAAGTCACAGTGAGTGGATTGGTTTCGGCAGCATTGGTGTTGTTTGGTTGTTATTTTGGGTCTTCTTCAACTCTGATTCTGAAGATTTTGGTTCATCTATTTGGTGAGGTCTTTCCTCTTGTTTATTTGTGATTATTTGGAATTCACCTAAGGGTGGTTTTGTGAGACCATTAGTGTCTCGTTTGTAATCGTTTGGAACTTATTTGGTTGATAGTGGAATCGGATTTCGATCCCGTGGACGTACCTCACATTGAGGGAACTACGTAAAAATTCTTGTGTTGCCTTTGATTTAATTTTTCCGCATTAGTTTTTATTCCCATTGATTGATTTACTTGTGGGGAATCATCGATTTTCCCTAACAGCTATCATATTATTGAAATTGATAAACATGCAATCATGAGAAAAAAAAAAAAAAAAAAAGATGGAGCAAGTTGAAGAAACAAAAAAATAATTTTTTCGACGATGACAAATATGCAGTACCTATTTGGCGGCGACATACAAGAGGTTTTCAAAGTCACGGGGTCTTCAAACTCGTGTACAAAATGTCTTCGAATTCGATATTGTCTCTCCACCGAGGATGATTTGGTTCGCTCGCTATTTCTTCTCGTGTATTTGGTGGAAAGAGTAGCAGATAAGCTTAAGAGACACATGATGCTTTGTTTTTTGTTTTTACTTTATTATTATTATTATTATTATTATTGCTAATAGTAAGTGGATCTGCACTTAGCTGATGTGACTGCCACACAAGCTTCTGTGACAGATCGATGACCCATTGTCTGTGTAACTTCTTTCAGTTATAATTTTATTTTCTCTTTTGTTTCATTGAGGATGTGAGTGTTTAGATGCAAATCGAACCCGAGTTGTGCTTATGCAGAGGAGTTTGTGAGCTTGAGACTTTCATGTTTGCTACTTCGTTGATTATGTACGGGGATCGAGCTGCCCAGTTAGCTCGTGGGGGTCTAGGGGGCAACTCCCTATGGCGGGTGAAGTGTGCGCTCGAGCGGTCTTTGCGATCTTGTTTTCTATAAAGTGCACCATTTACTGTTTTTAGAGTTTAACCCATCTAGGCTTTTAGAAAGAAAGAAAAACCAAAGTGTGGTATATTGGAGGGTGTTTTGTAAGTGTTTCTTTGATGATTTGAGAGTGATCAATGAATCTATGAGCTTCATATTGACTTTATCAAGGGGTTGTTTTTTCTGTTACGTTCACAAAAGAAAGATGTGTTATTTGGTGGATTTTGGGGAGCTTGGGTCTAAAGCTTTTGTGGATTCCGGAGTGGCTTATCGTCGTGGATTCAACATTAACATTGTGGATTCAACATTGGTAACGACAATTACAAGGTGAAGATGGTGGTGGAAGAGTTTGGTTCAATTTGGGCGTGGATTCGCTATGTAATTGAGAGTACTTTTGTGTAATTTCTTTTTGTCTTCTTAGTGGATTGTTTTGTAGTTTTGGCCCGTGATTTTTTATTACAATTGGAGGTGCTCTAATTGTGATTTTTTTTCCATGTTAAATTGTTATATCGATTTGTCTTGATTGTTTGATTGATATTGTTATTTATTGTTTTAAATTGAAACATAATCATGAATCAATATCTCGGGGATTTTAGATTTTTCAAAATACAATTTCAATAATCTTCAAAGTGAGTAAAAATTCTATTGATGAATAGAAGAATTTTGTTACAGACTAATGTTATTGTACCCTAGAAGTTAAGATTAAACTACTCCTAAGATAAAAAGGAAAAAGAGATATTTTCTAATGTTGTTGGTTGATGATCATTTGCTTATTGTATTATCCTTAGCCTATTTATAGGTTTAGAACAATGAACAACTTCAAGTAAATGCAAGTAACTGCCGGAAGCAGTTGTGCATTCATGCCAACTTCCACATTTTCAACATCAAGTCCATGTTTTCATTAGTTCAAATAACTAACATGTATGCCTCTTGCACAAACAAAATAAAAATAAAATAATAATGTGTTTAATTATGGCCATAACTATTCTTAGAAGAATAATTCATGGTTTGAATCGATAGGTCACAATTAATAAGACTAGATTTGGCCATAATCGACAGAAAAATGTTTTATGGTGTAAATAATGCCCCTTTCTAACTCTTTAAGAATGAGAAGTCATAAATTCTTGAAGAGTTGTATAATTATTAAACCAAACACATGCATTATTTGGCAATTGATTAATCGCCATTTTGCTGAATTGATTGGCTATGTATGGTCATATTTTTCACTATTGCATAAAAACAACATTTGGAACTTGTTGCTCTGTAAGTCATTTTATCAAAATGAAGTTTTGATGTGAACCACAAATCTAAAAATGATTTTGAATAACAAAAGTCATAGTATAAGATGGCCTTAAAAGTCTAACATGTTGACATCTTGAACAATGTCAAAAATTTCAAACTCATCAACAGTTGGTTGTTCATCATTTTCAGTCATATTTGGCTTATGATCACACTTTATAACCAAATTGTTTGCATCACTCAGTGGACTAAATTGTTAATTTTTTCTTTCACACATTAATGCGTTTGAAACATTTTTTCAACACTCAAAAAGTATTGGTTGATTTTTTTCTTTCAGACAATAATGGGTTGAAAACGTTTTTCAAAAACCCAAATTGCGTTTCCTCTTTGTGAAATTGTCCTATTCCATGAAATTTTTAATTCTCATAGCCTTTTACATTTTCAACCATGAAAGTTTATTGAATAAATTTTCATCATTCACAACTTTTAATGGTATGGGAAGAACAACTAAAAACTAACAAAATTTGGCCTTTGTAAGAATTTTTAATGTTTCTTTTCATTGATAAATTTTGATATCAAATTGGTCAATTTGATCAGTAAGTTGACCAATCACTTTATCAAAATAATTTTGTATTTCTGACATCAAATAATATGACAATGGCACTATTGTTTGAAATTTTTGCCAAACTATTTTCAAACCATTTTCAAACTATTTTCAAAATCCGGTAGTGTGGTACACGTAAGCCTAACGTTCAAACAACTGGCTATGCAAAGAGTGTAAGTCCAACTTCAATTGTGTTTTGAACATTTCATTTGCATCCTGCCCATGAACTACACTTGTTTGATTCCTTGTAAAGGGATATGTAGGCAACCCTCGGGTTCAACCAACTGCATTTGCATTTTGTTTACTTGTCCAAGTTTTACGACCTTGTCAAAAGGGTTGTCTTCGGGTTTTGACATTCACTCATGTCATGAAATGACGTACTAAGCTCTGTCAAAAAAGGGCAATTGTAGACACCCCATTTTGACTGGCACTAAGACAGGGCACCCTTTTCTAAGCATTCAATGATGAAAATTCAGAATGTGTGTTACCTTCGATTTTTCCAGTAGAAAGCTCAAGTTTGAAAGCAGATCCTAACATTTTTCACCGGTTTTGGCCAAATGTTTTTCAACCTTTAAAAACTTTTTTTAAAATAATTTTTGTCGTGCATAAATCTAATTATTTCCATGATGTTCGAGCTCATCTTTTCAATCAAAATGTTGTGATTTTCATTAAATAGAGCAAGGACAAAGTGAGAATGAATGGAAAGGAGGAGAATCCTCTAAAAAAACTTTGTTTTCCCTGCAATTTGTCTTAATCATACAAAATTTAGTCCAGCCATACAACTTTTATGCCTAGCTGGACATATTCTTGTTGACCGGCCATAAAAGAGAAGGCTGGACATCTTTTGGCTGGCGGTACAAAATTGTCAAGAAACAGAGCAGTTTTGGGGAGATGGTCCCCCTCATGCATGTGAGGTTGCCACCTCCGCAATTTTTGTGCGAAGTACAGACTAAGCAACCTTCAGCCTATAAATTCACGTCTCTTTCACTAATTGGGAAGGAGAGAGGGTTTACCAAGGCATATAGACACTTTTCTTTGATCTCAAAGCCATCTGGGACCTTCAAATTTTCTATCTCTATACTTACACCTATAGATACACCATTAGAGCTTGGAGCTTGAAGCTTGAAGCTACTTTCTATTGAGAATTCAAGTCCAATCCTAGAAACTTGAGGGTGCTTGGAAGGTTTGCTAATCAAGAAGCCTTTCTTCATCACTTGAAGTAAGTTCTTCAACTTTCGTTGCGCTTTCTGTCACGACCCGCTCTCCGTACCCAAGGGTTAAGCATCGTGATGGCCAGTAACTGAGGTTATCTCCGGCCAATTCTTAAACAAATTAATAAACATGAACGGAAATAATATTTAAATGAGGGTACCAAAATAATCATTGGAGCTTCTAGTTTTATTACAAAATTATACTGACCCAAAAGGCCGATATTTACATAGAAAAATATCATGAAAGTGCTTTGTGTGTCTATTCCGCAGCCTCGCATCTAAGACTTTCCAAAAGCTATTTCTGAATTGCATTATTTCTTGAAAATTGGTAAACAACTATAAGCATATGGCAGAGTGAGAAATATTATACCAAGAGTATAAGGGACACGAAATAACCATGGATAGTTAGTTAGGCCAAAACATTTACATAACTCAATTTGGTGAATAAATCATTTAAGTAGCAAAAACCAAAATACAGATATTATATAAATAAATAACAAACTGAAATACAACAATTATGTAAATAAATGACCATAACCATGGTACTGAACAGAACAGAACAGAGGTCACAGAAGTGACAATCAGAACAGAGGTACGGATTCAAGAGGTGGCTTGTACGGATTCTAGAGGTGGCTCCCACAATAGTGTAGCACTTAGCTCCGCACAGCACTGTAGTCCGCATAGAACAGAGGTACGGATTCAAGAGGTGGCTCGTACGGACTTTTAGAGGTGGCTCCCACAATAGTGTATCACTTAGCGCCGCACACACTTTGGTTGGTCCGCACAGAACAGAGGTCAATGGATCAGAGGGCCACAAAAGAACCAAACAGGCCAATGGTTATTTTAGTCCCCCAAGGCGTGGGACTCCCGTGTGGTACTTACAAAACATAATTGTATATAAGGTCATAGTCAATATTCTTATATATAAACACATATATCCATGGGTTTCATCTTCACAAATAGGGTTTAGAAATTAAACCACTAACTGAAATGTTTATATAATTTATAATAGTATATAAAACATAACTTGTATAAAATAAGTAGGGTAAGTCAAAACATAAATAAAATACATTTTGGTGACTCAAGGTATAATATCTCACCTTAACTTTAATACCTTACTCTTTCTTTCCACTATCAAAGACCATCTCAGTTTCCATTATTTTTTCTTCATTTCTTTCTCTCTTTTCTTTCTTTCGTTTCTTCTTTCTTTCCTTTCCTTTCTTCTTTTTCTTCATTTCTTTCCAGGCACCTCCTCCCTATATAGGGAAGTGAAACCATCACCTGACCAACACGTGGCAGGCCGAATCCCTCTCCAGATTCAATTACAGATTCGATACTTAATTATATAGATTCGTTCTTATCTTATATAAATATTTAAGATAATTACATTTTAACCCAACTTTTTAATATAATTATATAAATAATTTAATTCTTAATTAAATTACACTTTATTATATACCAACAGTAAATTAATTATTTATTTTAGTACCACACCCATTATTATTATTATTATTATTATCTATATTATTATTATTTATATTTTGACTCCTAAACTTTTAATAATTATATTATTTTACAAAATTACACATATAATATTAATAAATTATATATTTTTTCTAACTGAGATTAAATAATATTAGTATAAATTCTACAGAATAATTAAAAATCTGATTGTTACACTTTCTCTAATTTTCTCCCTTGCCAAACACTTTGAAATTCTGGACTTAATTGTTTAATATGTGATTGGGCCTTGTGGATAGTGGAGGGGGTTAGCCACCCCTCCATAGGATTGATTAGATTACTTGAATTCTAATTTTTCTTACACTTTCTCTCTAATTTTCTCAGCTCCTAAACACTCCATATTTTGATTAGTTTTGGACATGTACAGAGGGTTCTAGCCCTACCCTATAGCTTGTTTTGATTTTTTTTGTGTTTCCTTTCATTTTCTCTCATTTTTCATCACTTTCTCACCAATTTTCTCATTATCCAAACAAGTTTAATTTTCATAATTCAATCCTTGCTTATATTCTAATAAGCTTTTTGGATTGTCTTGTGAGGTTAATTGGGTGAACCATGGGCTTAAATTGGTGATTAAAGTGTTTTTCAATCTCATTTTCTTCTATTTTCTCTCTACTTTCTTGGAAGCCAAACATAGCTTCCACCTAGAAATGACTTTGCAATCTACTCTATCATCCATTTCTAACATGAATTGGAGCATTTAGTGCTTTTTTTCATGAAAGATGAGGAAGATTCTTACTTATTTCTTTGATTTGCTTCTTGTTTAGTTTCCTTTTCATGTTTTGTTTCTTCTATGATCATCATTGATTTTCCATAGTTTTGATGATCAAAGAAGTCTATCATCTCATCCTTTCTTCTATGATGAGTATGGTAGTTCTCATCTTTGTTTTGCTTCCATAATCATCATGTGATTTTCTATATCCATTGGTGATTAGGGAGGTTCATCATCTCATCATCTCATCTTAGTTTATTTTCTTCCTATATTTGATTGTTTCTATGATCATCATGTAGTATCTTGTGTTACTTGATAGCTTCTCTTGTGTTTTCATTTGATAGCTCTGTTAGAATAGTTAAATTATCTATGATTAGCTTTTATTTTGATTAGTAGTTGTGTAACAACCCTCGTACTGATTACCGTTAAACCACTGAATTATGTACTGATCATTGCTAAACTGAAACGATAACGACTGGTAATTGAATCAACTGAGTTACTGAATAAACTGATTGAAATCGAAACTGAAATTGAATTGATTTGTCTATTGAATTGCATATTGCATCTGTTTGATTGAATGATTATCTGTTTGAATTTATACGCTTAAACTGCTAATTGAAGGCCTTATCGGCGGCCGAATGGAAAACCGTTTAGTGTTTTGTAATCGGTAGAATATTTGTGATTTAATGGTATAATTATCTGAAAATTGATTAGGAATGATTAAACTGGATTAAATTAAGCCAATTAAAGAGTTTGCTTTAATTACGGAAATGCCATTGTGAGTGGGCCTTGTTTACTAAGACATTTGAGCTTTAGTCTTACACCCAAACAACATTTCATCAGCTTTGTTTTGAGAGTACAACCGAATTAGAGAGAGAGAAGAGGGAGAGAGTTGATTTTCGTCTCTTTTGCTTGGAGGCTGTTGATTTAGAAGATTAATTGCATTGTTGATCTCCTAGGCTCTCAATTGAAGTCATAAGGTAGGAATTTCTCCCTACATTCTTGTATTTAACTTCATCTTGCATGATTCATGCTCCATTGAAGGATTTAAACCATGATTTAGTTCATAAATGTTAAATTAGGACTCCATTGTTGCATGCATGTAAGATTTGATGAGTTTGAATTGATTTCATGGCAAATGGTGCATGCATGTTCACATTTTTGTATAAGTCCATGTTTTCACTTTGTTTTCAAAGATTTGAGCTCCATTGAGGAAGAATGAAAGCTTGATTTTGGTTTAAAATCATGCATTTCATGTTTTGAAAGTGTTCTTGAAAATGGGTTTGATAATGGCTTTAATTGACCAACCCTTGGCCCTTGCATGTGCAAATTAGCTTTTGAAACTTGTTAATCATTGTATTGGGATGTATTTTCCAGAATTTGGGCCAAGAGGTTGAGTTTTGGATGTTTGAATGCTTAGTTCGAACTTGGGAGACAAATCTGGAAATTCCAGATTTGGCTTCCTCGCTCGAGCGAAGGATTCCTCGCTCGAGCGAGCTCTTTGGTTTTGCAAGCTCGCTCGAGCGAGCATCGAGCGTGGTATCGCGCGTAAAATTCGAGCATCCAGTACTTTTACTGTTCATCAGTTCGCTCGAGCGAAGGATTGTTCGCTCGAGCGAAGCCTTTGATTTTAGAAGCTCGCTCGAGCGAAGGAAGGCTCGCTCGAGCGAGGAGCCTATTTTCAGCAACTTTTGAAAAATGCCTTCCAACTGTATTTTTGCATCCTCATCCCATTCTAGGCATTCTTAGGCCTAGTTTAAGACATCTTAATGAGGATTTAGACGTAGAACCACACCGAGGCAATTTAAGGATTCAATTATCATCCTTCCCGACTGTTAAACTTAGTGTGCGTTCTATTTGTTAACTGTTTAGGGTTGGCGACTGGAGAGACGCGCTCTAGCACATTGTAGCCCAATCACTGTGAGTAACGATTGTAATAAAGATATGTTCAAAATGGTCATCTTTGAATACTGAACTGAACTGTTTACTGAACTGAAATTATTTACTGAATGAATGTATGTCCTTTATTTCTGAACTGTACTGTGGCATCCTTAGCACTACTGTTACTGACTGTTACTGTTACAGAGATCTCTGTCGGTTCCCTTGTGGAACCATACTGTTTACTGAATGACTGGCCATCATTACTGTTCGGTCTTTTGACCTACTGTTACTGTTATGCTAATGGATGTACCACATATGACTGTTTATGTACTGAACGACTGTGATACTGATTGAAATAATGAACTGTTTTCGTTACTGTAAGGACATTACATTCTTAACCTCTTTATACATTATGTTATTCACTGGGCTTTAGCTCACTGCTCATATATATTGTAGGTGTACAGGCACCGGACCAGAGCTAGAAGCGTCGGGTTATTCCAGTTTTGTCAGCCAGCCTATGTGCCTCACTGTGAGGTTCCGTGTTTGCCATGTCATGGCTTTGGGATTTTGTTTTGAGTTTTTCCCATCGGTCTCCTCACAGTTTTGTATCATTGTATAAACTGAATGTTTACTACTGTACTGTTATGGAGGATTAAGTCCCTGTACTGAATGTTTGTGTATCATTGTATAGACTGTACTGTTCTGAACCGTATGAATGCATGAAAAATGTTTTTGGCATACAGATTTTCACAGCTCAATGGACACTAGTTATTTACTGTATTGGCTTCCGCCAGGCCCTGAACTCTGTTATACTGTATTACTGTTAAGCAGGCCTTCGGTAATTACGGATTACTGGCCGGTTACGGTGCTAAACCCATAGGGCCGGGTTTGGGTCGTGACAAGTTGCTTCCCTTATTTTTGGTTGAATAGTTTATTTTGTTTATAGCTTTGATGTATATCTCTCTCATCTCTTCTTCTCTATCCCTTTTATTTAGAGTTTTCCCTATCTTGGCATAATGTTTTCTTTATTTCATCATTCTCCATGTTTTGCATCCATTTTTTATGCATAAAGCTTGGCTCATTTTATCTCTCATTTTTTTTTTATTTTTTTTATTTTTTATTCATTTATTTTTTTTATGTGCGCTATCGTATGTCTTGATCCCATGTCTTGAGATGATTCATACATCATATGTTTGTAACCAAGTTTTTGATTGCATTCTTGTGTGTATTGCACTAGTTTCTCAGCATCTAGGATCATGTATATTTTTCTAACTCCTTTCGTTTGTGTAACATGCCCAGAGGATACCCGTGCGCATTAAATAGTTCAGACCCTTGACTTCTTTGATATAGTCTCACAAGTGCAATGTGAAACATAGATGGGAGTCTCGATTTAACAACTTTTATAGAAAATCTGTTTTATTACAAAATCTTTGCCAGAAATGGATTACATTACTAGATCTTAGAATTGTCACCTAATATTTTGAAAAAATTTGGAAACCCATGACTCATTCCAAGGCCACGGTTTGTCATAACCAAAGATGCTTGGCTCGGAACCTTATGTATGAGAGGAGAAGGTCATTAATTGAGCACCTCTTCTCACCTGATCAAAGATCGGTCTCTATTAAACCATGATATGAATTTTATTAACTTTATATGCCCATATTCTGATTATTTAATAAATCCTAAAAATTACTATGTGAAGCATACAAATATAGACTATGTCATTTATTTTGGAACAACTTGATTTCATGTATTTTGAAAGAGTTTTGAAGATGTACAACTCAAAGAAATTGAGTTTACAAACATGAAAATCAATATCATTTCAAATTAAGTAACATAACCTCCATCCACGGGCATTCATACAGTTATATCAAGTAAGCAAGTAGCCACATGGTAGGATACTTAAACATAATAAGAAAAACACACAAAAGCGAGATGCTAAAGTATAAAAACTTACATATTTACTGATGTCCCGCGAATAGTTACAAAACAAAGTTAGCGAAATATGGATGATCTTATATATAGAATCCTAATGCAATTCACACATGAGATGCAACTAAAGATTCGGCTTCTAATATATGGCATGTGAATTATCTCAAGAACATGAGGTAGCGCACATAATTACACATAGGAATTGAATAAATTCACAAATGCAAACTTAGCCAAATCAAGATGCATGAAACATGGATGCAAAGCATGGATATGATTAAAAACAAAATATGATGCATATTCACAAAGGAAAGCAAGTAAAAGAATGGTAGAGAGAAGCGGGGTGGAAAATTATTACAACACTTTGAATAAATAATTACAAACCAAATGAGAGAGGGAGGAGAAAATATCAAAAAAAAAAAAAAAAAAAAAAAACCCATAAAACTCAAATGAAAAGAAAATAAAAGTTTCATGTGCCTTGAAGGCCACTAGAAATTAGTATGCTCACTATTGGAAGACTATTTTGATCGGGTGAGTGGGGGTGCTCAAATCATGACCGTTCCCCTTCATACCTAAGTTCTTGAGCCGAGACACTTTGATTACGATGGACAGTGGCCTTTAGCACGAGCCATGGGTTTCATAGTTTTCCTAACAGATTAGGTGACGACTCTGAGTTTGGTGATGTAGTCAATTTTTGGCATTTCTTGTGATTAGTGGATTTACTATGGATTTTTCAAATTTGGACTCTCATTTTGTTTCACATTGTACTTGTGCAATCAGACGCAGAGGCTTTCAACTGTTGGGTGCGCTTGGACCCCTTGTCTGAGAGATCCCACAATAAATAGGAGATTCTAACTTGGTTTTAGGGTTTGAACTTTTGGGAAAAAAAGAGCTAGACCAGTTGGAGAGAGGATTTCCAACAAGCTCTTCATGACTTTCTTCGTTCTTGATGGATTGTCTTTTCTCCATGAGACCTGAGCCAAGCAATATTGATTTTGCTATTAATTTTGGGGTTGATTGTTGACACAAGTTGTATAACTTTGAGATAACATATTTTTATACAAGATTCAATTCTTTCTATTAAGTTTGCAACAAAAGATATATTTGATAGCATATTTTTATGACGTTTTTTCAAAATGCTATCTTTTATTTGAAATCCACATAGCAAATTTCAAAATGCTATCTATTGTAAAATGAATATTAAAAAAAAGAAGCATAATATGATGAGTTAAGCTGCACCAAACACCCTTAAAGCACTCCCTCAACCACTTCAAGAAAAAGCTATTTTTCCACTTAATTTAAGCTATAATCTGATGAGTTAAGTTGCACCAAATACAATGTTTTAGCTTAAATTAAGTTAAAAGCTGAAATAAGTAGCTTTTAAGTTGTGCCAAACACCCAAATTATCTCCTCAAACACAATTTCTCCAAGCACTGACAAGTTCAAACACCTCAGCTAGGGAAGATAAGATGAATCGGTGATCGTCATTTTTTGTTTTGATCGGCAAAATAAACCTTTATTGATGAACAAAGAAATCATTACATCAAGAAAGGAAAAAAGATGAGTGCAAAAAGTATCAGAGCAAGACATACCAATCCCAACTAGGTTGGCACCAATATTGCTGCCCAATCCCTTGTTAGCACGCCATCAAGAGTTGGTGAGCAACCAACCGAAACCAAGAAAAAACAGCAATAAACAAAACAATCAATAGCAAAACCAACACCAAAAGACACCAAAAAACAGCACCAAACTCAGCACCCAAGCAACAACATCAGAAAAATAGCTCTGCAGCACCAGAGAGCAGCAGAGCCTATCAATAGCAGCACTGCCAAACCGCAGCAAGAGGCAGCAGCAGGACCTAACAGGGATAGTTCAGAGCCCAACCAATAACAGGACAACTAATAGAGGACTACAACAAAATAGAAACAGGCTCAGGGCTTTAACAGCAAAGAACAAGAGCAATAACTAGCAGCACACCCTCCTCATAAGCCTAACAGACCTCACTCCAACGCTCAAGACCACCCTCCACCAATGTATACTCTGACCTGCAGCACACACTACTAATAAGCACAGCAGACCACACTCCAAAAAAACTCAAGGCCATCTCAACCTCCACCAATGCATACTCTGACCAGATTAAGATTGAACACAAAATCACTGACAGAGTAATGAAGATCCCTGCAAGAGGTTTTGAACCATAAAGCAACTCTGATTTTTGTAGGCTCACTTAAGTCCCAAGCTACAGGTTTGGCATCCCTAAATACGCATCCATTCCTAAGATTCCATATGGACCACAGAGTTGCAAGGGGAATAATCCTCCAAATCTTCTTTTTATTTTTCTTCATAGGTTGACCCTCTTACTAGAGTAATACTCCTTCAACAGAACCTGGGATGGCCTACTCCACACCTCACCATCTTAATAAGGCTGACCACACTTCCTAAACAAAGGGGCAGTGCAGTAATACATGAAGCACAGATTCCTCAGAATTCTTGCAAAAACTACAAGCTATGGAGGAGGTGCCATTGAGAATACCAATTCTTTGCAAAAATGCAACAGTCTTCACTTAATGTTTCCAGGCAAGCCAACCAAAAAATTGCACTTTAGGAGGCAAAACTGAACTCTACACCAGCTTTCTCAATATGGGATTAGTGGCCCCATCCAAAGAGTTAAGGTAATAAAGAGAAGAAACAGAGAAGGTACTTGAGACATTAGCAGCCCACCTTGTATAGTCACTAACCTCCCTCCTAATTGAAGGATAAGATGACAGAATTGTTACAAGTCTCAACCACTCCAGCTTTTCGCATTCAAACAGCTCCCTTCTAAACAGTAAGTTCCAATCCCCTGAAGCCTCTTTCAGGTCAAGGAACCTCATCAGAGTGCCTTCCTTTTCCAAAGAAAGACTATACAATCTAGGGAACTCCACTTTCAAACTATAATTGCCACACCAGATATCCTCCTAGAATTAAACCCTTTCCCCATTGCCAACTACTATCTTAAAGTTATTCAAGAAGCATAACATCATAGAAGGATTATAATCATCCAGAGAGACAATATCAGATCACACCCTTGAGTATCTGTAACTAAGATGGCAACCAGCTACTAGCATCCAGAGCGTATTTGCTGCAAACTACTTTTCTCCACAATGACTTCTGGAGAGATGACGGGGTCTTGACTTCTTTCTCCAACTCTGTCATTGACCCTAAAACTCGGCGAATCGGCCTCTTCAATCCCTCCATAAACGACCGAATGAAACCTTCAAGATGACATGTTATGTATGTCCTAACCTTTGTTCTTTAATTCATTGGATTGTTTTTAATCTTACTCTCAATTTTTCTATAAAAATATGTTTTTGTCATTCTGATTCTTTTGTTTATCAAATAAATTCTACTAATCAGGGTATAAAATATGTTATTGTGTTTATCACATCATTCTAATCAAGGTACCCTCTCTTTCTGTATTTTCTTGATGCCTTATTTGATTGTTGAGAAATGTGCAAAATAAAAATAATTTAATGGTGTTATATTTTGTAATCCTCCAACTCTAGAACATGAAAACTTCACGTTCCACCCCTAGCTTCTGTGATTTTTCATTCCATTGTTATTCTATCTCTTCATAGATTTTTTCGTTCGTCTGATCTAGGGGAATGGCCTTCCCCTATTTTGATCTAGGGTTTGATCTCTTCATAGTTGGATTGGAGGTGTTTCTCTTGCCTACCATATAAATATTGTATTGTGATGTATGACTCAAGAAAGTATCACCACTATATAGATGTCAATATATAATTTATAATTTAAATGATAGTAACAATAAATTGTCACATTGTCACATCAATTTATAAAATAAGTTTATAATTTTTTTTATTTATAAATTTTTATTTATTATTATTTTTAGTATAGCATTACTCATGCATTTTGAAAAATGCTATATACACAAATATTTTTAAAATTAATGTGTCATGTAATACTGAAACTTTGGCAACAATACATTGCCATATCAATCTGTACACAAAATTTGTTTGTATAACATTACTTATTGTTTTTGGGTTTGGGGTGTGCTCCCTCTATGCGCTCATGTTCGGAAGATCGTAAATGCAAGCAATTTTTTTTAACCAATCTATACAAGGCTTTACCCGGATTTTAATTGGACCCCACTAATGGATGGTGGGTTGATCTTTTGAGTTCCAAGTTATAAAAAAAAACATTACTTGTTTTTGTAGCTTTTGAAGTCATATGATTGGCAGCTAACAACCCAATAACATAATAAATACAACTAACTATTTTACTATTTTTTTACTTCCTGAACACTTTTTTTTTGTTTTTGTTTTTTGATTTGGAAAAGAAAATAGCTATTAATTATGATAGCTAGTAATTATTTTTAATGCAAGATAATAGCTATTAATTATTTTGTACCATTGTTTAAAATTTTAAACAAGTTCATACAATTTAAACTATAGTGGATACTTTATAGGATCATTCTTATGTGAGTTTTTCTGTCCCCTAAGTCTTATATTCTTTGGCTTCTCTTCTTTTTTGTTTATTATCTTTCTATCTTTAAGATGCCTACTTCTGTGGTTAAAGTAGTTGAAGGGCTGCAAGCATCTTTTTTGTGGGGTGGATCTGATTTGAAAACGAAGATTCACTTGGTTAAATGGGCTGAGGTGTCTAAAAGTAAAGATCAAGGTGGGCTTGGGGTTAGGAAAATACGTGAGGTGAATGATTGTTTGTTGGCTAAATGGTGGTGGAGGTATGGTGTTGAGGACAATGCACTTTGGAAGAAAGTTATTTGCAGTAGGCATCAACCAACTGGTGGGAGGTGGTTGCCTGATTTTACTGCTACAGTTAATTTTTCAGTAGTATGGGGGGGTATTCTTAGTATATCCCAATCAAATCCAAATCTTCTGAATCTTTTTCTGGAAAACACTCAAATTGTGGTTGGGGATGGGGCCAGAGTGAGTTTCTAGTTGGATCAGTGGCTTGGGACTCAATGTTTAAAATATAACTTCCCCAGACTATTCAGTTTGTCAAATGAAAAGGACATCTCTTTGAAGTTGTTGGTTGAAAGAAATGGCTGCTTCAGAGGTTGGAACCTTAATTTTCGTAGAGCTTTATTTGCCTGGGAGGCTGAGGAGTTGGACAGATTATACACCATGCTGAACCAGTCTCTGATTCGAACCTATAATAAGTTGGATCAGTGGAAATGGTTGCCATGCTCATCAGATCAGTTTAGCTGCTCATCTCTTTATCATCTGCTACTGTCTTCTAGTTCTGTGGGGGTATCAAAAATGTAGTGGTCTAATGTCTCTCCTCCAAAAGTTCAGTTCCTCGGGTGGCTGGCCTGGAAGGGGAAGTTGAAGACTTCAGTGTTTCTTAATAGAATTGGTGTTTTGGGTCATAATGTTTCGGTGAATTGTGTGTTCTGTCGGTCTCATGTAGAAACAGTATCTCATGTCATGCTTTGGTGCCTCTTTGTTTGGCAAATCTGGTCTGATCTATTGAATTGGTGGGGGCTGCAATGGATTGTACCTGCTACAGTGGAGGGTCTTTTTCTTTGGTGGAGTGGATTTAAATGGAGGACGCTTGAGAACAAAATATGGAGAGCAATGCCTTTGGCAATTATGTGGTCTATCTGGAGGTTTAGAAATGAAGTTGTGTTCAATGGAAAGGAAGCTGTGTTGGGAGAGATTTGTGAATTAATTAAGTTGAGAATCATTTTTTGGGTGAAAGCTCACACCATGGGTTGCTCTTACATAGTGCAGGATTTCATGTCTAACCTGCAACAGATTAGATATGGAGTTTAGGTGACAGATTTTGGCGTTGCGCTTTCTCTCTCCAATTTGGGTCTGATCCGTAGTTGCCTCTGAGGTGGTGGTGCTGGGGAGTTTTGTTTGGTTTGTGTCCAGTTGTTGGCACATGTTCTATTTTGGTGAGCTGCTGTGTTTCAGGCCGTAGAGGTTTGATGGTGTGTGCTGAGATTATGAGGTGTTTCTGGAGAGGTGTTGGTGTTGCTGCTGTCTTGCTAGTTTGGTTGGGTGTTCCTTTGTGTATTAATACTGCTATAGTTGGCTTCCTGGGTTCAATTCCATTATATTGGCAGCATGTTGGGATGATCTTGGTTTGTTGCTTCTGCTGGAGTTGGTTTAATGGGCTTAGAACCATCTCATTGGCAGCAGGTTGATGATAGGTGCTGCTGTTTGGTGGGATGATGCGGCTGCTGCAGTGCTCTCTTGGTTTTGGACTGATGCTAGTTGCTACTGAGTGGTGGGATGCTGCAGAGCTATTCTGGTATTAGGATGATGATAGTTGCTGCTGCTAGTGGTTTGGTTTGTTCTGCTTCTTGGTGTTTGTGTCTTGGTGTTGAAATTAGAGGTTAACTTGGTGGGCAGCTGCTGAGTGTGTTCTGGTGGTGTTTTGTTTTGCCGTGTGCTACACTTTTTTTGGCTTTGGTTGGTTTCTCATCAACTCTTGATGGTGTGCTAGCAAGGGATTGGATGGTCATATTGGTGCCATCCTAGTTGGAATTGATATGTCTCACTATGATGCTTTTTGCACCCATCCTTGTCTTTTCTTTTTTGATATAATAAGTTCTTTGTTTCATCAATAAAAGTTTTTGCCGATCCAAAAAAAAAAAAAAAATGAAGTTCTAAGCTAATCTGTGTAATACCAATGTTGATTTTTGTAATACCAATGTTCAGTTTTTCTCTTCTTTGATTTTTTTATTCCTTAAGAAGAAATTAGAGAGATGATTGTTGCATTGTGCTTCCTTTTGATTCGATTCTTGTACAGCGAAGGTGATCTTAATTCGGATTTGGGGTTTCTTTCAGTTTTTGTAATTAAGCTTGGGTTGACAGGGTTGACAGGGTTGCTATCAAGATAGCCTTTGGCCTTCCTCTTAGGTTTGTTTTTTTTTACCTTATTTGGGCTTAATCTGTTCATATTTTACATGTATGTTTTATTATGATTTAATTTGTTGGAGCCCTATTTGATAATTTAAGTCAGTTCTGGTGCTATATTGTTTTTTGTAGTGATAATTGAATGGTTGTATGAATTGGGTTTGTAACCTTCCCATGAGAACCTAATGCAGTACGTAATCTTCTTGTTGACAACTTTATAATTACTGTTCATTATATTTCTATTTTGTGAATTAGATTCTCACCCTGTTCCAAGTTTATGAAAATTTAGCATTGCTTTTGCCTATGAAGTATGGATATTTCGAAAAACAAGTCGTACCCGTGTTGGATACTTACCGGCTTATGGTATTTTGTATGGTACTTCTGCATACGTACTAGGTACACGAAATACGTACTCAAAATTTTTCTTCTTAATTTTTGGCGTACCCAGATGTACCTAATATATACTGAAGTCATACCATATCTTAATTGAAACAATATTTTCTTTTACTACAGAGATAAAACTCATTTCACTAGATTTCTTTTTTAATTTTTTGTTTTATACTTAGCATGATTTTAAAATTGAACTATGGTTTGTAAATTATTTTATTTAATATATTGATATTTAATTTTGATTTATATTTTTACTTTTGACATTAAATGTTAATTGTAGATTGGACCTTAACAAATTAAACCATTTAATTAATTTTTACATTACTCTAAATTAAAAATAAATATTTTTTCACAAGCGTATCAAGGTGTATCCGTATCCTATTTTTTTTAATTTTATTGCATCAACGTACTTGTATCGTATCAGTATTAGTACTTGTATCCGTAACCGTGCTTTATAGGCTTTTGCTGACTAGTCTCAATGGGTCATGACAGATTGAGATTGAAAATTTAGCACTGTTTTTGATGACTAGTCTCAAGGTTATCAATGACAAATCACTTATTGTTGAAGGTAGCGGTGGTTCACCTCGAGGCATCAAAGTTTATCTTCAAGATTGAATATTGCTTACATTTTGGATGTAGAGTCATTCTGATTTTTTTGTTTTTTTGGATATTAAGGTTTATTTTTTGTTTCTATGTTCAATCAATGTAATTACTTCATTCCTTCAATGGAACTGGTGTTGAATGAATTGTATGTCAACTGTTATTATTTTGTTATCTATTTATTTAGATACAAATATTACTATTAGTATTTTATTTCAATTATTTTTATTTTATTTTTTGTTAAATGGGATGTATATATTTGAATATTTTTTTTTAGAATGACAACAGACTAGAAATGCTATTCATGTAATTTCAAAGCTATTTTGTATCACTATTATAGATTTATCATAACATTCAATAAATGTTATGAAAAATCAAATTATTATAATAACACTATTGTCATAATGTTCTAGCAAATGTTATTATATACTTTCAATAGTATTTACTAAATGCTATTGTACATTTTTTTCTTAGCATTTTTGAATGTTATCAAAAGTAATATACTTTCAATAACATTGGCTAACTTAGCATTCTTATGAATGCTATCTATTACTTTAGATAGCATTATCTGCATGCTATAAAATGCAATTTTTGTTGTATTGATGAATTTGATTCTTGTAGTTTTAAATACATGGTTATACAACTATTTTAATTGCACATGTAATTGTGAATTGATGTAGCTTATGCTTAAATAAGACGAGTCGTGCCTAAACTTGGTTGAAGATGATTCGTTGTCATTAAAGATAGTTTATGCATAAGTAATTATGATAGTTTATGCATGAGTCATAATTACATGAATCTTCTCAAGGACACCGTTCAGGTTTGTAGTTGCAATGGGTCATGATTGTTCAATTAATCAAAATCCTGAAGTTGGTTCAGTATTCATAGTTACGAAACTAGGGTGGATTCAACACCCTAAGTCCTCTCAATCGTTGGATACTTAGTTAATTTAATTGTTTTCCTTCAAATAGTTTGAATTACTTTAGTTTTAATTTCATTCTATCAAAATCATAGTTCTTCCCTTTTCGAATTAATTTAAGAATCAATTTTGATAATTAACATAACTCAGCCTTTTGGTCCTTGAGGTTCAACTTTTATTACAACTACTACTCTATTTGAATTAAGGTTATAGTTCAATTACCGATCAAAGGTGTTCATTTTTCTTAAACCCTTCCATTGAGCAATAAAAACTATGTTCCCGCATTTCTTTTGTGTCATGCTTATATCAAAAGAGTAATGTTAGAGATCTCAAAAATTCTACCAAAGTTTTACCAAATGTCTCACATGGGGTGTGGGACCCACACAATGTGGGTCCCATGTGGATCCCACACCATTGTCACGACCCAAACCCGCTCCTGTAGGTTTAGCCCCGTAACCGGCCAATAATCTGTGGATTACCAAAGGCCTCAGAACAGATAAGCACATAATAAGGGGCTGTGGAAGCAATTATACAAAATAGATAAGGTCCGATGAGCTGTGATAATATACATGGGATGGAATGTTTCAAAACTTATAGATGTACATAAGCATGCCGGTCGAAGGACAGCAATATTTACAACATTTACAGAGGTGCAATTCCCAAGATCCGACTTTGCAAAACAGACAGAGACTAGTACAAGTACAAAAACAACCATGTAACTAGACTTCGATCGGAACCTCCTCGGGAGGCACCATGGTTGGCTGACCAAAAACAGAAATGAAGGCCGTCAACTTTGGCCCTGATCACACGCCGGCTCACCTACATACATAATATAAACTGTGAGCGAAAGCTCAGTGAATAATAACAAAGTAAAGGGGTTTCAATGAATGAGTCCGTACAGATTCAGAAATCATAATTAAGTTTCATATCAAATTCATAGTTTGTCCAGATCATATACAGAAATCATGAGGTATTCTTAAAAATATGTGATACATTCCTCAACACTAGCAGAAACAGTTGACCCATAAAGGGATGGCCATAAAGGCATACAGTTGACTCACGTGCACGGAGACGGTACAGTTGGCTCATGAGACGTACAGTTGACCCATAAATGGGACGTAAGGATCCATAACAGTTGGTTCATGAGACATACAGTTGACCCACAATTGGGACGTAACAGAACAGATAATAGTTATCATTTGAAGCTTAGAATGTCACGAATACATTTCAGAAATTGGACAATCATTCATTGTACAAAACATAGCATTTCAGAGAACAAATCTAATTTCATCATACAGAAAATAAATAAGGTTGAACATAGCTTTACTATGTTATTACTCACAGTTGGCCTTGAGACAGACAGACAGACGGAGCAGATTGGCCAAACGGTACTCGACACGTGACCTACATAACACATAACAGACACACACGTTCTAATTGTACATAACTTACTTCGTTAGCTCTTAGTGTGTTTCTAACCCTTAATCCTCATTATGGAGTCTTAAACGTAGCCTAGGAATGCCTATGATGGAATGAGGATGCAAGAATGCATTGGAAAACATTTCACAAAATTTGTTGAAAATAAGGTCTATACTCGAGCGTGGCTTTCCTCGCTCGAGCGGACATGCAGACAATGAAGCCTCGCTCGAGCGTGACTTTCCTCACTCGAGTGGACTGTAAACTCATGAAAAAGTGCTGGATGCAAGATTTTCACGCTCGACGGACGCTCGACCTCCGCTCGAGCATGAGACTCAGACCCTCGCTCGAGCGGGCCGCAAAACACACAAACTTCTGGGTATATGCATTTCACGCTCGAGCGTAAACTTCCTCGCTCGAGCGGAGGTGCATGTACTCAGAGTGCACGCTCGAGCGTGGAGTTCCTCGCTCGAGCGTGGATCAAATTTCTGAAAATTCCAAATTTGATCACCAAGCTCAAATCCAACCTTTGAACATCCAAAACTCATTTTTCTGGGCCAAAACTTGAGGAAACACATAATAACTCATAAAACAACATGTATTAAAAATCATTTCAAGGAATCATGGCCCAAAAGTATGCCAATTGTACAAAATTCAACTTGGAATTCAAAGTTAATTCATAAACATAACATGCAAGAACTTCCTTGGATTCAAACCCTCCAAAACATGATCAAACTTGGCAAATTGTTAGGAAACATGGTGAATTCTCAAAACATAGATGGAATGAACACATGCATGAAAAAGTCTTTAAAATCATGCTCAAATTGTGAAGAAATGCACATGCATGCATGGATTGATCCACCATTCTACTCCTTTAGCTTGATTCTCACATCTAAAGTTCAATTTACTTGAATTCATCAATAATCTTGTAGAATCTAACTCAATTACTCAATTTAGAGTTTAGTCTCATACCTAGAGGCTTCAATCTACAAAGATTAAGGTTGAGGCTCTACAAATCTCCTTCAATTATCAACAATTCTTAGCTCCTCCTTGAGTTTGAGCTCAATCTCTCTAAACTCTTCCTCTCCCTCACGTTTTGGTCTTGGAGGTGGGTGAGATGATGAAAACAAATGTGTAAATCAAGTCCAAACAATACTTTAGAAAGTGGCCCACACAATAGCAAAACATGTAATTAACCTAGGTTCAAATAATTTAACATTAATTAATCTAATTTCCTCATTCCAAATTGAACTTTACTTAAACCTACCATAAAATCATATAAATCCTAACTAGCACATAAATCAAGTCAGTTTCTGATTCGAACGCCGATAAGGCTTTCAATTCGCAAACCGAAACTAAAACGTGAACAGATCTTTCTACGCCTAACAGATACAAACACTACAATGCAACACACACATGCATCTGAATTCATAATTTCTCCTTAATTGCTAATTAGGCACAATTAATCATTGATTAACGTTAATCAGAGATTGGGGTTGTTACAGTCTTCCCTCCTTAAAAGAGTTTGGTCCTCCAAACTCGAATTAGCTTCATTCTGGAACAACATTGGGTCCAATGGGAACAAATCTGGATATCTCTTCATCATGTCTTCTTCGGTTTCCCAGGTTGCATAGGTTCCTCCGTGGTTTTGCCAATCAACCTTTACCAGCGGTATTTCTTTGTTTCTCAATCTTTTGACCTTGCGGTTCACAATCTGGATAGGCCTTTCCTCGTAGGTGTAATCGTCTTTCAACAGCACGTGTGTTGGCTCAATGACATGGAGCGGATCTCTCAAATACTCCCGAAGCATCGATACGTGAAATACATTGTGCATGTGCTCCATTACTTGTGGTAAGGCTACCCGATACGATATTGGATTGATCTTTTCAAGGACTTCATAAGGTCCAACATATCTTGGCGCCAACTTGCCCTTAACACCAAATCGAGTTTGACCCTTCATCAAGGTCACCTTTATGAACACATGGTCCCCAACTTCATATTCCCTATCTCTTCTTCGGACATTAGCATAGCTCTTCTGCTGACTCTGTGCAGTTTTCAGACGTTACTGGATCAGTTTCACTTTCTCGGTTGTTTCTTGCACAAGTTTCGGTCCCAACAAAGGTCTATCACCTACTTCAGCCCAGCATATCGGAGAACGACACTTCCTTCCATACAAAGCTTCGTAAGGAGCCATTCCAATGCTTGAATGGTAACTGTTGTTATACAGGAATTCAGCCAATGGTAAATAGGTCTCCCAATTCCCCTGGAAGTCTAACACACACATTCTGAGCATATCCTCTAAGGTTTGGTTAGTTCGTTCAGTTTGTCCATCTGTTTGTGGATGATAGGCACTACTCAACCTGAGTTCTGTCCCCAAAGCCTGTTGCAAACTCTGCCAAAATCTTGACACAAACTTTGAGTCCCTGTCAGACACAATAGATACTGGCACTCCATGCAATCTCACAATTTCAGTCATATAAATATTGGCCAATTTATCCGCCTTATAAATAGTTTTGACAGGCAGAAAATGGGCAGACTTAGTTAAACGGTCAACTATAACCTAAATAGAGTCCATACCTCGGGAAGAGCGAGGCAATCCCACAATGAAGTCCATAGTAATATGCTCCCATTTCCATTCCGGTATTGGAAATGGTTGTAGCAAACCAGCGGGTCGTTGATGTTCAGCTTTAACCTGTTGGAAATGTAAACATCTAGCCACAAAATCAGCAATACTCTTTTTCATTCCAGGCCACCAAACATTCTGTTTCAAATTATGATACATTTTCGTGTTCCCCGGGTGCATGGCAAACTTACTGCTGTGAGCTTTGGTCATAACACGTTTTCTCTCAAATCACCACAATCGGGTACCCAAAGACGGTTCTGAAATTTCAGTGCGTCGTTCTCAAACATGAACCCTGGCCTCGGCTTTGAATCAAATTCCTCTATGATCTTTCTCAAGTATTCATCTTCGCGTTGTTTTTGTTTGATCTCGTCAAGAATTGTAGGTTGAGCATAAATAGCAGTTAAAATCCCACCTTGTTCTTGCACGACAAACTCAATCTCTTTATGTTCCGGGTCGTCTAGTAGTTCTTTTTGATTGGACAGCAAACATGACAAATTTGCACTGGATTTTCGGCTCAAGGCATCTGCCACGGTATTAGCTTTTCCTGAATGATATAAAATCTGCAAATCATAGTCTTTGATTAACTCTAACCATCGCCTCTGTCTCATGTTCAATTCCTTTTGGGTAAAGAAATATTTCAAACTCTTATGATCGGTATACACCTCACAAGTTACCCCATACAAGTAGTGACGCCAGATTTTCAAAGCGAACACCACTGCTGCCAATTCAAGATCATGTGTTGGATAATTCCTTTCATGAGGTCGGAGTTGTCGAGAAGCATAGGCAATTACTTTTCCATTTTGCATTAATACACACTCCAACCCTTTGTAAGAAGCATCACTGTAAACTTGAAACCCATCAGTACCATTAGGAAAAGTTAAGATTGGTGCAGTCACTAACCTGGTTTTCAACTCTTGAAAGGCTGTCTCTTTTTGTTCGTTCCAGTTAAAAGGCACATTTTTCTGAGTCAACTGGGTCAATGGCATGACAAGCTTAGAAAAGTCTTTCACAAATCTCCTGTAGTAACCTGCGAGTCCCAGAAAACTTCTAATCTCTGTCACATTTGTCGGTTTAGGCTAGTCCGAAATAGCTTCAATTTTCTGAGGGTCAACAGAAACACCATCCTTGTTGATTACATGGCCCAAAAAGGCCACACTGTCAAGCCATAATTCACATTTGGACAATTTAGCGTATAATTTCTTTTCTCTCAAGGTCTGTAGGGCAATTCTCAAATGATCCTCATGTTCTTCCCTGCTTTTGGAGTAAATTAGGATATCATCAATAAATACAATAATAAATTCATCCAGAAATGATTTAAACACTCTGTTCATAAGGTCCATAAAGGCAGCAGGTGCATTGGTTACCCCAAACGGCATTACTAAGAATTCATAATGTCCATATCTAGTTCTGAATGCAGTTTTCTCTATGTCTTCAGCCCTAACCTTTAATTGGTGATACCCGGATCTGAGGTCAATTTTGGAAAACACTCGGGCTCCTTGAAGTTGGTCAAACAAGTCATCTATTCGGGGCAGAGGGTATTTATTCTTGATAGTTACTTTGTTCAATTCCCGGTAGTCTATACATAGTCTCAAAACCCATCTTTCTTTTTGACAAATAGGACTGGAGCACCCCAATGTGAAGTGCTCGGACGGATAAATTTCTTGTTTAGCAGTTCCTGAAGTTGAATTTTCAATTCTTTCAATTCTGACGTAGACATCCTATAGGGAGTCTTAGAAACGGGTTGTGTCCCCAGAAACACCTCAATAGTGAATTCAATTTCTCTATCAACTAAGTCCCCAGGTAAGTCATTTGGAAACACGTCAGGAAATTCACAAGCAACAGGGATAGTTTCTACATTAGTTCCGTCAGATAATGCAGTCAGTATACAACACAAGTAACCCCTACATCCCTTCCTGAGTAGTTTTACAACTTTCATAGCCGAAATTAGATATGGGGAGGAACTACCCCATTTCCAGTAAAAGTGAATTCAGGCATACCCAGCGGTCTAAGCACAACAGATTTACTTGCACAGTCAATGATAGCACAGTATTTAGTCAACCAGTCCATTCCCAAAATACAATCAAAGTGATCAATGTTCAAGGGCAATAAGTCAACATATAACATCGTATCGCCAATCATAATATCACATGCGGGATAAACATGAGCACACATTATAGAACCCCCAGACGGCGTAGATACAGATAACACATGTCATAAGTTCTAATGGTCTAGTCAATTTTCGAGAGAAAGCATGCGATACAAAGGAATGTGTAGAACCAGAATCTATCAATACACATGCATTTTGAGAACATACAGAGAGTGTACCTGACACCACAGTATAGGTGTTCGGTACGTCACCGGGCACTAAGGCGAATACTCGACCTTGTCTCAGAGGTTCTTTCCCAGTAGTTGCTTTTGTATTTGTTTTGGCCACAGAGGCAGATCCAACTGAACTTGTCGTAGGATGGCTGGTACTCTCAGACCTGAATGGGTAATCTTTCACTACATGACCTGACTGGCCGCATCGGAAACAAGCGCCGGATACTCGGTGGCACACACCCCTATGCCTTCTACCACAATCAGAACAGACCGGGACAGACCCGCTACTCTGACTCGAACTGCTTGTAGACCCCGTGTTTTGCTTCTTACTGACAAAAGACCGCCTCTTCCAGAACCAAACCCGGGCCTCTTTCCTTCCAATCTGTTTGTATAGCTGCTGGGGCTTTATTTTGTCTCATAGCGGCTATGGTGGCTTCCGCCATTAAGGATCTGTCTAAAACTTCCACATAAGTAGGTAATTTCAATACGCCTACTCGATCGAACACCTCTAAATCCAGTCCACTTTCAAATTTTCGTGCTTTCTTGTAATCTGTATCCACCATATGTGGAGCAAACCGTGCCAGTTCGGTGAACTTGGCTTCATACTCTGCTACAGACATCCTCTCCTATTTAAGTTCTTGAAATTCAGACACCTTCCGATCCCTGAAACATTGGGGAAAATATTTATCATAGAAGATGGCATTAAACTGTGCCCACGTCATATTCCCATTGCCACTCCGAATTAGTAACCACCACCTTCGAGCTTCATCCTTTAGAGTATAGGTGGCTAGGAGGACTTTCTGGAGTTCAGAACAAGGAAACACCTCATATAGCTTTTCCATTTCCAGTAACCACGTCTTTGCTTTCAATGGTTCAATTCTACCATAGAATGTCGGCGGTTTCATTTTCATGAATTTTTGTGTCAAGTTAATGATATCATTATTATCTACTTTAGCTTGTGCCGACGGAGGTGGAGGGGGCAAAGGTTGTTGTCTTTG
This sequence comes from Camellia japonica, assembly GCA_030407325.1. NCBI lineage: Eukaryota > Viridiplantae > Streptophyta > Magnoliopsida > Ericales > Theaceae > Camellia > Camellia japonica. The sequence goes on along the minus strand of JAPPVO010000016.1, from coordinate 80,880,353 downwards.
CTGTTGTGTCAAAGTTTCAGTCAATGTTACAAGCATTTACTCCATTCGGCCCATGTGAGCCTCTGAAGATTCACTTATATCACTTCCCCTTGCATTCTCTATGTTGCTATAGAAACATCAAGTGATAATAAACATAGGCATAATCTTATTTGTTTCTTTCAATTCATTTGCTCAAATTTACATTCAGTTTTCATATTCATTTGGATTACCACACACCCATACATGCAGATGGAATGCTCCTAACTCTTATTAGGACATCCTAAGCTCATATGGACCTGTGTGTGCGGTAAAACACGTGCTCTGATACCACTATGTCACGACCCAAACCCGCCCATGTAGGTTTAGCGCCGTAACCGGCCAGTAATCCGTGGATTACCAAAGGCCTCAGAATAGATAAGCACATAATAATGGGCTGTGGAAGCAATTATACAAAATAGACAAGATCCAATGAGCTGTGATAACATACATGGGATGGAATGTTTCAAAACTTATAGATGTACATAAGCATGCCGGTCGAATGACAGCAATATTTACAACATTTATAGAGGTGCAATTCCCAAGATCCGACTTTACAAAACAGACAGAGACTAGCATAAGTACAAAAACAGCTATGTAACTAGACTTCGATTGGAACCTCCTCGGGAGGCACCATGGTTGGCTGACCAAAAACAGAAACGAAGGCCGTCAACTTTGGCCCTGATCACACGCCGGCTCACCTACATACATAATATAAACTGTGAGCGAAAGCTCAGTGAATAATAACAAAGTAAAGGGGTTTCAATGAATGAGTCCGTACAGATTCAGAAATCATAATTAAGGCCCCGTTTGGGGACTGACTAAATTAGCCAATTAGCCAAAAAGTTATTAAATTAGCCAAAAAGCCAACCACTCATACCAAAAAGTCAAAGATTCTCTTTTCTCTCTACTTTTTGCACATCTTTTCGTAATTAGCCAAAAAATCATTCCAAACATACAAGTTTTTTTTACCTATCTTTTTAGCCAAATAGCCAAAAAGTTACTAAATTAGCCTGTTCCCAAACGAGGCCTAAGTTTCATATCAAATTCATAGTTTGTCCAGATCATATACAGAAATCATGAGGTATGCTTAAAAATACGTGATACATTCCTCAGCACTAGCAGAAACAGTTGACCCATAAAGGGATGGCCATAAAGGCATACAGTTGACTCACGTGCACGGAGACGGTACAGTTGGCTCATGAGACGTACAGTTGACCCATAAATGGGACGTAAGGATCCATAACAGTTGGCTCATGAGACATACAGTTGACCCACAATTGGGATGTAACAGAACAGATAATAGTTATTATTTGAAGCTAAGAATGTCACGAATACATTTCAGAAATTGGACAATCATTCATTGTACAGAACATAGCATTTCAGAGAACAAATCTAATTTCATCATACAGAAAATAAATAAGGTTGAACATAGCTTTACTATGTTATTACTCACAGTTGGCCTTGAGACAGACAGAGACGGAGCAGATTGGCCAAACGATACTCGGCACGTGACCTACATAACACATAACAGACACACACTTGAAACACACGTTCTAATTGTACATAACTTACTTCGTTAGCTCTTAGTGTGTTTCTAACCCTTAATCCTCATTATGGAGTCTTAAACGTAGCCTAGGAATGCCTATGATGGAATGAGGATGCAAGAATGCATTGGAAAACATTTCACAAAATTTGTTGAAAATAAGGTCCACGTTCGAGCGTGGCTTTCCTCGCTCGAGCGGACATGCAGATAATGAAGCCCCGCTCGAGCGTGACTTTCCTTGCTCGAGTAGACTGTAAACTCATGAAAAAGTGCTGGATGCAAGATTTTCACGCTCGACGGATGCTTGACCTCCGCTCGAGCGTGAGACTCAGACCCTCGCTCGAGCATAGATTCCCTCGTTCGAGCGGGCTGCAAAACATTCAAACTTCTGGGTATATGCATTTCACGCTCGAGCGTAAACTTCCTCGCTCGAGCGGAGGTGCATGTACTCATAGTGCACGCTCGAGAGTGGAGTTCCTCGCTCGAGCATGGATGAAATTTCTGGAAATTCCAAATTTGATCACCAAGCTCAAATCCAACCTTTGAACATCCAAAACTCATTTTTCTGGGCCAAAACTTGAGGAGACACATAATGACTCATAAAACAACATGTATTAAAAATCATTTCAAGGAATCATGGCCCAAAAGTATGCCAATTGTACAAAATTCAACTTGGAATTCAAAGTTAATTCATAAACATAACATGCAAGAACTTCCTTGGATTCAAACCCTCCAAAACATGATCAAACTTGGCAAATTGTTAGGAAACATGGTGAATTCTCAAAACATAGATGGAATGAACACATGCATGAAAGAAGTCTTTAAAATCATGCTCAAATTGTGAAGAAATGCACATGCATGCATGGATTGATCCACCATTCTACTCCTTTAGCTTGATTCTCACATCTAAAGTTCAATTTACTTGAATTCATCAATAATCTTGTAGAATCTAACTCAATTACTCAATTTAGAGTTTAGTCTCATACCTAGAGGCTTCAATCTACAAAGATTAAGGTTGAGGCTCTACAAATCTCCTTCAATTATCAACAATTCTTAGCTCCTCCTTGAGTTTGAGCTCAATCTCTCTAAACTCTTCCTCTCCCTCACGTTTTGGTCTTGGAGGTGGGTGAGATGATGAAAACAAATGTGTAAATCAAGTCCAAACAATACTTTAGAAAGTGGCCCACTCAATGGCAAAACATGTAATTAACCTAGGTTCAAATAATTTAACATTAATTAATCTAATTTCCTCATTCCAAATTGAACTTTACTTAAACCTACCATAAAATCATATAAATCCTAACTAGCACATAAATCAAGTCAGTTTCTAATTCGAACGCTAATAAGGCTTTCAATTCGCAAACCGAAACTAAAACGTGAACAGATCTTTCTACGCCTAACAGATACAAACACTACAATGCAACACACACATGCATCTGAATTCATAATTTCTCCTTAATTGCTAATTAGGCACAATTAATCATGGATTAACGTTAATAAGAGGTTGGGATTGTTACAACCATGTAAAACATTTGATAGAATATAAGAACATAAAAAGTTCATCTTTGCAATGAGGAATAAGAGCACTGTGATGGAGGCTGGATGATGGAGGAGGAGGCTGGAAACCGGTGCTTAGAAGAAGGCAAAGTCGGCAAGGTGGAACCCCAGGCATTCACACGCTATTTGTGGATGATATTCCCAATTCGATGAGTCCAAAAGGTTTATATAAGTTGTTCACAAACTTCGGGGTTGTAAAGGATGTTTTCATCCCGAATAAGAGAAAGAAAGCAACACAGACTAGATTTGGTTTTGTACGTTTTGACTGTCCTGTTGCAGTGGAGGTTGCAGTACAGAAAACTAATGGCCTCTGGTGTGAAGATAAAAACTTGAAGGTTAAAAATGCAGATTTTGGCAACGAACAGAGGAGGAAGGAGCAGATCCCAGCTAAGATGTTTCCATTGAAACAGAGACAAGGTGTACCATGGAAGGGTAACTCAGAAAGGGGGGTACAGAGAGGTACATATGCTGAGGTGGTGAGAGGTATGAAGGTAGGTGGAAGTAGTTATGAGCTCAGAATCAATGCAGAGGAATATGGCAACGAGTGGTTATACTCAAGTGCAGTAGGCAAGATGCGAGTGAGATGCAACATTGAAGATTTAAGGCTGGAGATGCAAAACAGAGGTACGAAGGAGCTAACAGTACGAGAAGGTAGGGGGAGAATGGTGTACATCACTTTTAACTCGGAAAATGATCTGAAGACTAAAGTGCAGGAGATGAGTGAATGGATCTATGATTGGTGTGAAATTTTTACCAGCTGGGAAAAGGGGATGAGAATGGACAATGAGAGGCTAGTATGGCTCAATTGTTACGAGGTACTTCCTTCTCTGTGGAATAGCAAAAATTATTAGAAAGTAGGGGAGTTGTGGGGGGAACTAGTAGTGTTGGATGAGAACATCACAAACATGGTTTCTCTCAACTGTGAAAGAATCCAAATTTGCACAACTCAGCTGGGAAAAATTGATCGCATGGTACTACTGGAATGCAGGGGAAATATTTATCCCATCCGAGTTGTCGAAGACAGCAATCATGGTGTGGGAACTCAACCGACACAGTATATCTCCCAGAAGAAGTTCAGTGAGAAGAATTTAGTGGGGTATAACAATGGTGATGATCAAAGTGTTGTCCAATGCTATGGGAACAAGGAAGACGATGATGTGGTGGTATGCACAAAGGCTGTAGTGGACACGTGTGATGAATTGGCAAAGAATGAGAGGTGTGATGTGAAGAAGGGCCCAATGGCAGAGGGTCATGCTTGTAATTCTTCATCAGTAGCAAGGGTAATTGAGATTGCTACAGCTATAGTAGCCCATAATGTAGGGGGGTCAGCATTAATTGATATCTCAGGTCTCAAGGAGGGCAGGAGTGAGACAGTTGGCAATGAGGGTGAGTGGGAAAGACGAAGAGATGGAGGGATGGTAGGCTCTAGTGGATTCATAAGAAGTCTCAGTAGTAATGATCTTAGAAGGCCCAATATTACTTTGGAGGTGGTGCTGAACAAGGATCAATTGGTTGATACAGGTATTGGGCCTATTATACCAAGTGACCCTTATAAGGATAGGGGAATAGGCCCATATCTTGGGGGTAGGACTGATAATCAGCCTAGTAACCCAAGTCTTGGGCTGCCAAAAGTGGCTGGTAAGCAACCTATTGTGTTGCACAATATTTCGTATAATCAGGAGACACAGGTGAAACAAAAGGGTGTGGTACGATCCCAGAGAAGCAAGAAAAAGTCAACACTTTGAAGGAAAAAAGAGAAAAGAGGGACACTGTTTAGAGGTGGATTCCAGAGAGGAGCACTATTTCGTGGAGCGGTTGCTGCAGTCTCAGCTTTACTTTCGTTAAGCAATAGCTCTGTTAGTCGAAGCAAAGTTCTCAAGGAAGCTCAGGACACGATCTAGCTGGGAAAGGCACTGGGTTTGAATTTTGAGGGTCATGAAGCCGAAATTTTGCAAGAAAATCATTCGTATGGAAGAGGATGATGTGGAAAGGATGGAGGCGGTGGAAAGGGGAGGCAGTGATTAGCCTACCATTATAAGGGAAATTTAGGAGTAATTTATGTATATGATGAAGGTTTTATCATGGAATGTGAGAGGGCTTGGCAGGGTGGAGAAAAGAAGACGGGTTAAGGAATTCCTAAAAGAAAAAAGAGTAGATAAGGTTCTGTTCCAAGAAACTAAGAAATCAGAAGTGGATGAGAGTTTTGTGAGATCGGTGTGGCCTAATGATTTGCTAGAGTTCATGGCTGTAGATGCGGTTGGTAGTGCGGACAGCTTGCTATGCATATGGAACCCTATTGTTTTTGCTCTTAAGGAATGCTGCAGTTCCAGGAGATTTGTGCTGCTGGCAGGTTTGGTTCATTCTAGTCTTGACTGTGTCATTGGAAATATTTATGCCCCAAATGAGGATGTAGAGAGAAGGCGGGTTTGGGGGACACTGTTTAGATTGAAAGATGTTTTTCCTAAACCTTGGTGCCTGGGGGAGATTTCAATGAAATAACATCAATAGTTGAAAGAAAAGGCTGCCTAAGGAAGGTTAGGGGGATGGTTGAGTTTAGTAACTTCATTAACAGTGTAGAGCTTTTAGATATCCCTATGCTAGGTAGGCAATACACATGGAGTAATGCTCAGAATTGGAGTAGACTTGATAGATTTTTGGTGAATCCAGAATGGCTGGTGTGGTTCAAATTAAAGGTTTAGGGATTACCTCGTCTTCTATCAGACCACTGCTCCATCTTATTGATGGAGGACGAGAGAGATTGGGGTACCAAAACCCTTTAGGTTCATAAATGCATGGGCTTTTCACTCTTCATTCCTAAAGGAAATTAAAAAGGTCTGGGATGATACATAAGTGGAAGGATGGGCTGGATACATCATTATGACTAAGTTGAGAGCATTGAAAGTGGCATTGAAGAAATGGAGCATTGAGGTGTTTGGGAATGTGGATTTTAATCTTAAGGCTGCTGAAGATGAAATGCATTCCCTAGACCTCCTTGCTGAATCTAAAAACCTCACTGAGGAGGAAGGTGCAAGAAGAGGGGAGGTTAGAGGCCTAGTGGGCAAATTTAGGAAGAGAAAGGAGTGGCTATGGCTTCAAAAATCAAGGATGGATTGGTCTTTAAAAGGAGATAAAAACACTAGGTTTTTTCATGTAATGGCAATTATGAGGCAAAAAAGGAACATGTTAAACTCTATACAGTTTGGGGGGGTTGCATTGGAGGAACCTGCTGAAATTAAACAAGCAATATACGACCATTTTAAGTCTCATTTTGATGAGTTGTGGAGTTCAAGGCCTGGAATGGGAGGGTTGTGTAAGAGGGTGGATCCAACTTTGGCAAAGGACATACTAGAAAAAGAGTTCACTGAGGCAGAAGTCTGGTTAGCAATAAAGGGTTGTGACGGGAATAAAGCGCCAGGTCTAGATGGATTCTACCTTCATTGTTTTAAAAAAGGGTGCAAAGTCATGAAAAAGGAAATAATGAATTTTATGAAGGAGTTCCATAGTAATAGCAGATTGGGATATGGAGTCAATTGCTCTTTTGTAACTTTGGTTCCTAAGAAGGATAACCCAGCTGATATTGAGGATTTCAGGCCCATTAGCTTAATTAATTCTGTATATAAAATTTTGTCCAAGGTGTTGGCAAATAGGTTTAAACAAGTTTTACCTACAGTGGTTGATCACGTACAATCTGCATTTTTGGGTGGGAGAAGCATTATGGACGGGGTACTTATTGCTAATGAGGTAGTAGATTGGTGGAAAAATCGAAGAAGGGTCTAATCCTTAAGTTGGATTTTGAAAAGGCACATGATTCTATAAATTGGAATTTTCTACTCCAAATGCTTAAGAAGTTTGGGTTTGGATCTAGGTGGATTGGGTGGATGAAGGAGTGTCTTGCTTCAGCAAGAGTATCAGTGCTAGTGAATGGCTCTCCAACTGCTGAGTTTCGTCCTAAAAAAGGGCTTAGGCAAGGTGATCCACTCTCGCCTTTTTTATTTAACGTGGTAGCTGAAGGTTTAAACATCCTGTTGATAAGAGCTAAGGAGACGGGACTGTTAAAAGGTGTGGAAGTGGGTCCTGGGAAGATAAATGTTTCTCATCTACAGTTTGCGGATGATACTATTCTACTATGTGAAGCGGAGTGGTCTGAAGTGAGGACCATTAAAAAAATATTGAGATGTTTTGAAGTAATATCTGGGTTAAGGATAAACTTCCATAAGAGTGTAGTGTGTGGAGTGGGTGTGGATGAGGAGAGGGTGCAACAGTTTGCCTCTGAGCTTAATTGTCTGAGGCAAAATCTACCACTCAAATATCTAGGGTTACCACTTGGAGCAAATCCTAGCAGGAAGAAAACTTGGAAACCAATCATTGATAAGTTTAGAAAGAAGTTATCAGGCTGGAAAACAAGATTACTGTCTTTTGCGGGTAGAGTGGTTCTCATAAAATCTGTTTTGGCTGCCTTACCAGTGTATTATATGGCGATTTTCAAAATGCCCAAATGTGTTGCGAAGGAGCTTGATAGGTTGCAAGCAGCTTTTCTATGGGGGGATTCAGCGACCCAAAGGAAAATTCATTTGGTAAATTGGAAGGAGGTCACAATGGACAAGAATAAAGGGGGATTGGGGATCAGAGATTTAAGACTTGTAAACCAATGTATGCTACTCAAATGGTGGTGGAGGTTTGCGATCGAAGAGGGTGTATTATGGAAATCAGTGGTGTGTAGTAAATATGGATATTCGGGAGGGAAGTGGTGGCTCTCAGTAACAGATTTAAGCCTTGTTTCAAAAATCTGGAGGGACATTGTTGACATAGCCCAATCTAGTCCAAACTTGTTTAGTTTCTTTGTGGAGAATATGGAAATCACAATTGGAGATGAGAGGAGGATCAGGTTCAGGGATGACAATTGGTTTTCAGAATCTAGTCTTAGGACTCAATTACCTAGGCTCTATCAACTAAGCACAGAGAAAGGAAGCTCATTGAGTGAAATTCTAGCAATAAGTGATTTGTCAAATAAGTGGCTCTTCAGTTTCAGAAGAACTCTTTATGCTTGGGAAGAAAATGAGGTTCTAAGGCTTAATGCTGTGTTAGGTAATGGACCAAGATTACAGTTAGAGATAGGGGATTCTGTGAGATAGAAGGCTGGGAATGTAGGTGTATATAAGGTGAGTGTTGCATATAAATGGTGTGAATTGGTGAATGGCCAAACTTCCAGTTCAACTGGCTTCATTTGGAATAATTTGTCTCCTCCTAAGGCCAAGTTTATCACCTGGCTAGCTTGGAAAGGCAGATTAAAGACAGTTGAGTTTTTGTATAGAATTGGTGTGTTAAGGGGTAATGCAGAGCTGTTCTGTGTGTTCTGTAAAGAGGAAGTAGATGCTCTAAACCACATTTTATTGTTCTGTCCGTTTGTGTGGCGAGTCTGGTCATGTTTGATTCAATGGTGGGGGCTGCAGTGGGTATCTCTTGGGTCAGTTGAGGGTTTGCTTCAATGGTGGCTGAGCTGGAAGTTTAGAAAGAAGGAAAAACAAATCTGGAGAGCTATCCCTTCAGCTGTGATCTGGTCAATCTGGAGATGCAGGAATGAATGCATTTTTTCTGATTTACAACCATGTCTGGGGGATTTATGCGATCTCATTAAAACAAAGTTAGCTCTTTGGTTGAAATCCTATGATCCTGGATGCTTTTATTCTATTAATGATATTGTCTCCAATATTTAACAAGTGAGAAGAAGCTGTTAAAAGTTTGATAGGCTGCAGAGGGGTCATGAATATGATAAGGCAGAGCAGATCAGGAGTTCTGTCTTATTGAAAGTTTGGTGCTGCTGCTGAGTCATCTGGTGCTGCTGCTGGGTTTCTTTGTTTTTTGGCTGCTGGGTCTGTCACTGTAAAGGTATGTGTCTAAGGCTTGCTGTCTGGTGTATATGTTGTTTGCTGTTTGCATCTATTGTGTATGATGTTTGCATCTTGTGTGGTTCTGCTGTTTGCATTTACTACTTTGTATACTGCTGGGGATGCTTCTGTTGCTGTCTGTTGGTGAAGTTTTGTTCTAGATGTGGAGTTTGAATGATCTGGAGCAAGTACCCTGCCTATCCTTCTGTTGCATGCTGTATGCTGGAGTATGCTTTTGCCTCTGCTGATGTATGCTAGTTGTTCTGCTATTCATTTTTGTTGAGTGCTGCTGCTGTGATGGATTTCAAGGTGCTGTGCTGCTGCTAAATCTGTTGTGTAGATGTTTTGCTTCTTGGATGCTCAGTTATGCTCAATTTGCAAATCTTTCTAATTGATGCTAGTCTGATCTGCTCAGTTGTTGTGAGGCTTGGGTGCTGGTGGTGAAGTTGCTACCTCAGTTAGTGGTCTTGTTACTGGGTGGTGATTCTAGGTGATGCCACTGCTACTGTTAGCTGGGTGGAGAATATAGTCATCACAGGTTTTGCCACTGTTGCTGCTAGCTGGGTGGTGATTATAGGTGTTGCTACTGAATTGGTTTGGAGTTCTCTGGAGTGTGGTCTGTGGGCTTATAAGGAGCTGCCCTGTTGCTGGAGTTATTTGTGTGTTGCATGGTGATTGCTGCTGTGAAGTGGGGTATTGGATGTCTCAAGGCTATAGAGCATTGGGATGTTCTTCTGGTCTGGTGTTTTGCTTATGGGTGATTCTGCAGGTGAATTGTGCGGTCTGAATTGTGTGGAATGAACTGTGGGTTTGATTTGGGGGTTGAGTTTTTGGGGTTTTTTATTTTCTTTATGGGCATGGTCTCTCACCATCTCTTTGTGGTTGAGCTTGCAGATGTTTAAGCTTTCTTTTCGGTGTCAACCTAGTTGGAATTGGGTTTGTTAGCTATGATGCGCTTCTACTCTTCCACCTCTTTATTGATGTTCTTCTCATATGTATTTGTATATTTTCGTTATCAATAAAGTTCTTTTTTGCTGATAAAAAAAAAAAAAAATTTTTGATAGAACTTTTAGTATAATTTTTGAGTTCTCTACCATTTTTTATATCAAGATTTTCCTTTTGTGAACCTTAAAACCTTTGTTTATGACGTAGTTATTGTACAAATTAAAAACTCCACTTTCACTTTAAATAATCATTCTTAATTTCAACTCAAATTCATAGTCTTAATGATACACAACTTTATCAATCTAATTAATATTTGGGTATCAATGATTTCCTTATCTATATCGACATTAATGTTTACAAAAACAAGACAACACTCAAAACAAATAATTCACAACTATAAACATCTATAATACATTTTTAATTTTTTCACACAATATATAGGAAAGGATAAAAAAAAAAAAATCATAAATATTAATTATATCAAATCTCATCAATAATGGGTATAAAAACGAAATATTAATATATCGTACTTACATTCTTGTACATCAATACCTTTAGCCTGATCTGAAGCCATTGTCAAAACTTGGAGTATGAAACAAATTGATGCCTTGCCAATCAAATTAGGGATGGCTGATTAAAGTTGTAACAACCAAAAATAGTCTTTGATAATAATAATAATATAACTTATGAAAAATATTTTTTAGTTTACATTTTCTATATTTTCACTTTGGAAATTCTATTAAAAGATGGAAGGTGAAAGAAATAAAAAGTCAAGTAGTGAGAGAATTCTTTTTTGATTTTAAGTGGAAGGTTTCGTTTTTCTAATTCAAATAGTTATTCATGCTTTATTTAGTTGACGGATCAAAAGACTTCTATTGCATAAGATAAAGATGTAATTATTAATTTAAAAAATTAATAATATTGTATGGGTAATCATTAGGTAGTCCCGAAATGACCATATGACATTATTCACGTAGTACTCTCAACTAATAGTATAGCAGAACTTTTTTGGGTGAAACAATATTGACCTACCTTGTGAGCTAGTTATGAGACAAAAAATGACCCCCTTAGTATGTTATTATTTTTTATTGGTTGGAGCACTATGTAGGTCATATGATACTTCAAGATAATCAATAATTTTTCATGTTGTATTAGCTTTATCAACTTAAAAACACATGTTTTTTTTCCATAAGTTACTGCTTACTAATGATCTTCCCAATGGGGCTTATCAATGAAAATATCAACAAAAGTAGATGGCATTAGTAAACACCATTTCACACAACCATGGACATAGGGTCGGAGACGTGGTGCTCAAGGTGGGGTAGTACTTGTGGTAGATAAAACGGTGGCTATGCAGGTTTTGGTGGCCGAACAAGACGGTGAAAAATGGTGTGCGAAAGTTCACGGTTGTACAGTTGGTTGTGGTGTTGGTTGTTGGGTTGCAACTGTAAAAACATATGATGGCTATGTGATTGTCCAATGACCAAAAAAAGGTAGCGAATGAAGAAGATGGCCATGATGCTGGTCTTCTGTTGCATTATGGTTGACTTCTTGTGGTTGTCATTACTGGAGAAGGCGATGGTCCTATGGAGATTGGGGGCCTATGGTGATTTGAGTTTATGATTTTGATTTAAATTTTTTGATAAATTTTGTATGGGTCATTCAAAATTTTAACTACGACTTCAAAAAGTTTTGTATTGAATTTACTTCCTGGTCATTGTTAACTGAAAAAGATCGGCGTTAAGTTGCCACCTATTTTATCAATATTTGATGAGGTGGCACAAAACAAAACATATGGTATCGTGTTACTAATTAGGCTACATCACATCTTGACATGGTGTTCTTGACTTACTTGATAATTTCTCCCCGGTAAGACTTGGTCATTATCAATTTTTAGCCCTTTCCTATCTCAATTTATTGAGCCAAACTAACAACAGCTCCCTAAATTGTCTCAGACAACTATACATCCACCTCCAAATTTTGTGGTTTACAGTGTTCTCCATGAATTACGGTGCTAAAATTGGCGACCTTTGTCAACAACCTTTCAAACCCCATATAACTCCCTCTGTCTCATCATGCATATCTTCACTCCTATAAGCAGCCTTGGGCCTCTCCCATGGCTTATCCTCCAAACATGAAGAAGGCCTTTGGCTGCTTTCTGTTCCTCTTCTCCTCCCTCCTCATCCTTTCTTCTTCCACCTTTGCCGCCAACCCTGCCGAATTCGAATACGAAATTGAACTCCACAAAACATTCGCCAACACAAGGCTCAAGCGAGCTTACAAAGCCCTCCAGTCATGGAAAAAGGCTATCTATTCTGATCCCTCCAACATCACTAGCAATTGGGTTGGCGCTGATGTTTGTTCCTACAATGGTGTTTTCTGTTCTTCGGCATTGGATGATCCGACAGTGAGCGTCGTTGCTGGTGTTGATCTCAACCATGGCGATGTTGCCGGACACCTCCCCTCCGATCTAGGGCTTTTGACTGATCTCGCTTTGTTTCATATTAATTCAAATAGGTTCTGTGGAATCATCCCCGAGAGTTTCAAGGATCTCCGACTCATGAGTGAATTTGATGTCAGCAACAATCGATTTGTTGGCACATTTCCAAAAGTTGTTTTAGAGATGCCGAAGCTCAATTACCTTGATCTCCGGTTCAATGATTTTGAAGGGCCATTGCCACCAGAGCTCTTTGAGAAAGAACTCGATGCTTTGTTATTGAACAGTAATCGATTCACCTCCAACATCCCTGAAACCCTAGGCAAGTCATCGGTTTCCGTGGCAGTTTTTGCCAACAACAAATTTACTGGTTGCATTCCTAAGAGCATTGGAAACATGACTAATTTGGACGAAATTACTTTTTCAAACAACAAGATGAGCGGTTGTATGCCAGAGGAAATAGGGTTGTTAGGAAAGGCAACCGTTTTGGATTTAAGTGTCAATGAGTTTGTTGGCGTGTTGCCAGTGGGGTTGGGAGGGTTGAAGAGCCTTGAGGCCTTGGATTTTGCCAACAATCAGTTTACAGGTAGTGTTCCTGATAGCCTTTGTAGCTTGACAAACTTGAAAAATTTCACATTTGCCGATAACTACTTCAAGAGAATAGGCAAAGCATGCTATGCTGCTCCAAAGCGCGGTGTTACATTGGAAGATGAGGGGAATTGTTTGGAGGATAGACCGAAACAGAAATCTAAGGCTATTTGTTTGCCAGTTGTGAGTCGACCGGTTGATTGCAGTGACAAGTGTAGGGCTAATAGTGAGGACCCTAGTCCTGTTACCCCAAAAAACCCAACACCAAACCCTCCATCTAGTCCCACCCCAACCACCCCGAAACCACAACATCCATCGAAATCCACTCCATCTCCACCAGTTAATAACCCATCACCACCAGTGCCAACACCAACTCTAACACCAACAGTACCATCGCCACCGGTTACTAAACCACAACCACCACCAACACCAAAACCAACCGTAACATCGCCACCAATTACTAACACAAAATCGCAACCTCCGCCAACACCAACACCATCACATCATACCCCATCAAGCCCTACACTAAAAAATTCACCGACCCCAAAATCCAACGCGCCACCAACACCTGAGTTACCAAGTCCCACATCAGAATCGCCTAAAGCTTCCACTATTCCACCTCCTACTATCAAGCCACCTACCACAAATCCATCAAGCCCTCCACCGAAACCATTGACTCCACAAATACCAAAGACTTCCTCTCCACCTTCCATTTCCAGGATACCATCACCCTTACCAAAGTCGTCTCCGGTTCCAGCTCCAGTTCCAGTTGTGACACCGATTTCAACCCATTCAAAACCTTTCGTGCCATCTCCAGTGCCAGTGACAACTCCGGATGAACCATCTCACCCTACTTCTCCATCACAACCACCATCCTCAGGAACTTCAATTAAGCCGTCACCACCACCGATTTTCTCACATGCACCATCCTTTAAGCCGGTGAAATCAACTCCACCACCTAGAGCGTCCTCCATATCACCCCCACCAAAGTCAGTTCAATCCCCACCACCACCAATTTTCTCACCTGTACAAGCTCATGAACCAGTGAAATCAACTCCGCCAACTAAACCATCCTCCCCATCACCTCCACCACAGTTGGTTCAATCCCCACTACCACCAATTTTCTCGCCTGCACAATCTCCCAAGCCAGTGAAATCAACTCCACCAACTAAACCGTCCTTTTCATCACCCCCATCACTAGTTCAATCCCCACCCCCACCAATTTACTCACCTCCACCACCTGTATTCTCACCACCCCCTCTAGTCCACTCTCCTCCGCCACCAATTCATTCCCCACCCCCACCAGTTCATTCTCCACCACCACCTGTATTCTCTCCTCCCCCACCAGTTCATTCTCCACCCCCACCTGTATTCTCTCCTCCGCCACCAATTCATTCCCCACCTCCACCAGTTCATTCTCCACCCCCACCTGTATTCTCTCCTCCACCACCAGTGCATTCCCCACCACCTCCAGTTTTGTCACCCCCACCACCAGCACCTGTTTACTCCCCACCACCATTACCCGTCTTCTCTCCACCACCACCTGTCTTCTCTCCTCCCCCACCAGTTCATTCCCCACCCCCACCTGTATTCTCTCCTCCACCACCAGTGCATTCCCCACCACCTCCAGTTTTGTCACCCCCACCACCAGCACCATCTCCGCCACCTCCAGTTTTGTCACCCCCCCCACCAGCACCATCTCCGCCACCTCCAGTTTTGTCACCCCCACCACCAGCACCTGTTTACTCCCCACCACCATTACCCGTCTTCTCTCCACCACCACCTGTCCAATCACCCCCACCCCCACCACCATCCCTATCTCCTCCTCCTCCTACTCCTGTCGTACCTCCACCAACACCAATCTTCGAAGACATCACCCTCCCACCAATCTTAGGCGCAGAGTACTCATCACCCCCACCACCAATATTCCCTGGCTACTAACATCTTTCTGTTTATCATTGCCAGTTTTATTTTTTATCAAAAAACATGTACAAAATCACTTTGTAAGCTGAGCTTAATTTGAATCTACATTGATCATTCATTATCTTGTCTGTAAAAATTAATTGTTGTAGACCGTGAATATATATATACATATATATCAATATTTCTCTTGGGAATAATGAAGACATAGTTACAAGGAACAACTTCTTTTGTTTATGATTTTTTATTCTAAATTCTTTAATTTTATTACTTCTTTGCCTAAAGTTCTGTAAATTTATCAAATTGTGCACTATACTGTACATCCAAGTTAACAATATATTAGCATAACCAATAGATGGGTTCATCCAAGTTAGCAATACATTAGCGTCACCAATAGATGGGTTCCTAAGCGTTGTATTTTCTGATTTTATAGTCATTTTGAATGACAAGAATCTCGAATATGAATATGATTCTAGATCTTCATAATTTTAATGTTTATAATGAATTAGAAAAGAAATGTGATTTTTGATTATCTACTCAAACTATAATCACTTCTTCAAATTGAACAATGATCTTATCTCTACACTCTTATAGAAAATCTAAAGAATGTGAACTATTTAAGAGTAATAAAAGTTAGATGAGCCCACAACAATTTAAAATTTTATCATTTTCTCATAAATAATGTGATTTCTGATAATAAGATTACATCCAAACGTAGCCTTAAGCCATAAACAAGAAATGAGAAAGAACATGAGCATAAATAAGTTGGGGCTGAAGGGACCATAGGCCATGGTACCCCTAACCTTTATACAAGACTCTTATATACAATGTCATATATATATTGAGCGAAAATTATAGGAATGGAGAGCTCTTGCATTATATTAATTAAGTTTGGATTATTTAGATTGGCGACGTGAGTTCAAGTAGAGGTGGAAAATAATAAAATAATTCAACCCAAACCCCCCATTTACTAAATGGGTTTGAACAAATTGGGTTAAATTGTGTGCGGGTTGGACAAATCAATCCAACTAACCCGTTCACTTTAATGAACTTATTTTCTAATAGATTCAAATTTAAGGGAAAAAAAAAAAGCCAAACAAAAAATGTCAAAAATTATTTTAGAAAATTACATACACATGTATATAGTCATGTATTAAAAAAAAAAAAAAAAAAAAAAAAAGAAGTTTGAGCCTAAACACATATAAAACAAAACATATATAGTGTTTATATATATATAGAGATATATAGATGTGCATAAGCATGTGTGTGTATAGACTGATCCACATGTGTGTATATCAGAAGCAAACCATCTCAAAAACAAGTTTAGAGAGATGCAGTGAGTTCTATTTGTTTTGTTTGACTGCTGTTTCATGCCATCTAAAAAAAAGTTAGAGAGAGATTTAAAATGTGCTACATATCCTATTGTTTGGTTTCAATTTTAGAATTAATTTTTAAAATATTTTTTGAAAAATTAAAATTAATTTGACAAAATTGAAATCAAAACAAAAAACTTTGCCTCCAAAAAAAGTAAAATCATATGAAAATGATAAGTGGTTTTAATTGTTTTTTTTCACCAAATTAATATTTAGTTTTATCCAAAAAAAAAAAAAAAAAAAAACAAAAACAAAAAGAGGAAAAAAAAAAAAAAAAAAAAAACAGATTTTAAAAACTATATCAAACATTTATGTGTTGGAGTTATTATAAATGTTCAATATACTAAAATATTAGTGTCAATTTCATAATATTTTAATTTTGTGCAGTGGTTTTTCTATCATAATACAATTATTATAAATAAATAACATGTTGATATTTCACAATGAGAAGTAGATGGTGAGTTGGTTGATAGACAACCTGTTCAGGAGAACTTAGAGTTCGAACCGTGGGCACTACCTCCTGGTAGGTTTCTAGGGTTTCCTAACTCACCTCTTCCACACCAGCTAGGGTTTCTTAACTGGTGTTGGGTTGGTTCCCTACTTGCTTTCTCCTCTTTCCTTTCTTCCTTGGTGAAAGCTCTCCGTGTGTGTGGGTTTTTAGGAATTCTCTGTTTTGTTTTCCTGCAGGGTTCTGTCTTCCGCTTCCATGGAAACGACACCTTCTTATCTTTTTCACCAAATAGGGCACACCTACACGAAGACATGGATCAGATAGAGCTGCTGGAAGAATCGTGTGAAAATGAAGATATGTCTAATCTTTGATTAATCGGCAAAGTTCTTGCCCAGAAGAACTTGAACAAACAAGCGGTGCACAACATTCTCTGACATGCGTGGAGACGCAAGGCAAAGCTGGACATCTCACCTTGGTCAAAAAATATCGTTTTGTTCCAGTTCACGGAGGCAGAGGACCGGAGAAGGGTACTCTTCGAAGCACCATGGTCAGTAATGAGGCACCTTCTGGTTTTACAACCACTAGAGGCTGGTCGGTGGACGGTAGAGCTTGATTTCCAAATTCCAATGGTGTCCCTTTTGGGTCCAAGCTCATGGGCTCCCAATGGCCAAAATGACTCGTTAGAATGGAGAAATTATAGGCAGAATGATTGGAAATCTGTTGGGGGTGGAGGCGATGCATGATGGGATTTTATTAGAGAGAAGCTTTCTCCGGATGAGGATCAATGTGGACGTTACTAAACCACTTCCCTTGGGCTGCTTCCTCCAACTCAAACGTGCTCGGGACAACGAACCAAAAGAATCATGGGTCTCTTATAAATACGAGAAACTATCAGACTTCTGTTATGATTGCGGGAGAATTGGCCATGAAAAAGCAGTCTGCAAGTTTGTATCCCGCGAGGTTGGAGAGCAATCAACGTATGGACTTGAAATAAGAACGGGTAGACCTCCAAATCTGGAGATGACTGCCGAACAAACTAGGTGATGGGTGGACAACACAGAGGTCAGAGTGAATCGTCCGGTGGAAGAAGGCCGTCGGAAAGGCATACTCTGGCAACCGGAAAGAGGTGCGACGGTAAATGGTACGAGGGACCAGGTGGCAAATCCCAGTACTAATCGTGCAAACGTGGGTGTACCTTCTATTCAAGTCTGTTCTTCGGCACCCTCTGTGGCATCAGAAGGTGGTGAAGGCTATATGCATGTGGTCAAAACCGTTATCTTAGAGGGGATAAATGTTGGTTGGCCAGTGGAAGGGAGTCAGCTAAGCGCTAGGTTTGGAAACCTAAATAGAGGGAAAAAGGTGACTTCAGAGGGGCAAACTCCTGACTCCATGATTGTGCGAACACAGGACCAGCCCTGTAAGGGAAATGCTAGGTTTCATGAAGAATTTTTATGAAAATCATCATGAAAATTGTCTGCACTGTTAGATCAAGTATGTGTCTCATGATCCAACAGTGCAGACAGTTTTCATGATGATTTTCATGAAAGTTTTCATGAAACCTAGCATGACCGCCCTGTAATGCTCCATAATATAATAACAATCACTTTGCTTGTTTCTATTTTTTTAAAGGAAAATGCTAGGTTTCATGAAAAAAAATCATGAAAACTATCATGAAAAGGATCTGTACCGTTAGATCAGGTATGGTATTTTTTGTATGCCTGATCTAACGGTGCAGATCCTTTCATGATGGTTTTCATGATTTTTTTTCATGAAACCTAGCATAACCCTTTTTTAAAAGTACTTTTGAGAAAGTTCTATTTTCTTATTTTTTATTTTTTTGTTTTTATTAAATTTTTTTATATTTTAAGTAATTTATTTATTTTTTTTTACGTATTAACATACCTAACATAAATATAGCTAAAAAGTAAAAAATTTGTGAAAAAATCTTTTCAAAATTCACTAAATACTAAAAATACTAGAATTTAGTATATTTTTTTTTAATATTTTTATGCATTTATTAATTTTTTTTGACAAATTTTTTTGCTTTTTAGATACATCTAACTAAGGTGCATCTAAAAAAGTAAAAAAATGTTTAAAATTTTAAAAATATTCACTAAAAACAAAAAAATACGAAAATAAAAAAAACTCAGTTTTCAAAAAATTTAATCCAAAAAACTCAAACCAAACATACTGAATAATATCATCTCATGATAATTATCTATTAACAATACATACTTGAATATGATAACTTTGCATTTATATGATTTAATTTTACAAAAGATGGCACATACACTATACATTCATAATCTCTAACCTTGAATCTACGACCATGTATCATAGACAAAGGATATGAAATAAAAGTCAAAACATATATATTAATGTCCTAATGGCTACAACTTTCCAAGACGATACTTGGTTACAACAAAAGTAAATTTTAACTCAACATAGTTTAAGCCATAGGCTTATACAAAATAATTACAATAATAACAAAAAGAAGCTCTTGGCTCAAAGTCCTCCCAAGCTACGACATTGGTGGAGGCATATCATTAGCACCTGAAAATGGTTTTCCACATAGGTTGAACCAAAACTCAGTAAAGATACTCTAACATAGTGTATGAATCTTAACAAAGTTATAAGGTGAATGTATATGCAATGCTCGTGTTAAAATATTTTATATCTCTTTTCAAAAATCATGCCATGCTAGGTTTATATCACAACTCATGAAAATATTTCCTTTACAACAGAAAACAGGGTAGTTATTACAAACAATGGAAATATCTAGGTACGTGTTTGCCAATAGGCTATACAAGCACTATTAATGCCATTTTTACCGGTATTAACCGGATGGCTCGGCACTTAACAGCTCGGGTTTCTAGACTTTTGCCAAGGATACACGGGCCAACATAATCCCACAACCATATCCCTTACCTAGATTCATCAAGGTATTCACCATTTTTTTTCAAAACAATATACATTTTCAATATGCGAAGTATGCAACAATGTTCAATGCAAATGGATGAGAAATTAGTTTCAATTCTCCTAATTCTCATGCAATTTTTACAACAATATAGTTATCCTCCATCGATAGCCCAAAACAGATATCTCTAAACAGATAGATAATTTTCAATAAAGATGAACTTTCCAAAATTTCAAGATAACAGTGATAATGCATATCCAACTCCATCATCAATCATCATCATTATTATTTCGATTTCATAAAACCCAACATCATTTTCATTTCCTCTTTACAAAATAAAATATTCACATTTTAGGAAAAAATTCATTTTTCTTTATAATCCATTTTCAAGGATAAAAATTCACCATTTTATCACAACTCAACCACATTTACAAACCCACAATCATATTCAAGAATCTATTTGAAAATCCCTCTTTTGATTTTTGAACCAAAACCCTAGATTTTGTTCAAAAATCCCTAAATCACAATGTTGTTCTAGAAAAACAAATAGCCAAGTTAAAAACTATACAAAAGTGTGGGGAAATTTCTACCTCAACGCAGAAGGCAAGAGAGAGAATGAAGAAACCTCGATGAAATCGAAAATTAACTTCACTCCGATTAGAATGAGGCTCTAGGTGAGCTCTACCTTTTTATCAAATGGATGAGGGTGTAGAGATCAATGGATGATACTGTATTTGAAGGTAGAAGATGAGTTCTAGAGAGAGAGAGAGAGAGTAAATTTAGGTTTTTGGAGTATAAAGAAAGAGTGTAAGATGAGAAAATGACTTAAAATGTGAGTTTTACGAACTAATATAGGCGTAGATCGCTCGAGCGACCAAAACACCGCTCAAGTGACTAGACATAATAAGTGAGACTGCTCGAGTGAACAAAGTTACTGCTTACTCTCCTAGAAGTTTTGCAAACAGAGGCTAATTGCTTGAGTGCAATAAAGACTGCTCGAGCCAAGACTGTTCGAGCGTAAGAAAGATCGCTCGAGCTAACTGACCAAAATCTGGGCAAAGACTCCTTTGAAAAACGGACTCCCAACCTGTTCCAAATGCAACAACGACATCCAAATAACGAAACTCGATCAAGAATAGGATGTATAAGGGTATGAACAACCAAAGAACAACCAAAACACCACCCTTCCAGTACTTTTTTAGGCTTGTAAAAGTACTGAGAGTTCCCAAAGACCGCTCGAGCGACCAAAAGACCGCTCGAGCAAACTGACCAAAATTTGGGCAAAGACTCTTTTGAAAAATGGACTCCCAACCTGTTCCAAATGTAACAACGACATCCAAATAACCAAACTCAATCAAGAATAGGATGTATAAGGGTATGAACAACCATTTAAGATAAGAAATCTCGGATTCAAAACAGTCAATGGGTCGAGTTTAAACCAGAATCGTTATAACCTCCCATCTTAAGGAATTTTTCCCCGAAATTTTAAATCAAACAACAACACCGTGTTAAATCAATTACAATAATAATAATAAGTCGAACTTGTAACCATGACCCATCTAGCAGTCGTTCATTCTCAAAACAATGATAAACAAGTTTTCAATATTGAATATGCATTTCACTTTTCCTAATACATATACAATGTTTACATTTAATCAACATAACAAGATTTTCAACATAAGTTTTCAGACATTAACAAAATGATCCAGATACTTCTCATGGACTTTTGCCTCGCGCTCCCAAGTTGCCTCCTCAACCGCATGGTGTCACTATAACACCTTTACCAATGGAATTGTCTTGGCTTGCAAGACTTGGTCTCGTGTATCTAAGACTCTAGCCGGTCTCTCCTCCTATGAGGCATCCTCATCTATCTCTAACTCGGGTCAATCCAAAATATGTGACGGATCCAGCTCATTCTTCCAGAACATACAAATATGAAACACGTCATGAACCCCAAAAAGCTGTGGCGGCAGGCCGAACGATAAGCTACCTCCCTAATGTGCTGTAGGATCTCAAAAGGCCCAATAAATCTAGGATACAACTTCCCGCTCTTTCGAAGGCATGATCTCTTACCTCAAATGATAATTGTTTTCTTCTACGGTAAGCATAACTCTTCTGATGACTCTGAGCTGAAACTAACCTTTTACAGATAAGTGCAACCTTCTCCGTTGTTTCCTGGACTAACTCAGGACCTAACATAGGTGCGTCACCCACCTTGGCCCAACATACTAGAGATCTACACGGTCGACCATACAAGGCCTCAAACAGTGCCATACCGATACTCGCCTGAAAGTTGTTGTTATAGGCAAACTCCACTAAAGGCAAGTGCCTCTCCCACAACCTCTTAAAGTCAATAACACAACCCCGAAGCATATCCTCTAGAATCTGAATAGTACACTCTGATTGCCCGTTAGTCTGAGGATGATAAGCGGTGATAAATGTCAATCTAGTGCCCAAGGCATTCTGTAGGCTTAGCCATAACTGAGCCATGAAATGCGGTTCCCTATCCGAAACAATAGTCACAGGGACCCCATGAAGTCGAACTATGTCCCTAACATAAAGGTCGGCAAGGTAATCTATCGAATCATTCGTACGTATAGGTATAAAGTGCGCTGATTTAGTTAACCGGTCGACTATCACCTATACGGCATCATTACACCATTGAGTGCTCGGAAGAACCACAACAAAATCCATCGTGACATGCTCTCACTTCCACTTGGATATAAGCAAAGGTTGCAACAAACCCGCAGGTCTCTAATGTTCGGTCTTCATTTGTTGACAAGTAAGGCACCTTAATACAAACAAGGCTACGTCTCTCTTTATCCCTTTCCACCAAAATTGGTAACTAAGGTTGTGATACATCTTTGTACCTCCCGGATGTACCACAAGGCATGAATGGTGGAACTCTTGGAGTACCTCCTCCCTACACGACTCTGGCACAAAAAGACGGTCAAGATATCTAACACTCGAGTTAGAATACACGTTCTAGCCCTTCTATACCTTTCCACTAGATGACTTCTCTTGGATAGACTCTACCTCGTGATCACCTCGCTGGGCTTCTTTAACTCAGTTCACAAGTGTAGGTTGTGCAACTATGGTAAACAAAGTTACTAACTTAACAGACTCACCAAGATGCAAATCAAACTCGCCAATAGAATCCAATATCTCCCATTCCAGGATGACAATACTAGCTACACTGCTAGTGAATTTCCTACTCAAGGCGTCGGCTGCTACATTAGCTTTTCCCGGATGATAATGCAACTCAAAGTCGTAATCCTTCATAAACTCCATCTACCTTCTTTGTCTCAGGTTCAAATCTTTCTGTGAAAAAAGATACTTCAGACTCTTGTGATTAGAAAATACCTCAAATCTTTCACCATAAAGATAATGTCTCCAGATTTTCAAAGCAAAAATCATTGCTACTAGTTTTGAGTCGTGAATATGATAATTCCTCTCGTGTGTTTTAACTGCAGTGAGCCATAAGCTACTACCTTTCCCTCTTGTATCAAGACACAACCCAAACCTTCCCGAGACGTATCACAATACACTAAATAGCCCAATTCGCTCTTTGGAATAATCAACACTGGAGTAGTGGTAAGTCTAACCTTGAGCTTTTGAAATGATTTCTCACAAGTCTTGCTCCACACAAATTTGATTTATTTTCTAGTCAGTCTAGTCAACGGTGAGGCTATTCTAGAGAAATCCTTCATAAAATGTCGGTAATACCTGGCTAACCCCAAGAAACTCCTGTAGACACCTCATTTTTGACCGCCTTTAAGACTTGGGTGCCATTGATTGATCACTCGATGATAAAAGTTATGATGTGCAAATGTTCGATTTTTTCAGCAAGAAGAGCTTCTAAATCGCAACCTTACACCCCATTTTGGACCAAAACTACTCTTAACCAAAATTATTTTAGACCTTAAAACCCTCTCTTTCAAAATATTTTTGAAATTGTTTCTACGATGTTCCGAGGCTCGCATTTCGTTAAAAATTGTACTTTTCGGTAAACTGAGCAAGGATAAAGTGGAAATAAATGGAAGGGAGGTGAACTCTTTGAAAAATCTTTTTAAACCTCTTATTTATAGGTTTGGAGTTAAAGAAAATAAGAGGGGAGGGAAGAAACCTAGTTGGGGAAACGGTTGAGCTTGAAACTGTTAAAAGAGAACTGGGTAGCCTTACTAAATTAGGCCTATCTCTTTGTGCACATAGACTTTATTTGTGAGGCCACCACCATTGGAAATTGGACTTCTGGGGCTTCATTTTAGACTCAAGAATTGCCTAAAGCCGAGTTTGAATGAGGGAGATGTGATTGTTTGAAGTTAGGCATTAATCCGTTAAGAGAGAACTGAGCAACCTTCATTAAAATAAAAATATATCTTTACACACTTAAAATTTAGATGTGAGGCTGCCACCATTGGAAAGTAGACTTCCGGGACTTCAATTTAGACTAAAGAATGACTTCAAACTGAGTCCGGATGAGGGAGATATGCCCATTTGAAGTCAGGCCTGGAAGCATAGCCGGTAGGTGGCCGGCAGCCACCATTTGTGGATGGCAAGCCACCATTTCTAGCATGCCAGCCTCCAGTGATGGCCGGCCG
The DNA here is from genome assembly GCA_030407325.1 of Camellia japonica. NCBI lineage: Eukaryota > Viridiplantae > Streptophyta > Magnoliopsida > Ericales > Theaceae > Camellia > Camellia japonica. The sequence goes on along the minus strand of JAPPVO010000016.1, from coordinate 80,856,118 downwards.
GCCACCACTGCTAGCCGGCCGGCCACTAGTGTAAAACCAGATATTTTCTCCAGCTATTTACACAAAGTTCTAGTTATCCTTTTTTAGATATTTTCGACCTAAGGCTCATGTTTTCTATATATAAAGGACCTTTCTTCTTGTTTTCAAGGTTAGAAAGATTTAAGGGTGAAGAAATAATTTTGAAAAATATCCTCTCTCTCTACAATTCTCTCTCTCTCTCTCTCTCTCTCTTGCAACTTACATAGCCTATGCCCAAACACTCTAAACCAAACCTAGAGAACTTCTTGTTGAGATTATTTGAGTTTGAATTTGAGCTCTTGAAGCACTTGAGAGTGTGAAATTGGTGATTTATGACTTAAAGGTTCATTTCTCTTCAAGTGGTATACCTTCTCTTACTTTTGTACCATCTTTACACCACTTGTTTTCCATCTTTTCTTGCTATTTTTAACCTCTTTAAAACCTGTTTTTATGGGCTGAAGCTTGTTGTTTAAGGCTATTAAAGGTAGAGAGGTTAACCACTCTTCTTTGAACCTTATTTCCTAAGCCTTTACACTTGTGTTTCCCATTCTTTCGTCAACTTTTTTTGAGCTTTTTACCACTGATTTTCAGAAGTTTTCAGAGGCTAAAAAAATGGTTTTGAAGTCCCAAAAATGGAGGGGTTAGCCACCCCTCATTTGGCTTGTTTACTAGCTTAAATTGCCATATTTTAGTTTATTGTTTTAGCTATTTTTGTCTTCATTTCAGCACTTTTTTGTACTATTTTTGGGTTGTAAAACTCTGTATTTTTGGGCTGAAACTTGTGGTTTAAGGCCAATAAGGGTTAAGGGGTGGTTCACCTTTTTTTGTACCTTGCTTTCAAGGCCTTTACCCGTGTGTTTCCCACCTTGTTGTCACCTATTTTTGAGATTTTAAATATTGAATTTTAGAGTTATTTCAATGGCTAAAAACACTTTTTAAAGTCCAAAATTAGAGGAGTTAGCCTCCCTTCCTTGTATCTTTCTTACTAGCCTAACATGCTATATATTTTAGCTTATTAATTTAGCTATTGTTAACTTAATTTCAGCATGTTTTAGGACTTATTTTAGACTGTTTTAGCACTGTTTTGGGCTGCTGGTTGCATTTGAGCTTTGTTTTGCATGCTTGTAGTGTAATTGTCCTCATGAGCTTGGTGTTTTAGGCCTTAAACACCATCTCATTTGAGTTGATAGCATTTATTTATGCTTTTGTCACTTATTTTCAGCACTAATAATCTCTGCAACCTCCTTCCTTTCTTGGCTTTTGTTTTTCTTTGAGAGTTGTTTTAAGCTTCTTGTTTTTTTAAGCATGAGATTGAGGTTGTGTAACATGCCCGCGAGGGACCTCAACGGGTTACAGTTCGGACTCGATTTGTGTCGGTTCTAAATCTGAACCAAAGAGTCCAACTCTGGCAAATCGTTTTGAGAAACAGATTTTTGAAAAGAAGTGCCAAACATGGACTGCTTTGCCAGATACAGAGTCGCCACCTAAATATTTTTAAAATGGGAAATTTAGGAAACCCTGACTCGGTGCCGAAGGCCACGTGTCCGTCATCACCAAAGTTGTCTTGGCTCGGGAGCTTGGGTACGATCGGGGAAGGTCAGCTATGAGCACCCCCTTTCGCCCGGTCCGAAGACCGGCCTCTACTAACCATGATATCCGATTTTGAAAACGTTATGTGTTCTTATTCCGGTTATTAGCCTAGAATTACTATGTTATGCGCACAGCAAACAAGTATAGACTAGATTGCCTAATTTGGAAACAAGCATTGCATATCCGTTCGTTTTGAAGAATGTGTTGGATTTTGCTACTTGCAAGTAGGTTAAAATACGGATTTCAATGAGTTGTTCCAACTCAAACAATCCAACCTTCACCCACAGGCATTCATGCAGTTTATCACATAAGCAACTAGCCACATGGTAAACATGCTGTCATGTTAACATTCACACGCATGCGAGATGCTAAAGCATGAAAATACTTACATCATACTCCGTGCCAAAATAATAAACTAGTTAGCATACATGCATGGTCCTAGTTCATGTTAATTTTGACTAATGCAACACATACAAGATGCAATTAGGGTAGGCTCGGCTATCCTAAACATGGCATGTGGAATGCAATCGATTAATGCACGTATTCAATTTGGAATTGAAGTACAAATGCAGTTAGCATGATGCGCCGAGCCCGGTGCATGTAAACGAATGTATGGATGCACGCATGCTATCATACTATTATGCCAATTTAAATATGCCCTAATCTACCGTCATAAGCAGGTAAATAAAAGGGAGAAAGAAGTGGAGGTTGGAAGACATACACACCACTCACGCACACTTATTACAAATACGCCCTCACACGGAGGGACCAAAAGAATAATACAGTCCGAATAATAAATCAACTATCCTAGCTAACTAATTATTACAAAACTTCTAATTTAATTAACAAATTAAATGCAAAAGGGAAAAGGCCGCAGCCCCGCCTCGGGATGCGCGAATGATGCATGTTTGACTTGCCTTTCCTGGAAACTCGCTGCCATAGCACTGTTGCCTCTGTTTACACTGCTTAGCTTCTCTGAAAATTGCACAAATCTCAAGACAGGTTCTTTGCACACTGTGGAACACCACCGGCTGGGAGGGATGGCCACCGGCCATGGGAAAAGGTCACCGGCCTCTGATGAAGTTATCGGCCAAAAATCCCTGGCCGGTCGGCACTCTATGTAGCCGACCGGCCAAAACTTCCTGCAGAACCTGCAATTGACAGCAGCAGAGGGCAAGCAGTGTATGGCATGGAATTTCAAGCAAATGTGTGCATGAATACACTCCCTATCATGCAATGGACTCAAGGGAGCATGGCCCTCGACCCCCGGGCCATCAATCACGCATTTCAATGCATGATGGCCCAAAAGCCAAGTTAGCAACTTTGATATCAAATGAAATGCAAGCACAAAACACATCAAAGGCCCCAACCTCTATCATGCTTGATCAAGAGGCAAGGGATGCATGCCAAATGCAACCTAAGCATGCGAGCTAAGTATGCAATATGAGTATGCGAACAAGCATGCAAGGCATGACACAATGCAACAACATAACATGCACAACGCATTGTAACACGGCATACACAATGCAAAATGGGCTTACACCAATACAAGTTGACCTCAGCCACACTCATATCAGTGGCCATAAGATGAAAACAAGACAACTCGAAATGCGTGCACGCGTGCACGCAAACCGAGGACCGACCCTCAGGCACCGAAATGCCACTCTAATGAGACATGGCGAAGATATGGAATATGATATGCAAACATGCAAAAATTAGTAGCAAAATGAGGGGGGAAAACAGCCCCGAAACAAGGCGAAATGACACCCGATGCATGGAATCTCTCCCGAAATGCAAAACTAGGTACATGAAATGGCTTACAGCTATACAAAGCATGCATAATTGGTACACAGAATGAGAAGACAGAAGCAAGGCAGCCCCAAAATAAGCATTTTTACAGTCCAAAGCATGGCCAAACAGTAAGCACAAGTGGGGCTAAATTAGCATACAAAAATGGCTCCGCAAGGGAGGCAATGAAGCAAGTGGTAGATGCAAAGCCCAAACAGAAAAAGACCCTTCTAAAACACTGAAGAGGGACCAAAAATATGACTACTTACAGTTTATGGCAGCCCCCAAGACAGTATACAAACACACTCAAAATGTCATGCAAGATGAGGCTCAAAAGAGGCTATAACACAAAGTATACAAAATATTCATCAAACAGCCAAATACCCTTAATGAAACATGACAAGGGGGTCAAAATATGGCCACTTTCAGCTCTGATCAAGGTCGAAAAACAGAATCTTAATAAGATAATGAATCATGCAAAAATGGGGACCAAAGAGGGGTACAATGGCAAGTGATACATGGAGGTCCCCAATAGTGTTGAGCCCTTCTTCAATGTTGAAGAAGGGCTCAAAATAATCCTATCTACAGTTTATGACATGCTCCAAAACAGATCACACATAGGCTAAAAATATCATGCAAAATAATGGCATTCAAGAGGATAATGAAGCAAGTGCCAAAAAGAAGCTTCAAACTGCCATGAGCCTTTAATGAAACATGGAATATAGCTCAAAAAAATGACATTTTCAGTTTTGGTCGGAGCTCAAAACAGCAAGAAAATGGGGCTAAGCAATGGTACAAAATAAGGCCAAAAGAGAGGGGAAATGAACTTACCCTTGAAGACTACTCCTTGGCTGCCCTTTGAACTGAGAAATGGTGCCTCCAAGCCTCTGAGAAGACCCTCCAAGCTGCTGGAATGGAGGTGGTGGGGTGGTGCTAGGTGTTGGTGTAGGAATGGAGCCAAGAACCTTATACTTTGAGGCTAAAATGGAGAGATACAAGGGGGAAGAGTGTATGTCTCCTCTGGAATTTCAGAACCCTAATTATGGAAGAGGAGGGCTTGCTTTATAGAGCCAAGGGAGTAAGACTTCTCTTAGAAGCTTCAAAACCAAGAGCCAAGATCCTCCATACACGTGTATGGAGGATCCAGTCTGTGCCCTCCAGCTGGCACAGTTGTCATCCATTCAATCTGTAGAATACTCCGGAAGGTCGTCGGCTAGCAAAATTGGCCGGTCGGCTACTTTTATTGGCCGGTCGGCTACTTTTATTGGCCGGTCGGCTATTTATTTGGCCAGTCGGCTAAATGGATGGCCGATGGGTGGCCGATGAGGTCAAAAAGTTCCGGTGGATATCTAGATTGAAGCCCCGGAAGTTAGCTTTCCAATGGCGCAAACCTTGCATTAAAATTCCTCCTGTGGAAAAAGTTATGCCCATTTTGGTGAAGCCGCGCAGATTCGATCCAACCGGGATGATGCCCACCTTCAACTGATCATATCTCCCCCACCCGGACTTGGCTTTAAGAGATTCTTGAGTGCAAAATGAAGCCCCGGAAGTAAGCTTTCCAACGGTGGTAGCCCCATAGCTAAAATCCAAGTATGCAAATGAATAAGCCTGATTCAGCGAGGGCTGCTCGACCCTCTTCTACCCGGATTCATGCCGAACTTCTTCTCCAACTTGGTTTCCCCCCTCTTCTCCTCTTTTCTTCAACTTCAAACCCCTAAGTAAGGTGTTTTGAAAGATTTTTCAAAGATTTCATCTCTCTTTCATTCATCTCCACTTTGTCCTTGCTCGGTTTACCGAAAAGCGCAACATTTACCGAAATGCGAGCGTCGGAACATCGTGGGAATTTAATTTCAAAAAAGTTTTGAAAGAGAGGGTTTTAAGGTCTAAAAACCATCCAAAATAATTTTGGTCCAAAATGGGGTGTGAAGTTGAGATTTCTCTCTCTCCTTGCTGAAGAAATTGAACCTTTCCCCTGCACACCTTTCATCACCGAGCAAACCATCAGTAACGCCCAAGTCTCGAGGGCGGTCAAAAATGGGGTGTCTACAGGTTGTCATACTTAATGGTTTAATCCCTTTTAGGGGTTCATTATCAATGGCATGACATCTCTTTCATGTCTTAAGTTAACTCTTGGTTTGGTACTTCACTCAATTAGAGGACTTAAATTCATTATTGGACTTAATGAATTATAGGATGGTTGGTAATCTAAAATTGAGTAACTAAATTGAGGCTAAAAATGGTGCAAGATAATAATTGGTGTTGTGTTCAATCGGACGTTAATTGAACACAAGGAAGCTTGACGCATTTCATACTCATTAGTGATGAAATGATTCAAGGTTCCAAGGTTACCACTTCCCTTGATCTTTTATGAAAGGGAGGTTGTATGAGTCTTGTTTTGTTGCATTTATTGAACTTGCACACTTGGTTTCATGAGCCATCATGCAATGAAATTGCATCCATTGATGGTTTGTGAACCGAACTCACTACTTCTTTGATTTGTTCATGAAAATGAGGGGTGAGTTATGCAAACAAACCCTTGAAATACCCTGTATATGCTCTATTTGTCCTCTGTTATAGCAAGGAGAACTGGGCAACAGTGGCCGGCGGGCGGTCGGTAGACCACCTTTGATAGGCGGCCGGCAACCCTTATCACTAGCCAGCCGACCACTGATGCAAAATTTGGCAGTATGTTCTTCAAGCAGAGTAGAGTTATTCTGGAAGTGGGCAACAGTGTATGCGTTCTATTATGCAACAGAGGCTCTTCGGAAGCAAAACAGTGGCTTTTCGGGTGGAAACCGAGCACGTGCATGATCATTCCTTGCATTTCGAGCCTATCTAAATTTAAATACTTAGCTTAGCTATCCATTATAATTAATTAGTTGTATCTAGTTAATTTTGCCAAGTGTTGTAACTAATTAGTTAGTTAACTAGTTATTCAATTTCGTTTTGTAATTATTTTAATTAGCTAGAATGGTTAATTACTTTGGTTTGTAATAAATAGTTAAGTAGTTTAGAAATTTATTTAATTTGTTTTGCAATAATTAGCTTAGCTTTAATTAGTTAGTTAGTTAGCTAGCTAGTTTATTTATTTGGACTCCCTTCGTGAAAGCGCAATGTTGTAATAATGTGTATGTCTTCCAAACCCACGTTTTTCTTCCTTTTATTTAACTGCTTATGATGGTTAGTTTAGGGACATCACTTTTCAATTAGCATATCGCATGTTTTCATCCATTCATTTGTCTTGCATACTGTAGACGTCCCTGACCGTCCCGGGAGGGAAATCCCGTTTTGTTCAATTGGGCTCACTATAGTTCAGGACTCAATGTCACGGTCCTGTATCTAATCTCGCAGAGTGCAATGCAAGACTGATGAATCATCAAAGAGTCCAAATCCGGCAAATCGTTTTGAAAAATAGATTTTTGAAAGAAGTGCCAAACATGGACTGTTTTGCCAGATACAGAGTCACCACCTAAATATTTTATTTTGGAAAAATTTAGGAAACCCTGACTCGTTGCCTAAGGCCACGTGTCCGTCATCACCAAAGTTGCCTCGGCTTGGGAACTTGGGTATGATTGGGGAAGGTCACTTCGTGAGCACCCCCGCTCGCCCGATCAAAGATCGGCCTCTACTAACCATGATATCTAGTTTTGAAAACATTATGCGCTCTTATTCCGGTTATTAGCCTAGAATTACTATGTGATGCGCACAGTATACAAGTATAGACTGGATCGCCTGAGTTGGAACAAAACATTTCATATTTGTTTTTGAAAGCGGTTTGCTACTCGCAAGTAGGCTAAAATGCGGGTTTGCCACCCTCAGGTGGGCTTAGAAAACATGGTGTTGCCACTCTCAAGTGGGCTTAAAACTCGCAATCGATGAATTGTTCCAATTCAGATAATCCAACCTTCACCCACAGGCATTCAGGCAGGTATATCACATAAGCACATAGCCTCATGGTAAGCATGCTATCATGGCAATCACTCACACGCATACAAGGATGCTAAAGCATAAGTACTTACCGAGTACTCCAAGCCAAAACAGAAACTAGTTAGTAATCAATGCATGATCCTAGCTATGCTGAAATGCCTAATGCAACACATACAGGTATGCAACTAAGATAGGCTCGGCTATTCTAAGATGGCATATGATGATGCTACAGCTAACACGTATTCAACTCGGAATTGAAATACAATGCAGTTAGTATGATGCACCGAGCCCGGTGCATGCAAGACAGATGAATGATGCAAACATGTAACCATAAGTATGCTAATTGAAACGTGCCCTAAACTAACCATTATAAGCTGGTAAATAAAAGGGAGAAAGACGTGGGGTTGGAAGACATACATCACACACACGCACACTTATTACAATTGTGCCCTCGCTCGGAGGGTCTGAATAAGTAATACAAGCCGCCTAATCAACTAGCTAACAAGCTACTTAATTATTACAAAAACTGAATGAATAACTAGCTACAACTAATTATTACACAACTTAATTAATTAACAAATTAATTGCTTACAAATAACAAATGCTAATTAACAAGTAAGCAGTAAAAAGAATTGCTCCAGCTCTTGTTTGAAGAAGAGGAGGGTATGCATGCTTGCTTCGGTTCCTCGCCTCGAAACGCCTTCCGGTTGCTCTTTAGAGGCTCTGTTTGCAGGGTGTCTTCCAGTGCTTGTTGTTGGAACTTACCAAAACACTGCTGGGGGATTCACCAGTGGCCTGCCGGCCATGAAAGGAGCACTGCCGGCCAACAACAGGGCACTGCCGGCCAAGGATGAAAGCCTGCCGGCCATCAGTGGTGCACTGCCGGCCACTGGTGTGCTGTGACACCAAGCTGCAACAAAGCACAAAATAGAGGAAAGTGAGGGTCTCTCAAGGGCATGTATGCACTATGCCACCCCAAATCACCTCAAAACATCAAGGGAGAGGCCTAGTCGGATCGACGACCATCAATCATGCATCCCGATGCATGATGGCCAAGGATCCAACTTGTGCAAATCAATATGAAAATGAATGCACAAACAAAGCAAATAAAGCCTAGAACTCTATCATGCATCATCAAGAGCTTCGGCGACCGAGAATTGAGACACGTTCCATCACTCGGAGTATGAAACGCCCCTCGTTCCTCGCGCTCGGATTAACAACATGCAAACTTGTAAGGCTAGCATGCGACAACATGCAAGGATTGAGCAAGCATACAACAATATGCAAGACAGGCATGCGACAACATGCAAAGAGATGGACTTAAACTAATGTGGGCAGCTCTCAACTAAGCCCAAATCAATGGCCATAAGTGATGGATTGATGGCATGAAAAGCATGAAATGACAAGGCAAACATGTATGCCAAGTGGCTCAAGTATTAAGGCACAAAGAGGACAACTCTTAAGCACACTTAAGGAGCAACAAACACGGATGCATGACAATGAGGTAAGCTCTGAAATCTCATGTGAAGTGATGCCGAATCAAATCAACAATGCAAGTATAGCATATTATGATGCTCAAAGCTTAAAGTGAGCAAAGGGACTTAAGCCATGGCCATACAAGGCAAACCCCAAAGGGCCGAGGGGACCTAAAACAGTCCTAGGGTAGGTCCAAACAAGACCAAAACTAAGCTCAAAGCTAGCCAACATAGGCTTGAACACAAAGCAAAAAACATGGAGCATGCAAGGCTTTAAAGAGGCAATGCACTACACCTATTGAAACCAATGGTGACAAGAGTTGGACAACATAAAACATAGTTACATCATGGTATAATAAGACCCAAAATGCACTGAAATGATGAGCCAAAGGCTTAGGCTTAATGGCATGCACAAAAGTCAATTCTTGAGGCATAAAGCACAAGCTCTATAAAGCATTCAAGGCATGTCAAATGCAAGTGTATGACAACATTTCATGGACTGAAATAGCATATGGAATGAAGGCAAAACATACAAACATCACATGTATGGCATGGTAGGGGCCTCAAAACCCAAGACTAGCCTAAGCATTTACACTATAGCTATACAAAGCACGAGTGATATGGCCATGGAAGCCTAAAATAGTCCAAGGACAGCCCAAAATAAGCATAAAATCATGTTAGAGCGAAGCCAAAATATGCTAGTATGATTGGTCAAAACATCATGCACAAAGGGTTAGTAAACAAGATTTGTTCTACACCTATATGGAGCATGCAAAGGATGATCAAACCAACTATGGATAGGGTCATAACATGCCAAATGATGACCAAATACATGCTGAAATGTAAACCAAACAAGCTAACATGACATGGCAAAGCATGGAGCATATGAAGTTAGTTTAGGGGATTTGCACTACAAGTGTATCATGCAAGCATGGAGTGACAAAACCAACCCAAAACAAATTCATGGCATGGTAAAACATCACCAAAAACCCACTGAAATTGACTCAACACAAGCTAAGCACACATGCTACTTTGATGAGCTATGAATGGAGTTACACTGCACATACTAGATGCATGCAAAATATGACCAAACCAGCCATGGACAGGGCCAAGGCAGGTCCTAAAATTCACAAAAATAGGCCTAAACCAAGCCTCAAAAATGCATAGATGGATGGTCCTTTGGAAGGCCAAAAATGCAAGCAAAGAGGAACTAAAAGAGAGGGGGCCACCCCCTCTGATTGAGGACCTCAAAACCATACCTTTACCATTGAAAATCCACTGGATTTCAGTGGTAAGGAGGCCAAACCAAAGCTAGCTCGGAGGCCTCAAGGAATGGCTTGAAACAAAGCCAAACAAAGCATGCAAGGGGGTTACACACCCCTAGCAGCAAAGAGGCCTTAAACAAACTTCAAAAGCACTTAAATATAAGACTTTTTTTAGTTATAAGAAAAGCCCAAATCAATATGCAAGGAAGGCTAAAGTGAGATACAAAAAAGTGCAAAAATGGAGAAAATACTCACCCTTGAAGACTCTCTTCGAAACTAGCAACTTCAGGGGGTGGAAACCAGTTTTCAGACCTCAAGAAATCCTCCCAAGAAGCTTGGTCCAATGGTGGTGGTGTAGCTCTATGTGTTGTAGTGCAAAAGTGCAAGGAAATCCAACTTCTAAGCACAAAATATAAGCAATATAGAGATAAAGAGAGCTTTTCTCTTCAAAAATAGCTGAACCTCTCTTAAGGAGAGAGGCTCTCTCCTTATATAGAGGAATGCAAAGCTAAAGCTTCTTCAAGAAGCTTTACAAGGGTTCCATCCCTCTATACACGTGTATGGAGGGGAGCAAACAAAAAACCAGCTGGCTCAAAAGATCTGGAGGAAAACCAGCTGAGATAGGGGGGTGCCGGCCATCACCAATGGCCGGCAGTGGCTCACCACTGGCCGGCAGGGCATCACCAATGGCCGGCAAGAACAAAGACATGGCCGGCAGTGCACCAAAAGGTCCACTAAGAAAGGACCTAGCCAAGGTCCAAAAAAGGGGCAGAAAGGATACAAGGTCTGGGAAGCTCGAACCGATGACGTTCCGCCGCGACAGTCGAGTACTCAGCGAGCAATCGAACTAGTTGTTGGGTGTGCCTACAAGCACAATCAAGTCTTGAGGACGGTCAAAAATGGGGTGTCAACACATACATCGAGGCTCGGTTCATTATTCAAACTTGCATTGTCGTTTATTACCTCATTGAATACGTGTTTAAACCCATGCTATGAAATTGTTGCAAATAACCCACATCCCATCCGTGACCAAATATCTCTTGCCCACCTTAACCTCATCCATATACTCCTATCTACCTTTAACCCCAGCATATACATCACCCCTGCCCATTTACCCAAGCTTGAGGTGTTCATTCCAGAAAGTATTGATTTGTGCATGATAGATGCACCCAATCCAGTTCGGGTACGCCAAGAACGCCAAATGGCCGAACCCACTGTTGTTGAGATGTGGGGAATGATTGAAGACCTTCAAGGAACAGTGGCAGATTTAACATTTAGGGTTTCAATCCCCTCAAAAGCTCCCTAATCTTGGGGTGAGCTGTAGTTGAAAAGGGCCAACCCAAAACTATCTTAAGTCTGGGTGATGACAGATCAACAACAAATAGGTCTCACTCTGATATAGCCACCCAATCCCTTGGCCAAGCAGAAGCAAGTGGTAAGAACAAAGCCAGGACAAGTATTGATCCCTATGCACAACTTCAGTGGGCTATTAAGACTTTGAAGGTCAAAGGGTTGAACAAGTAACAAGTGCTTGAAGTTGTTGCAAAGACTGTGGATGACACTTTTGTCGCTCAGGTTGAGAGCATTTTGAATTAGGGGGCAAACAATGGAAATGGATTCTTTAGCCGAAACACCCATCCCAATTCCAGTCCCTAGCCAATGAATACTTGACCAACACCCGCCATTCCATTTGCCAATATTTCTAAGCCCAATGCTTTCACCTCCCAAAAATGAACCTTCACCCAATTCCATATGAGCCTAACCTGTGCACTGCAGGCATTGATGGAGAAAGGGTATCTCAAACTGCTCAATCCTCAACCTCTCCCTAATCCTCTCCCACCTAAACACGACTCTACCTAATATTGCGCATTCCATCAATAGTACGGTCACCATATTGACTGTTGCTTTCGCCTTCACCATGAAATTTAAGACTTGATTGACAACAAGGTCATCACCCCACCTAAAAATCCCAAAGCTGTCAATAACCTTCTCCCTAGCTACAATAGATTGCCATTCCATAATATGAAACCCACCCACAGCTTGCTAACAACCAACCATTGCCCTAGCCAACACATCATACCCAATGAGCCCAAACCCATTATGTTCATTTCTAAATCTTCTGATTCCGATCTGAGCAAAAGGAACAAAATCTTTGAAGAGATGGAAAGTTTAATAAATGTTGGTGAGTTCAAGCTTGATGAAGCAGTGATGCCAGCACTGGTGGTTGGAATGATGAATCTCAGTCTCAGCTAGGGTAATTGTCAAAAACACTTGGGAAGGACCTTCTGAACTAGGGGCATTGTGTAAAGAAGCAATTGTTTCGGTTAAATAGATGTGTGGGGACAACGTAATCATGACATTCAATCTGTGAAACCCGATTTGAAAGTCGGAAATCAATCCTTTTGGGTGTGGATGTTAGTATTGCTGAATTGAAGGCAGGTCTGGACCTTCCCGTGGGCTACTTGTAGTTATTTTTTAAATTCTGCAGATGGACTTGGAGAAGGAAACCGCCCTTTTTGTCTCAGAAATGCTTGTTTTGTTTTCAGTTGTGTTCTGCAAATAGTTATGTTGTGAGTTTTATTTTCTTTGTCTTTTCTTGCGTTGTTGCGTCAGTTGAGTTTTTTCCTTTGAGTCGCTTTCGTGTACCCTCAGGTCTTCATCTTTATAAGGAAGTGGGAGTCAAGTTTTTGATCATTTTATTATGCCTATAGTGATGCATGTGTGACCTTTTGCAAATAGAAAAAGACTTTGAATTTGTTTTTTGAATGAGATTCTGTTAATAAGCTCGAGTGTTGAGAAGGATCCCCCGAATGGTTCGAGTGAATTCTGACTTATCGGCACAAAGTCATTCATGATTTCAAAAATTTTAAGTTATTTTTTTGCAAAACTTGCGAATATAGGTTCAGAATTGTGCGTGGTATTGTCCTGGGGATTCTCTTCGCCGTTAGGCGATCATTTTGGCAAGCACAACGCGACTTTTAGACCTATAAGTACAAGGCAGCTTTTAGACCTCATAAATAATAGAATTTCTCCCCTGGTGTTTCCATTATTTCAAAGAGAAATACAGAAAAAAGAAAAAGAAAAAAAAGAAGAAAAGAGAAAAAAAAAATGAAAAGAAACAAAAGGAAGAGAAAAGAAAAAGAAAGAAGTCAATTGTCAAGCCAGGGGCATCCACTGGAATGAAATCTAATCAACTGTGAGGAAGGGAACTTCTGTCTGAATTCAGGAAAGCCAATGCAAGGAAGAACCACATTGCGAGAAGAGTCAACTTTGCAAATGTAGCAAGAGAAAAGAAGAAGACATGCATAAGGGAATGGAGAACTAAGCTCAAATCAAGGCGAAGCCAGTTCCAGTGTTAAGGCAAGAATGACCATTGATCAAATTCACTACAAATGTTGTAACATTATCCTTGAGAGGCTCGCTAGGCCGAAAACCCAAAAGGGTGACCTAGGCAAAAGTTAGAGCATGAAAAATGAGAAATTAAAAAATATAGCTCGCAAGGTTGAAAACCCCGAAAGGGCGACTTTGGCAAAAGTTAGAGCGCAAAAGGAGAGTGTATATACCTGAGTGAACCTCAACCATGAATTACGTTGACCTGATTCCCATTTTTGGGATACGTAGGCAACTTCATTATGAAGTTCGGTCTCAACCATATCCATCTCATTCATCTCAACTCAAATCATCTTGCCCAATTCACGTCGTCAGCTTTGCATCAATCCATGAGCTATATCGACTGCTGTGCATATCATATACTTACATTGGATAAGAAAGAACTAACTTGAATCAACAAGTGGAGAAATTCTCAATACTTGAACTTCTCAGTGGAATCTCTATCTTGAGCAAAAAAAGGAATCGAACCTCAGGGAACAAAAGTAAAACTAGGGCACTATGAATGATCAGTTACCTTGAGTCTTTTTCTGCTTTTGGGTCAATTGTGAGTTCTGTCGTGCCTGGTGTTTGTTTCAGTCTGCACTCTTTATTGAGTCACCATAGCGAGTCTGTCGCTTAAAAGTTCAATAAAGTGGCATGGTCAAAATTCCATACACGAATGTTCGCTCCAAACTCAAAAACAAGTCCATCTGTGGAATTCATAAATGAGCTGAGAATGCCCATACAAGGGAAATCGCGTTTATGATCATTACAAAGTGTATATGAGGAAACCGTCACTGCTTTGGGGGAGGACTAGAGTAAGTTCTCAACGTGCCAGGACAAAAAAGAAGCATGAGTCTGATTGGTTGGCAACTGTTCTAGGATATGAAGATCCCTATCACTCGTGCTTGCATAATGTTGAAAACAGTGGCTAGTAGTTAGACACTAGGGGCAATTTTCAGTGCATCTGATTGGGCCATCCATCGAACAAGGGGCATGAACCCAACCGGTGGCCAATGGCTGGACACTAGGGGCAATTTTCAGTGTATCTGATCATGTCATCATTTGAACAAGGGGCATGAACCTACCTATCTCTCAGTCTTCCAAAGCCATTTGTTGAGCACTTTTCCCTAGATTAGGGTAGTTTACCCCAGTTGATTCTGATATGATTCGGCTTTTGAAAGTTGTCTCCAACCATTTCAAAACTCTCTTGGGATTGCCATTTTCCCTCTGATTAATGCATGTGTTTTGTATTATGCCTGCATGCTTATACACTCTGGTTGAGTTGAACTTCGTGATTGGTTGCTCTTGCTTTTGACTTTATTTTGTACTTAACAGAGTTTCGTTGAGTTACCTCCCACAGTGTTTTTGTCAATTCTATTTCAATAAGTTGTGACAAGTTGCCCTGCACTCATTTTGTAAGGTACATGATGCACTACTCTATGTACTACTCATTTTCCTCTACATACCATTCAAATTGCATCGCATTGTCTTGTGCACTTGCATCGCACTATCTTGTGCACCTCGTATCGCACTATCTTGTGCATTCACATCTATTTCGTGCATTCCACTCACATCGCACTGTCTTGTGCAAACTTGCATTGCACTGTTTTGTGCATTCATCTTGTTCAACTTACATTGCACTGTCTAGCGCATTTCAACTTGTATCGCACTGTCTAGTGCATTTCAACTTACATCGCACTGTCTAGTGCATTTCAACTTGCATCGCACTGTCTAGTGCATTTCACCCTACATCGCACTATCTAGTGCATTTCAACTTAACATCACACTGTCTAGTGCATTTCAACTTGCATCGCACTGTCTAGTGCATTTCACCCTACATCGCACTGTCTTGTGCACCTTGTATCCTTGCATCGCACTGTCTAGTGCATTTCAACGTACATCGCATTGTCTAGTGCATTTCAGCTTGCATTGCATTGTCTAGTGCATTTCACCTATATCGCACTGTCTTGTGCACCTTGTATCCTTGTGTTGCACTGTCTTGTGCACCTGCATCACACTATCTTTTGCATTCACCCTGTATTGCACTTTCTTGTGCACCCTCACTCGCACTATCTTGTGCACTCTCTGGGTCTAGGAGACCTTAAATCCTCTAAAGGTGAAATTACTTTGGTGCTTGTCGTGCCCGAACGACTTTCGGTGGTTTGGTATAGCCACCTGCCTGTGTTTGCTATGTGCTCCTAGGAGATCAACTGAGATAGTGGAAACTAGAGTTCGAATGGTCGATGCCTAGAACGCAAAGGTTCGGGATTTTTGAGACTAAAGTCTGGTTTAAATATCCAAGGATGTATCCTCGGCGTGAAATCTGTATGGCAGCCCCATAGGTTGAGGTAGCTTGTATGCGCCTCAATTCTAGATATTGAACCAACCTAGTCTATGACCCTATTGGAGAATAGGGAAAGTTGCAAACATAGCCAGGGAGAAAAGTAGTACCCGTGGTTCAGAAGCGCAAGATGAAGAAGGAAGTCTTGAAACCAAGAAGAAGCGGAAGATCCCTAGCAGCATGAGGTGAGTCATCGCTGATTGCCCCTGTAAGGTACTTTCTAAAGCATCACTTCCTAGCTACATCATCATATCCATTATAATCTATTACTTCTATCGCATACATGTACTGCACTATCCATCACATCCATTGTATCATACCGTCCTTTCCATGTTAAGCTTAGTTTGGCATGTGCTCATACCTTTCCCTTGTTGAAACATAGTTCTGTCATGTATAAGTACTTATGTTGCATTGAGGCCAGTATTGAGGGTGTCAATACCTTTTCTATGTTAGACGTGGTTTGTTTTGTGTCCATGCCTTTTCTAGGCAAGATGTAGTTCGGTCTGCGCCTTTTATTCATTGTATCCATTGCATCGTAGTTTGTCTCGTTGCATTCAGCATTTAGGATCATTATCTTTCCCCAACAGATCATTCCTCACTTATATCATCCTACCCAATTACTTGTACTCTTTCTCTTTCTACGAAAAACATAGTTTTGCATGTGCTCGCACCCTTTTCACGTTAAAACATGGTTCTGTTATGTGTAAGCATCCATGCTGCGCTGAGGCCAGTATTGAGGATGTAGGCACTTAGCCTGTGTTAGGCGTCGTTTAGCTGTGCCCACTTTTTTTCTATATAAAACATAGTTTGATTTTGCATCTCCATCCCTTTGTGGTATTTGTGTGGTTTTGAACTGCTTGTGGTTTGATTATTTCGTTGCATTGTATATCATTACATTGTTTTGTTACATTGTGTATCATTTTGCATCCTACTCCTAAACTACGCTTGTTTGATTCCTTGTAACAGGATACATAGGCAACTCTTGGGTTCAACCAACAGCATCTGCATTTTGTTTGTTTGCCCAAGTCTTACGGCCTTGTCAAAATGGGCCGTCTTCGGGCTTTTACATTCACTCACGTCATTTCATGACTTCAAGCTCTGTCAAAGAGGGGCAACTATAGACACCCTATTTTTGAACGCCCTTAAGACTTCGGCGCCACTGATTGATCATTCGATGATAAAAGTTATGCTGTGTAAATGTTTGATTTCTTCAGCAAGAAAAGCTTCTAAATCCCAATCTTACACCTCATTTTGGACTAAAACTACTTTTGACCAAAATTATTTTAGACCTTAAAACCCTCTCTTTCAAAATATTTTTGAAAATGTTTCTACGATGTTTCGAGGCTCGCATTTCACAAAAAATTGTACTTTTCGGTAAATCGAGCAAGGACAAAGCGAAAATAAATGGAAGGAAGGTGAACTCTTTGAGAAATATTTTTAAACCTCTTATTTATAGGTTTGGAGTTGAAGAAAATAAGAGGGGAGGAAAGAAACCTAGTTGGGGAAATGGTTGAGCTTGAAACCGTTAAGAGAGAACTAGTAGCCTCACTAAATCAGGCCTATCTCTTTGTGCACTTAGACTTTAGTTGTGAGGCCACCACCATTGGAAGGTGGACTTCCAGGGCTTCATTTTAGTCTCAAGAATCTCCTAAAGCCGAGTCTGGATGAGGGAGATATGACCGTTTGAAGTTAGGCATCAATCTGTTAAGAGAGAACTGAGCAACCCTCACTAAAATAGGAATACCTATCTGAACACTTAGAATTTAGATATGAGGCTGCCACCATTGAAAAGTAGACTTCCGGGGCATCAATTTAGACTCAAGAATGACCTAAAACCGAGTCCGGATGAGAGAAATATGCCCATTTGAAGTAGGGCCTGGAAGCATGGCTGACAGATGGCCGACAGCCACCATTTGTGGACGGCAAGCCACCATTTTTGGCCTACCGGCCACCACTGCTAGCTGGCCAGCCACTAGAGTAAAACCAGATATTTTCTCCAACTGTTTCCACAAAGTTCCAGTTGTCCCTTTTTAGATATTTTCGACCTAAGACTCATGTTTTCTATATATAGAGGATCTCTCTTCTTGCTTTCAAGGTTAGAAAGATTTAAGGGTGAAGAAATAATTTTGGAAAATATCATCTCTCTATAATTCTCTCTCTCTCTCTCTCTCTCTCTTGTAACTTGCATAGCCTATGCCCAAACTGTAGACACCCCATTTTTTATCGTCCTTAAGACTTGGACGTCATCATTTGAACACCCGATGATTGTGCTTGCTCGTGTTCGTTTTGAGTCCCTGAAGGTCTCGGCTGAGCGCCTTGCCTTGGAGCCTCTAATCTTGTCTGTTTTGTTCTTAGTTGTGGACCAAGAGTTTGTTGCTTCAATTCTGGAGGAGAGGGTGGCCTGTCGGCCATCCCTATAGCTTGTCGACCATAACTTGTGCCTGTCGGCCACTGATAATGGCCGACGGCCATTTTTCTCCTTTTTCAGATATTTATTTGCCAGTTGTGCTAGTTGTTGTTCACTGATGCTCATCTCCATACATGTGTATAGAAGGATGAATACAAGCCTTTAGCTTGATTTTCTATATATAGGGGGGTCTCTCCCCCATTTTGAGAGGTTGGATAATTTTGAGCAAATTTCTTCCTCTCTCTCTAGAATTCTTTCTCTCTCCTCTTGTTTTGTGCCTTATAGTTGATTTTCTCTACACTCTTGCACAAAGACCCTTAACCAAACATCCTCATCTTGGAGCTGAGGTTCTTTGAGGCTTAGTTTGAGCTCATAGGGGTGGTTTTAGCTCAGAATTGTGACTGTTTTGTGCTGTGCTTCAAGAGGTATAGCACTTGCCTTGTAGGCTTTATTTTGATTACTTGTTTGGCCATCTTTTTATATTGTTTTTAGCCTAGTTTTCAACTACAAAAAACTCTAATTTTTGAAGCTTAATATGGTAGTTTGAAGTCATTTTGTGCTAAGGGGTTGTCCACCCTTTTTGTTGCTTAATTGTGAAGCTTTTTGCACTATCTTTTAGCATATTAAAATCAAAATTTTTAGGCCTTTAAACCACTGAAATTTAGAGTTATTTCATTGGTGGAAAACATGTTTTGAAGTCCAAAAATGGAGGGGTTGGCCTCCCCTCCTTGTGTCTCACTTGCATGCCTAGTTAGCATCCTATGGTAGCATATTTTTGTGGTTTAACTTAGCTTAATCTCAACAAGTTTTAGCCACTATTTTGGCATATTTTAACTCTGTTTTGAGCTGGTTTAGTCAGTTGAGGCTTGTATTGCATGGCTATAGTGTAATGGTCTTCACTAGCTTAATGAGTTAGGCTCTTAAACATGATTTGCATGTGTTGCTTGCATGATTCAGTGTCATTTTGCATGCCATGTCAGCACTGAAATATCTGTAACCTCCCTCTATTCTTCACTCTTTACTTTGTTTTGAAAGTGGCTTTGAGCCTCTTGTTGGCTTGAGTGTGGAATTGAGACCCTCATGCCTAATGGTTTAATTCCTTCGGGAGTTCATTACCAACAACATGAGGCCTCTTTCATGCTCAAGGTACTTGTGGCTTAAGCCCTCTTTCTATTAGAGGACTCTCATCTTTTGGACATAACCAGTTAAAGAATGGATCGGTAATTAAAATGAGTAAATAAAACATGACAAGTAAAACTTGAGCAAGTTAAGCATGTTATGTTGCATTGCATGTGTTTGGATCGGACATTAATCCAAACACAAGGAAAATGGGACGTTTCATACTCAAAGTGATGAAACATGTCATTTTTCTTGGTCACCGTCACCTTTGATCATGCATGATAAGGTGGTGGTTGTTTTGGTCTTGTTTGTGCATTCATTGACCTTATACAAGCTTAGTTCTCTAGCCATCATGCATTGAGAATGCTTGGTTGGTGGCTTGAGAGCCAAGAGCTACACTTCTTTGAGCTTAAGAGATGAGAAGGAGATAGCAGTACATATATTTCTTGAAAATGCATTACTTTGCCTCTGTTTGCTCTCTGTTGCAGCAAAAGAAGAAGTCCAGAAAAGGGGGTGGCTGATCGGCCACTTGAAGTAGCCGACCGGCCACTTAAGCTAGCCGACCGGCCACTTGAGCTAGCCGACCAACCAGTTGAAGTAGCCGACAGCCACTTTTTGTAGCCGACCGGCCACCAGTCAATTTTTGCACAAATGTGCTCCTAAGTTAGAGCAGAGGCATTCTGGGAATTAGTACAATTTTCCGTGATCAAACGGGTGCAAACAGAGGCATCCGATGGCAAGGCAATGGCATTTTCAGGTGGATCAACCGAGCATGCATGTATCCCTCACCCTCGAGGCCATTTAGTCATTTTTGTTAACTTAGAACTATTTCATGCATACAAGTGCTGTAATTAATTAGCTTAATCCATTTTGTAATATTTTAGCTAGCTTTAGTTAGTTAATTTACTTCAATTTCGGTTTATAATAATTAGTTAACTAGAATAGTTAATTAGTTTCGTGTTGTAATAGTTAGCTTAATTAGCATAGCTAGTTAGCTTATTCATTCGGACTCTCCTTCACGAGGGCATAATGTTGTAATAAGTGTGCATGCGTGTGTGCATGTCTTCCAACCCCACGTCTTTCTCCCTTTTATTTATCCGCTTTTGATGGATAGATTAGGGATCATGTTTCAATTAGCATACCTTATGCTTGAATGTTTGCGTTCATTCATTTGTATTGCATGCACCGAGGCTCAGCCCATCATTCAAACTGCATTGTCAATTCAATACTTCCTTGAATACGTGTTTCAAAGCATGTTATCAAAGTGTTGCAAATACCATGATTAGGTAGCCGAGCCTATTCAGTCACATCATTGCATGCGTTGCATTAGTCATTTAACATAGTTAGGATCATGCATTGTTTCTAACTAGTTTTTGTTTTAGCTTGGAGTACTCGGTGAGTTTTATGCTTTAGCATACTTGCATGAGTGTGATTGCCATGTTGCCATGCTTCGCATGCTTGCCATGAGGCTATGTGCTTATATGCTAAACTGCTTGAATGCCTGTGGATAAAGGCTTTGTTGTTTGAATTGGAACAATTCAACGAATGAATGTTTTAAGCCCACTTTGCAAAGTGGCAAATTGTGATGACCGGTTCGAAAGCCGTCCCGTTTTTTTTTGAGTTGTGTCAGGTAAGTTATTATTGAGAAGTCTTTCTTAAATATTTTCTGTTGTGGTTGTCTTGAGTCAGAGTTTTCACTCGTTCCGGAGGGTGCGGGGTCGCTCCGGGGTGTCGGGAATGAAACCGGGGATTTTTTCGGGCTGAGGGCCAGGGCCGCACGTGCGGGGCCTTGGGCTGTATGTGCAGGAGAGGGGCCGTACGTGCAGGAGTCCAGGCTGCACGTGCGAGAAGCTGAGGCTTGGGCTGAGAGCACACTGCCTAAAAGGTAGGTGCGGAAGTGTGGTGCAGGGGAGCCCGCACGTGCGGCGCGGTTGGGGGCCAGGGCCGCACGTGCGGGAGGCCAGGCTGCACGTGCGAGAATCTGAGGCTTGGGCTGAGAGCACACTGCCTAAAAGGTAGGTGTGGAAGTGTGGTGCGGGGGAGCCCACACGTGCGAGAGGGGGCGCCGCACGTGCGGCCAAGCGCATTTCTGTCTCGATTTTCGTGCTTTTCATCTATGGATTGCATTTTTTCCCCTTTTCACTTCATTTCTGATATATATCTCTCTCTATACAATATTTTCTCTCTTTTTCTCTCATCTCTCTCTACCCAAACCCACAAAACATTACATTTCTTTTGATCCCATGAAATCCATTAGGATTTTGATGCTGGTTCCTTATACCAAAATGATGAGCGTATCGAGGACTTTGTCTTGACCGGTCGAGGTCGATTTTTGGGCTTTTTCTCCTCTTCTCTCTTGAGGTAGGGATTTCCTTGATTTTATTCAATGCTTCCTCTATAGATAGACATGTGGTATATTCTATTGCATAAAAATCATATTGTTATGGATTTTTGTTGAAAATCATGAATAGGGGTCCAAGATGGGTTGCATGTGTGGATGAGAATTGGGAATGTGTTGTTGTAGAATAAATTTTGGGAAGTAGTTTAACTTGTTTATGTAGAGAGAAGGGTGAAGCCCTAATTTTACAAAAAATGCTCATTTGATAAAAGGGTTTTAATTGTGGGTTAAGCATGTTATGAAATTAGAGATTTAAATGTTGAATTTTTCATGTTATGAACTTAGGAAATTAATTGATGAATTGTTGTTTTATTTGAGATTAATTGAGCCTCATAAATTCTCAACATTGAGTTAGTGTTATGTTGTTCATAGTTGTTTGTAGTGAATTGATAATGCGTACATTGAAGAGGATGGAACTAACCATGAGTTTTGAATATTATTGTGTTACACTACCATTAAATAGAAATTGAGTAAATCATAACTTCGTTAGCCATGATTGGAAATCCCTTATTTAAAATGAAGGAAATTGAGTTGGTTATATTTTCATTTTGGGAAATTGAAATAAATGGATTGAGGTAAAGGGGTGGAGAATATTAATGTGGAAGCATAAGAGAATTTGGATTTTGAACTGGAAGAATGAAATGCTAACATTGTGTGAGTTTCGGAAATTAACTTGGGATTGAATCACAAATATTTAAGTTCATTATTGTTGTAATTGGATCTAAAGTTTCATGTGAATTATTGTTATTAATGTGTAAGTGAATACGTGTTGCTTAGAGGTTTTGTCCTTGGTCACCGGTGGAGGATGACATTGTTGTGTTGATTAGTTGTGTGTATGTATTATGCTTGTTGGTTATGCCTTATCATGTGGTGATGGTTGA
This sequence comes from Camellia japonica, assembly GCA_030407325.1. Classification (NCBI taxonomy): domain Eukaryota; kingdom Viridiplantae; phylum Streptophyta; class Magnoliopsida; order Ericales; family Theaceae; genus Camellia; species Camellia japonica. The sequence continues at coordinate 80,833,537 of JAPPVO010000016.1, read as the reverse complement.
GAATGTGTGTGTGTGTGTTGCGTTGATAATGAAAGCTACCATTTCCTTCCAGCTAGCGCCTTTTGAATTGGCTGTGTGTGTTGTGCTAATAATGAGAGGTACCATTCCCTTCCAGCTAGCGCCTGGTAAATTGGCAGAGGTACCATTCCCTTCCAGCTTGTGTCTGGTAAATTGGCAGTGCATTGTAGAGAGATGTATCATTGGCTTACCATGCTTTGGGCATGTAGAGCAAGGATTATTTATTATTGTTGTCTCAGTTTGACTGTGTGTCATGTATTATAGTGATTATGAATTGGTAAGATTGAATTGCCTTATGCATTGAATGGATATGTTTATGTAAACTTGGACGTGTTGGAAAGTAGATGAAGGAGTTTCCTACCAATATTTGGTTATTGAAAATGTCACTTTAATTTGAACTCAAGATTGAGAATGCAATGAACGTGTGGAGTCGGACCGTGGATATATAATGGGTTATCAATAGTGTGAGGAAATCGGAGTTAGTGAGCGTGCTTTCAAGAAAAAGAAATAAAAATGGATATTGTGGGGTGTTTGGTCTCAAATGGAGAAATTTCAGTTATTGTGTAATAATTGTTTAAATGGGAAATAGGTAGAAAAAGAGAAACTTGGTGTTGTTGAATAACTGAATGATTTTGAGAAAAGTACGTATGTATGTATACTTTGGTTATAAAATGTCACATTACTTATATGGTATGAGATTAGCATTCATGATCATAGCTATCTGTAAGTTGTTATTGTTGAGGATCATGTTGAGATCCTTATTGGACTTTATGTTCATCCCACATTGTTAAATCCTTTTCAGGTGATTATCAGGATGTGCTACAAGATTACGGATATTCCTTATTTGTTGGCCACGGGGCCTCTATATGTGTAGGCAGAATGCCATTGATGTAATGGGTTAAACCTTTCCTCTTGATTTAAATGATGTAAGCCTACGCGCAATTTATTTAGTTATGTCCATACTGCATTCGTTTTATATTCGCTTGAGAGAACCCTTCCTTATGTTTTCTTTATAAATATGATGAGTTTCTGTATCCTATCTTTGAAATTGAATCTTTAATAATGGTTTTGGTAATGGAATCCGAGTAAATAAAATTGGGGCCTGACACAAATCATGTTTTAAGCCCACTTGAGGTGGCAAATCTGCATTTTAGCCCACTTGAGGGTGGCAACTTTAAACCATTCTCGAAAACAAACATGAGTTGAATTCGTTCCAAATCTCGCGACTTAGTCTATACTTGCTTGTGTGCGTCACATAGTAAAGTTAGTCCAATAACCGGAATAAGAACACTTGAGGTTTATAAAACAACATATCATGATCAGTAGAGGCCGATCTTTGATCGGGCGAGCGGGGGTGCTCACTTCAGGACCTTTCCCTCTCGTACCCAAGTTTCCAAGCCGAGGCAACTTTGGTGATGACGGACACGTGGCCTTTGGCACAAGTCAGGGTTTCCTAAATTTCCCCAAAATAAAATATTTAGGTGGCGACTCTGTAATCTGGCAAAGTAGTCCAGTTTTGGCATTATTTGATTCAAAATCGATTTTTCAAAATGATTTTCCGGATTGGACTCTTTGGTGTTTATCAGTTTCACATTACACTTGTGAGATTAGATTCAGAACTGTGACAGGAGTCTGAACTGTAGGACCAATTCGAGCTCTCCGAAAGGGGCGCGAAAAAGTCAAACTACAACACTCTAAACCAAACCTAGAGAACTTCTTGCTAAGATTATTTGAGTTTGAATTTGAGCTCTTGAAGCACTTGAGAGTGTGAAATTGGTGGTTTATGACTTAAAGGTTCATTCTTCTTCAAGAGGTATACCTTCTCTTGTTTTTGTACCATCTTTACACCACTTGTTTCTCATCTTTTCTTGCTATTTTTAACCTCTTTAAAACCTGTTTTTATGGGCTGAAGCTTGTTGTTTAAGGCTATTAAAGGTAGAGAGGTTAACCACCATTCTTTGAACCTTATTTCCTAAGCCTTTACACTTGTGTTTCCCATTCTTTTATCAACTTTTTTTGAGCTTTTTACCACTGATTTTCAGAAGTTTTCAGAGGCTAAAAAAATGGTTTTGAAGTCCAAAAATTGGAGGGGTTAGCCACCCCTCATTTGGCTTGTTTACTAGCTTAAATTGCCATGTTTTAGCTTATTGTTTTAGCTACTTTTGTCTTCATTTCAGCACTTTTTTGTACAGTTTTTGGGCTGTATAAACTTTGTATTTTTGGGCTGAAACTTGTGGTTTAAGGCCAATAAGGGTTGAGGGGTGGTTCACCTTTCTTTGTACCTTGCTTTCAAGGTCTTTACCCCTGTGTTTCTCACCTTGTTGTCACCTATTTTTGAGATTTTAAATACTGAATTTCAGAGTTATTTCAGTGGTTAAAAACACTTTTTGAAGTTCAAAATTAGAGAAGTTAGCCTCATCTCCTTGTATCTTGCTTACTAGCCTAGCATGCTTTATATTTTAGCTTATTAATTTAGCTATTGTTAGCTTAATTCCAGCATGTTTTAGGACTTATTTTAGACTGTTTTAGCACTGTTTTGGGCTATTGGTTGCATTTGAGCTTTGTTTTGCATGCTTGTAGTGTAATTGTCCTCGTGAGCTTGGTGTTTTAGGCCTTAGACACCATCTCATTTGAGTTGATAGCATTTATTTATTCTTTTGTCACTTATTTTCAGCACTAATAATCTCTGCAACCTCCTTCCTTTCTTGGCTTTTGTTTTGCTTTGAGAGCTGTTTCAAGCCTCTTGTTCTTTTAAGCATGAGATTGAGGTTGTTATACTTAATGGTTTAATCCCTTTTAGGGGTTCATTATCAACGGCATGACATCTTTTTCCTGTCTTAAGTTAACTCTTGGTTTGGTACTTCACTCAATTAGAGGACTTAAATTCATTATTGGACTTAATGAATTAAAAGATGGTTGGTAATCTAAAATTGAGTAACTAAATTGAGGCTAAAAATGGTGCAAGATAATAATTGGTGTTGTGTTCAATCGAACGTTAATTGAACACATGGAAGCTTGAAGCATTTCATACTCATTAGTGATGAAATGATTCAAGGTTCCAAGGTCACCACTTCCCTTGATCTTTCATGAAAGGGAGGTTGTATGAGTCTTGTTTTGTTGCATTTATTGAACTTGCACACTTGGTTTCATGAGCCATCATGCAATGAAATTGTATCCATTGATGGTTTGTGAACCGAACTCACTACTCCTTTGATTTGTTCATGAAAATGAGGGGTGAGGGTTGCAAACAAATCCTTGAAATACCCTGTATATGCTCTGTTTCTCCTCTGTTGCAGTAGGAGAACTGGGTAACAGTGGCCGGCAGGTGGCCGACAGACCACTTTGATGGCCAGCCGACCATCACTGGTGGCCGGTAACCCTTATCACTGGCCAGCTGGCCACTGATGCAAAATTTGGCAGTGTGTTCTTCAAGCATAGCAGAGTTATTTTGGAAGTGGGCAACAGTGTATGTGTTCTATTGTGCAACAGAGGCTCTCTAGAAGTAAAACAGTGGCTTTTTGGGTGGAAATCGAGCACGTGAATGATCATTCCTTGCATTTCGAGCCTATCTAAATTTAAATACTTAGCTTAGCTATCCATTATAATTAATTAGTTGTAGCTAGTTAATTTTTCCAAGTGTTGTAGCTAATTAGTTAGTTAACTAGTTATTCAATTTCGTCTTGTAATTATTTTAATTAGATAGAATAGTTAATTACTTTGGTTTGTAATAATTAGCTTAGCTTTAATTAGTTAGTTAGCTAGCTAGCTAGTTTATTTATTCGGACTCTCCTTTGTGAGAGCGCAATGTTGTAATAATGTGTATGTCTTCCAACCTCACGTCTTTCTTCCTTTTATTTAACTGCTTACGATGGTTAGTTTAGGGACATCACGTTTCAATTAGCATATCGCATGTTTTCATCCATTCATTTGTCTTGCATACACTGAGGCACGGTTTATCATTCAAACTTGCATTGTCGTTTATTACCTCGTTGAATACGTGTTTAAGCACATGCTATGAAATTGTTACAAATAACATGTTAAGTAGCTGTGCTATTTAGTTGCATTATGGCATGTGTTGTATTAGCCATCTTGTATAGTTAGGTATCATGCATATTTCCTAACTCTTTTGTTTTATCTTAGCTTGGAGTACTAGGTAAGTTTTTAGTGCTTTAGCATACTAGCATGAGTGTGATTGACTGCCATGACTAGAATGCTTGCCATGAGGCTAAGTGCTTACTTGTTAAATTGTTTGAGTGCCTGTGGATGAAGGCTTGTTGCTTGAATTGGAATGATTCAATGAATGTACGTTCAAGCCCACTTTGTCAAGTGGAAAATTCACAAACTTTAAGCCCACTTTGTTAAGTGGTAAAATCAAACCCTTTTCGAAAAACAAATATGAAATTGAATTGTTCAAATTCAGGCAAACTAGTCTACACTTTGTGTGTGCGCATCACATAGTAAATGTTAGCCTAATAAACCAGAACAAGAGCATATAATGTTGATAAAAATTATATCATGATTAATAGAGACCGATCTTTGATCGGGCAAGTAGGGGTGCTTAATTCATGACCTTCCCCTCTCTTATCTAAGTTCTCGAGCTGAGACAATCTTGGTGATGACGGGCATGTGGCCTTTGGCACGAGTCATGGGTTTCCTAAATTTTCCCAAAACAAAATATTTAGGTGGCGACTCTGTATCTGGGAAAGCAGTCCATTTTTGACAATTTGATTCAAAATCGATTTTCCAAAAGATTTGTCGGATTTGAACTCTTTGGTGTTTATAAATTTCACATTGCACTTGTGAAATTAGATTCAGAACTGCGGGAGTCCGAATTGTAGGGCTTATAGTTCGACCTCTCGAAAGGGGGCTGCGAAAAAGTCAAGCTACAACTCTGGATCTCAAAGGCATTCTTAGGTTGTTCCCAATCTTGCACTGCCTCTATCTCAGAAGAGTCTACAGTCACCCCTTCCTCGGATATCACATGGCCTAAGAATTTCACCTTCTTCAACCGGAACTCACACTTCCCGAACTTAGCATACAATTTGTGGACTCTAAGCAACTCAAGTACAATCCGTAAGTGTTTCTCGTGTTCCTCCTCAGAGGGTGAGTAGATCAAGATGTCATCAACAAAGATAACCACAAAACGGTCTAAGAATTCACAGAAGATTCGATTCATCAAATCCATAAACAAGGCCGGTGCGTTGGTTAGGCCAAAAAGCATCACTAAAAACTCATAGTGGCCATACCGCATATAGAATGTCATTTTCTAGATATTCTCCTCCTTAACTCTCAACTGGTGATAACTTGACCTCAAGTCTATCTTAGAAAAACTACAAGACCCCTTCAATTGATCAAACAAGTTGTCTATATGAGTTAGTGGGTACTTGTTATTACCAGTTATCCGGTTCAACTTCTAGTAATCAACACAAAGTCATAATGTGCCATCTTTCTTCTTAGCAAAAAGATCCAGTGCTCCCCAATGTAAAGTACTAGGGCGGATAAAGCCCTTATCTAGTAATTCTTGGAGTTGAATTTTCAACTCACTTACAAGAATTTTCAACTCCAAGAATTTTTAATTCTTGGAGTTGAATTTTCAACGCAATTCTCGGCGGGTGCAAATCTATATGGTGCCATGGAAATCGGTGCCATGGCAGACATTAAATCAATAGAGAACTCGATCTCATGGTGAGGTGGTAAACTAGTAAGATCCTAGGGAAAGATGTCTGGGTATTCATAAACTACCCTCGGCAGCTTAACTTGGACCACATCACTCTCAACACCCAAGAAAATAGACTACAAGATGATGGGAGTTAAATCACCACGCGGCACGGGCGCAAACTCTTTATCACAAATGTATTTATGTTCTTCTAACAAGGGAATATGAATTAAGACATTGTTTATGCTTAATGAAATAGCCTTTCCTGTATTTGCATTGGAAGGTATTTATATATAAAATTATTGCCAAGAAGGAAATCTCCATGCATATACGGAAAACATAAGATTTTTGGTATAATGAATTTGCTATCATTTAACCAAATAGCGATATTTTTAGCCTTGAATTGTATGGAAGTATGGGGGCCATCAATTCCAGTAACCAAAATTGGATGTTTCATTAATGTCCATTTTTCCTTTGGTATGGCATTCCATTTACATGAGCTAACTGTAGCTCTTGTGTCTATAAGAACATTGAGGCTATAGGGTTTATAACTTGCAAAATTAAATGTTCCCAATACATATGTATACCTTCTTTTTCCCTGGCTAGGAGAAAAAATAATGTCATCATTTTTTGTTTGAAAATGATACATATATGCAGACTTAATATGTTCAAGTTTTCTTGTTCCTGGAAAAATAGGAATCTGAACATTGTTTGAAGTAATAGATTATTGATTAGAATTATTACTTGATTCTCCAATGCTTAACTTTGAAAATGATTTGTTAGGAAAATCTTTTTCAAATACAGAAGTTGATCTTTTGATTTTTGGAACTGTATTTTCAATATATAAATTTTTTCCTGATGCCTGCATTTGTAATTGTGCAAGTTTTTTTGTTTTAGAAGATTCTCCTTGTCCCACTAGGTCTTGGATTAACCATTGTCGAGGGACTTCTAAATCACTCCAATTCATTAGACGAGGTTGTATTACTGTGTCAAATGGTCTTGGTTCAAAGATTTCAACGATTTTATTATCGTTTGATCTTGTTTTTGTTTCAGGAAATTTGGTTAATTCGTGAATTGTTTTCCAACGAATAGCCAAATCATGAGAATTTGATTTCATTCCTAATCCTTGTGTTTTAATTCTTATTCGGACTGTATCTTCAAGATTAGGATCATTTATGGAAATAAAGAAATTTAGTCTGACATTAAACCAAACTACTCCATTAGCCAAATTAGACTGAATTCCTCCAATGATTGCTTTCATTGGGTCGGAAAATCTTTTATCAAAAATTACTGCCAAAATAGGAGTATCTATCCCTTAGCGAAATAAGGCTGTTATGGTTACTTGAATTAATCCAATATGAATATATTGAATTTCAGGATATTTCTTTTTCCATCTTGCAACCTTTTTCTTATCAAAAAAATGAATATCAATATTTCCTTCTTCAGACCATTTTGCTTGAGTGTTACCACTGTATTGTTCAAACACTCTTGCTGAAAAAAAGTTGAATTTTGAAAGTTTGTAAATTTCTGCTAATTCTTCGTCGGTAAAAGTTTTTTCTTCTCCAATTACATCTCCAAGTCGAATTGCCTGTAATTCTTCTTTAGATATACTATCTGTTTCTTGAGATATTTCTTGTCTATTATTAGTCATCATGAAGATTAGTTCTTCATCTGAACTTTCTTCATCACTAGAAATTTCATATAAGATTTCTTCTTCATCAGAAATTTCTTCTCCATATATTATTTCAAAATCTTGTTCTTCAAGGACTTTGATCATTTTCTTTGCACTTTTTCCCCTTTTTGGCATTCGGGTGCATAGTGACCTTCTTCGTTACAAATGTAACATTTACAAGTTTTCTTTTTTGAAACACTTGTTGGTTTCTTTTTTCGAATATACTTTTTCTTTTTTGAAAAAGTTTGTTCTTTTTCCACGGTTTCCATTTATATTTTCTACGTTTTTTGGAAAATCCTTTTCTTTTAAGAAATGTATTACAACCAATTTTCCAATTTTCTTTTAAAATTTTATCACAACATTTTTGACCGTATTGTGAGTTGGAAATTTGATTTTTTATTTGTTTTTTCACCTTTGCTTCTAGACACCAATCTGCTATCAGTCTTAGAACATAATTAATGCGAAAACCAAGATTATCATATTCTTCCTTCCCCATTTTTTTGAGAAAATCAAGATATGTTTTAATACATAACTCATCCCATGGATTAGGGAGTTTATGAAAAAATTGATCTAACCAGGGTTGATTTGCTGGTGGATCAATAAGATAATAATATTTTTTAAAAGTTTGAACATAGTCTTCAAAAAGACAATTATTACATAATTCTAATTTAGTCAAAATATAATTTGCATCTGCTTGCAATCTCCTGCAAAACCACATAAATTTTCTTTTATGATTTTTGCAAATCCAACTAAGATTGTGTCAAGTGTGAGAAAATTTGTTAACAAAGCTGTTTTTTGACTTTTTCTAATTTCAGATTTTTCCCACTGTCTTAACCATTGTAACACATCTCCTTGGAGAGTTGCTGCAATATAATCAAGGAATTTTTCCTTTGACCAAATATTTTTATAATTGGTAATAATGATGGACAAGGATTGTGCCCAATCATCTATTGCTTGTGGTTGATTCTTAAATGGAACATGAGACAAATCTAAATAAGTACCATTTTGAGCTATTGGATACTTATGATTATTATCTTTTCTAGATATTACTGGCTCAGGTGTAGGATTGGAGGTACTTCCAATGGTAGTATCATTTTTAACTTCATTTGTTTGAATAAAGTCAAAATTTTCTCCATCTCCCCATGTGCCAAATAATTCGGGATCAATTGGCTCTTCTGCCTTTCTTTTCCCTTTATTTATTTCTGATGAAATATCTTGATCTATTGCTTCTTCAGATGAGAATGATTGGCTGTCATCATCATTAGTTGACATATTAATATCATAATTAAAGTGTTGTAAAAGGGCTTCATTTTCTAGATAAGTTTCTCTTATCTGATCTAGTAGCCTATTTCTTTCATCAATACCTAAATCTGGGTCTTTATATAATTTTGTCCAATAATCCAATATTTCAACAATATTTTAATATTCAGTCCTATTATAGGTATTGGTTTGAAGTACCATAATATCTTCTGTACCATAAAATAGCCTAGGGATGTAACTATCTCCTGGACTATTCATTTCATCATTGTTTATGAAGGATATAGTTTCTAATTTTGTCACCAAATTGTTTATTTGGTTTTTTGCTTCTTTATTTAAGTCAATATTTATTATAGAACCCAAATTGTCTATTTTAGATTTGTAATAATGTTTACTGAATGACTACTGATTACTGTTAAACCGAGACTGATTATGATTGATAACTGAAGTAATCGAAATACTGAATTAATTGACTGAAATCTGAAACTGATTGATTGAGTGCATCTATTTGAATTGCATGTCTATCTGTTGCCCGTTTCATTATCTGTTTATGTTTTTATGATCGAACTGCTAATTGAAGGCCTTATCGGCGGCCGAACCAGAAATCGATTAGTGTTTTATGATCATCATAATTTATGTGATTTTATGGTATAATTATTGAAAAAGTGATTTGGTATGATTAAATTAGATTTAAATAAGCTAAATTGCATAGTTGACATATTTACCTTAATGCCATTGTGAGTGGCCCACTATATGATCAATATTTGAGTCTTGTACATACTTAGGCAAACATTTCATCAGCCACATATTGTTGAGCTCCACCGAAATTAGAGAGAGAGGAAGTGAGAGACTTGAGTTCACTTGTAGATTGCTTGGTAATTGAAGGGATTGGAACATAGGTTGCAAATTAAGCTTCCTCACCTTGTAATTGAAGCTCTAGGTAAGGAATTTAACCTCTCATTATTGTGTTTAAGCTTGTTCATGTCTAGTCCTTGTATCCTTAGTGATTTGAGCCTTGAATTGATCCATATATGTCAAATTGGAGCCTAACTCATGCATGCATGCCTTTAATTTGAAGTTCTGAAGTTGTCCTTCATGAAATGGTACATGCATGTTCATAATTTTGCAATGGTCCATGTTTTCAACTTGTTTTTGCAACAATTGGCTCACTAGAGCATCAAATTGAAGCTTTGAAATGATTTGAATTCTTGCATGTTTGCATGTTCTTCATGATCATGAAGATGGGTTTGAAATTTGGATTTAATTGACTCACTCTTGGGCTTTCAATTCACAAATTGAGCTTTGAAACTTGTTGTACATTGAGTTTAGATGTGTTTTCCAGAATTAGGGCCCAAGAGGTCGAGTTTTGAGCTTAGGAATGCTTGGTTTGAGCTTGGGAGGCAAATCTGGAAATTCCAGAATTTGGCTTCTACGCTCGAGCGAAGGATTCTACGCTCGAGCGACCACCATTTACTCTGAGCACCGCTCGAGCGAAGGAATGGTGGCTCGAGCGTAAATTTCAAGCTCTCAGAATCTTGGTGCACGCAGACTCACGCTCGAGCGAGAGAACCTACGCTCGAGCGAGGATTGTGTCTTACGCTCGAGCGAGCATCGAGCGAAGTTTTTCAACATCCAGCACTTTTTGCATTTTTGCAGACCGCTCGAGCGAGGAAGTCCACGCTCGAGCGACCCTATTGTTTTGACAAGCTCGCTCGAGCGAAGAAAGCCACGCTCGAGCGAGATCCCTGTTTTCTGAAAATTTTGTTAAATGTTTAAAAGTGCATCTTTGCATCCTTATCCCATCCTAGGCATTCTTAGGCCTAGTTTAAGGCATCTTAATGATGATATAGATGTAGAACCACACCGAGGCAATTTAGGGATTAAATTATTATTTTTCCCAACTGTGTAGCTTAGTGTGTATTCCCTCTGTACTGTCTAGGGTTGGCTTTTCGAGGAGATGCTCTAGCCTACTATAGCCCAGAACTCTGTGAGTAACAATTGTGTAAAGATATGTTCAAAATGTTTATCTTCTGAATACTGAACTGAACTGTTTACTGAACTGATATTGTTTACTGAGTGAATGCATGTCCTATATTCCGAACTGTACTGTGGCATCCTTAGCACCTACTGTTTACTGTTACTGTTACAGAGATCTCTGTCGGTTCCCTCGTTGGAACCACTCCTGTTTACTGATTGATGGCCATCATTTACTGTTCGGTCTTTAAGACCTACTGTTTACTGTTATGCTAATGGATGTACCACATATGACTGTTTACTGTACTGAACAACTGATATACTGATTTAATGAAGTATTTTCATTACTGTAAGGACATTCATTCTAAACCTCTTTACGCATTGTGTTATTCACTAGGCTTTAGCTCACTGCTCATATATATATGTAGGTGTATAGGCATCGGACCAATACTAGAAGCGTCGGGGTAAACTCCAGTTTTGTCAAGCCAACCAATGTGCCTCACTGCGAGGTTCCGAGCCTGTCAAGCTATGGCTTAGGGGTGTTTTTATTTCCCCGTTTGTCTCTGTACTATTTTGTAATACTGTAAAGACTGGCAGCTGTAGACACCCCATTTTTGACCGACCTTAAGACTCAGATGTCACTGATTGAGCGCTCGGTGATGTTGCATGTTGTGCTCGTTCAGAAGTCTCAGAGTCTTGGCCGTGCGCCCTGCCTCCGGACTTCCGAATCCTCTTCTGTGCCTTGCCTCGGTTTGCGAACCAGACTTGGTTTTCTCTATTTTCTTTCCTGAGGGGAGGGAGAGGTCTAGCAGATCATCTCTCAATGGCCGTGCGCTACTTTTCGTGGCCGTAGGCCATTTTGCCCATTTCGGAGCCCGGTTCCCGGTTTTCGGAGCCGTCAGGCCGTGTGCCTCGGTTCGGGACCGCCCGACCATCTCCGATTTTTGGCAAGTGCTTCTGTTTTATCGTAACGAGGAACACTGGGGTCTCAGATACCCACTTCGTGGCCGAATACCACTTTCGGTGCCTACAGCCTATTTTCGGGACCCCGAACTGCGTGATTTGGGCCCCGAGCATTCATTTTGCATCAGTTTTTGTTCAATTTTGGCAGGTACCTCTGTTTTAGCACCAGGAAGATCACTGGAGGGTGGGAGGCCAGCAATTATCTCAGATAACCAGTTATGCTCTTCCGACGCCTGTTTTGCTCACTTCCGGGCTAATGTTGAACACCCTAGAGCCATTTTCTTCCAACCAAAACCACATATCTGTGATGAGGGAACCTGGGAGGACCCTAAAAAATGATGGCCGGCCAGTAATTATCATTTTCATTTTTGAGCCTCTCTTTCAAGTTGAATGTTGTGACTCCTGTTCCAGAGTTGTCAAATTCCAACCATGGGACCTTGTTCTACACACCTAGGAGGACACCAAAAATTGGTGGCCGGCCATTAATTGTTCACTTCATTTTTGGCCATGGCCGGCCGGCCATGGGGTGTGGCTGGCCGACCAGTGGGGTGGCCGGCCGGCCATCTTCAAGAAAAGTACCTGGCCGGCCTGCTTTCTCCTTTTGACCACTTTACAGCTGTCCAGCTGTTTTTCAAAATATCTCAGCCCTCCGGGGGATATTTTGGGAGGGAAAGCTTGGGTGCATTTCCCTCCCCTTTTACACCCCTTTCTTGCCCATTTAAGGGGCTGACCTCCTTCTTTGTTAGGGTTAGAAAATTTTCTCTCAAGACTTCATCTCCCTTTGCCTCCATTTTCATCCCCAAAACCTTGAAAAACTTTCAAGTGTTAGCCTCATTTGTTCATCAACACCAAGCCTCACCATCACCACTTCCATTCCAGCAACAAAGGGAGGTTTTTCAAAGGCTAAGAAGCAACAAATTCAGGCCAAGAAGCAACAAAAGTCTTGTCTTCAAGGGTGAGTGCTCTTTTACCCTTTTTGAGCTTATTTTTGCTTCAATTTTCTACCCTATTTACTCATTGTTTTGGGCTCTGACCCCTACTGATTTTAGGCTTATTTTGAGCCCCTCTACAACATTGTAGAAGGGCTCAACCTTGTTTGGTACCTCTATCATACTCTTCCTTCAATATCACCTCTTATGCCAATATTTTGCATGCTTTGTTTGGATTATGAGTGATCCATTTTCGAGCCTGATATAAACTTTGAGTGGGCTTATTTTGAGCCTCTCTTCAACATTGAAGAAGGGCTCAACCATGTTTGGTGGTTCTATCATGCACTTGTTTTGTAATTCTTCCAATTTACCGTAAAATTGCATGGTTTCTTTAGCCTATTTGAAGTCTGATTTCGAGCATTACATTAACTGAGATTGAGTTTATTTTAGGTCCCTCTACAACATTGTAGAAGGGATCAATCTTTTTTGGGGCCTCCATGCATGGCCTCTCTTTGTACCTCTCTTTGGCCCCATTTTGCATGCCTTCTTTAAGCTTATTTGGCTTCTGATTTCAGCCTTCATCAGGCCTGAAGAGAGCCTTATTTTGGCCCATTTGTCATGTTTTGTTAAGGGTCTTAGGCTATTTGGTGAATGCTTTTGGTACTTCATGTTATACCCCCCCTTAGTCCCTTATTTTTGCATGTCTTGATAGCTCACCATGCTCCTGTTTTTGAGCCTTCATCAGGCTAGGAAAGTGTCTTATTTTGACCTACTCTTCATATTTTGTTAAGGGTCCAAGGCTGTTTGGTCCATCCTTTTGATACCTCATGTTATAGCTCTCTTTTGGCTCGTATTTTGCATGCTATGTTAAGCATATCTACATACTGAATTGGGGGATGTAATCTACTGTAAATGTTCATATTTTTGGTCCCTCTTTAATTTTGTAGAACTGTTTTTTTCAGTTTGAGCATTGTACATATCACTTGTTTCATTATTCCCCTCTTTTCCCCCTTTTTTGCATGCTATTTTTGCCGTACTTTTGATTGTTGTTTGGACATTCTTTGCACTGGAAAAATGCTATTTTAGGGGCTGCCTATCATCTGTCTTTACATGTCATGTCCATATTGTGCATGTTTGGCATAGCTGTAGGCCATTTCGGGTGCATAACATTGCATTTCGGGCATCGGGTGTAATTTTGCTATAATTCGGGGACTGTTTTTGCATCATTTTGGCTGCTGAAATTTACATTTTCCATATGCCATATGCTACATTTCATTTAGGATCATCGCCTTGGTTTGCGCGCCCGTGGGCACGCATTTCGAGGCACATCTCATTTTTATCCGACGGCCTCCCGTGTGAGTGTGGCTGAGGCCCTCTCATGTTGGTATAAGCCCAATTTGCATCGTGTATGTCATTTCATGCTTTAATGCATCTCCTCGGTTTGCGCGCCCGTCTGGCACGCATTTCGAGGCATCTCATTTTTATCCGACGGCCTCCCGTGTGAGAGTGGCTGAGGTCCTCTCATGTTGGTATAAGTCCATTCTGCATTCCGTATGCCATTTTCACATCATTGCATTCCGTATGCCATTTTCTCGATTTGCGTGCCCGCGGGCACGCACTTCGAGACATCTCATTTTAACCTCATTACATATCACTTCCATGACATTTTACATTCTGTATGCATCGCCTCGGTTTGCGCGCCCGTGGGCACCCATTTCGAGGCATCTCTTTTTTTATCCGACGGCCTTTTATGTGAGTGTGGCTGAGGCCCCCCTCATGTTAGTGTAAGTCCAATTGCATTACGTATGCCATTTCATGCCTTGGAATCATCGCCTCGGTTCGCGCGCCCGTGTGCACGCATTTCGAGGCGTCTCATTTTCATAGCTTGTGCATGTTAGGATTGCATATTAGCTACATTTCATGCATATCATGCATATTGCATCGTGTTCGGGATAGGAGTTAGCCCGGACACGGGAAACGAGGCACGTTTTGTACTCCGAGTGACGGAACGGGTCTCAATTCTCAAGTCACCGACGCTCCGGATTACCCATGATGGAGTTAGGTTTTGTTGTAGCATTCATTTGCATTGCACCCTATATTGAGTTGTGCAATCCGACTCCTCGGCCATCATGCATCGAGATGCGTGATTGGTGGCACGAGGATCGAGGCATGCATATATCTGTGAAATACATTGCTATGCCCTTTTCCTGCTCTCTGTTGCAGCAAAATAAGGAATTAGTAACTTTTCGGAGTCTGGCACGCATTTCGAGAAACATTGCAAACAGAGGCTAATTGGGGCATCCCAGTGGATTTCCGCGTAAGGCAGCCCAAACTTGCAGCATTCATCAGAAGCAAGGCAGCCCCTGGCTTGCATGCCAGTTTACAGCTTTCTTAGTTAATTTGTTAATTAATTAGGAATCTGTATTATTTCGGACTGTATTATTCTTTTATTTCGGACTGTATTATTTATTCGGACCCTCCGCGCGAGGGCATAATTGTAATAAGTGTGGGTGAGTGTGATGTATGTCTTCTAACCCCACGTCTTTCTTCCCTTTTATTTACCCGCTTACGATGGTTAGATATAGGGCATATTTCAATTAGCATACAGTATGACAGCATGTCTGCATCATTCATCTGTTTTGCACGCACCGGGCTCGGCGCATCATACAAACTGCATTTGTATTTCAATTACAAGATGAATACATGTTAGCTGTAGCATTCCATATGCCATGTTTAGAATAGCCGAGCCTGCTATAGTTTGCATCTTTGCATGTGTTGCATTAGGCATTTCTGTATAGTTAGGATCATGCATGATTTCTAATAAAGTTTCTGTTTTTGGCTTGGAGTACTAGGTGAGTTTTATGCTTTAGCATCCTTGCATGCGTGTGAGTGTTGCCATGATAGCATGCTTACCATGAGGCTATGTGCTTATATGATATAACTGCCTTGAATGCCTGTGGGTGGAGGTTGAGTTACTTGAATTGGGACAATGCGTCGAATGTTTGTTTTAAGCCCACTAGATAGTGGCAAAATCATGTTTTCTAAGCCCACCTGAGGGTGGCAAACCCGCGTCTTAGCCTACCTGCGGGTAGCACCATCAAACCATTTTCAAACAAACAAACATGAAGTGTTTTGTTCCAATTCAGGCAGCTCAGTCTATACTTGTTTGCTGCGAGCATCACATAGTAACCTAGGCTAATAACCGGAATAAGAACATACAATGTTTTCAAAATCAGATATCATGGTTAGTAGAGGCCGGTCTTTGACCGGGCGAGCGGGGGTGCTCACGAAGTGACCTTCCCCAATCGTACCCAAGTTCCCGAGCCGAGGCAACTTTGGTGATAACGGACACGTGGCCTTTGGCATCGAGTCAGGGTTTCCTAAATTTCCCATTTTAAAAATATTTAGGTGGCGACTCTGTATCTGGCAAAGCAGTCCATGTTTGGCACTTCTTTCAAAAAATCTGTTTTCAAAACGATTTGCCGGATTTGGACTCTTTGGTTCAAGATTAAGAACCGTGACATTTGAGTCCTTCGAACTGTAGTGACCCCAATATGAACAGAACGGGACTTAACCCTCCCGGGGCGTTCGGGGACGTCTACAGCAGCACCATACTGTACTGTTAGTAGGGATTAAGTCCCTGTACTGAATGATTGTAAATATTGTGCACAACTGTTCTGTACTGAATGTTTATATGTATGAAAAGTTCTTTTGCATACAGACTATCACAGCTCATTGGACATTATTTCATTACTGTAATGGCTTCCGCCACGCCCCTGTACTCTGTTTTACTGTATTACTGTTAAGCAGGCCTTCGGTAATCTCGGATTACTGGCCGGTTACGGTGCTAAACCCATAGGGGCGGGTTTGGGTTGTGACAGAGTGGTATCAGAGCGATACTTAACCACGAGTTATACCACACACACGTGTCCAAATGAGCTATAGGATGTCCTAGAAAGGTGATTAGGGCATTGCATAAACATGAAAAGTGTGTGGTTATGACATGACTGAATGTATGCTAATGTGTTAAACTGTTTAAGTATGCAACCGTTTATGTTTATAATGGTTATAACTGCTTATAGTGAAATGGATAATGCAAATGAATCTGAGTCCTCATCCACGGAGGCAAGAATGGCAAGAATGGAAAGAATGATGGAACTGATAATTGCAAGATTAGAGCAACAACAGAACCAACAGCCCCCACCTCCTTCTCCGGCTGTACCGGAACAGAATGTGAATATACAGAATGTAAATGTTAATGATGGGGACATAATTGCTCTCACCCATAAGTTCAGCAAGATGAAACCGCCATCCTTTCAGGGAGGCCTTGAACCGTTGAAAGCTGAAGCTTGGGTACTTGAGACTGAAAAGTTATTTGAGGTGTTTCCGTGCTCGGAGGCAAATAAAGTATTGTAGCTACCTTCACCTTGCAAGAAGAGGCCAGAAGGTGGTGGATGCTGGTCCGTGACACCAACACTGTAGTGACTTGGGCTCAGTTTAAGGAGTCCTTCTTTGAAAAATATTTCCCCCAGTGTTCAGGGATAGGAAAGTGACTGAATTTGAACAACTGAGACAGGGCACCATGTCCGTTGCTAAATATGAAACAAAGTTCACCGAGCTTGCTAGATATGCACCGCATATGGTGGACACTGACTACAAGAAGGCCAAAAAATTTGAAGGCGGCCTTAATGTTGCAACTCAACAGAATAAGTGTTTTAAAGCTACCGACTTATGTAGGTGTTCTTGACCGAGCATTGATGGCTGAGTCGAACATCGAAGCAGTGAAACAATCTGAACCACCAGCGTCTGAATGGCGTGGTAAAAGGCAGGGTTTCAAGTTCAAGAAAGGCAAGCATAACCCATCAAATAAGAAACAGAATACGGGGTCAACCACTAGCCCCAGCTAAGGGAGTGGTTTCATTCCATCTTGTCCTGAATGTGGCAGGAAGCACAAAGGGGTTTGTTATAAAATATCTGGAGCCTGTTACAGGTGTGGCAAGGTGGGCCACATGGTTAAAGACTGCCCCTCTGCTCCGCAGGCCAGTAGTAAAGCTGCACCAAGCGCAGCAGCAATAACTGTAGCACCAAAGCCTAACCCCAAAGCTACCGAGAAAGAGCCTATGAGGCAGGGCCGAGTGTTCGCCCTAGTACCGGGAGACGTGCAAAATACTGAAACCGTTGTGTCAGGTATCCTCTCTATTTGTGCTCAAAATGCATATGTACTGATTGATTCGGGGTCTACACACTCATATGTATCGCATGCTTTTTCACGGAAATTGAGTAGACCCTTAGAACCCACGAATTATCTGTTAGCTGTATCATCACCTATCGGGGGATCCATGACATGTGCTTATATGTACCCTGCATGTGAAATCATTGTTGGGGATATGCATTTGTTTATTGATTTACTGCCATTGAACATTGATCATTTTGATGTAATATTGGGGATGGACTGGTTACAAAAATATCATGCTACCATTGACTGTGTGACGAAGCAAGTTGTTTTCCATCTACCTGGGTTACCCGAATTTGTATTTAATGGGGTTGGAGTAGTACCTCCTCCGTATTTGATTTCTTCTGTGAAAGCTGTTAAATTGATTAGAAAAGGGTGTAAAGGATATTTGTGTTCCGTACTGACTGTATCTACTGATGATAATGTTAAAACTGATGTGAACTGTATTTCTATAGTCAGAGAATTCCCAGATGTATTTCCAGATGATCTGCCAGGGGATTTGATTGACAGGGAGATTGAGTTCACCGTTGATGTGATTCCGGGTACACAGCCAATTTCTAAAGCTCCCTACAGAATGGTTCCGACTAAACTGAAGGAATTGAAAGTACAATTGCAAGAACTGCTAGACAAGAAGTTTATCAGGCCCAGTACTTCACCGTGGGGCGCACCGGTTTTGTTTGTAAAGAAGAAAGACGGCTCACTGAGACTGTGTATTGATTACCGTGAATTGAACAGGGTAACTGTGAAAAATAAATACCCATTGCCGTGTATTGATGATTTATTTGATCAGTTACAGGGTGCTCAAGTGTTTTCCAAGATTGATCTCAGATCGGGGTACCATCAACTGAAAGTTAAACCAGAAGACATTGATAAAACTGCTTTTAGAACGAGGTATGGACATTACGAATTTTTAGTTATGCCTTTTGGAGTTACCAATGCCCCTGCAGCATTTATGGACCTCATGAACAGGATCTTTAAACCATACCTTGATGATTTTATTGTTGTATTCATTGATGACATACTGATTTATTCTAAGACTAGAGAAGAACATGAACATCATCTGAAACTTGCCCTACAGACCCTAAGAGAACATAAACTTTATACAAAACTGTCTAAATGTGAATTTTGGCTTGACCATGTTATGTTTTTGGGACATGTTATTAGCAAAGATGAAATTTCCGTTGACCCGCAGAAAATTGAAGCTGTAGTGAACTGGCCTAGACCAACAAATGTGACAGAAGTCCGAACCTTTTTAGGATTGGCTGGATATTACAGAAGATTTGTCAAAGATTTCTCCAAAATTGCCTTACCGTTGACTCAGTTAACTCAGAAGGGGACATCATTTGACTGGACTGATCAAAGGGAAGTGGCATTTCAAGAATTGAAAACTCGACTTGTGACTGCACCTGTGCTTACCTTACCTTCAGGTACGGATGGTTATACTGTATTTAGTGATGCTTCTCATAAGGGTTTAGGGTGTGTTTTAATGCAGAATGGGAGAGTTATTGCTTATGCTTCCCGACAACTAAGACCACATGAAAAGAACTACCCAACCCATGATCTGGAACTGGCTGCAGTGGTATTTGCGTTAAAAATCTGGCGTCACTATCTGTATGGGGCAACATGTGAAGTATATACCGATCACAAGAGCCTGAAGTACTTCTTCACACAGAAAGAATTGAATATGAGACAGCGGAGATGGCTAGAACTGATTAAAGATTATGATCTACAAATTTTGTACCATCCGGGAAAAGCCAACACTGTTGCCGATGCACTGAGCCGGAAATCGACTAGGAACTTAGCTTGTTTGCTCACCGAACATGAAGAGTTGCTTAGTGATCTTGAAAAATCCGAAATTGAAATTGTTTTGAGAGAACAAGGTGGCACAATGGCTGCTATTTCTGCTCAACCGGCATTGATTGAGGAAATTAAAGAGAAACAGCAACAGGATGACTTCTTGAAAAAGATCATCGAGGAGAGGGAATCTAAACTGAGACCGGGGTTCAAATTTGAAAACCATGTACTGAAATTTTAAGAAAGACTGTGTGTACCGAATGATACTGAACTGAAAAGAAGAGTTCTGCAAGAGGGCTACAACTCAAAATTTTTCATCCATCCAGGGAACACAAAAATGTACCAAGATCTGAAACAGAACTTTTGGTGGCCGGGAATGAAGAAAGAAATTGCCGACTTTGTGTCAAAATGTCTTCATTGCCAACAAGTCAAAGCGGAACATCAGCGACCTGCAGGCTTACTGCAACCCTTACCCATACCGGAGTGGAAATGGGAGCATATCACGATGGATTTTATCGTTGGATTACCTTGCTCTAGAAAAGGTATGGATTCAATTTGGGTTATTGTTGATAGACTGACCAAATCTGCTCACTTCTTACCTGCCAAGACAATTTATAATGCGGACAAGCTAGCTGTAATTTATATTGATGAAATTGTTAGGCTGCATGGAGTGCCTGTATCCATTGTTTCTGACAGGGATTCGAAGTTTACATCGAGGTTTTGGCAAAGCCTACAGACTGCATTGGGTACTGAATTGAGGCTGAGTAGTGCCTATCATCCTCAGACAGATGGACAGTCAGAAAGGACCATCCAGACTCTGGAGGATTTATTGAGAATGTGTGTCCTTGATTTTCAGGGAAACTGGGAAAGTCATTTGCCATTGGCTGAATTCGCCTACAACAACAGTTACCATTCAAGTATTAGTATGGCGCCTTTTGAGGCATTGTATGGCAGAAAATGTAGATCTCCGATTTGCTGAGCAGAAGTTGGAGATGGGCCTTTGCTTGGGCCCGAGATTGTTTATGAAACAACTAAGAAAGTGAAATTGATACAACAGAGACTGAAAACTGCACAGAGCCGACAGAAAAGTTATGCAGATGTCAGAAGGCGAGACAAAGAATATGAAGTGGGTGATCACGTTTTTGTGAAAGTGACACCGATGAAAGGCCAGACTCGTTTTGGAGTCAAAGGCAAGTTAGCGCCAAGGTATGTCGGACCGTACGAGATTATTGAGAAAATCAATCCGGTGGCGTATCAAGTTGCGCTTCCTCCTGAAATAGAGCATATGCATAACGTCTTCCACATTTCGATGTTGAGAGATTATCTCCGGGATCCTTTCCATGTGATAGAGCCTACTCGTGTAGTGTTGAGTGATGACTACACTTACGAGGAACGGCCTATACAGATTGTGAATAGACGGATCAAGAAGTTGAGAAACAAAGAGATCCCGTTAGTGAAAGTTGACTTGCAAAACCATGGTGGTGTGTATGCCACTTGGGAAAGGGAAGATGACATGGCTAAGAGATATCCCGAACTGTTTCCACTGAATCCTGTCTTCTTCCAGAATGAAGGTAACTCGAGTTTAGAGGACTAAACTCTTTTTAAGGAGGGGAGACTGTAATAACCCTCACCACTGTTTACTGAATGACTACTGATTACTGTTAAACCGAGACTGATTATGATTGATAACTGAAGTAATCGAAATACTGAATTAATTGACTGAAATCTGAAACTGATTGATTGAGTGCATCTATTTGAATTGCATGTCTATCTGTTGCCCGTTTCATTATCTGTTTATGTTTTTATGATCGAACTGCTAATTGAAGGCCTTATCGGCGGCTGAACCAGAAATCGATTAGTGTTTTATGATCATCATAATTTATGTGATTTTATGGTATAATTATTGAAAAAGTGATTTGGTATGATTAAATTAGATTTAAATAAGCTAAATTGCATAGTTGACATATTTATCTTAATGCCATTGTGAGTGGCCCACTATATGATCAATATTTGAGTCTTGTACATACTTAGGCAAACATTTCATCAGCCACATATTGTTGAGCTCCACCGAAATTAGAGAGAGAGGAAGTGAGAGACTTGAGTTCACTTGTAGATTGCTTGGTAATTGAAGGGATTGGAACATAGGTTGCAAATTAAGCTTCCTCACCTTGTAATTGAAGCTCTAGGTAAGGAATTTAACGTCTCATTGTTGTGTTTAAGCTTGTTCATGCCTAGTCCTTGTATCCTTAGTGATTTGAGCCTTGAATTGGTCCATATATGTCAAATTGGAGCCTAACTCATGCATGCATGCCTTTAATTTGAAGTTTTGAAGTTGTCCTTCATGAAATGGTACATGCATGTTCATAATTTTGCAATGGTCCATGTTTTCAACTTGTTTTTGGAACAATTGGCTCACTAGAGCATCAAATTGAAGCTTTGAAATGATTTGAATTCTTGCATGTTTGCATGTTCTTCATGATCATGAAGATGGGTTTGAAATTTGGATTTAATTGACTCACCCTTGGGCTTTAAATTCACAAATTGAGCTTTGAAACTTGTTGTATATTGAGTTTAGATGTGTTTTCCAGAATTAGGGCCCAAGAGGTCGAGTTTTGAGCTTAGGAATGCTTGGTTTGAGCTTGGGAGGCAAATCTGGAAATTCTAGAATTTGGCTTCTACGCTCGAGCGAAGGATTCTACGCTCGAGCGAAGGAATGGTGGCTCGAGCGTAAATTTCAAGCTCTCAGAATCTTGGTGCACGCAGACGCACGCTCGAGCGAGAGAACCTACGCTCGAGCGAGGATTGTGTCTTACGCTCGAGCGAGCGTCGAGCGAGCATCGAGCGGAGTTTTTCAACATCCAGCACTTTTTGCATTTTTGCAGACCGCTCAAGCGAGGAAGTCCACGCTCGAGCGACCCTACTATTTTGACAAGCTCGCTCAAGCGAAGAAAGCCATGCTCGAGCGAGACCCCTGTTTTCTGAAAATTTAGTTAAGTGTTTAAAAGTGCATCTTTGCATCCTCATCCCATCCTAGGCATTCTTAGGCCTAGTTTAAGGCATCTTAATGAGGATATAGATGTAGAACCGCACCGAGGCAATTTAGGGATTAAATTATTATTTTTCCCAACTGTGTAGCTTTGTGTGTGTTCCCTCTGTACTGTCTAGGGTTGGCTTTTCGAGGAGACGCTCTAGCCTACTATAGCCCAGAACTCTGTGAGTAACAATTGTGTAAAGATATGTTCAAAATGTTTATCTTCTGAATACTGAACTGAACTGTTTACTGAACTGATATGTTTACTGAGTGAATGCATGTCCTATATTCCGAACTGTACTGTGGCATCCTTAGCACCTACTGTTTACTGTTACTGTTACAGAGATCTCTGCCAGTTCCCTCGTTGGAACCACTCCTGTTTACTGATTGATGGCCATCATTTACTGTTCGGTCTTTAAGACCTACTGTTTACTGTTATGCTAATGGATGTACCACATATGACTGTTTACTGTACTGAACAACTGATATACTGATTTAATGAACTGTTTTCATTACTGTAAGGACATTCATTCTAAACCTCTTTACGCATTGTGTTATTCACTGGGCTTTAGCTCACTGCTCATATATATATGTACGTGTACAGGCACCGGACCAATACTAGAAGCGTTGGGGTAAACTCCAGTTTTGTCAAGCCAACCAATGTGCCTCGCTGCGAGGTTCCGAGCCTGCCAAGCTATTGCTTAGGGGTGTTTTTATTTTCCCGTTTGTCTCTGTACTGTTTTGTAATACTGTAAAGACTGGCAGCACCATACTGTACTGTTAGTAGGGATTAAGTCCCTGTACTGAATGATTGTAAATATTGTGCACAACTGTTCTATACTGAATGTTTATATGTATGAAAAGTCCTTTTGCATACAGACTATCACAGCTTATTGGACATTATTTCATTACTGTAATGGCTTCTGCCACGCCCCTGTACTCTGTTTTATTGTATTACTGTTAAGCAGGCCTTCGGTAATCTCGGATTACTGGCCAGTTACGGTGCTAAACCCATAGGGGCGGGTTTGGGTCATGACAAGATTCTATAGACTCAACTTTGGTCTGTAGATAATTTTGATTTATTTTTTGATTTTTATCTAATTTAGAAAACCAAGAACACATAATATCAGTAATATTATTTAAACTAGAACACACACTATTTATATTTGCAGACTCTTTAGTAATATGCAAACTATGATCATATTTATTATTAACATTATTTTTTGTATTTCCAAAGCATATTATATTGTCAGAATTAATTGCCATTTTAGATTGTTGTTGGCACCTAGGACCCTCCTAGCGTATTATCTGGTGCCTAAAACCTCTCTTTATGATCTTAAAGACTTGATTATGGCCAATAGTCAAAAGATCTTAATGAGTATATGGGCTTTGACATACACTAAGCATATAGGTTTTACAACAACTATAAATGAAACAAATAATTATGAATGTATGAAATACAGACGATACACAAAAAACTTAGACGGAATTTTTAATTAAATTTTTTTTTTTATATCATAAAACACACCATACAAACTTATATATATCAAAAATTTATACATAGATAGAAATACTTACATAGCTTGATCTTGCTTTCAAAAGCTCTTCACCAAGCTCTGATACCAATTACAAAACAAAAACGGAAAGGAGCTTTTTACTATTTTTATTATGGAATTATGGTGGAGTTATGGAATTATGATAGAGAAATTTGAGACAAAGGAGAAAGCAAAAAGATGGAGAGAATATGGAGAGAATTTACATGCTTAATTCTTGTTGGCATAAAGGCCAATATATAGACTACAAGATGGTGAATAAAAACAAAACCAAACTTAATGCATATCTAACATATCTAACTTGGCAAGACTTTATGGCCAAGAGTTGCAAAATTTCTAACATCCTAGTCAAGCCTAGTCATAAGCTTTATAAAAAGTCTTCAAAAAATAAATACAAAGAGACAAAAATGGTTAAAGGAAAGACTACAATTATTTGCTCTTTGCTACAGTTTTTACAATTATATACACTGATACACACTGTCTACCCTCCCCGATTTTCAAAGAGATAGACTGTTGTAGATAAGCTTTGGCTGAGCTGCTTTGTCGTGTAGCATCGGCTGAAAGGATGTGGCTGATCACTTTCCGCCTAATAATGCAGGTTGCTCCACGTGTCCGGGATAAGGTTGGAGTCGATCAGGAGACAACTGCATTTGATAGTGGGGTCCACTATGCTTCCATCCTGTTGATGAGATTGTGATATTCTTCATCAGTCTCTGATGGAGGGGAATCCGGATCTTGGTTGTATCGCTCATTCCGAAAATGTTCTATATCATCCGCAGTCATGGCTAGTTCCAACGGAAGATCCAAATTATTTCTCTTTTTGAGATTATTAACATGTCAAGAGCCTCATTAATTTGTGTAGGAGACCTTTGATATGTTATGGGAAAATGGGTTACAAATAATATTCTACCATTTGTAACCATGAATGGCAATTTTGCTGAGCCATGGATGTTGGACGCTGCTTGTGAAACAGATATTAGACTGTCTATCCGATATTCTGTCAAAGAAAGTTTTTGGATATTTTCCAATCGCTCTCTCCGGTGATCTTCATCTAAATAATCATCTTCAAATTCAAAATCTTCAGTTTCTTTAAGATACCAAATCTGGTATGGTTGGAAAAAATGTTATCGTTCTCGCCAACCAACAGTGCTGGAGATCCAGAAAGTAAAATATTTGCTCCATCAAAAGCTTTTTACTATCCATGAGAGCATTGCTTTGATGATCATTAGATAATCTATCCATTGGATTGGATCTAAAATTTGGAAAATAACTTGATTAGTTATTCCCCAATCTATATCCTCAAAAAACCACATGTCATGGTTTGCCATGATGGTTATTTTGGGAATTCCATCTTTCAAATTTAATTAATCATAAGATCGTTCTAAGATTTGTCTAATCATATCATGATGATCTTCAACTCGATTTTTGATTAACATAAAAATTTCTTTTGGAAGCAAAGTTCTTGCTTTTTCAAAAAGACAAATTCTTTTTATTTGTTGAAAAACTGGATCAGAAAACTCATCTGATATGAGGTCTGATAGCTGAAGAAAATTGTTTATCTTTTCAAAATTAAAATCTTCATTCCAATTCATTTGTTTGAGAATATTGAAACAAAGATTTTGCAAATCTTTTAATTTAGCTGTTTGCTCAGCTAATTTGTTGGCCAAAACTCCCATGTGTTTTTGAAATTTCACTTTGTTGTCTACAATGTGAGTTTTCCAAACTCCATTGAGTTCTGTATAAATTTCTCTGGATATACCAGGGTTAAAAAAATCTTTTATCTCAGATTCATCTGGTCTAGATGTCTGAATATTAGTTGGAACTGGGTTAGTTCTCATTTGACAAAAATTCTTTTGATAAACAGGCATAGCTAGTGCACTGTAAAAAGCTTTTTTAGCTTTGGTCATGCTATCATATGCTTTAAAGCTTGCTTCTGAATATCCACAAACTTGCAGATTGGCTTCGTTCCAGTCTATGTAAATTCCAGGTTGTCTTCCTAAAAACACAACATAAACTTTTTCTTTTTTGGGGATTGCTTTTTTAGCAATTGTCACCCAGTCTCCTTGAGCGGGTTGTTTACCCTTATCCATTGTTTCCTCTTAGTCTAGAGGTCTTTTGCAAAAATTAAATTTACTTGTTTAGCAATTTAATTTTCTGAAACAATTTCTGCTAAGAAAATCTGCAAGAAAATTGTTAGTACCTTTAAGATGTTCTACTTCAAAAGTATATTCAGAAATTTTATTATACCAGGCTAATCTTCTTCCTTGTTCAATAGGTTTTTTATTGATCAAGAAATCTCTTACTGTTTTATTATCAGTGCGTACAATAAAATTTTCTGGGGCTAAATAAATATGAAAGCTTTTTATTGCTAATTTTTGCAAGTAATTCTTTTTCAAAAATAATATATTTCTGTTCATTTGGTTTAAATGTTCCAGAATTATATCCACAAATTAATTCTTCTTTTTGTAATTTTATGGGTATTGAATTTTTTCTTGGTCTAATCCCATTTTCTGATAAAGGTATCTCTTTATCATGCCATAAATTACTAGGTATAGCTTTAAGAACACATCCCCAGCATGCTTCTGAGGCGTCTGTTTCTAAAATTAATTTATCACCTGTTTTAGGAAGATAAACATCCGGTAAAGTTTTAACATTTTCTTTAATTTGTTTAATTAAAGCAACATCTTCTGCTGTCCATTCAAAAATAATATTTTTCCTTAGTTTGGTTAACCAAGGAATTTCTATTTTTGAAAGATTTTTGATAAAATTTTGTCCATAATTTAAAATGCTTAATAAATTCTGTAATTGTGTTATATTTTCAAGAGTATCAGGAAAATCTCGTACTTTGGACAAAATATGTTCTTGTAATTTTAAACCTTTTTGGTCTAAAATTATTCCCAAAAATTCAATTGATTCTTTTTCTAGTTCAATCTTTTTTGGAGACAAAATAATTCCATATTTTTGGAATTTTTCACAAAGTAATTTTAAATGTTTCTTATACTCCTCCTTGGTTTTAGAGAAGATAAGTATATCATCAATATAAACTACACAACAATTTTTAAGGTCTTTAAAAATTGTATCCATCCACCGTTGAAATACTTGTGGTGCAATATTTAACCCAAAAGGCATAACATTCCAGTGGTAATGTCCTCTAGATGTACTGAAAGCTGTCAATTTTTTTGACTCTTCAGTCAATTGAATTTGCCAAAATCCACTTTTACAATCAAATTTGCTAAAGATTTTTGATCCTTTGGTTAAGTTAATCAAAACATCTTTTCGTGGAATAAAATATCCATCAAATTCTAAATTTTCATTTAGCCGTTTATAGTTGACTACCATTCGGGCTTTTCCTCTTTTAATTTCAACATGGTTTCTTACCATAAAAGCTGGACTAGAGTGAGGGCTTTTAGTTTCTTCAATTAACTTTTTATCTAAAAGTTCCTGGAGTTGAATATCAAATTCATCTATATCTTGTCTAGTATAGATCATTGGTCTTACTCTAATGATAACATTAGGGTCTTTTAATTTTAAACTACAATAACGTGGACTACATTACCATAGTTTTAATGGATGTTCACTAAAATTTTCTTCTAAGATTTTATAAATCCAGTGTGATTCATCAATGGTTTTGATGATGGGAGTTAAATAAGAAGGAGACTAAGCTTGCCCTAACCACGCGGATCATACACTGGCAACAAAGCTCTGTCAACTCGATCCCCCAAGAAATAAAAGCAATCACCACCCGAAGTACACACCATAACTCTCTGACGATTACAGTCTATGATGGCCTAATAGAATGACAACCAATCCATGCCCAAAATAACATTGAAACCGACATATCAATAAACACAAAAGTAAAAGAAAGTCGGCGATCGGCAACCTCTATCTCACAACCTTGACACCCCTGGTCCAATACAACCTTACCACCAACTGGTGACTCTACCCTGAGTGGAGACGCTAACTGAGCTACTTCTAACCCCAATACTGATGCGAATGCAAATGAAATGAAAGAATGGGATGCACCAGTATCAATTAACACATTGAGAATAGAATTATACAACAAAAAGTTACCTCTCGCTACTGAAGGTGTTGGTAACAAATTTGGCGTGGTAACAACATAAATACCCGATAGGTCTCTGCTCTACCTACTCACCTCTCGGAGCATAAGTCTGAAACACTGACTAAACCAAAGAGGCTCCCTAATTGGCCCTCAAGGCTAGAGTTGACGGTGTAGGTTGATGGCTCTGTGTCTGCCTCGAGCCAAATGCACCAAATGTGCCACCCAACTAAGGAAAAAACCTTCTCATGTGCCCCGATTGCCCATACTGATAACAGTTGGGCGGTTGCCCTGTCCCCTGACTCTAGCTCTATAAACGAGAAGCAGACAGTGCAGACTTGTGGCCTAACGGACCACACTTGAAACAAATGATCCCACCCCTGACCACCTCTCCGTAACCCAGAACTCGGTACAGGAAAAATAGATTTGGACTGTGCTTCCTAAGACTATTGTGGGGTAGAACCTCTCTGTTTCTTGCTGTCCCGAGTCTCCCCCTGAACTTCCTGTTTCCTTTGCTTGGAGCTCCTCATCCATTCCTCCTCCGACTAAACCACGGTCTCAAGATGAGCCGCCGTCTCCACATGGCGTTTGTAGTCCCTAATCATGGACCTAACCACTTTGAAAAAAAGCCTGGTCCTCAACCTCTTCTCGAACTCAATGCAACGATGTTCCTTTATCGCCATAAGTTCCGATGCAATCCTTGACAAACTAGTAAAGGCAACCTTAAACTTGGCCACCGGTGTGTTCAACTGTTTGAGTTTCAAAAACTACTCTCTCAATTTCTCCCTAGCAGTGGGAGGTAAGAACTTATCCTAGAAGGCGTTGAAAAAGGCCTCCCAAGTCACCCCAATGCTCCCACGCATGTACTTCCACCACTGACCCGCATCTCATTTCAATTGGAAAGATGCCAAGGTCACTCTCAGCCCATCATTCTTAATGCCAAGCATCTCAAACGTCTTCACCATCTGCTCTAGCCACTTATCCGTCTTTAGTGGCTCATTTGGATCTCCCAAAAACTCATCTGGATTAGACCAGAAGAACTACCTCTTCAAAAAGGACGGCCCTGTTTTAGCAACATAGGCCTAGACTTGATTCTTAGCTCTGAGAATGTCCATGGATTCCTGCAAGGCTCCGGCCATTTCATTGGCCAAAGCACCCATGGCCTGCTAACCAATTAGTTTGGCCATATTAGCCTAACTAACCCCTTTCTCCTGTGTCGTAATATCATCCAGTAACAACACTTTTTGCCGTTTAGGCCTACCACGCCTACCACCATCACGTCCTGACATCCTAATGAAGGTAACGCAAGAGCTTAACACATTTACAAATGTGTCGAAGCTAACTCACTTACATCCTAATACGGTGGACAACAATTAATTCACTCTACATAATTACATAGTCACATAAACGCATACAAACTTCATTTCTAGATAATGCTTGTTCCGTGACGTTGCCAAACTTCCAGTTAGAAATAGTAGTGATCAAGTGCTCTTTTAACAGGACTTCTAGAAACTCGTAGACCCAATCAACATCTTAGAAATTCAGTTCCATACCCACTTAGCCATGTAAGCATGTAATCACATAGTATACCAGGCTATTTCAAATTTTAACTATCGAGATAACCCGTTGTGATAAAAACAACATCCCACAATCCCAAAGTATTCAAACCTGGTCAGCTTTGATACCAAGTTGTAACGCCTTGAAATAAATAACAATAATACCATCTCACAATAATTATCCATTAACAATACATATCTGAATATGATAACTTTACATTCATATGATTCAATTTTATAAAAGATGGCACATGCAACTATATATTCATAAGCCCTAGCCCTGAATGTACAGCATGTGTCATAAGCAAACGATATGAAATAAAAGTCAAAATAGATAAATTAATGCCCTAATGGCTACACTTTCCAAGACGATACTTGGTTTCAACAAAAGTGAGTTTTAACTCAATACAATTAAACCCTAGGCTTATACAAAATAATTACAACAATAACATAAAGAAGCTCTTGGTTCCATGTCCTCCCAAGCCATGGCCACGACGGATGCATATCATCAACACTTGAAAATTGTTTTCCACATAGGGTGAGCCAAAGCCCAATAGAGATACTCTAACATAGTGTATGAATCTTAACAAAGCTAAACATTTTTTTATCTCTTTCCAAAAACCATGCCATGCCATTCCAAGTTTATATCACAATTCATGAAAACATTTCCTTTACAACAGAAAACAGGGCAATGATTACAAACACTAGGAATCTCTAGGTACGTGTCTGCTAGTAGGCTATACAAACATTACCAATGTCATTTTTACCAGTATTAACTGGAAGGCTTGGCCCCTAACCGTGCGAGTTTCTGGACTTTCACCAAGGATACACAGGTGAATATATACCCACAACTACACCCATTACCTAGATTCACCAAGGTATTCACCATTTTTTTTCAAAACAATATACATTTTCAATGTTTTAAGTATGCAACAATGCTCAATGCAAATAGATGAGAAATTAGTTTCAATTCTCCTAATTCTCATGCAATTTCTAGAACAATCATAGCTATCCTCCACCGATAGCCCAAAACAAATATCTCTAAACAGATAGATACTTCTCAATAAAAATAAACTTTTCAAAATTTCAAGATGGAAGTGATAATGCATGTCCAACTCCATCACCACCACCACCATCATCATCATCATTCTAATTTCATAAAACCCAACATCATGTCCATTTCCTCTTTACAAAATCAAATATTCACATTTTAGGACAAAATCCCCTTTTCCTTATAATCCAATTCCAAGGATAAAAATTTACCATTTTATCACAACTCAACCACATTTACAAACTCACAATCATATTCAAGAACCCATTTGAAAACCCCTCTTTTGATTTTTAAACCAAAACCCTAGTTTTTGTTCAAAAATCCCCAAATCAAAATATTGTTTAGAAAAGCAAATAGCCAAGTTAAAAACCATACAAAAGTGTAGGGAAATCTACCTCAAAGCTAGAAGGCAAGAGAGAGAGTGAAGAAACCTCGACGAAGCTGAAAATCAACTTTGCTCTGATTAAAGTGAAGCTCTAGGTGAGCTCCACCTTTTTTTTTTATTATTATTATTATCAAAGGGACTAGGGTGTAGAGATCAATGGATGATAGTGTATTTGAAGGTAGAAGATGAGTTCTAAAGAGAGAAAGAGAGTAAATCTAGGTTTTTAGAGTGTAGAGAGAGAGTATGAGATGAGAAAATGACTGAAAATTTGAATTTTACGAACTGATATACGTGCAAATTGCTCGAGCAACCAAAATACTGTTCGAGTGACCAAAAGACCGCTCGAGCCAAGATCGCTTAAGCACAAGAAATGAGATGCCCCAAATGTTGGTAACATCGGTAATATAATACAACAATACACCGGGGTTTAACTAGCAGATACACAACATTATACTAATAATTAAGCACAAAATATAAATAATTACACTAAAGGAAAATATTGATAATAGTTACAGATAAAATTCTTCAAGTCATTAAATACAGATCAGTTTTTTGATACAAAAAGATTATCCAAAATATAGTAAATATAGACTCTAATCTTTAGGGCAGCCATGGTTCCTTAAAGCTTTTAGGGATTCTGTTCTCGGTGTAAAATTCACCTTCACCTGGCATAAAACGTTAGAGCTTGGAATGCCTAGTAAACACACACACGCCATCTCTTTTCCCATTCCAAACACACAAGTAAAATAACGACATGATCATATCATACAGCAAAAGCAATAATTAAGTAGAGCTTATATTCAATTTCTATTCTCAAGAATAACAGTCAATTAAGTTAGTTCTAGGCAAGTCCCTACGGAATGTCGTTCCTTCCCAGCCACTAACACTAGCCATGGGCAATTCTGACTCCCCTTGGTTAATACAATACCAATGCGTCGCTTAATGCATAACCACTGGTGCATCACTTACCGTACAATTACCAATGATGCCTACGCACCTAGGTTACATATTCGAGTGGTGACATCACGGTCTGCCCCAAGGGAACGGGCTTCCAGGGATACTCTCCTTGTGTGAGACCCTCACTACCACCCTTATGCCTCCCAATTCCGTTAAGCAGCCAAAATACCTCCCGTGCCATGTTAGGGTTCGAGAACACACTTATGCAAGACTTCACAAAAATGGAACACATTCCACTATATTATACTCTTGAATCCATCATTCATTATCGACCCCAAGTACCTGGCCTCATATGAGTTTGTAGATAAATGACTCTAGTTTCAAACTCAATTTACAAAAGTATGATAGGTATTTTAGATTTTAAGATAATTCATAATTATCAAGATCTATCCACATTCGTTGACTGTTATACAAATTAGTTTTTCTCTCAAATCTCTCACTCTCTTGAGTTCAAACAAATTTTAGTTGGAATATAACACTAAGATTAAGATTTTGACATAAAAGTGGACCCAAGATTATTTTTCTGGAAGTTTCTAAAAATGGAGAAAGTTGACTGTTTTTCTAATTCTATGAGTAAAAAACTTAGAAAAATTGTTTAGGTTATAAAAATACATCCTTAGGTCCTACCAAAATTATCACATACTATAGACATACCTAATATTACCCCATAAAAACAGATTTTGAGTTTATGGAGTTTTGATAGGAAAATAAATTCAAGAGAGGGAAAAGAATTGCTGTTGGAAATTTAAGAAAGAAAGAGAAGCACACCATTTCTTGATAATAAACTTTTATACAAGAGTGTAGGCCTAGACTACAACATATATATACAAATAGCATGTACTAGGAGGAGAAAAACAAGTGGTAAAAGAACTTGAGAGAAGATGTGATGTAGGTTTACCTTTGTTGTACAAGACTCAACACAATTCTTCATTTTCTTCTTCTCTTCTCTCTCTCTCTCTCTCTCTCTCTCCCAAGATCACTCTCTCTCACTCTTCTAATGCATGGCTGAAATTGTGTAAAATTATGGGGAGTAGTGTGCATATATATAGAGAAAGGATTGGGAGGCTTCTTAGGGACTAAGTTTTACAAGTCCAAATTTGTCAAAGTTGTCTATCAAAGCCATCAAGGCCCTTTTATCCATCACTTGGCCAAATACTTGGGCTCCAAAATATATATATATATATATATAGGAGATATTTGTATTTATATACACAAAATAATAGGCACAAATATATTAATTAATAAAATATTACAATTAATGTTTGGAATGAAATGAAATAAAATAGAAGTATATAGGGACCAAGTATAAATTTATGAAACCTTGATATTTATTATTAATATTCTATTACTAGAAAAGTTAAAATAATAAATCTGAATCCTGTTAAATTAAAGCGCAAAAAAAGGCAATAAACCGAGCAAAAACGATGTTACCGGGAATTAAGATTTTAAAGTGAATTAATCTATAATTATAGAGTCTAATAATTAATACTAGAGTTTTAAATGTGATTATTAATCTACTGAGATCAATTAGGGTTTACTCGGATTAATCTACGATTTTTTCTGATTCTAGGGTTTAAAACGCAATTAAGTGAAAATTCAAGGGCTTTATTAAAAGAAACTCAACGTTAGGGATTCAAAGGTAATTACAAAAATTAGGGTCTCTACAACCTATCCCCTAAAAAAATTTTGTCCTCAAAACTTTAAGCCATTGAAAAGTTGTGGATAATTTACCCGCATTGCATCGTTGCTTCCAGGTAGATTTTGTTAATGTATTTTGATCATCTAGATCGTTTTTTTTTTTTTTTT
Source organism: Camellia japonica (assembly GCA_030407325.1). Classification (NCBI taxonomy): domain Eukaryota; kingdom Viridiplantae; phylum Streptophyta; class Magnoliopsida; order Ericales; family Theaceae; genus Camellia; species Camellia japonica. Next base: position 80,799,645 of record JAPPVO010000016.1, on the reverse strand, counting down.
GTTCGCAAAAATTTTGAACTGCTTGTTGTATAGCTAATGATGTCGTTGCTTCAACGCGAAAACCCTTGCTGCCAGTTTTTGATGTTGTCACAACCCAAACCTGCCCCTATAGGTTTAGCATCGTAACCGGCCAGTAATCCTTGGATTACCAAAGGCCTCTTAACATAATAATGTATAATTAGGGGCTGCAGAAACAAATACAAAATATATATATATATATATACATAGTCCATCGAGCTGTGAAGACATACATGGGATAGATAATCTTAAACTTTTATAAACATATGAGTGACATCAAAAGATACAGTCTTTACACGTCACTTCATGTACATAAAAATAGAAAAACTTATTCATGGAGCAAAAGGGACAAAGCCTTATACATTCATAATAACACAGCCACTACACTTGACTTAATCCAGAACCTCCTCGGGAGGCACAAAGGTTAGCTGACAAAAATTGAGATGCCAGGTCCTCAACTTTAAGCCTGGTTACTACATACATAATATAAATAGTAAATAGGAGCCCAGTGAATAATAACAGAGTAAAGGGTTAAATGAATGATGTCCCATGACTAAGCTTGTACATAGATTAGATTCATATTCATATTCTTATTCAATTCATATACATAATTCAGAATTCATGCTTGATCATACGTAGTTCATCCGTTAGCGCTAATACATCACATACAGAGTATCAAAGATCATACTTGTCAGTTCCATAGAGGAACCTCCGGTCGGGTACGGATAACTTGTCAGTTCCTTAAAGGAACCTCCGGACTGGGAACAGATAACTTGTCAATTCTATAAAGGAACCTTCGGACCGGGAACAGATAACATACTTGTATCACAAATACTTATAAAAAACTGGCCAATCATTCATAGTACAAAACATAACATTTCGTAAAACAGCTCTTGTTCCACATACAGAAAATAATTTAACTTGAACATAGCTTTACTAAGTTATTGCTCATAGATAACAGATGGCTCCAAGTAAATGGATAGAGTAGGCAATTTAGATATCTCGTGGCATGTGACCTACACAGATACAGAACGAATACGTACTGAATTACACACCCGGAATCATTAACTTAGTTCTTTCTTGTCTTGGTGTGTTTCTACTTCTTTATCCTCATTATGGTGTCTTAACTTGGCCTAGGAATGCTTAAGATGGAAAGAGGATGCAAAAATGCACTTGAAAACACTAACAAAATTGTTGAAAACAGAGTCCTCGCTCGAGCGTAACTTCCTACGCTCAAGCGGACAAGCAAAATGTGAGTTGTTGCTCGAGTGCAAGATCTATCGCTTGAGCGGTCTGTAAACTTTTGTAAAAGTGCTGGTTGTTTGCTTTTTTCGCTTGATGCTCGCTCGAGCGTGAGAGACATGCCCTCGCTCGAGTGCAACTTTTGTTGCTCGAGCGGTCTGCAAAACACAAGAACTTCTGGGAGCATGCATTTCACACTCGAGTGGACTTCTAGTCACTCGAGCGGAAGTGCACGCACTCAAAGTGGTCGCTCGAGCGTGGATTCCTTCACTCGATCGTAGGAGTAGAATTCTAGAATTTCCAGATTTGCTCCCAAGCTCAAAACTCAAATTCAAAGCCATTAAACTTAACCTTAGGGCCCCAAAACTTGAGAAAACATGTCCAACCTTGGAAAACACAAAGAATTGAAGATCATTTCATGAAATCAAGGCCCAAAAGCATGTCAATTGTGCAAAATACAACTTGAAATGTAAAAACATGATGTGAACATGTCATGCATGTGTTTATTTGAGTTCATAGCTTCCAAAACATGATCAAATGAGATATTTTACAAAAACATGGTGAATCCTTAAACTTCAACCAACATATGAACATGCATGGGACAAATTCTTAGACAACATGCTCTAAATGCAATGTAATGCACATGCAAGTATGTACTTTTCTCTTCTATTTCATTAAGTTTAATTCTTGCCTCAACTCACTTAATTCTTTTGAATACACATGATAAGTACCCTAATTACACAACTAAAGACTTGATTTCTTACCTTAGGCTCTCAACTCCTTGAATTCTAGTGAGTTTCATGTTCAATTTCTTCAATTCTCCTTAATTCTCTAGCAAATTTCTTGTTGAAGACTTCTCCTTGGTCTCTTACTCTCTCTACACGTTTGTGTGTGTGTGTGTGAGAGCTCAAGATGTGTTGGAGTGGAAGAAAAGAATGAGTGGGAGTACTTAAAAAGCCTTGTATAGGCTTGCCTAATGATAGTTAATTAAGACTAATCAAATGAGCCATTATATTAATCTAATTTAATCGTTCCAAACCGAATTTTAATTAAACCTACCATAAAATTCTAAAAATTCTAATTAACATGTAAATCAAGTCAATTTCTGAATCGAATGCCGATAAGGCCTTCAATTCGCAAACCGAAACAAAAATATGAAGAGATCTTCTTACGTTAAACAGATATAAACACAAATAATGCAATGCATATGTAATTAAATCAGGATTTCTTCTTAATTACTTGCTAGGCATACTTAAGCATGGATTAACATTAATCATGGGTCGAGGTTGTTACAAATATAGTAGTCTACATACTCATTATGAATGTATCCTGATAATCATTCTCTAAGTTTTTGGTGTCACTCCGTTCATTGATTTGTGGAAATAAAGAAAGTTGGTTTGTCCCCCTTAAACAATAAAAGCGTCCTAATGAATATGTAAGTCGTCTTATCTTCTAGTTGCCATCGATTACGATTGGTGAACAGACGATCAATCTGTGTCCAAGATGATTTTGGAGTTGGACCTATTCATGCCTTGGAGATTGAAAATCAAACACACAAACAATTCTTAAGGGTTTGCATCCACACAGCAGATACGAAAGAATATGATGAATAAAGCATGTACTCGAGAGTTCTAAAATTGGATTAACAAAAGGAAATTTACATCGTCTATATTCATATTACAAAAAGTCATCCAAAAGAGTTATAACTAATATCCTGGTTACATTTTTCCTATGTTAGCCATGGCTCATACTGCGGTTCCTTAGGTTCATATGTGGTGTACTGCTCTTCATCAAGATATTGCTTAGTGAGATGTTCATTTTCTTCTCTTTGCAGTGCAAATATTCTGCCTATTGGCCTCTAATTGTTAATCGGTCCAGATTTCTGATTGCTCTCTGCCTTGTAATTTTGTTGTCTAGCATTCCCAACTTAGTTACCCATGGTTGTTGCACGCCAAGAATATTCATATTTGCTCCCGAGCACTGTCATTGATTTCTGACCAGTTGGGGGCATTCAAACCTACTGTGTCCCATCTGTTGACAATGATAGCACTAGATCAACCCAGTTGGTCATGCTTGAAAACTCTCCTTCAGATTTTGCTGTTGCGATTGTTGGGGTTGTTGGGTTCCCTAGAATATGACTTCTGTGCTGCATGCCTTCGATTATTCCTTTCTGATCCCACATCAGATTGATTGTTTTCTTTCCTCAAACTCCAAATCCTCTTGGAATTTGCCACCTCCCGTTCTGAATCAAGTGTTGTGTCAACCACATCTACAAAAATGGGAAGTCGCATGGGCAAAACTCTTCCTCAAATTGTAGGGTCTAGACCCCATTCAAATTTTCATGCTTTGTCTTCATCGTTTGCTTCACATCGAGTCGCATAACACGCCAACTCCTCAAATTTTGCCACATATTAGGTCACCGTCATTGTGCCTTGTTCTAGGTTCTGAAATTCACAGATTCTTTCTTGTTTGACTGTGTTCGGGAAGTACTTCCTAAAAAATAACTCCTTAAACTGCACCCATGTCATTATGGTGATGTCCATGGATTCCCGAATCAAGGCCCACTAATGATTTGCTTCCCCTTCTAGTTAGTAAACTGCTAGAGCAATCCTATCAATGTGTTCAGTTATTCCTATCGTATTGAACATCTTTTCAATTTGTTGGATCCAGTTTTTAGCAATTTTAGGATCGGGTTTGCCAATGAAGATCGACAGTCTTTGTTTACGAAACTCAGAGAATAGATGTGTCCTCTTATTCTGATGTGTTCTCCTCAACCTTCTTAATTCTTCCAAAATTTGATTTTTGACATTCTCGAGTAAATCGGTAGTGGGTGTAGAAGCGTGATCGTGATTGTTAACCCCAGGTGCCTCATTCCTAGTTATATTGGCATTATCGTTGTGGTTGGCGACGTTGTTGTTGCCTACGTATTTGTTTGCTCTTGTATGGTTCACCATCTGCCAAATGCGCAGTTAAGTGCAGGTTAGGGTTTTGCTAATGCGGTTAGGCAACTTAGGGTTTTGCTAATACGGTTAGTCAAGGAAATTACTAAGGTGAAATGCTTTAATCAAAACACAATCCAAGTAACACCTAATAAGCACATAAAGTAGTCTTACTCAACCATCGATTCCATCACCCTTCTTGGTCGCTTTGGGGAAACTACATGTTTCAGTTCGCTGATTGAACCTAACCGTTCTTCATTATGAAATTCTAGTTCCACCGCCCTTATCTAAAGGCTTTCTTGAGCGTCCAGCACCAATATGGGAATCATTAGCTCACGACTATATACTTTTACGAATCGACTTGCCATGCCTGAAATTCGAAGAAACGTCCTAAGGTTTGTCAAGAAAATGTTCAGTTTTGACGCCTTTTAGTTTCCTGAATAAGTAGTTATCATAATATAATATAGTTGGTGCCAAGGTTCTTTCTAATCGCAAGTCAAAATGCGTGGGTAAGGGTAGAACTTAAGCTCTAATACCAAGTTGTAACGCCCTAAATTTTGGGAACATCGATAATATAATACAACAATATACCGGGGTTTAACTAGCAAATATACCACATTATACAAATAATTAAGCACAAAATATCAATAATTACACTAAAGGAAAATATTACTAATAGTTACAAATAAAATTCTTCAAATCATTAAATCTAGATCAATTTCTTGATATAAAAAAATTATTCAAAATACAGGAAATATAGAACCTAATCTTTAGGGTAGCCATGGTTCCTCAAAGCTTTTAGGGATTCCGTTTTTGTGTAAAATTCGCCTTCACCTAGCATAAAACGCCATGAGCTTGGAATGCCCAGTAAACACACACGCTTTGTCCTTTTCCCATTCCAAATACACAAGTAAAATAACGGTATGATCATAACATACAACGAAAGTAATAATTAAGCAGAGCTTATAACTAAATTTTGGTTCTCAAGAATAATAGTCAATTAAGTTAGTTCTAGGCAACTCCCCGTGGAATGCTGTTCCTACCCAACCACTAACACTGGCTACAGGCAAGTCTGACTCTCCCTTGGTTAATATAATACCAATATGTCGCTTATCGCATAACCACTAGTGCGTCGTTTACCGCACAATTACCAATGACGCCCACGCACCTAGGTTACATACCCGAGTGGTGACACCATGGTCTGCCCCAAAGGAAAGAGCTTCCAGGGATATTCTCCCTGTGTGAGACCCTCACTACCACCCTTATGTCTCCCAATTTCGTTAAGCAACCAGAATACCTCTTGCCATGTTAGGGTTCAAGAACACACTTGTGCAAGACTTCACAAAAATGGAACACATTCCACTATATTATACTCTTGAATCCATCGTTCATTATCTCATAAAATTTACTACAATGATTGCAACCCTTTACCATCCCATTTGATTTACCCTTTATTAAGTGCATTATGTTCTCGATTATAACAAAACATGGTCAAGATAATTATGAATCCAAACTAAACATAAAGTAATTTATGCATGGTAAAACAAATTTATAATTTATTGTAGTTTACATATCAAGACTCAAACATTCAAGAAACATGACACATAAGAGTTGCAAACCAATTAAGAGCACATTAACACAAATTTCTAGAAAATCATATTTGAACTAGTTGGAAAATAATTATGGAAAAAATACTTTTATCGGCCCTAAGTACCTGGCCTCATGTGAGTTTGTAGATAAATGACTCTAGTTTCAAACTCAATTTACAAAAGTATGATAGGTATTTTAGATTTTAAGATAATTCAGAATTATCAAGATCTATCCAGATTCGTTGACTGTTATACAAATCGATTTTTCTCTCAAACCTCTCACTCTCTTGAGTTCAAACAAATTTTAGTTGGAATATAGCACCAAGATTAAGATTTTGACATAAAAGTGGAATCAAGATTATTTTTCTAGAAGTTTCTAAAAATAGAGAAAGTTGACTGTTTTTCTAATTCTGTGAGTAAAAAACTTAGAAAAATTGTTCAGGTTATAAAAATACATCCTTAGGTCCTACCAAAATTATCACATACTCTAGACATACCAAATATTACCCCATAAAAACAGATTTTGAGTTTGTGGAGTTTTGATATGAACATAAATTCAAGAGAGGGAAAAGAATTGTCGTTGGAAATTTAAGAAAGAAAGAAAGCATACCATTTCTTAATTAATACACATTTATACAAAAGTGTAGGCCTCGACTACAATATATATATACAAATAGCATGTATTATGAGGGAAAAAACAAGTGGTAAAAGAACTTGAGAGAAGAGGTGATGTAGGTTTACCTTTGTTATACAAGACTCAACATAATTCTTCTTTTTCTTCTTCTTCTTCTTCTTCTTCTCTCTCTCTCTCTCTCTCTCTCTCTCTCTCTCTCTTTTCCAAGATCACTCTCTCTCACTCCTCTAATGCATGGTTGGAAATGTGTAAAATAAGGGAGAGAAGTGTGCATATAGAGAAAGGATTTGGAGGTTTCTTTGGAGCTAAGTTTTACAAGTGCTCTCTCTCTCTCTCTCTCTCTCTCTTTTCCAAGATAACTCTCTCTCACTCCTCTAATGCATGGTTGGAAATGTGTAAAATAAGGGAGAGAAGTGTGCATATAGAGAAAGGATTTGGAGGTTTCTTAGGAGCTAAGTTTTACAAGTGCAAATTTGTCAAAGTAATACATCAAAGCCATCAAGGCCCTTTCATCCATCACATGGCCAACTACTTGGGCTCCAATATATATATATATATATATATGTAGGAGATATTTGTATTTATATACATCAAATAATAGGAACAAGTACATTAATTAATAAAATATTATATATTAAGGTTTGGAATGAAATGAAATAAAAATAGAAGTATATAGGACCAAGTGACCCATAATTTAAAATGGTTAAGATCCATAATTTTAGTAGGACCCACAATCTATTTGAAAAATTTGACCGTCTTAATTTTGATTAATCAAGAAAATTTATTTGTCTTGATTAAGCAGACGGTCATCAAGACACATAAAAATTTAAGTGTCTACACTCCTATTCCATCATTGATCATGAATCCTCCTAGCACAGTTTGAGTACCTGAGGTTTGAGTCGATTGCTCGACGAGCTTGTCTGTGAGAAAACCTAGAGTTTGAGTATTGTGAGAAGACCTAGGGTTTGAGCTTGTTTATGAGAAACAGCGTCGCATCAACGCCATTGACGTTAGTCAGAGAACAAGATGGTCTTGCCATTCAGGGAGTATCAAATGGTCTCATCGGTTAGATTCCAGGTACCAAATGGTCTCACCATCAAAGGACTATCGCATCTCGGTAATAACTCAAACCCTAGGTTGTTGAGTTGAAAGGGGTGAGTAATCATCAGTGGATTTGAGGTGAACAAATTCGACCAGTGTCGAAGACTCGATTCGAGCTCTCTTCCTAATAGAAGAAGATTTTCAAGCTTGACCCTCGCATTGACATCGCAATCAAACTCACTGTTACCACTACTGCCTAGGGTTTTACCCAAACTCTCTCTCTCTCTCTTCTCTCTCTTGCCTTTCATCTTCCGCTACCGTACTCACTCTCTCTGATGGAAGAGATCGACGATATCTTGGTCTCTGTCAACGGTGATTGAGAGTTGATCGTCTTTCTTGAGCTTGTTCACTTTGATTCGGCGAGTCATAGAGGATAGTTTGGTACCTATGTAAATGTTGGCGATGTCAAACATGGTGTTGGAGTCATTGATTAATTCAATGAAGTCTATATTCAACAGATCTGAAGAAAAGATTTAAACAAATACAATGGAGTCACTACTAAATATGTTTCAAAGGAAGTATGTGTAGGAACAATTTTCTGTGTATGAGATAATAATGTGAAACAAATCAAACAAATAAAAATAAATTACTTACTGAATTTATTTACCGAAATGAATAAGTACAAAAATGATCAAGTCGAGTGTGTGACACTTTGTCCTTAAGACAGATTCGCCCCGCTCCAATACTTACGAATAAATGGCGTCTATCTCCCAAGATACAATGATCTTACATAGATTATAGTAGCACTCCAAACAATCTGTACGGCGAACTCAAACCTGTGTTCTATACTCTCAGAATTTTTTTCTAAAACTAATATGAAGAAAATATCTATGCAAGAGAGCAAAATGGAAGGCAAGCAAAGAATTTCGAATTGAACAAACTGCTGGAAGAAGGTCTTAATTTATAGGTAGATTGGTGACTATTGGGAAAGGCCAGACAGGTACAATTTGAACTAAACAGATACAAATTCAAATCTGTAGAGCCGAATAGGTGGAGCTTGAAGTAAACAGGTGTAGAATTCAAAACTGTTTGAAATCTGTTGGAAAATGGAACCGAATGAGACACTGTTTGGATAGGAAATTTGAATTAATTTCGTTCAGAAAAAAATAATTTTCCAGCAAGAATTTTTGAAAAAAAAATTTAAATAAATTTTGCCCAAAAAATTAATATTAGGACTAACCCGACCCACACTGGCGCTCGGCACGGCTCAGCTTGGCCGGTTGGACGAACGACGGCGGCGGCGGTGCTCATGCATGTGGTGGTTTGAGCTAAAGCCTACTTTGTCTATAACTTCTCCCCTTTACAAACTTGGGGTGCCTCTTGGGGCCTCAACCAAGTTTGTCCACCTAGAGCTTATATATACACACAAGCTCTCTTAAAATTTCAATGTGGAACAACCATTTAAAGGAAACCCACTTTTAACTCTTCAATTTCCCATTTCATGAACCTAAAAATGACGTCAACTTCCTATTTACTCATAAATGGTTTTGATGAACCGTTTGCACCGTGTGGCTTGCCATGAGGCAAGAAACACGTCACCTCTTTGGACCCACCCCAAAAGACGTGTAGGCCCCACTCAAATTTGGGCTTAAAGTTGGCCCAATATAAGCCTATAAAAACCATAAAATCATAATTTCCAACAATCCCCCACAGGAATGGAATTTGACAGAGAGAAAATCTGACAACATAATCTTATTACAGAGAGTACAGAAATTAGGAATATTCTGCAAAGGATAGGTAACTTTTGGCTTTAAACCTTCCCTTGTGAGACACTATCGGATTTATTAGTTAACTAGTGAATATGATGTCTTGAACTGTTCAGCCATTTGTGTAAACTAAGACAATAAAACTCACACAGCATATTACCAGACACACTTTAGTTCTCACTATTGTGTTCTTTTTGGCCCTGAACAACTTGGTCTTTCATGACTGCTCTTGAGAATTGTAGCCATTCACAAATCTCATAGAATTGACCCAGTTTACACTCATATAGGTGATTCTTATGAAGAGTATCCTGCCATACTCCACTAGATATTCTTAGATATAAGAATCATTAAAAGTATTACTTAACCTAAAACACTGCAGACATCACTATTTTATCATAGAAATAGGTAGGAGTTTGACTCTCCAGTGATCCTTATGAGTCATACACAACTCGGTTGTCCCTTTGAACCTAGATCTTAGGATCTCCAGTCAACTAGGTTGGGTTGCCGTTGTAGTAACTCTTTATTTAATAGGTTTAAGTCTCATTCCCCTCAATGAATTCTTAACTAGCTCTCTTGCTAACCTTTTGGTTAGTGGATCCGCTATGTTGTCTTTAGACTTCACATATTCAATGGAAATAATTCCATTAGAAAGTAGTTGTCTCACGGTGTTATGTTGATAACGAATGTGTCGTGACTTACCGTTATACATATGACTTTATGCTCTACCTTTTAGTGATTGACTATCACAATGTATGCATATAGCAGGCACCGGTTTTGGTTACATTGGAATATCTTCAAGGAAATGGCGAAGCCATTCTACTTCTTCTCCAGCTTTATCTAAAGCTATAAACTCTAATTCCATAGTAGACCTAGCAATGCAAGTCTGTTTAGAAGATTTCCAAGATACAGCCGCACCACCAAGAGTAAAGACATATCCACTGGTGGATTTTGAGTCTCTAGTATCCGATATCCAATTTGCTTCATAGTATCCTTCAAGTACTGTTGGATATCTAGTATAATTTAGCCCAAAAATCGGAGATATTTTAGAACCCTTATAACAGCTTTCCAGTGTTCTATTCCTGGATTACTCATATATCTACTTAATTTACTTACTGCATAAGCTATATTCGGACGAGTGCAATTCATTAAGCTTCCAATATTTGGGCATACTTTAATTGAGAAATACTTTTCTGTACATTCTTAGAAAGAAACAAATTAACATCCACAAGTGTTCTAGCAAGATGATCATCATCTTTGCTAAATTTGTCAAGTATTTTCTCAATATAATGTGATTGTGACAAAGCATATCATTTTGATGGTTTGGTAGTTTTCATACCAAGAATTACATCCGCAATCCCCATGTCTTTCATGTCAAAATGTTTATTCAACATTTTCTCGGTAGCTCTAATCATGTCATTATTACTACCTACGATGAGTATATCATTCACATAAAGACATACTATAACATAACCTTTGTTTGTGTTTTAATATAAACACATTTGTCACATTCATTAATTTTAAATCCGTTTGACATCATTGCCATGTCAAATTTCTCATGACATTGCTTTGGCATTTGTTTTAAACCATATAATGATTTAACCAATTTACACACTTTCTTTTATTTTCCTGGAACAGAAAATCCTTATAGAAATACTTAAGACAGATACGTCCTTTCCTCGGTGCTTTCAAATTATGGACATCTATCTCCGAGGATAAAATGATCAACAACGAATAGTAGTAGTACTACAAACTATTCGCACAACGAACACACTTTGTGTTTACACTCTTTCTCACAGGAAAAATAATACTGCAAAATGCAGAGAACAATAGCAGAATTGAGGACGAAAAATCCAGTGAAAATCCAAATAAGGGACTTGACTATTTATAGGTGCAATGGTGGCTTTTCAGTTTTGAATTCAACAGGTAGCAAACCTATTTGAAAAGGTATAGTACCTATTCGGTTTGAATTAAACAGATACAGAACCTATTTGAATTTAAATTAGACAGGTAAGAACTTGTTGGGTTTGAATTGAACATATTTGAATCTGTTCGGATAGGTATGGAACCTGTACAAAAAGTTTGAAAAAGTGCAAGCCAAAATTTGAATTTTTTCAATCCGAAATTTGAAAACAAAACCAGACAGAATTTATTTTCCAAACAAAAAAAAAAATTCAAATGTTTTTGGCCCAAAAAGAATTAGTATTAGGCCGGACAAGCCCAACCCAACTTCACACCATGCACCCGCGCCCAAGCCCTGCCCGACCAACAGGACGGATAGCAGTGGCAGCACGCGCGTGTGTGTTTATTTTGGGTCCAAGTGGCAACGTGTTCTTTGCCGCATAATGATTCACGTTGTATATTTGGTTTCTCTAACCATTATCAGGTGAATGAGAAATTGATACCAAAGTGAGCTCCATAGAAATGGTATATTGGTGAAGTTTCCATAAAGAATGGGTTAAGGTTTGTCCCACATTGTGGGGAAACTTAGTGTGGGTTTGGAACTTGGAGTAGACCCCGAGGGGCACTCAAGTTTTGTAAAGGGGGAAGTTATGGGCAAAGTGGTGTTGAAGAATCTTTAATGTATTCAAAAAAAGAATTAAATAAAGGAGTGAGACTGTTTGATTACAAAAATCAAAGTAACATAAAAAAAAAATAAAACAACAGATTCTTATTTTGTTACAAAATCAGAATCTGGTAAAGAAAAATAAATAAAACAGGAAAGAAAACTAATCACTTACCTTATTAGTTTCTCGAACAAATTTTTGATAAAGTCCAGTGTTTAACACTGTGTCCTTAAGACAGATTGTCCTCTCCTCGGTGCTTTCAGATTGTGGACGTCTATCTCTCAGGATAAAATGATCAACAATGAATAGTAACAATACTACAAACTATTCGCACAACGACCACACTTTGTGTTTACACTCTTCATCACAGAAAAAATAATGTAGCAAAATACAGAGAGCAATAACAAAATTGAAAACGAAAAGTTGAGTTAAAATCCAAATGAGGGACTTGTCTATTTATAGGTGCAATGGTGGCTTTTCATATTTGAATTCAACAGATAGCAAACCTGTTTGAACAGGTATAGTACCTGTTCGGTACTATTTGAACAGGTAAGGAACCTGTTTGGTTTAAATTTGAACAGATATTGAATCTGTACAGTTTAAGTTAGACAGATATGAACCTGTTCGGGTGGAAGAATAAACTAGACACCATTTCAAAATTAATTTCAAATTTTAAATTGAAAAAAAAAAGTAAGAATTTAATTTTAGAAAAATAAAATTCAAAATGTTTTTAGCCCAAAAAGATAAGCATTGGGCCGGACAAACCCAACCCAACCTCACACTATGCACCTGCGCCCAAGCCCAAGCCCAAGCCCAAGCCCAGGCCCAGGCCCAAGCCCAACTCGTCCGACCGACCGAACGGACGGCGGCGACACGCGCATGTGTATTTGTTTTGGGTCCAATGGGTCTAGCCTACTTTACCCGTAACCTCACCCTTCCAAAAAACTTGGGTACCCTTTGGAGCCCTCCCTAAGTTGCAAACCCAAGCCTTATAAACCTACACAAAGTTTGCCTACCAAACCAATGTGGGACAAACCTTAACTCAAACCTTTATGGAAATTCTACCAAAAACACTATTTTCATGAAGCCCATTTTGGCATCAATTTCCCATTCACCCGATAATGGTTTTGAGTAACCAAATATACTACATGAATCACAACGTAGCATAGAACGCATTACCACTTAGACCTACCAACTTTAGCGCATGGGTCTCACCTAAAAATTAGACCAAAGTTTGGGAAAAAAATCTGTTTTTTCCCAAACCATTTCTTATAGTTCTATGTAAATTTCTTCATTTAACTCACCATTTAAGAAAGCTATTTACCATCCATTTGATGAATTTCTAGATTGTACAAAGATGCAGTGGCAATTTACATTCTAATGGATGTTATTCTAGTAACTAGTGAGTATGTGTCAAAGTAATCAACACCTTCTTTTTGTCTATCCTTTAACCACAAGTCTTGCCTTGTATTGGTCAATCGATCCATCTGCTTTCATTTTTCTCTTAAAAATCCACTTGTATCCAAGAGGTTTACAACCTGGTGGCAAATCCACCAATTCCCAAGTGTAATTTTGCAAGATGGATTCAATTTCGCTATTTACAACCTCTTTCCATAAAGGAGCCTCAGGATTGGACATGGGTTCTTGAAAAGTTAAAGGCCCATTTTCTAACAAAAATGTTAGAAAATCTGGACCAAAAGATTTTGAAGTTTTAGCACGTTTACTACGCCTAGGTTTCTCTTTCTCATTTTGATCTAACTTTTGCTCTTGTTCTTGATCAAGACTAGTAATGGCATCATAAGATCTTTTGTTAGTACTAGTCTATTGTCTAGTCATATTTGGAAAAATATGTTCAAAGAATGATGCATTCCAAGATTCAACAATAGTATTTACATGCATTTCAGAATGTTCTAACTTATGAATCAAAAACCGATATGCACTACTATTCTTGGCATAACTAATGAATATGTAATCAATAGTTTTAGGACATATCTTAGTCTTTTTAGGACTAGAAATAGCCACTTTAGCCAAACACCCCCACACTTTTAAGTATTTGTAAGATGGTATTCTCTCATGCCACATTTCATAAGGTGCTTGATTTACTTTCTTTCGGGGTATTTTTATTAAGAATATAATTAGCAGAAAGTGTTGCTTCCCCCCACAAGTTCTAAGGTAATCCAGAACTTATTAACATGGCATTCATCATTTCTTTTGAAGTCCTAGGTAAGGTTTGGTAAAGTTTTCCAAATATGATTTAAAAATAGGAGTTGTATTTTGAGTTTGTGAGTTTTAGAATTATGATTTGAGTATGAAAAATTTATTTGGTGAATGAGTTTTGGATTGAGTGGGAAATTTTTGATGTGACATATGATATTTGATACAAAAACTTACAATTAATGAACACACAATTCAAAATTCTATTCAAAACTCATAAAAAAATTTTAAAAATTCTGAAATTTATTTTATTTAAAATATAAAAAATAACATGTACCAATTGGTAAAAAAAAAAAAATATTGCACTGTACCGATCAACCGGCCAGACATCCGGGAGGACGACCGGTTAGCCCAAATTTTTCTGCCTTCGATAGAGTTTTCAAAAGTAGATGTGGAATTAATTTTTGAAAACGGTAACCAAATATCATGCGCAAATTAAGAGGTAGAAATACATTTTCAAAACTCTTCCAAACAGAGCCCTAGTTTTCTTTTCAGCAATTCTATTTTGCTAAGGTGAATAAGAAGGGGTGGTTTGATGAATTATTTCATGATCTTTACAAAACTCACCAAAAGGTGACTCATATTCATCACCTCTATCACTTCTTAGCTTTTTTAATTTTCTTACCAAGTTAATTTTCAATTTCATTCTTATATTGAATGAAAGTTTCCAAAGCTTCATCCTTGATTCGAATTAAATAAACATAACTATATCTAGTATAGTCATCTATGAAAGTGATAAAACATTTTTTTCCACCTCTAGTTTGAATTGAATTGGTTTAAAATTACAAATGTCACTATGAATTAATTCAAGTGGTTCTGTACTTCTTTCAATTGAATAAAAATGAGTTTTGGTTAATTTTGCCTCAACCCAAATTCTATATTTATGATTTAGATCAATTTCAAATTTAGGTAAACATTCCATATTAATTAATCTACACAAAGACCTATAATTAACATGTCCTAATCTACCATGCCACAAATTTGAAGACTCAAGCAAGTAAGAAGAATTGTATTTTTATTAATAACAGAGGGTATAACAGTCATTACATTTATTTTGAAAATGCCATCAGACATGTAACATTTCCCTACATACATCCCGTTTCTGATAAGTACAAATTTATCACTTTCAAAAACTAGCCTAAACCCATTTTTACTCAACAGAGATCCGAAAACAAGATTCTTGCGAATGTCCGGTACATGCACCACATTGTTAAGAGTGAGCTCCTTTCTAGATGTCATCTTCAGAATAATCTTCACTTGTCCTTCAACTTTAGAAGTCGAAGAGTTGTCCATAAAAAGTTGTTCGCTATTGTTCACCACAGAATAAGATGTGAACATCTTTTTGTCGGCACAGATGTGGCGAGTAGCACCAGTGTCCACCCACCATTCTTAAGGATTTCTAACAAGGTTTGCCTTGAAAACAACTGCAGAAAGATTTATGTCATCTACACCATTGGAAATTTTGTCCACTCCAGCTTATGCATGCTTCTTGCTTGATCTTCCTTTGCCTTTGCGCTTACTACGACAATCTTTGGCCCGATGTCCCTCTTTGTCACAGATGTAACATTTTCCATTGAACTTGTATTTCTTAGTTTCCCTCTCCCTCTCTCTTTAGAGCATTGTGAGGAACTTTCTCCAGAATACTTCCGTGTCTTTGCTTTTGGTGCATGTTCCACCACATTTGCCTTAGACTCCATTGGATGTTTACCAGTCCGCTTCTCAGAATTACAGTTGTCCTCCTCAATCCTCAAATGCACAATCAATTCCTCTAAAGTCATTTCTTTGCGCTTATGTTTGAGACAGTTCTTGAATTCCGTCCAGTCTTGTGGTAATTTTTCAATTAAGGTAGCAACTTGAAAAGATTCATTGAGAGACATGCCTTCTGCATGAATGTCATGCAAATGAGTTGAAGATCTTGAACTTGGCTGATCACAGTCTTAGAATCAACCATCATAAAGTCCAGAAATTTGTCTACTATGAATTTCTTCGAGCTAGCATCTTCTGTTTTGTACTTTTTCTCTAAGGACTTCCAAAGTTCCTTTGCCGTCTTGATAGAGCTGTAGACGTTGTACAATGTGTTATCAAGTTCGTTCAAGATGTAGTTCCGACATAGGAAATCAGCATGTTTCCAGGCATCGACCGCAGCAATCACTTGTCGGTCGGTTTCATCCACTTTCAGAATAGGAGCATGCTCACGGTGAAAATGTGCTAGGTTTAGAGCAGTAAGATAGAACAGTATTTTCTACTACCATCTTTTAAGATAGTAAGCTCCTCCTTCTCCCTAGAAACTTCTCGTTTCTAGGGTTTGTATTCAATATATCATTGAACTGCAACGGCCTTGTATGGCTACTTCTCACTCAGATTCAATCTCTAATCTACTAACTTCTGATGAAACAATTGGGCCCCTCATGATAAATGAAGTGAGTGGTAGTGTGGTTAGTGGCGTAAACGGTGAATACAGCCCTAAGTGTGTGAATCTGGCATCGCACGATCTAGGAACCCCAATCGTGCTTTACCAACAGAGTGAAACTTCAGTGAAGGGTGCTACGACGGAATCTATTCTAGGGATCTCCGATCGTTTTGAAGCTCTCAAGGCTGGTTCTGTAATGGAAGACGAATCTCTGAATAGTCATCCGTCTGATCGGTCTAGGCGGTCAATCTGTCAACTCCGGTGATTCAAGCTTCTAGGTGGTCTGATATGGTTGATGGAGAACAGCGATCCAAATTTTTGGATCTTCCAGATAGTGTGGGGGTAACAAAAACTCATGGTATTGCTCACCCTCATGGTGCGATTGCAGACAGAGTCAAACAGTCAAAATCGTCTTCTGTGCTAGGGGAGTTAGGGCTCGCGGATATGGATGACCAAGCTTCTGGAGCAGGTGATAGCCCTAGAGTGAGTGATGAACATAATAATCCTCATGGTGGTTTCTAGGGTCGTGGTCGTGGTCATGGTCGTGGCCCTAATATGATTAATAGAGGAGGTCGTGGAGGGCGAGGTCAGTACAGAGCTTAAGAGAATAGATCGTGGGCAAATGTTGCTTCAGCATCAGTTAGATCCGAGGTAAATCTGAAATTCTTTTCGCCTAAGCTAGATCAAGATAAAATTGTTGTTGAAATGCCCCAGCATCTCCTTCGGTTAAATGGGAAGCATGTTTGGGGGGATATTTCATTGACAAAAATTTACCTTACAACCTTATTAAGAATAATGCGACTAACATGTGGAAAAATAAGGGTTTGGTTGATATCTTGAAGAATGATGTTGGCTTTATTTTCTTCATGTTTGAAAATCGGGACTGTTGCACAAATGTTTTGGAGGGAGGGCCCTGGTATGGGGGGGGGAGGGGGTTTGCTTATCCTTAAACAGTGGCATCGTATGATGAAACTATCTAAGGAAGACAAGAAAAGCATTCCTGTGTGGGTCAAGTTTTATAATATTCCTCTAGAATATTGGGATGGGGATGGGTTAAGTAGGATAGCCAGTGCAGTTGGAGTTCCTTTGTTCATGGATCAACCTACTTCATCAGGAAGCAGGATCTCTTTTGCTAGAGTGTGTGTTAATATACAAGCTGATTCTCTTTTTCCTGATAATTTTTTTTATCACGAGTGGTGATGAATCTATTTCAATTCGTGTTGAATATCAAGGAGTCCCTTCTAGATGTGTTCACTGTAATGCGTTTGGCCATGATACAAAGACTTGCCTTTCTGCTCAAGTGACTAAGCTAATTGAGTTACAGAAGAGTACTGAGGGTATGGTGGAAGTAGATGATGGTTGGACCAAGGTTAAGGATAAGGGCAAAAGGAAGATGGGTGACCAATCCTTTGTTATTCCTGTTAACCCTTCTGAAGTGCCTAGTTCTTCTACAGAATTGAGAGATGATCTGGAAGTTGTCACTATTGTCAAACCAGCTGCTACACTAGTAGATCACATGGATGCAGTTAATTCTGAGGTATTAGAAATTGCAAAACTAATACATCCAGCAGCTGAAGAAATTATTAAGGAAATTGAGATAGCGAAGGAAAAGGAGGTATGTGCTGATTCACCTGGAAAGTCTGGGGAACAATTGGAAAGGCCTAAAAATGTTGGTAGCTCAACAAAGAATAAGTCTTCTGGCAAAGCTTCAGGGAGCCAGAAGAAGAAGAAAAAGTAATAAGTTCTTTTGTATTCTGGGATCTGGTTGTGTGTTCTTTTGTTTTCTCATGACTTTCCAAATTGCATCATGGAATGTTAAAGGGTTTAATAACCCATCTAAACATAAAGAAGTGACTGATCTTGTTAAAAAGGAAAATATAAAAATCATGAGTCCTTTGGAGACAAAAATCAAATCTGAAAATGAAGCTAAAATTTTTGAAAAAACCTTTAAAAATTGGAAGTTTTTGTCGAACTCACAACCAGATCTTCCTGCCAGAATATGGATCTGCTGGGATCCAAATTTTTGTGATATCCTGCTTGTTAAAATGACAAATCAGTTTATTTTTTTGCAAAGTGACTGTACTGGATGAGGATATTAGTTTCTTTTTTGCTTTTGTGTATGCGGAAAATAAGCCTGTGTTGAGATTGCCTTTATTTTGTGAGCTTCAAATGATTGCAAATACACATGCTGGTAGTCCTGTTATGTTTCTTGGTGATTTTAATGCTGTTAGGGTCTACTACGATAAAAAAAAAAAAATTTGGGGAGGGGGGAAAGATGGTTGAAATAAGGAGAAAGAGGTGTTTAATAATATGATTCTGGACTCTGAATTAGAAGATCTGTCATATAAAGGGTGTCAATTTACTTGGTCTAACAAAAGAGGTGATGGTGAGTTTATTATATCCAAAATTTACAGGGTCCTTGTAAATGAAAAATGGTTAACTGTTAACCCAAACTCTTTTGCTCATTTCTTGCCTTCGGGTGTGTCTGACCACTCCCCTGCTGTGGTTAGTTTTTGCCCTGTTGTGGCTAAATCTAGGAAACCTTTCAAATTTTTTGATTTCTGGGCTGACCATAATGATTTCCTTCCTAGAGTTTTTCATGTTTGGAGGAAATATATTAGGGGTTCCCCTATGTTTAGGGTCTGTCAAAAACTTCAAACATTGAAGCCCATTTTGAAAGACCTAAACAAGAGGGAGTACAATGAGATCTCTACTAGAGTTGTTCTTGCCAAGGATCAACTCTTAAGCTTTCAGGTTAAGCTTGATAAGGATCCTATGAATGTTATTCTTCAGGAAGAGGAAAGAGGAGCTTATGCTAAGTTTGTGGACCTTAGCAAAGTGGAGGAAAGTCTCGCTTACCAGAAATCTAGAGTCCAATGGTTAGGCTTGGGTGATAGGAATTCTAACTTCTTCTTTAGAACTATTAAGGGTAACATTAATAGAGGGAGAATCCATAGTGTTGTTCTCTCTAATAGGGATAGGGTTACTAATAGTGAAATGGTCCACACCACCTTTGTGGATTATTTCACTGGTTTGTTAGGGAAACCTTTTGATGATCAATATAATGACTACCATAGAATTAGTGATCTGATCACTAAGAAGGTGTCTGAAGCACATAATAACCATCTTGCCAGGGAGGTTACTGAGAAGGAGATTATTGATACATTTAGATCTTTAAAAGCTAACAAGGCCCCTGGCCCTGATGGTTATTCTACAAGTTTTTTCATTAAGTCTTGGGATATTGTGGGTAGAGAGGTTGTTGCGGCCATCAAATCTTTCTTTGTTTCTGGGGAGCTTCTCTAGGAGTTGAATAGTACCTCCATTGCCGTTATTCCAAAAATTCCTAATGCTGAAAAAGTGGGTGACTTTAGACCTATTTCTTGTTGTAACACTTTGTATAAATGTATCTTTAAGATCATTGCTGATAGGATTAAAGTTACTTTACCTGACATCATTGATCCAGTCCAATCAGCTTTTGTTCTGGGACGAAAAATCTCTGATAACATTTTCCTGTCCCAAGAGATCATAAAGGGCTATCATAAACAATCACCTACTCCTAGGTGTACTATGAAAGTTGATATCATGAAAGCGTATGACAGTGTGAGGTGGGAGTTTGTTTTAGATGTCCTTAGAGCTATGGGTTTTCCTCATAATATTATTCATTGGGTTAAAGCTTGCATGACTAGCCCTTCTTTTTCAATATGTATTAATGGGAGTCTGCATGGGTATTTTAAAGGGGTGAGAGGGTTGAGGCAAGGTGATCCAATGTCACCTTATCTTTTTGTTATTGTCATGGAGGTTCTTGCAAGAATTTTGGCTGAGAAATCTTCTCATCTTAATTTTAAGTTCCATTGGAGATATGGTAAAACAAAGATTGTCAATCTTTGCTTTGCGGATGATCTTATGATCTTTTGCAAAGGGGATTTGTTCACTGTTCAGGCCATTAAAAATGGTTTAGAAGAATTTCAAAATCTTTCTGGGCTTTCTCCAAGCCCCAACAAGAGTCATATTTTCTTCTTTGGCTGTGAGAAAAAGTTAAGAGAGGAGATCCTTCTCTTGTGTCAGTTTAAGGAAGGTTTCCTGCCTGTGAGATACTTAGGTGTTCCTTTAGTGTCTACAAAGCTTAAAGACAATGATTGTGACCAACTTGTTGAAAGGATAATAAAGAGGATTAAGAGCTAGACTAATAAGTGTTTAACTTATGCTAGTCGTGCTCAATTAATTAAATCAGTTTTGTTCTCTATGCAAGTGTATTGGACCTCTTTGTTTATTCTTCCTAAGAAGGTCATAAAATCTGTGGAGAGTTTGTTTAGAGCTTTCCTTTGGTCTGGGCGTGAACTTAAGAAGTATGGTGCAAAAGTTTCTTGGGATAAGATCTGCTCACCAAAAAATGAAGGGTTGTTTGGGCTTTAAATCTCTAGATGTGTGGAATAAGTCTGCTATTGCAAAGCATGTTTGGTTTCTCTTTTCGGGAGGTGATCAATCTATGTGGTGTCTTTGGGTTAAATCTTATTTACTCAAAGGCAAAAGCTTTTGGAAAGTTAGAGTTCCTAGTGACTCTTCCTGGGTTTGGAGGAAAATTCTTGCTCTTAGACCTATCATTTACCCCTTAATCAAGTATAGGGTGGGTGATGGTTTGAGGGTTTTTTTATGGTTTGATAATTGGCACCCAATGAGATCTTTATGGGCTAAGTATGGGGACAAAATTGTTTATGATTCTGTTCTTGGCATGGAGGCCAAAGATAATGCCATTATGAATGGTACTTCTTGGAAATGGCCTATTTCCTCTTCTTGGGAGTTAATGGATCTTATTGATAGTACACCTTCTAATGTTATGCCCACATCTGGAACAGATATTGTTAATTTGATTCTTACTGCTGATGGTCACTTTACTATTCAGTCAACTTGGAATTTTTTGAGAAAATCTTTTGACAAAGTGGCTTGGGCTAATATTATTTGGGGTCCTCATAATATTCCCAAGGTTAGTATGGTGGTATGGATGGCCATTCTTGGCAGATTGAATACTGGGGACAGATTGAAAATTTTTGGGGTTACCCAGTCTGCTGAGTATGTTTTCTGTAAACATCCTTGTGAAGACCATAACCATCTATTCTTTGACTGTCCATTCTCTGATAGAATTTGGCAGTGTATTCAACAGAAGCTTAATGTTAATTGGCCTTATCTCAAATGGGCTGATTTGATTAAATACATTGCTAATTCTGTGAAAGGGAATTCTTTAAAATCTATTATTACTAAGCTTGCGTTTACTTGCACTGTGTACCAGTTATGGCTTGCTAGAAATAACTGAATTTTTAGAAATGAAATGTTACCTGAAGAGGTGATCATAAAATGTATTGAGGATATGGTTAGATTTAGGTTAATGCATATTACCAATCTCAAATCTCATCATAGTGACAATTGGTATGTTCGAACTTGGAGGCTGCCTCACACTGTTCTGAGACATGATATACCTAGTATGAGGGATGTGAGTTCACTAAATGTGGGTTGAGTGATGGTAAGCACAAAATGTGGGTTTTTTTAATGTTTGTTCTTTGTTATAGGTACACTGCTACAATGAAGAAAAATCTTGAGAGTGTGAGAAACCAATCAGTGAGGGTTGAGAGTATGTTTGTGAGGAAAATATTAGTACCTGACCTCAATTCACTGGCCAAAATGAGGTGGTACTAATATCTATATCTATATTTTCTTACTTTCTTTTTGCAGGTTTATGGAGCATTTTTTTTTTCTGAGTGGAGTGAGATTCTATATTGTGGGTTAAGTGTAATGAGATTATATACTGTGTGTTTTGGGTGCAACCTGGCTGTTACACTACACTTTTGTGTAGTGGATAGGTTATCCTCATGTTTACCTGTGTTGTTGATAGGGTTGCTTGATTGTTTCAAGACTATTACTGGAAGGAATGGTTACAAAGGTTGCTTGCTGGAAACGTTGCTTAGTAAGGGCTGCTGCTAGGATCATTCTCAGGCGGTGTGTCCACTGGAAATAGGAATCTAGCAGCAAGTGAAGATGGCTTCTCTAAGCGCCTCTAGTGTGAAGAAATCCTTTATTTTTTCAATGTATAAGTCGTTTTACTTAGACTATATTTGTATTGCTGTTTTGGCAATTATTTTGTGGCCTACCCTTGCGGGCTATGCAAGGGAAAGTACTTGCATCTTGGTATGGACGTTACTTCAGGTTTTTTTTTTTTTTGGCTTATGGGGTGTGTTCAGGGTCCCCATACTAGTCCACATACAGCTGGTATGGGGACCCTGAACATATTAAATAGATCCAAACCTGAGGTATAGTTGTGTTTTGATTGTTAGTCCTTTTGTCTTTTTTTGGCTGTTCTTTAGTTTAAGTGTTTTTAATCCCTATATGTAGTTTGGGGCTGTATATTTCTTTTAGCCTGCTCTCTTTGGCTTTGTTTGGCTATTTAGCTGGCTCTATTCCTTTGTATAGTGGTGGTGTAGGTCCTGGGGCATGCCCCTTGTAGTTGTGTAAGTTCTTTGTTTTTTATTTATGACTTATTCACCAAAAAAAAAAAAAAAAAAGTTCCTAAAAATTTCTATGGCTTTTCACCGTGATTGACTAGTACAGTCACAACAGGAGAAGGGTTTGGAGCAATTGCATTCACTATATCAGTACTGGTTTGAACATTAATTTGACTAGTTTCAGTAACCATGAATTCTAAATTATAAAACAAAATTATAGTTAGAATTTTATACTACACAGAAAATTAAACCATAAACACAGAATTTAATTCTATAAAAATAAAATAAACAAGAATTGTAACTTTTAATTCTAATTAATTTGAAAATAAAATTTTATTTAAATAAATTAATTCCACATAGAAAAATATTCTGTAACACTTTCAAAATTAAAATACTGAAAACAGAATTATAATAAATGAAAACTCAGAAATTATTTATGAAAACCATAATTAATTTCTGACCAACTTCACAAATGAATATTCTGAAATTGTTAATGATAACCAGTATATTACTACTAGTTGTCAAAGAAAATAAAGAGTATATTACTACTGTTTGTCAAACAGTATATTACTACTATTTGTATTTTCCAACCATAATATTACTTTGTATAAGCACAGAAAATAATTTTTGTAAGAAAAAGAAAGAAAGAAAAGGAAGCAAACGAAAAGTTCTGTATAAACAGAATAATTCAATCTGTCTTAAGATTATAGAAACAATCTTTTGTGTATGAGATAATAATGTGAAACAAATCAAACAAATAAAAATAAATTACTTACAGAATTTATTTACCGAAATAAATAAGTACAAAAATAATCAAGTCGAGTGTGTGACACTCTATCCTTAAGACTGATTCGTCTCGCTCCAGTGCTTACGGATAAATGGCGTCTATTTCCCAAGATATAATGATCTTATACAGATTGTAGTAGCACTCCAAACAATTTGTACGGCAAACTAAAACCTGTGTTCTATACTCTAAGAATTTTTGTCTAAAACTAATATGAAGAAAATATCTATGCAACAGAGCAAAATGGAAGGCAAGCAAAGAATTTCAAGATTGAACAAACTGCTAGAAGAGGGTCTCAATTTATAGGCAGATTGGTGACTGTTGAGAAAGGCCGAACAGGTACAATTTGAATTGAACAAATACATATTCAAATCTGTAGAGCTGAACAGGTGCAGATTGAAGTGAACAGGTGCAGAATTCAAACTAAACAGATATATAATTCAAAACTGTTTGAAATCTGCTGGAAAATGAAACCAGAGTAGGCATTATTTGGACAGGAAATTTGAATTCAAATTTGGTGCAAAATTTGAATTAATTTTGTTTAGAAAAAATAATTTTCCAGCAAGAAGTTTTTAAAAAAAAATTTAAATAAACTTTTTTCAAAAAATTAATATTAGGACCGACCCGACCCACAGCCCACACCCACGCCTAGTCAATCGGACGGACAGATAGCGGGCGCATGCGTGGTGGTTTGAGCGAAAGCCTACTTTGTCTATAACTCCTCTTTTCTACAAATTTGGGGTCTCCCTTGGGGCCCAACCCAAGTTTGTCTACCTAAAGCTTATATACACATACAAGCTCTCTTAAAGTTTCAATGTAGAACAATTATTTAAAGGAAACCCACTTTTGACTCTTCAATTTTCCATTCTACTAATCCGAAAACGACGTCTACTTCTCATTTACTCATAAATGGTTTTGACAAACCGTTTGCACTGTGTGACTTGTCATGCGGGAAGGAACACGTCACCTTTTTAGACCCACCCCAAAAGACATGTGGGCCCTACTCAAATTTGGACTCAAAGTTGGCCCAAAATAAGTCTATAAAAACCATAAAACCATAATTTCCAACAGTATGCATTGTTGCGTGATTTAGATAAAAGCTTACAAGATATCCAGTAGCAAAATGAGCAACACTGTGAACAAGAAATAGAGGAAATCAAGAGGAGAATCAAGTCTGGTAACATTACATCAAATGCTTCGAATATCAGGTTCTCAGATAAGGTACTTGATGAGCAAAAGCATGCCATTAGGATTGTTGATGAAAAGGTTGCCTCTTCAATTCTAAAACAGATGCAAAGCTTCAAAGCATTTGTTGAACAGGTTATATATATATATATATATATATTTGTAGTTGTGGATGATTGTTGTTGTTGTTGTTGATAAAGAGATAGAACAAACAAATATGTACAAAATTTCTCTTTGAAATTTTTTTTTTTTATTATATGTTGTTGATGATGAGGAGGGGAAATAGATTGCAATAGATAAGGAGAGAGAGGTAGAGAGAAAAAAAAGATTTGAATAGATAGACAAAATTTTGGACAGATAGAAAATTTGCACAGAAAAAAATTGAACAGATAGACAAAAAAAAATTGAATAAATAGAAAATAATTTGAACAGATAGATGAAAAATTTGAACAGATAGAAAATAATTTCAACAGATAGTCAAAAAAGTCAACAGATAAATTAAGGGATAAAATTAGAAACAAAATGTCCTTCAAAACAAATGAAAGGACCTCTTACCAATCTAAATTGGATTTATCACCAATTTTCTGAATTTCAAATTTTGATCTGCATCACATTGTTAAATTACTCACTAAATATTAATGGAGTGAGCAATGCACACATTGTGAAATGTGCAAACTTTTCTTGCACTGAAAAAAGGTATGATTTTACAATGACATGATTCAAAATCCATTTACACCTCACTAATTCATAGTTTTGTTTGAGAGAGAAGAAAGAGAATCTCTCTCTTGCAACCGTTGAATCATCTGCACCACTCTTTCCATGGAAGGCCTAGCATTCGGATTATGTAGAAGACAGATCCCAGCAATGACAAGCAGTTCATCAACCACATTTTCCTCTAAATCTACCATTTTCTTATCGTACAATCCTCTCAACCCTTCTTTCTTCCTCTTCTCCTTCACGTACTCTCCCAAGTTGGTGACAGTAGGTTTTTTCCCGGTAACAATCTCTAAAAGCAACACACCGAAGCTATAAACATCAGACTTTTGAGTAAACACTTTCGGGCTATAGTGGGGGTGTGTTAATTCTGGTGCAACCCTGCCTGGATTTCTTCGTATGATCGTTGTTGGGGATATTAAGTAAGGTGTTTCGTAGCCGGAAAGGCAGGCTGAGAAGTCTATTTGGATCAAGACATTAGAGGACTTGATCACTCCACAAACAAGGCCTAAACCTTTTTTTGTGACTTGTTTGTGAATGAAAGCTACTGCCTTGGCTGCACAAAGAGCTATTCGGATGCGAACTCCCCAATTTAAAGGAGTGAATTGAGTACCTTCACTTCCTGCATTGTCATTTTGAAAGCAAAGTTTAACTCTAATATCCTCTTCAAGGAGTACTGATATAAATAATAAAGTAAATTTCTACGCTGCCAAAAACATTTTATGCATTTTTCGGTGTTTGCTATTATAGAAAATAAGTTTAATTGGGTGAAAAATATTTGTACTTTTAAAAGGTGAAAAAATAAAATTCAGACTATGGTTTTACAAAAAGTTCCTACTTATTTCAATGCAACTTGAAGGAGTACTAATATAAAGAATAAAATAAAATTTTACTCCAGTGGGAAACATTTTCTGCATTTTTTGGCCTCAAGTATGACAGGGAATGAAAATCAATAGAAAGTACATTTATCTGGATGAAAAAAAAATTTATTTTTATTTTTATTTGAAACAGTTTTAACTTTTGAAATGTGAAAATTTTTTACACTAAAGTCTTACCAACGTCACCATAATACCTCTGTCATCACTACCACTGCTCCACCACCACTACCATCACCACTTGTCGCTACCCCATCACTACCACCATCACCACCGCTTCTTGTTGTCGCTACCCCACTACCACCCACCAAAACCACTACTACCACCTCGTCGCCGCCACCACACCAACAACCACTAACACATCAATTTCAAGATCGCTACTAAACATAAGAAAATATTTTTTACAAAACATATTTTTAGCAAAACGTTTTTTCACCAAAACAAAATAAAATTACTAAGTAACACATTAGTTTCGAGGTCGAGAAAATGTTTTCTACTTAAACAAATGGGAGCCTAAAATTCAGGGCTTGAGATTAGGAAGATGGAGAGAAAAGCCATAAAATTTCACACTCACCATGTAAGAGCTCCTCCAAGCTCCCCAAGCAGAGATACTCATGTATGATAAAAGCTTCCCCACCATACCAGAAACTAAACTGCATTGCCAAAAGCCAAGCACATCTCAGCCCTCCAAAAAACTCGATCCATAACTCAAGATCATCTGAACCAACCAATCCCAATACCAATCCCACTTGGATCTTTCGCATTGTAACGATCGATCCATTGTTAAGAACAACCCTATATAGAGTCCCCAAGGTCCCTTCGCCGAGCCTAGTTTTTGGAAGTTGAACCAATTCGAATGGATCATACTTCACTGCAATGGCTTCATCGGCGAATATCACTTTGGCAGGGAGTAACACCTTGACCTCTAGCAGTGAAACCGGTGTCGCATCAGTTACTTGCCGCCATCACTGGACCTGACCTTTCTTAACCGTTGGATGATTATTGAAATAATTGGTTTGTAGATGCTGAAGACTATGATCGTGATTAAGAAAAGAAAGAACATCCAAGAACCAGATTGATAAATCATACCTGTATTAGATGGGCTTTAGAGTAAACTATATGTCAAGAACTTAGTGAAATGCTTCAAACAGAGTTTGTAGATGCGGAAAACAAAATTGGTTTAGTTTATGTTCTTTCATTTTCCTT
This sequence comes from Camellia japonica, assembly GCA_030407325.1. Classification (NCBI taxonomy): domain Eukaryota; kingdom Viridiplantae; phylum Streptophyta; class Magnoliopsida; order Ericales; family Theaceae; genus Camellia; species Camellia japonica. The sequence continues at coordinate 80,771,973 of JAPPVO010000016.1, read as the reverse complement.
TGTCTTTGGATTTATCATAGTTGTTTTCATCAAAAACTTTGGAATGATCATCCAAGTTGATGCAAAAGAAAATTTAATAAAAAGAATCTTCCAAACTTGCTTATATATTTTTTTATAGAATGATATGATTGCATTTGGACTTATCATTTTAAAACAATGTGTCAATTTATTAAATAATATTTAATATTTTTTCATGATCTCTAATATTATGTCAAATTATTTTAGTGGCAAATTTTGTATATAAATTATAGAGGAAATATTATTTTGCCTTCCAAATTTTTATGCATTTTTTCAATTTGACTTCCAGACTTCAATTAATATCAATTTTACACTCAAAATTTTGATCAATTTGGCCCCTACCGTCACATTCCATTTACAATTGGACGGATTGTACTGAGTGGCACCAAAATTCATTTGAAATTTCATTTTACCCCTCACACTATATCTTAAAAATCACAAATATAAAAAATAAATTTAAATTTTAATAAATACTTTTTTTTAAAAGATATTTACCAATAAATCTCATTTCACAAACAAGTACTCCAATTAGTCCCAAGCTTTTTTTTATTGATTTGTTAAATCTTATTAGTAGAGAGTTTCTTTTTGTATAGTACTATTTTTTGTTTTGATAGTATTTTGGTGGACGGTTATACCATTTTATTAACTTAGCAAGTATGATGTGGCACTCCAATGTGGCAATTATTAATGTGACACTCCAACGTGGTGGGTATGATGTGACACTCCAATTTTTTTTTAAAAAAAAGTAACTTATGGTGACGAAAACTAGTGAAGAATACAAATTTCGTCGCTAAAATAAAAATAATCCGTGAAGAATTATAAATTTTGTCACATATAATAAAAAAAATAAAATAATAGGTGACAATTTTTTTCATCAATAATTATTTCCTTTGAGGTGAGGAAAAATTAAATTTCGTCACCGAAACTTTTCCCACTAAATTTTTTGGGTGGTGCCAAAATTTTGAAACTTTTGGTGAGAAAAAAAAAATTGTCACCAATTATAAAATTATTAGTGAGAAGTATGTTTTCGTCACTAATAATTTTGATTTTTTTTTTAGAAATTTGATTTTAAATATTTTAAAACCATTTGGTGATAATATATTTTCGTCACTAATAATTTTTAATATTTTGGGACCTTTTGGTGAGAAAATTATTTTGTCACTAATTTTGAAGGGAGAATTTGACATATTGGGCGGTAAAGGAAAAAATAGAATTTTTCTCCCTTTTTTTTTTGTGTTTATCAGTTTTGTGACGCCCCGATTCTACACTATAGGTTGCAGTCAAGGGAGAGTCACTAGTGAGTCCTATGGTCAATAACCAAGTAAAATCCCAGGTCGCCGGAGGAGTCAAAATAGCCTCCCTTCTAAGTCCAGCTTTCTTGGGCAGCGCACTACCTTTTTGACAGATCTTACCAGGCATTGACACAAGGTCTCATAAGCAACAATAAGGTTCATACATAGAATATAAATACATAACAACCACATTTATACTTAATTCAAAAGATTGTTTCATTACATTACATCCCAATAGAAAGTTTAAACTCTACATGAGTTCTTACAAAATAACAAAAAGGAAATTTCTATTATTCCTAAGATAGCCAAAAGTCCTCGAAGGTTTCGGGCTCGTCGTCTCCAGCTATGAGTTCCGCTTCTTCACCTGGCATGATACGCCGTGAGCTTTGAATGCCCAGTAAACACACACACACCCCACCCCTTTTTTCCCAGTCCAATACACAATCACAATATGCACCAAGTAGTAAAGCATGATTCTCAAATAAATAAATAAAGGTTAAGTTAGATGTTAGTAACTAGAAATCCCCAAAGAGATTTCGTCCTCCCAACCACAAGAATCGGACGCGGATTATTCGGTATGCCCCCTCTTTTGCTGCTTTGTTGCAGAACTAACCTCGGATGCCTACCAACGGTTATATACCGCGTAGCGCCAACCGCAGGGCCTCAAAAGAGACGGTAAAATAGGGCCTTGCCCGAATCCCTCCTCACACCAAACCACCTAGGGTCCGAATACAACCGCTCCGTTCAAGGGTTCCGAAAACCACTTGCGCAAGACTTTAACTTAAATAGGGAACGCATCCCAACAACCATATATCACATATTCTCATCTTTTCATTATCAAGTGTTCGAAAACCCAATACCCTCCCATTAGGTTTCCCGTTGAATTAAATGTTTAAATCAAGGTTAGTCCAACTATAAGACAATAAATCCACATAAGCATGCATTCTTAAGATGAGAAAGGTAAATAACATAATCACAACACATATAAATCATGCCAAGATATGATCATAAGCTATAAACATTCATGAATCAAGGGTATGAAACATCCACACATAACAAATTTCCAGATTTAATATCACATAAAAATTTAAAATGAAGGGCTATTTAGATCCTTCACCGGACTTGGCCTTCCTATGGTTCGTAGAGAATTTATCTAGTTTCTAGAACATTTTTGGAAATGGGATTGCTTTTCCAGATTTTAAGTTATTTAGAAATATTCCAGCGCTGTCCAGGTCTGTCCAGATCCGTCGACCGTTACGAAAAATTGATTTTCTTGCAAACCGCTTAATGTTTTTCGATGAAACCAATTTTAGTTGAAAGCTAACCTTTAAGGAAGGTTTTGACATAAAATAGAGGTTCAGAATATTTTGTACATTTTTCTGGAATTTTTGAAAGTTGACTGCAAAAACAGGTTTTAAGGTAGAATGCCCAAAACAAGAAAATTTATAAAAAGGGGGTTCCACCATGGGAAAGTTTCATTTCTTTTGTGAAGAAAATATGCTAACTATCACATGTTTAACTCAGAAAATTTGTTTGAAAGAGTGCCCTTGAAAGTTGAGAGATTTACAAAAAGAATGATGTGTGCCAAAATGGGGAAAATACAAGAGGATGAAATCAATACACTCTTAGCATTTTTAACATAAGAACTTGATAATAACAGATCTGAAACATTATTTAGAAACTTTGAACATGCATTAGAAAAGGAAATGAAGAGAAGGTTGTGTTGGTGGCTTACCTTCTAAGCTTTGCACAAGAAACTCTCTTCTTCCTCCCTCTTCTCCTCTAGACTTCTCTTCCTTGCTCTCCTCCCTCTCTCTAACCAAAATGTGTGTGTGAGTGAGTGTGTTTGTGTGTTTGCAAGCTAGGGGGTGTGTTATATAGGCAATTTGGTAAAAAGGACAAAAAGCCCTTAGTTGAAATGGATGGAAAGTTAGGATTTGTTGGTGTCAAAAGGGATAGGAGTAACTAAGGTGCTAAATCATATTTTAGGCATCAATTAGTTGATTTTAGTTGAAAGGTAACTAGTCTTGAGATTTGCAACCTAGGTCTAGGTCACTAGGTTTGGTTTCCTAGAATTTCATGATGGTGTTTTGGAATTGATTTCTCACTTCTCAAGGAAGGGCCATAGGGAAGTGTGTGAGGGCAAATTCTTTATTATTTTATGTCCTAGGCACACTCTAGATGTATATATATATATATATACAAGATTGATGGTACTAATAATATTAGGTACATACTAGTTTTTGTGGTTTATTTTGAATTTAATAGAAGTAAGGGCTTGGTGTTAAATACATGTAATTTATGTAGAATTAAATTAGGTTAGGGAACCTAATCCGGCTAGGAAAATTCCTGTTTTGAAAAAAAGAAAATAAAATTGCTAACCGACAAGATTCGAATAATTCAAGTAATCGAGGGCTTTAAGAAAATAATTCAACATTAGGGTTTTAAAGTGAATACATATTTTGGGGGCTTCACAACCTATCCCCCTTAAAACAATTTCGTCCCCGAAATTCAACTACATACTGTCTACGAAAAGCTCAGGGTAGTTTGCCTTCACCCAATCCTGGCGTTCCCAAGTAGATTCCTCAACTCCCTGATGACGCCATAGCACTTTTACCAAGTGAACCGTCTTGCCTCTAAGGTTCTTTTCTCGACTGTCTTGTATTGCTACCGGTCCTTCTTTAAATGTATCATCCTTGTCAAGACTGATTTCTTCCCACTTGAGGACGTGTGACGGGTCAGCGATGTATTTTCTCAACATAGATACATGGAAGACGTTGTGTATTCCTGCTAACTGCGGGGGTAGAGCTAGTCTATAAGCTACTTCGCCCACTCTTTCCAATACCTCAAAAGGCCCGATATATCGTGGTGACAGCTTTCCCTTTCTCCCAAAACGTACGACTCCACACCTAGGTTGCACCTTTAGGAACACGTGGCTGCCTACTTCAAACATCAATAGTCTTTTCCTCCTATCTGCATAATTCTTTTGACGGTCTTGGGCAGTCTTTAACCGTTGTCGGATCAATTTGACCTTTCAGTAGTCTAGAACAAGTTCAGTCCTATCAGATTTGCATCACCCACTTCCGTCCAACAAATCGGCGATCTACAAGGTCGTCCATGTAATGCTTCAAAGGGTGCCATACCGATGCTAGCTTGAAAGCTGTTGTTGTAGGCAATTCATTAGGGGTAGGTGTCGTTCCCAACTTCCTTGAAAATCCATTGCGCAAGCTCTCAGCATATCTTCGAGTGTCTGGATAGTGCGTTCAGATTGTCCATCTGTTTGGGGTGAAAGGCGGTGCTAAAACATAACTCGTACCAAGAGCTTCCTGTACGCTCCCAAAATCGAGAGGTGAATCGTGGATCACGATCTGACACAATAGATACCGAATTCCATGCAGTCGAATGATTCCCCAATGTAGAGTCTGCACATAGACTCTAAGGTGTCGGTCATCTTATAGGGTAAGAAATGTGCTGACTTGGTGAGACGGTCCACTATTACCCATATAGCGTCGCGCCCTCTAGGTGACTTAGGCAACCCTGTCACAAAACCATTTCGTACTCCCACTTCCATTCGGCTATTGGTAGAGGTTGCAACATTCCCCTGGTTTCTGATGTTCCGCCTTCACTTGTTGGCATGTCAGACATCTGCTACAAATTTAGCCACTTCCTTCTTCATTCCATTCCACCAATATTGCCTCTTCAAATCTTGGTACATTTTAGTCCCTCCTGGATGTACCGCAAATGCAGAATGATGACATTCCTTCAGTACCTTTTCTCTAAGTAACTCGTCACTTGGTACAAACAATCTGCCTTGGTATCTTAAACTCCCATCGGGGTGAATTACTCAATCGGGCATGGGCTCTCCTGATTCCAGACGTCCCTTGATATAGGCTACCTCTTGATCATGCTTCTGGGCCTCCACGGCCTCATTCATCAACTTAGGCATCACCTTCTGTGCACTAAGACATGCTTTTGTAATTTGGGATTCCACTTGGATCCTAAACTCATTGAATGTCTTAACCATATCCCATTCCTTGACGGAGATCTTAGCCATCATCCTCTGCTCTTACGACTTAGAGCATCGCTACTATATTGGCTTTACCGGGGTGATACGAAGAGTGAACTGGAAATCCTCAAGATACTCCATCCATCGTCTCTGTCTCAAGTTAAGGTCCTTCTGTGTGAATAGATACTTCAGACTCTTGTGATCGGAAAATCTCAAATTGTTCCCCATACATGTAATGTCGCCATTGCTTTAGGGCAAAAACTACGGCGCTAGCTCCAAGTCGTGTGTGAGGTAATTGCGCTCATGAGGTTTCAACTGCCTGGATCCATATGCGACTACCTTTCCATTTTGCATGAGCACGCAACCTAATCCTTCTTTAGACGCATCGCAATACACAGTGTACCCCTCTTCTCGTTCTGGGATGGTCAAAATTGGCGCACTAGTTAACCTCTTCTTCAGCTCCTGGAAGGATTTTTCGCAAGCTTCGTCCCACTCATACTTTACTTCCTTCTGCGTCAAACGAGTCATTGGTTTAGCTAGTTTGGAAAAATCTTGGATGAACCTCTGGTAATAACCGGCCAATCCTAAGAAGCTGTGGATTTCTGACACGGTTTGGTTGTCTCCAATCTAATACGGCCTCCACCTTGGTTGGATCCACCGCAATCCCATTCTCTGATACCACATGCCCTAAGAACTTTACTTCATTCAACCAGAACTCACATTTACTCGCCTTGGCATATAACCGATTATCCCTAAGAACTTGGAGGACAGTCCTTAAATGTTGCTCATGCTCTTCTTCAGACCTTGAATATACCAAGATGTCATCAATGAATACTACTACAAACTGGTCAAGGTATGGTCTAAAAATCTTATTCATCAAACTCATGAATACTGCCGGTGCATTAGTTAGTCCGAAGGGCTTTATTACAAACTCATAGTGGCCATATCTAGTACGAAAGGCAGTCTTTGGTATATCCTCCTCCTTGACTCATAGTTGATGGTAACCTGACCTGAGATCAATCTTTGAATAGCACCTTGAGCCTCTAAGTTGGTCAAAAAGGTCATCAATCCTCGGGAGTGGGTATCGGTTCTTAATCGTGACTCGATTGAGTTGACAATAATCGATGCATAGCCTCAACGACCCATCTTTCTCTTAGCAAACAACACGGGTGCTCCCCATGGCGAAGTACTTGGCCTAATGAATCCTTTCTCGAGCAATTCTTGTAGTTGTGTCTTCAATTCTCGTAGTTCTGCTGGTGCCATACGATACGGAGCCATGGATATTGGGGTAGTTCCAGGTTGTAGCTCGATGCCAAAGTCTACTTCCCGGGTTGGTGTCAATCCTGGTAACTCCATAGGAAATACATCTGCATAATCGCATACTACGCGTGGGAGTTCTATTTCCCCTTGGCCTTCCTCATTTAGAATCAGGCTTGCTATCTTACCTGCAAGTTGATCGCGCCACTGCATCCGATGTTTTGTTGAAACCATGGGGTCTTGTCTATCCCCTTAAATTGGAAACGTGTTCCATCTTGTGTATGAGCTACCACTTTCTTCTGACGACAGTCGATCACCGCTCGGTGGGCGGACAACCAGTCCATGGCCAAAATGATATCGAAGTCTGACATTTCCATGACACGAGGTCGCAAGTTAAGCGTAGGTTCGACATTCCTATTTTACAATCTTTACAGATCAATCCTACCCGAATGCATCCTCCCATAGGTGACATTACACTTAAGGTCGTTTCTAAAGGTTCACATTCAAGTTCTAATGACTTAGCACAAGCAGAGGATATGAAAGAATGTGATGCACCAGTATCAAATAAAACATGCACCCAAGAATTGTGTAGTACTAAATTGCAGACGGGTCCTTCTTCCTCTTGCAAGGCAAGATCTGCCGGTTGCTCCTTTCTGATCCCTCATGAAGTTGGGTCTCCTTTCCACAAGCTCCAAATCCTCTTGGATTCTACCTCCTCTCATTCTGAGTCAATGTTGTGCCGATTATTTCCACAAAGATGGTAAGACTCTTCCAAAATTTGATTCTTGATAGGGTTCGGGATTTTAGCCACGGTTGCTAGTCCATTCTTAAGGTTTCAATTTCCTGGTACCGCATTTCTATTGTTGCTTGCAAGCTCATGTTATTACTTGTCTCGAAGTATGGTCCACCATTTGTTTTTTTCTTTGAATGGGGTGAGGCGTAAGTCAAATTCTAACTACAGAGGCAATTCCTAATTTAGAGTTTAATTATCCTAGGGTGTTCGCACAGCACAACTTCATATACATAATAATAATTACGAGATTCCTAAAATTGGATTGAAGTGGAGACGAAGAATATGAAGCAGTTATGGTGATAACATCAGGATTAACTGAAATATGGATGAATGGTATGATGTTATGGTTTCGAACTTCAATGTGATAAAGGTTATAGATGTAGTGACTACATTAGATATTTAACTTGAAACTGCGTTGGCCATCCGCGTTTCAAACTGAATATCCAAGATTCGTCACCGAGCAAAGAAAATGAAATTATTTACAAGAAGCCTTGAGCTAAATAAAATATTCAAGGGTCAAGGAGGTCAAATTTACAAATAGTGGTATATAAAACAGACTAGATGGACAAGACTTAATCTTGGAAAAGGATGACATTGAATAAAGGTTACGAATACAAGATGAGGGTACGACAATCGATAGAAGACGCGTAGAACTAATAGTACCCCCTACTGCGGATGTGATGCCGCACTCAAGGTTAAAACCATTTCACGATCCTGAAGTAGGTCCTCATGAGTTAATGTTGGCGTGCCAGAAATTCGAAGAAATTCCCTAAGATAGGTCAAAAAGATTCTAACATAGTCGGGGAAGGTAGTCTCTAACCGCAGGTCGAAACGCGTGGGTAAGGGTTGAACCTAGGCTCTGATACCATATTGTGACGCCCCGATTCTACACTATAGGTTGCAGTCAAGGGAGAGTCACTAGTGAGTCCTATGGTCAATAACCAAGTAAGATCCCAGATCGCCGGAGGAGTCAAAATAGCCTCCCTTCTAAGTCCAGCTTTCTTAGGCAGCGCACTACCTTTTTGACAGATCTTACCAGGCATTGACACAAGGTCTCATAAGCAACGATAAGGTTCATACATAGAATATAAATACATAACAACCACATTTATACTTAATTCAAAAGATTGTTTCATTACATTACATCCCAATAGAAAGTTTAAACTCTACATGAGTTCTTACAAAATAACAAAAAGGAAATTTCTATTATTCCTAAGATAGCCAAAAGTCCTCGAAGGTTTCGGGCTCGTCGTCTCCAGCTATGAGTTCCGCTTCTTCACCTGGCATGATACGCCGTGAGCTTTGAATGCCCAGTAAACACACACACACCCCCCCTTTTTCCCAGTCCAATACACAATCACATTTATACCAAGTAGTAAAGCATGATACTCCAATAAACAAATAAATACATTAAGAGTTGAGTCAGATGTTAGTAACTAGAAATCCCCCAAAGAGATTCCGTCCTCCCGACCACAAGAATCGGACGCGGATTATTCGGTATGCCCCCTCTTTTGCTGCTTTGTTGCAGAACTAACCTCGGATGCCTACCAACGGTTATATACCGCGTAGCGCCAACCGCAGGGCCTCAAAAGAGACGGTAAAATAGGGCCTTGCCCGAATCCCTCCTTACACCAAACCACCTAGGGTCCGAATACAACCGCTCCGTTCAAGGGTTCCGAAAACCACTTGCGCAAGATTTAACTCGAATAGGGAACGCATCCCAACAAACCATATATCACATTTTCTCATCTTTTCATTACTCAAGTGTTCGAAAACCCAATACCCACCCAATTAGGTTTCCCGTTGAATTAAGTGTTTTAAGTCAAGGTTAGTCCAACTAAACGATAAAATAAAATCCACATAAGCATGCCTCCTCAAGATAAAGATAAATAACATAACATACCCATACAACATCATGCCAAGATAT